>CM043119.1:65722440-66940365 GCA_023701765.1 Hylyphantes graminicola
TAAAGGTTGACGTAAGGAAATTTAGAAAACTTTTTGTATTTTTGATTACTTCTTTTTGGGGCTGGGGAGTCCAGTCGGTTAAGCACTAGCCTAGCATGCGAAAGGTCTCTGGTTCGGGTCCGTGCATCGTCAAAATAACTGCCGGCACGTGCCACCAAATAACGGCACGTGCAGCCAAAAATGTCCGGCGAATAATGTCCCGTGTAAAGAAAGGGCACGTTAAATATCCTTCAAAGTCCTAATGCTGCGTACGATGTCGCCCTTAACTGTTGCGTTGGGGGCATATTTAGGTGTCGGCTCTTCACCTGACTGTGGTTCTAAAATACGCCCTCGTGCAGCTCTAGTGGGACGATAATTTAAACTTAAACTTTTGATCAATTCTCTGGATTTGAAAGTTAAAGTTTTGAAAACCACGATTCACGCAATATGTCTACAATGTAAAACACTTCTAAAAATGGCGGTACATTTCACAGTAACTTTTTTTTACATTGCAGTACTGTAAAGTTTGTTCTACAGCAAATTGAGGTTTTCTTGACGTACAGATTCACATGAACAGCTAACTCCAATAGCTTTTAAACAGAGAAGATGTAAACATCCATTACTTGCTTCCATTCCTCCGAACTTGCTGCCTGCAGTATGGGAAAATCGCATTTTCTTTTGGATGTGTGCCGTATCACTAAAGGCGCACACATTGAGCATTTATAGGAAAAACTAGGTTAGTTTTATTTCAATTTCATGTATGATTTGTTGTATTTAGAATAAATAAACTCCTGTAATATACCATTAAAACTCGGAAATTCTTTAACGGGCAACCTTTATAATTTAGTAATTTATTGTTATTTAAAAACATCCATTGATATAAATATTTAAAAACAAACATCATGTAGTATAATGAAAACGTTCACTGTCAAAATTAAACATAATGGGCTTTTACAAGTAGTAGTATCTTTATTTCTGAAGTAAAATTTTGATTATGAGGTAAATAATGATGTGCATGCTCATAAGCGCTAACATTTTTAAGTATGATTCCTATTCGTTTTCGAATATATTGAAAGCATAGAAATTGCTCTTTGTTACACCCGTACAATCAATCGATTTTAATTTTTGACGAAAAATGTACAACCAGAATGAATTTGCATGAAAAAAACTTTAAAAATATGTATGGAAAAAAAAAGGGAAACCATCTTCTACAGTAACCAAGAAACAAAAACAAAACTCGTATCAGAACGTAAATTAGGTCCAAAAATAGAACCAGGCCACTATGCGGGTGTTTTTGTCTACTTGAAATAAAACGAACCTTCGTTAATCGGTATAATCGAAATAGGGATAAAAGCTGCATTAGGGAATAATTGGTCGGGGATGAGAGGAAGTGGATTTGCTTCCCATCGGGAATAATTAACAAAAGGAAGATAGTGCACAGATTGGTAGTCAATGAGAGAGGAAGTGGTGAAATATTGCAGAAAAAATGGCTGAAATATTAAATTTTATATTTTAATGAGACGATTTATTCGGTAGATTTTATGTTTTTTAATCCACCAGTCATCATATTTTTATTTTTAACCCTCTAATGCCGTATGACAACAAGTAACGGAATTAACTTTATTCTATTAAAGTAGTGCACAGTCTCGACAAATCTGTTTTTTCATCTATTACATTCCGTTTTGAAGTTTTAGTTACTAATAACCCTCATAGATGACAGTAGTAAAAATGTATTCAGATTTAAAGAGTGAAGTATTATTAACTGTTGTGAAATTAGGTCTTTGGCAGTATTCAAAGTATAATATTATTGGTACCACATACAAATAAATTGTTTTGAAAAAAATAAGGTAAGTTCAAGAGGGTTATTTTAAAATATATTTAGTAGTTTTCTAATCATTTTTATCGAAATTGGAATTTTGTAGTTGGTTTTGCCATCTGGCAAAAATTTTAAAATTGAAATTATTTAAATTGCAATGCGATTAAATTATTTTCAGTATTTTTCCCATAATGTATGAGTTCTAAGGATACAAATATGCTTTTTCGGGATGGAAAAAATCATGAATTACTGGGTTAAAATTGTTGAATTTCTTGAGTTGGAAGTTTAATTCAATTCTCTCTTCACACAGTTAAATGTAATTGAATCTCCATTCATGTAATTAATAAACTTTTTGCTTCCACTTCCTCGAAGTCATTTATTCAATAGCATTAACAGGTAACCATTGCAATTTACCAATATTATTCCACGACTTCTTAGCATATCTGAAAGGACACATGAACTGCGCATCAGTTCTTTAAATTGAAAGAGTTTTTTTTCTCAAATGGGGATGCAATGTTGGCGTCAAGCCTTTGCAGACTCGGCATTTACCACAGAACCATAGAGTTAGGAAACAAAATATAGAGCGGCCCATGTATGTGCGCAGTAGCACACAAAAGAAGCAGGCTAGAGTGGGCATTTTGGGATGCCTCGGTGCCAGTTTCGGTTACTATGTTAAGTGCAGTAGCTAAAAAAAACCCCGCAAAAGTGGTGTATCTTGGGATACCTCTGTGCTGGTATATTATGCGCAGTAGCTCGAAAAGCCTGACAGCCCTGCTTCAAACCATTTGAACTGATAGACACCTCTACTACTCGCTCCTAACTATATGCCCAGAACTGAGAGCAATTTTTATCTGGCACCCTCTAGGTAACTCTCGCTACCAATTTTGACGCTCAGATTACCAGATTACAATGAATCTAGCCCTCTGTGGATGTGTTAAAGTATGCCGGGATTTAATTATGACGAGAGAACCCGATCTAAATTGATACTCCATGCCACATAATCATATTAAATGCGTGCCCACGATTTTCCCATACAGAAAATCCGACGACTTTGCAGGGCACGAACTCGTGATCCTTGGCTTATGATGGCCTCGTTATAATCTACCTTACGTTAAACCTTTGAGAAAGTGAGCCATTTAAATGTAAAAGTGATAAAGTAACTTTCGATTAGAAACACAATTTACTTTATTTACCCAAAAAATAAACTATCAATCTCTAAACAATCATCCAACTATAACAATAAACAGAACAATGCCTTCATGTTCGTCGCCCACGCATTAACGGATCTAATAGAATTCCACATTCAATCTGTCTGGCCGCTCTTCCTGAAACTTCCTCTGTCCAACTATGAATGGTTTAGTCACAACGAAAGATGCTATTCTCAATAATCTCCAATGAATATGATAGGGCGCCATAGTTTCGTGTTTCAATACATTTCGTCAGACACATAGTTATGTGTCAGGTAGGTTTGGTTGCTTATCAGACTGTGTTTTCTTGTGACATCTTAATGTAATGTCGTTGCTTTTGTTTGTTGTATTAGTTTTTGTATTCACACTATTATGTGGGTAAACCAAACTGTCTAAGAGGATGCAAGTAGATTTTCTTAAAATTAATTTTAGGAGACGGTAGGGTAGGTACATATATATTCCAGCTTGTCTGCTTGATCAGAGACCCGTATATAAGCCTTTGCCGAGTAAGACAGGCATTGAAAGAATTTTTACTGTCACTGTGAAAGGAAGTACACCCAAGGCGAAGGCGGGAATCGAACCCGCACTCGTTACAGCGCACAGACTGCTAGCGTAATGGTCCAAACCACTCGGCCATCCGGACCCCTAGGGAGTCATAGTTTCGTGTTTCAATACATTGCGTCAGACACATATAGTTGTGTCGGGTAGATATGGTTGCTTGTCAGACTGTATTTTCTTGTGACATCTTAATGTAATGTCCTTGCTTTTGTTTGCTATATTTGTTTTTGTATTCACACTATTGTATGGGTAAGCCAAAAGGTCTAAGACAGCGGTTGCCAACCTGGGGGCTATCGCCCAAAAGTGGGTGATTTGTGTTATCATGGGGGCAAATATTCTTGAGGGGTGATCAGTAGGGTGTATCGAAAAAAACCAAGTTTTTGATATCAAATTCGTAATCTTAAAAATTCAATTCATTAATTAAAAGTATATATATATTGAAAAAACGGTAAAATTAGCGAATTTTACATAATTAATGGTCTCAAGAGGCAACTAAAGATATTAACTCAGATAATAAAATTTTGCACACATACTAACAATAATATAAGGTAACTTTTCCGCACTATTAAAATTAATGATTCCAATTTCATAATTTTTAAGAAAAAAAGTGAAATTAGCGAATTTTGCATAATTGATGGTCTCAGAGGCAACTGAAGATATTAACTCAGATCAATAAAATTTTGCACATGTACTAACAATAACATAAGACAACTTTTCCGCACTATTACAAATTTGATATCAAAAACTTGGTTTTTTCGATAAACCCTAGTGATCAGGGAGTGACGAGTATTCAAAGGGGGAAATTAAAATTTCGTTGAACCTTTGTACAGTAAAACTATTCTCCGACCATAACCAAATCGGCAAATTTTTACTTTCATCTCTTAAAGTTTCTAGAAACCAGAAAAAATATCTTAGTTAATTATTTCATTTTTGTTCTTTGAAAATATGTGTTTTACGTTTTTTTCTATTTTATTCAAAACTGACCAGATAAAGCATCTTTGGTTGTTTTCATAAGCGGTAGTAAGTGTTATAAAACTGTTTTATAGCTACACTTTAACTCAAGCTATGATTGGACACAAGATGAAAATTAAAAAGTGTTGATGGATGTTAATCAACCTGAAGAACGAGACGATGGTTCAGAAAAAGTTATAGGAAATACTGGTATAAGAGGATGCAAGTAGATTTGCCTAAAAATAATTTTAAGATTTATATTTTGTTTTTATCTGGTATATTTATTTGATTTGTAGACACAAGTGGAATTTATTTTGAATTAAAACCTAAAATACCATGTCAAAAAGTCACAGTCAGAAAAGAAATGTGTTTTCAGCAGATGGAACTTGTATCAGTGGTTACATATTTAATCAGTTATCATATAAAAAATGTCTCTTCAGATATCATGGTGTAATTTCAAAGTAAATTTCTGGAGTTTTAGGAAACAAAAATTCTACGTTGGAAAACAACAGAAATGTGTTCTTTTCTAATTTTTTTTTACATTGTATGGAACTTAAATATTATTATTATACGTTCCTTTATTAGGTCTAAAAGTATCTGATGAAATAGATTTTTTATATTTACATTCAAATATCAAACCATTTACATGAAATATTTGGTCAAAAGAAGAAAATGCTATTTCATTTAATTTCTCTTTTAAAAATTAAAATTATCGAAAAAAGATTACTCAGAAACTTTTAGCATAAATTCATTCAAGTTTCCTAGAAAAGTAATTATAATAGTTTTTAATTTTTATTTTCAGTTTCAAAACAAATTATAAACATTTCTTTCCGGATATTAAAAGCAGAATTTTAGTTGCATATTTGCCTTTTGAAAGTTTAAAAATGCAATTTTAATATTGGTATTTCGAAATTTTCAATTTAATTTCTACCGTTACTTGAGCCATCTCCTGTGAATTCAAAGTAAACATTGACATGGCTTAGGTGCATTATAGTATGGTTTTTTCTTTACTTTAGAACATGAAGAGAAAATACTAATCTATTCCATTATAATGTAAGTAAGCTTACCAATTTTAAATATAATGTTACTTAAAATTAAAAGTATATATTTTGATTAGTTTTTTTGTCTACCTTTGATATATTTTCTAAGAAGTGAACTGATATGTATTTCGTACAATTTAGCTAGTTATAAAAACAAATTTTAGCATGTTTTGAAGCAGTTTTCATTTGAAATTATTTTAAGTAAATGAAAACTATTTCGTTGAAATTTAATTTTTAACTTATATTTTTAAATATGGATATTTTCAATATAGTATCTGTTTGGTTACTGTCTACTTATCAAGGATAGTTATTAATTTATGTAATTTAACGGAGACCTGGACCTTGAATCAAAAGAAGATAATGTGTTAATAACTTGGGAGAGAGAAAATTTTAAGAGCCATATTTGGACCAATCAAAGAAGATGAAGTTTCTAGAAGACGATACAATTTTGAAGTGGCTAAACTATTTGGAGAGAAAGACCTTATTAACATCCTAAAAACTACTAGAATTCAATAGCTGGGACATATGGAAAGAATGGACGATAGCAGAGGCACAAAAAAAAATTTCAAGGGGCAATGTCAGGGAGAGAGAGTAAGAGGAAAACCGAGAAAAAGATGGATAGATGATGTGACAAAAGAGATCTAAAAAACATGTGAAAATTAAGAATTGGAAAGCGAAGACCAAGGACAGGCGGCTTTGGAGTCGAATTGTAAAAGAGGCCATGGTCCAGCATGGACTGTAGTGCCGGGGAGTTAGTTAGTTATTTAATTTAGCATATAAAAAGTTAAATTAATTATTTTAAAAGCAATTGATTCACATGCGATGGAATACATATATTAGCATTTTGAAATAGTGTGTAAATAAAAAAAATAACAATTTTAATTGGTGTACACTTTTAACATGCTTTAGGTTAACAAAAAATACACCATTGACTTTAAAAATCTAAAATAAAAAGTAATCAAAACCAAAAAGATTGCTCTATTAGAATAAAACTTTATGTAAATGAGAAAAATATATTTTCATCATGTATGATATCAAGCTTCTTTCACTTTCAATTTCAAAACATAAAATAAAATATAATAAAAGTATTGCGAGTTAGTCGAAAATCCGAATGAAAGATTTTGTATTTTTTATTTCGTTTTAGCGAGTGATTTTCTGAAAATGTAGTTTTTGTACATTGTTTCGTCTGCAAGACTGTCTGTCTATCATTATGTCTGACCGATGAAACCCCCATAAAGCTCATATATATAGCTTAAATGAGTTTCTAGTACCGCTTGGACGTCATCATAAACAATTTCGAGGAAATTGCACAAGAGTAGTGATTGCTGCCATAGAATTTGTTTTTAAGGTATTGCTAAAGAAAAAAGAAACTTTATTAAACATATATTTTTTTATCCGAATTCTAGAATATCAAATAAATATGAACCCTCTAATGCATGATTTTCTTTTCATCCCGAAAAAATATATTTATATCTTTAATGCTCATGCATTATGGGAAAAATATTGAAAAAAATTAACTGCATTGGAATTTAAATAATTTCGATTTTTTTTAAATTGTTGCCATGTGTTGAAAAGCAACTATAAAATTCCAATTTTGACAGAATGACTAGAAAACTACTAATTATATTAACCCCTCTTGAACCATAATTATTTTTTCAGAAACAATTTTTTTCCCTTTAGTACTAACATTATTATACTTAGAATACTACCAAAGACGTAATTTCACAACAGTTAATAACTCCACTCTTCAATTTTGAATACACTTTTACTACTGTCATCTATGAGGGTTATTAGTAACTAAAACTTTAAAATGAAATGTGATAGATGGAAAAACACAGATTTGTAGAGAGGGAGCCCTTCTTTAATAGAATAAAGTGGGTTATGTTACTTGTTTAAATATGCAAGAGTATGGATAAGAGGATTAATATATGGTAATTGAAAGTCATGTGTTGTTTAACTCCAATACTTTCAAATATTTTTACCTAAATAAATCAAACTAAAGAGGGATAGTGACTTATATTAAAAGTTTTAAATTTTGAAATTTAAATTTTTTAGTTGTTCTTAAAATAATAAAGAAAAACAAGTGAAAAAACTTATTTTATTGCTTCAAATTATTGACAACCAAACTTGTAAATTTTGCACTTTTTAAGAATGCAATAAAACATAAAAATAATAAAATTAATTACTATCTAAAAAAATCGTCATTTTGCCGATATTGTACAAAGTTTCACAGAAAATTTACACTGTAAGACGCTGTGCTAGTATTGAGCTGAAGATATTTAATGAACTGAAAACTACATAGAATAAACCTTACCTACTATATTCTTTCAACATAACGACTTATCATGTTTTCAATATCATCCCTATTAAGAGCATAGTCGATAAAATAAATAAAAAATTCAATAATAGGATGAATAATGACTGATCTATATTTTTTCAGTTTTTAAGCAATATTTTTGAGAGGAAACTAGATTCTTCAAAGATGTACATTACAAAACGATTACCACATATTACGTTTCAGCCTTAATATCATTTAGGTTAAACGTAGTTAGGTTTCTCATAATATTTTTTGCGTGTGCAGGATAATCTTTTTTTAATGGTATGGATACTGAACATCATCGACATTTGATGATTATTATTCTCGGGATAGAAAATTTATTCTCAATTTAATACTTTTTTTTAGAAAAGCTTTTTCAAAGAACAAAATCCAAAATAGATATTTTTATGCATGTTTAAACATTTAAATTATTGATTTAAGAAATTCTATTTATTAACTGTATTTTCTGATAATGCAGGAATGTAACGTACTTCCTCGAAAAACACCTGGAAAACATAAATTCACTGAAAAAAATATATTGTGTTGCAAAAAAATTCTGGCAGGAAAATTACCGTAGCATATACGTAACTGTACAAAAAAAAGTCTACAATAGCAAAGAAATATAAAAATAATTGTGTATAATAAGTATTTTCTGTATTGCATGTATGTTTACAGAAAGAACCCTACCCGACTAATATATGAACCCGGGCATTGCTCTCTAACCACTACACCATAACTGTGACGAATGAAGATTTTAAAGCTCAAGATTTTAAAGCTCAATTTTTATTTGCATAAACAAACACACACACACAAATCGTTTCTCAACAGATACACATGTGTAGCCGGCCCGCTGGCGCAATGGTTAACGTGTTGGCCCTTGGAGCTGGTGGGCTCGGGTTCGAGTCAAGGTTATGGCATGGATGTTTGTGTCCGTCAAATAGTGTTGTTATTTGTCTAAGTGTTTGTGTCGTCTCTTTCTTTGTGTGTCTCTTGTGCTTGTGTCATTTCTGGGGTTGAATACAATAGACCTAAGGTCGCAGTGTTCGGCGAACTTGCCCAATTGAACATATTTTTTTTGATAGATTTTTACAGTGCTGCACACATGCTTTAGTTAAAAATTTCTTCTCTTGAAATCTAATAAAAATAAAGTAATACTATTTTATGAATTATAATTATATTAAGCTAATAACACACAACTAGAACTTTCAACGAACCCAAGATGAGTAAAACCGAAGAATTGCTGAATTTAACTTAAACCATACAAGCTCTCGATATCAATTCAAGTTTTACTAGGTTTTTGTCCTATATAATATTTTCCAAGTGGGAAGATATTTCATGTAAATCGTGCTTTTAAAGAATTTTGTTATTTGCATGATAATGCGTGCTTAGCGTGATCAATAGCCTGGAATCTTGGTTTATTATTTGTTTTTTTTCTGTTCTATTATGTTATATTCTATTTTGGCATGTGAAATTCTTAACATGATTCCGGACAAGCCTCAAACCGGAAACAAATATCATACATGAGTTTCTAGTACCGCTTGGACGTCATCATAAACAATTTCGAGGAAATTGCACAAGAGTAGTGATTGCTGCCATAGAATTTGTTTTTAAGGTATTGCTAAAGAAAAAAGAAACTTTATTAAACATATATTTTTTTATCCGAATTCTAGAATATCAAATAAATATGAACCCTCTAATGCATGATTTTCTTTTCATCCCGAAAAAATATATTTATATCTTTAATGCTCATGCATTATGGGAAAAATATTGAAAAAAATTAACTGCATTGGAATTTAAATAATTTCGATTTTTTTTAAATTGTTGCCATGTGTTGAAAAGCAACTATAAAATTCCAATTTTGACAGAATGACTAGAAAACTACTAATTATATTAACCCCTCTTGAACCATAATTATTTTTTCAGAAACAATTTTTTTCCCTTTAGTACTAACATTATTATACTTAGAATACTACCAAAGACGTAATTTCACAACAGTTAATAACTCCACTCTTCAATTTTGAATACACTTTTACTACTGTCATCTATGAGGGTTATTAGTAACTAAAACTTTAAAATGAAATGTGATAGATGGAAAAACACAGATTTGTAGAGAGGGAGCCCTTCTTTAATAGAATAAAGTGGGTTATGTTACTTGTTTAAATATGCAAGAGTATGGATAAGAGGATTAATATATGGTAATTGAAAGTCATGTGTTGTTTAACTCCAATACTTTCAAATATTTTTACCTAAATAAATCAATGTCCGTCAAATAGTGTTGTTATTTGTCTAAGTGTTTGTGTCGTCTCTTTCTTTGTGTGTCTCTTGTGCTTGTGTCATTTCTGGGGTTGAATACAATAGACCTAAGGTCGCAGTGTTCGGCGAACTTGCCCAATTGAACATATTTTTTTTGATAGATTTTTACAGTGCTGCACACATGCTTTAGTTAAAAATTTCTTCTCTTGAAATCTAATAAAAATAAAGTAATACTATTTTATGAATTATAATTATATTAAGCTAATAACACACAACTAGAACTTTCAACGAACCCAAGATGAGTAAAACCGAAGAATTGCTGAATTTAACTTAAACCATACAAGCTCTCGATATCAATTCAAGTTTTACTAGGTTTTTGTCCTATATAATATTTTCCAAGTGGGAAGATATTTCATGTAAATCGTGCTTTTAAAGAATTTTGTTATTTGCATGATAATGCGTGCTTAGCGTGATCAATAGCCTGGAATCTTGGTTTATTATTTGTTTTTTTTCTGTTCTATTATGTTATATTCTATTTTGGCATGTGAAATTCTTAACATGATTCCGGACAAGCCTCAAACCGGAAACAAATATCATACAACAACATTATATTTACATCGTAATCTTATTCAATATTTATGCCACCCAAACATACACGATTAATTTTGATGATGTAAAAATGTATTGGTCAAATTTTAAATAGTTAATAACATAACATTTAAAGTATATATTTTTTTTACAAATATTATTGAGCAATGATATCCAGAGTAGCATGATACTAGTAACAAAAATTGCTAAGGGAAATACATGCATTCAAATTACAGTTACGAATTTGTCCAGAAAATCGTAGCTTTTTTTTTAAATCCTGGCGCTATACTTTTAGTAAATAATGAAAACATTTTTAAACTTACGAACAACGTCTAGTAAATGTTCAATAATGTATGCTTGTTTTCTCATCGTAAATTTTTAAATAATTTTTTTATCACATACTGGCCCAGAAACTCATAATTTGGTTTATTTTGAAAATATGATCTAAAAAACTCTTTCTATACCAAAACCGACCTTAAGTTTGCAGCAGAGAAATGTACTACGCGGAGGAATTTGCGTAAACAACGCGGCTGGCGCTGAAGCTTCGCCTGCTCCGATTGGTTGATAATTTGACCCTGATATTCGTGCGCCCTGTTACGTCAAAATCGAAGTAAAAAAATAATTAAAACAACACTCTAACTGAAGCTAAACTAATAAAAATAATCAATTTATGTCTTGAAATAACAAATAAATTTGTTTATTGAATGTGAAATACCTTTTTGTATTAAATTCTTGCACTCAAAAATGAGAACTATTTACCCTTTTTCTCGTAGAACATTTGTATACTGCAAACTTAGGGTCGGTTTTGGTATAGTGAAAAGATATGCCACTAAAAATTCATTATTTATAAAATTTAAAAAAAAAAATATTTATTGCCAGGAAGACTGGTGCATAAAATATGAATAAATCCGAGTCTTACTTTAAAATTTTTTAAATATCTATATATTTTTAAACCCTTTTAATATTTCCCATTACTTAAATTATTAAAAAATATATTGGAAACGATTTCACAACACAATAATAAATCCAATGACTTTCTGGATCTTTCATTTCATGTTTGCGACGCCATTTAAATTTAATATGAGAATACATTGTTCGCATTTATCATACAAAAGATGTCACAACCACATTTATTTACCATAAAATATTGAAAACAAGGCCATATAAATGTCATACCTCATTTTATTTATGCACCAATATAAACTGAATTGGTTTTATGTTAGGCACGTTTATATAAATGTGGTAGTTTCGTTAAATTACGCTTCTAACATTGATATCAATTTGAATAACCTTTACAATCGTTAGTATGCTTTATTTTGAATATGTCTAATGATTATTTTATATAAAAACTTTGATAAATTCAGAAAAAAAAAATTTGCGGTTTTCTTTTCATGACGCAATAGATAATTTCGATTCCGAAACGACGGCATTTATTGCTGATTTGTGAAATGAAAATGTTTATCAAAATATACTCTACGACAATAGGGCTGTGAGGCGCCCTGTGGTCAGAGTAGCGATCTACGGATCGGAAGGACCCGCGATCGAAACCATAATCGCTGAAAACTCACCGAGTGTATGCGGAGTACGTGCTCGTTAAATCTGTTGGGTCCGAAAGTCCTGTGGGCGGTCATTGCGCAGTTTCACACGGGTACAGGCTCCTGGAGACTATTTCCCTCCCCTTCAGGGACATGTCTAAATTGTGGAGGTGGCGCGTGACTCTACGACATACTCTACGACAATAGGGCTGTGAGGCGCCCTGTGGTCAGAGTAGCGATCTACGGATCGGAAGGACCCGCGATCGAGACCATGGTTACTGAAAACTCACCGAGTGTATGCGGAGTGCGTGCTCGTTAAATCTGTTGGGTCCGAAAGTCCTGTGGGCGGTCATTGCGCAGTTTCCCGCGGGTACAGGCTCCTGGAGACTATTTCCCTCCCCTTCAGGGACATGTCTAAATTGTGGAGGTGGCGCGTTATAGATGGCAGCATCTGTCACGTATATGTGTGAGTGTGAGTGTGTGTGTGTGTTGTGACTGTCTTACTTGACGAAGGTTAATAAGCGGCTCTCTGAGCAAGCACACAAGCCTGAAATTATATGTATATCAACCAATCAACCAAAAAAAAATACTCTTTGACTTTCTTAAGGATTTGTTTCATTCTACAAGTTAATTTAAAATTAAGTTACATTTCATAGTTTGTAAATCCTGTTTGCTTAAGGGGGGGGGGAGAAAGGTAAACAAAATAAACTCGTGATAATGATAACAAAATACTGCCCCAGACTTCAAAACTATTTTTTAAAAGCTGGGTAAAACGCATTTCAAGTTAAGTAATCATTTTGCTTGCGTAAAAATTTTAGTTTTGTAATAACGAAAACATGTTGAATTGAGATCAATATTAATGATTTCCCTTTATATACAGGGTGGTTACAAAATAACGCTCTCTATTCGGAGTGGTCTATAGCTTGAATGAGTAGTCCAAATGCATCAAAAATTGAGACACTTACTAATCAAGAAGGGGGGAAAAGAATGGAATCACAATAAAAGTAAGAATCATAAAAAAGAATAATCATAAAAAACAAACTCGTCTCTTGACCGGGGTTCTAAATTACGAGGCGTCGTCAATTATGGCCAATTACGGCCAACACAGCTAATTACACCTCGTAATTTAGAGCCCTGGTCAAGAGACGAGTTTCTTTTTTCAAAAAGCTTGAATCATAAAAAAGAAACTCGTCTCTTAACCAAAGTTCTAAATTACGAGGCATAGCCAGTTATGGCTAATTACGACCAACACATCCAATTACGCCTCGTTATTTAGAACCCTGGTCAGGTGACGAGTTTGTTTTTTATGATTCCATCCCCCCCCCCCTTCTTGATTATTTGTGATTCTTTAAATGAACTTGTACCAATGCTTATCAAATACAAGATGAAACATTTCAATTATTGTTACTGTATGTACTATATATTTGCTTAGTATTATACATAAGAAATTTAAAAATTACTATTTAATAATGTTGCGAATATGTTCGGGATTCACAAAATATCACTTAAATATAATATGAACACTTAAATATAACAACTTTGGAAAATGTAAGTGTCAAATTTTCTCACCTATGCCAACAGTATCAGCCAATCAGAAAAACCATCAAATAGTAACAAGGTTTAATTAAATTAAAACAACATTACATTTAAGGATACTATTTTGTATCTTAACAAAAATGACTTTTTTTTTTGTCTAAAGTCGTATGGTGGAATAATAAAATCCAAAATTTTAAAATGAGTTTTTTTTATCTATTACGAAACCTTTTCAAACAACGATTATACCAAGCATTCCTTAAAACAGTTCTGAAACAAATATAGTCCTTCAAAGACCAAGAGGAAAGTTTTGATAGACCATTTCAAAGTCATTCAACTGCGATTTCAAATATTTGTTAAATGGAAATTAGTTTAAAGGATCTTATGTGTTCAAACTTCTTTCCAAACTACCCATTAATTTAAGGGCGAAACTTTGTCCCATAAAATTCGTTTTCAAAGATATCTAAGATTATTTTTTTAAGGTTAGGCCTAATTCCGATGATTTCGTTGCGTTGCAATTTGTCTTATGGAATCTTTTATATATATTCGGTTCTTCCTCTCTTAGGGTTTCTAAGGGGGGAAAGACCTCTTTCTTTGGAACAAACTTTTTTTGGAAGAATAAATTTATCTGTCTTTTGTTTCCTGAATAATTCATTGAACTGAAAAGTGAATTGCGCAGCCCTTCCAGACAGACAGGAGAATCATATAGGGAATAGCTGGATTAGATAAGGATTCATGAAACGTTAAAATCTCCATAGTAAAGTATTGTCCATACCGAAATGCTAACATTCGAAGTAACTTTGGAAAAGGAATTGAAAAATAGTAGCTCTACTTTTTAATCGTATTAAAGGTAGTACTTTTTTAACTTAAAAGTCTTAAGTATATTTTTTTCTGAAAGAATCCCATGAAATTTTTTAATTGTAAATACATATAATACCAGAACTGCAGAGATGCAAAAACTTCATTTTTTACAACACAGCTTACTTGATGAGTGAAGTAAATCAAATTTTAAGCGCATATAAATCTTTTTTAAATTTGAGAAATCATATTTTTTTAAATAAAAGTATGAGTAACTTATAATTTAATATTATTAGCAGTCCCATTTAAATAAAAATTTCAATAGTTTCCAAAAATAAACATTACAAAACTTGCAGTAAAATAACTTTATTTTTGCTATTTGACATTTATATTTCTTAACATGAGAATTTTCTTTTAATGCGAAAATCAAGTCAACAATATATTTTGAACGTTATCAATTCCAAAATAATTTTATTTCTGTTGAGCTCAAATTTCATCTTAAAACGAATTATAATTTTTTTTTTCAAAACGAAAACTTTTTGAAAATGTTTTTAAAATACTGTACATATTTTTAAAACGCTTTACTTATAAATATCGTACTTCAGTGTTACCTATCTAAGAGTGTACAAATTTTAAAATCTATATTTAGAAGAAAATCGGATTATTTTATTGAATTGTTGACAACAAAGAACATTAACAAAGCTTACTCTATGAAATAAAGACTAGTTATTAGTTTAGAAACATATTTTGTGCTGTGAGGCCCGAATTTAAAGTATGTATTTCAAACTTAAAATTTAACAATGTGTTTTTGATAGTTATATACTGTGTATCTTCCCACAAAATGTAGTGTATCAAATTACACATATTCCATAAGTATGGTACTTTTATCTCCTAAACTAGTTTCCCAAGTTGTTGTTTTCCCACACACCACGATTTTATATCATTATCCTATCACGCAATTTGCGAATAATTCTCCTCAAAGTAAGACGAAACTTTTGAGTAATATTTCGGTGTGAAAATTGCTCCTTTAACCTTTCAAAATACAAAATGAGAATTTTGAAATTTTATACTCTTTTGGAGTAGGTATTCTCATAAGTTTCTCAGATTACATGTTGCGAACATTTCGCATCCTTCAAAGCTTAACATCCAGCTTTTTTAGTATTTTTGCATCAAGTTTCTAGTAAATATAAATTTTAAAACTATATAAATAGTAAATTTTTATTGATATTCCTGTTTTTTTTTCATTTAAAATGATTTTGAGGCATGCTTTCTGAAATAAATCTACTTCTGATTTTTTTAACATATGTATAGAATTGACAAATGACAGTGATTGCGCCCTCTAGAAGGGAAGGGCGTAGGCTATATAGCCCATTTCCCCGCTCGCCAGAAGAGACAGTCACAAGAGACACACAAAGAATAACGCCACAAACACATAGACAAATAACAACATTTATTGACAAACACAAACATCCATGCCTTTACCGGGATTCGAACCCGAGACCAGCAGCTCCAAAGACTAGTACACTAACCATCGCGCCAGTGGACCGCCATGTATAGAATTAAAAAAAAAAATTAAATAATTTAAAATTTATTAAGGGAAAACAACCATACATTTTTAGCAATCTGATAGCTGAATTGTTTTAAAACAATAAAAGTTAAATGTATGTATCCCATTCTTTTTTAACGCACTACGAACGAAAAAGGAGTTAAAAGCAATGATAACTTATTTGATAAGCTTTATTTTTTTCTACACACTGTGTGATGTAACGTTAAAATCTGATATAGATTGAGCTTATTAAGTAGGTTCCGTTCATTCTTATCTCTTTAATTTTATTCCAATTACAGAAATATTGTAAACCATTTTTCCTTTTTTTTTTTTTAACGTTTTACTGAATTTAAAATATGCCTGTACTTTATCACTATTTTTTGTAATTGGCCTCATTTCATTGATTTGATGTTTGGGGAATTGCCGACGATTCAATTGCATAATTGGGGGATTTTTTAATGGCTCTTACAAAAAAGCGAATTTCGTTTTGATTTATTTTGGTACTTAGATAAGATTTCAGTTTCCTTCCATTGTAATGAGCTGGTTATTTTATGTTAGGGATAAAAAGCTCTGCAATTTGATATTTATTGATATTAATCGATAGTTTCTACTACGTGACTTTATACATTTTTGACTACTTTACATTATAAATTTTTAAGGGGAAAATGATATTACAATTCTTTTTAAATAGTTTTATTAAAATAATTTGCTATATAAATGTGATTTTCCATGCAATTATGTAATGATATTTTAAAAAATGATTTAAACAGCAATTTTCACAGAAAGAAAGTGAGTTATAATAAATTATTAATTTCAATTACCTAATATGAAATATGAGGAAATAAAAACGTATCGCGATAGGGGTTGAAACTCTATAATGAAGATTGTTGTGTTTTCTACACTCTTTGGAAGGTACTGATTCGGGAAAAAATGTTTTTTGTGAACATTGTGGTCATTTAACAGTGTGTTTTGTAAACAAAGTGTACATCATCTGTGTGACTGAAACCACTCTACAGCTTGAACTGAAAGAGCTACGGACCTCAGCCTCTTTTCAAGATATGACTGAAATGCGAAAAGAGCTACATACTTTCAATTTGGTTCACAAGTTCATAGTATATATTTACATCATAAGGCTTTTAATAAAATCTTTAATGATAATTAGTTGCTAGCATCGAACTTTTCAGATTTAAAAATTATTTAAACTAGCAGTATGGTCCCGTCTTACTGGGAACCCGTTATATTCGCATTGCTTCCTTTTAGAGGCATGCTTACCTTGCGAAAATACACTCAAAATCAAAGCAAAATTAAATTCGTGATGGCACATGCGAACTTAAAAAAGCAAACACTAATAGTGGATGAAGCAGCCTTAGGGCGAGCGCATATCTCAACCATGCATTTTCAGGCCCTGTTATGGTTCCGCAATCCCACGTGGATGACGTTTTTTTAAAAGTCATTATATTAATTAAAAATCGCAATCAAATATGAAAAAACTAAGCCTCAGGTGCACACGTAGGTATTAAAAGGAATATATATTAAAAATTTCGAATTTTTTAGAGCAGTCTAAGTAGGTCTTTTGTGATCCACAGACATGCACACAGACAGACAGACTCTTTCTTTTATTATTATAGATACGTTTTTTGAATACATAAAAACCACTAAATGTGTATTGATTTATCGAATAGTGTCTGAATTTTGTGTAGTCTTAATAACCCAAATGCTCACGTGGAATTTTTTTTATTTGGATAACTGCTGACTTTTTTTTATTAAATCCAGTGTTGCTAGGATACTTTTTGTGTTTTGTAAAACATATGTTATTAAATGGTAGATCACAAAACACCAAAATAATAAATAAATGAAAATAAACTTTCAAATATTCAAATAAAATTTGATAGGTGAAACGAAATGTTTAAATTCACTTTGAAATTAACTTCTGATTCTCGCAATTACTAAATATACAGATGAAATAATCATATTTGACTCCAAACCCAAAGTATAAAGTCAAACATGATGCATTTATTGAATATTATTAATAATTGGTATTTGAAGCGTAGTATTCTATGTATTCTTGCCGAACAGGGGGTAAGGGGGGGGGGGGTTGGTAATTAAATGCACTGAAATCCTGCATTTATTTTGCAGCTAAACGCAATGAATATGATATGTCGAGTAATGAATATCGACCCATCATATTAACTGTGTACATTAGCAAGATTACTTGCTTAACATAGGGAGAACTTGAGTATATTTCTGTACTAAATATGTATTTATTCCGTAGTCATACGAATTAAAAGTAAAGTGTTGAGTAATGCATATCCAGATTAATTATATGTATCGATGATCGTTAAAAATTGTTAATAAAATGCTTATGCAAAAGAAAATGCTAACATGGCAAAAAGACGTAGATAATTTAGTTTTCCACTCCAATTCTAATCCTTTTTAGTGTTTTAAACTATGAAATAATCACTTTAAAATGTTATTCAATTCCACAAACAAAACTTAAAATTTAATTATACAAATTCTCTAAAAAAAGCTCAAGAATCAAACTCCAAAGGCGATAACATAATAGTCCGATATGGTTGATCGTAACACTCTAATTGTGTATTTAAAAATAATAATATTTTTAGTACATTTTTTCAGAAAATACACATACCACAAACATTTTGAGAAATACAACACAAGTATAACCAGCGTTTTAAACTATGGACTAATCTTCACTTAGTTTATTTAGTTCTGCCCTTCCGTTCGAACATTTTCAGTTGTTTTCAACTAAGAAAATAATCATTTAAAAATTGCTTTTTATTCCTCGAATAAACTCTATAAAATTTAAATTATGCACAAAATTATTTTCTAAAAATCATATATGCCATATATTCATATATGGCTCGCGTCGTTACACTCCAGCTGAAGTGAAAGCGGCAAAACACTATCTCGATCCCATCAATTTGGCCAAATTGCAAAATCTTTGTGGCATCGCCCTGTCTTTCCGAAACCACCCACACGTGAACCTGATATTTATGACTCGGCCCATGTGAACTGCCCATATGACGGACAATAACACACAGTTCATATTATTACTTGTTATATTTTTAGCAGGAAAAAGTGGTTGCTAAAAAATTCTAGGCAATTTTTTTCAATTGAATTAATTACTGGAGAAGAATTAAGTATTTGATCATTAACGCCTTTAAACGAATTAAGTCTTAACTTTTGAAGACATCAACACATCTCCTAGAAATTTATTCTATGCAAGTTCTCAAAATTACATTAGATAAAACTACACAGGTTACATAGGATGGGGGTGGATTTGTTTCAGGTATCAGCTTTTCAAATGTGAAATCGTCATTCAATTTTCACAAATATTTTTTACGATGTTTTTGTTTTTCATTTTTATTAAAGCTACAGAGATTATTTACATATTTTTGTAGACATAAAGTTAAATGAAAAACTAAATGTTCTCCTTGCTTCTTGTTATTCTAATCGTGTATAAGAACTTTTACAGGACGATGTAAAAATATTACACTTTATTAAAACAAGCGGCAGATTCGAAGAGATAATAGTTAAATAACAGAGATTAATAGTTATTTCAAAACAATCTTTATTCTCTAAAATACTGACACTCATTCCATTTTTGTCTTATCCGTCAGCCGCGTCATTCCCTGTGAGTAGCGAGACAGATCCGCAACATCTGCTTGGATCCGCGGGATTAAGATTTTGCGACGCTTTAAGCTTTGGTGAGGGCTCGCTAATGGTGGAAACCGAGACTTACCGCTGGCATCGAGGGATTCGACGTCACCAAAGAATCCTTAAAGGGTCCTAAACAAGCATTTTTTTGTTGTTGTTGAAGTTTTAAATAACTCTTGTGTAACAGTTTTAATGTTTGAGAAGTGATGCGTGGAGCGAAAGTAACTGGAGTTGTTGATGATGGTGTAACTGTGTGTGTGTCTGTTTTTTTTTTAAATGTCTGTTTTACATAACTTGTCTCAATTGCATAATTGTATGTTTCTTTTAAAATTAAAGATAGTTTTAAAAATAAATAAAAATAAATAAAAATAAAAATATATAATCGCTAGTTTTCGGCCATAGGGGACATAACTGATTTAATGAGAATGTTTGCTCAGTGTTCTGAGGAAATCGTGTATTTAATTAATGGTTATTAAAGCAACTAGTGCCGAAAATAATACTTTATTACGCGAGTGGCTTTTATTTCACGAGACCGTAGGTCGAGTGAAATAATGACAAGAGCTTAATAAAGTATTATTTGGCACGTGCTTGCTTTCAATATTTTTCTTTTGTAATAAACGTGCAAAAAAGTATTTCTACGAATGAGTGACTTTCATGACATCATTTAGTTTCCATGGCGATATTCGAAAATGCAAAGTAGTAAAAGAAAAGTTGTAAATAAATTTTCCATTTTGAATCAAACTAGTATTTACACATAGTGTGTTACTTATAGTTTCCAAGGAGATATTAGAAAATGCAAAAGTAGTGAACCAATAGAAATAAGTGAGTTTCATGACATCAGTTAGTTTCCATGGAGATATTCAAGAGATAGTTTTGTTTTTCTACCAATCAGTTACTCTTATTTAATTTACCGCACTAGTGCCAAAAGTACAACTTTCGGCACTGTCTGTGACATAAGCACGTAAAGTGTCATTTTCGCAACGTTTTATGAATGATTATGATGTAAAAAAGTGAACTTTTTCGCACGTTGTTATAAAAAAGATGTTTATGATATGCCCAAGTAATTTGCAGAATAACTGGTGTATAAAATCTGTGAGAACTGCTTAAAATGGCAGTGAGATAAGATCCTCTCGCTCTCCAGAAAATATTCAATCTTGAATCTAATATGGATTTATGTCTTAGAAAATTAAATTATTATTATTAACAAGATATTAAAAATTGTATGCAAATCAAAAATTTAAATATTTTACTACTATCTAAACGTACACAAATTATCAGTTTATCAAATTATCAAATTACCAGCTTTATCAGTTTTAATTACAAAATATATAATTACAATTTTTTTGTGTAGAAATGTCATTGGAAGTTTCCAGCGTGGTTTATTTAGACGCCCCACATTGATTTGGCGCATTTTAGATGACTTCACTTATTACATCTGCACCTTGTTTTATAATCCAGGGCTGAGATAGAAGACAATTTAACTGTTAAAAGCATTACGGATTCACCATCTTAAGTACAAAAGAACCAACGGACAATGTAAAAACGTAGCACAGCTATTATTTTTCTTCCAAAGTAGAGAGGTTAAAAGAGAATGTCATGTTTGTATTGGAATCGAATGTTTGTTTTGAAAGAATGTAGGATTTTGTTTGCATTATTAAATTAATCTCCAATTTCATTCGGAAGTAACGAGTACATATTTGAATTATTTCAAGTAAGCCTAGGAAGGGTCAATATGGAATTTGTAATGTTACAATTTTCTACACTCTTCAAACAAACACTCCCAATTTACCTCAGTCTGAGTGGATTTCACTCCTCCAGACTGGAAAATGCACTTCTCCTTTTGGAGTGGATCCTTTGTGTGTTAAACCTTCGACAGGATCACTCCAAACGAGTGATTTTAACTCAGTCTGAGAAAATATGCATGCCTTTAGGGTGTCGAAAATGCACTTCTCCAACTGGAGTGGATTTCACTCTTTTGTTTTAAGAGTGTACAATATAATTCTGATGTTTCAGTAAAAACACATAATCGGTTTATTTTTAAAGGGTAGGGTACATACATATTCCAGCTTGTATGCTCGATCAGAGATCCGCTTATAAATGCCTTCGTCAAGTAAGACAGACACAGAAAGAACTTTTACTGTCACAGAGAAATTAAGTACACCCTGGGTGAAGGCAGGAATCGAACCCACACCCTTTACAGCGTACAGACTGCTAGCTTAATTGTCCAAACCCTTCGGTCGTCCGAGCCCCCGGTTTATTCAATGCAAAATCATGTGGTGTAGTAAAAAAAGTCCGGAAACCATTTGCAATCAGCTAATAATTTTTAATTTTTGATTGATTTATTCTTTTCCTTTAAAAAAAAATAAAACAGCTTCAAAGTATATTTTTGTGGGGGATTCCACTTTTACCGCGTCTCTTATTACCCGTATCTCCTATTACCTCATCCAGTAATGATATTTGCAATTAATAAAAAGCTTTCTCATATATAAGAATACATTTGTCCATACCCATCAGTATTTTGTTACCAAAAAAGTGTTTGCACAACATTTTAAAGTGGAATAAATACAGAAAGATAATATAAAAGCTATTGGATCTTTATTTGGACTATTGCGAAAGTTAAACGAGTGGGCAATAAAACGATACAACTTATGAAATTTGCTTTTTTTCGCTTTGGCTTCATCAATCATGAGATCGATATTTAACGACATCGTTGAATTAAAAAGTTCTTGCGTGTGCATTTTAAAAATATCTTTAAATGTATAATTTTATCCCAAAGCCGGTAATTTAATATTTTATTTCGTTTTTCTTTTCTGCGAAGTTTTAATAAAATATTTGCATATTTCAGTAATGTTTAATTTACGAAGGCAAACATTTAATTTTAATCATGCTTTCGATCAAAAAAAGAACGATTTTTGTTACTTTTGGGGGATAAATTTATCTTTTGTTGAACACATGTGAAGTTTTGCATTCAAAACTTTTCCTGCACGCAAATGTGTTTAAAGTTATGTAAAATCATTTTAATGCACGAAGATACTGTTTCGAAGTACTAACACACATTTTCATGTACTTTTATGTAATAGAATTCAACTATTTTATAGCTATACTCATAGAGCTACTAGCTCATAGAGCTACTAGCTCATGTAGCTAACTCATAGAGCTAGAATGCTTATTTTTCCGTCGCGAATACTACGTCTTGAAACACATTTATAGAGTTGCATTGCAGTGATTATTGCATTTCTACAATTTAAAATATAATTATGAGAAATACAAAGTCAAAACTTTTAATTAAAAAAAACTCGAATGCATTTATGACCGATAAGTTCCAACAGCTGTCATCTTACATGACGGTGATCCGATATAAAGCTCGAATATTTTTGTTTAGTTTTTGTGGAATTAACGTTGCACTAGGACTACGCACGGCCAGACAGAAGGCAAGATTCTGTCGATGATACTCGGCAAAAAAAAATCATATGAGTTAGAAGGTTCAATAAGATTTAAGGGGTCTAAGGAGTCTTAAAAATGTGCAAAGAAGGAACTACAAAGCATAGTTTGATCTTTCATGTAATTTTTTAACTACTCAATATACAAGTATAATTTTTTTATATGTAGTTCTAAAAGATTTATTTAATATGAAACAAATTTTAAAATTTATGAAACTTTAACCAAAACTAAAATAAGTGATATTAAACATAAAGCTATCTGAACACATTGTGATTAGGCTTGCGCGGCAAATTGTGAGGTCAAAATTGAAGACAGGACCAAGAAAATGACTTTATATTGTACAAATATGTACAAACAAAGACTTATACCTAAATTCTCAGCTCAATTTTAATTAGAATTTATTTTAAGAACTTTTTTCTAAAAAAAATTTTAAAATTTTTTGAATTTTGATTTAAAAAATTTTTAAAAATTATTTCTAATTAAAATTGAGCTGATAATTTAGGTATAAGTTCTAGTTTGTACATATTTGTACAATATAAAGTCATTTTCTTGGTCATGTCTTCAATTTTGACCTCACAATTTGCTGCGCAAGCCTAATCACAATGTGTTCAAATAGCTTTATGTTTAATATCATTTATTTTAGTTTTGGCTAAAGTTTCATAAATTTTAAAAATTGTTTCATATTAAATAAATCTTGTAGAATTACATATAAAAAAATTGACCCCTTAAATGCATGTTTTTTCATATAATGAGAAGACTTGGCACTCAACAAATTATATCACAATTACAGTATTTTCAATGTTGTAGTTTCTGGTATTGAATGGCAACAGCTTCAATGGTCTTGTTCTAATTTTTCGTCAAGAAGTACTTTTGTTTTGGTGGTGGAAAATGAGTTTTCTAAGAAAAATGTACTTATTAAATTCTTTAAATGCCAGCATCCCGCTGTTCTGTTGGTTATTCAAATACTTTGAAGAAAGGTTGAATAGAAAGAAGAGTGAAACAATCTATGAAATGCGTTACACGGATTCCGCGTTACTCGGAATTATTAAAATCAACCACTTTACATCATCTGAACCTTTAACATTGAAAAACCCGTTTTCATGTGAAGAGCTTATTGGAAGAACGCGATAAGTGACAAAAAGGTGAAAACGTAAAAATGAGTTTGAAAGATTTTAGTTACTATTCATATCTTTTACAAACGGTACTTGCTAACCGCTGTACCAAACCTAAAGTTTATTAAAAATGGGAAAGTTTTTATAGTAAAAGAAGTTAGTAATAGGGCCGACCCGGCAGCACAGCAGTTAGGGAGCTAGGCCTTTGGAGCTTCTGGGTTCGGGTTCGAATCCCGGTAAGGCATGGATATTTGTGTTTATCAGTAAATGTTGCTATTTCTCTATGTGCTTGTGTCGTCCTTTTTCTGCGTGTCTCCTGTGACTGTGTCACTTCTGGCGAGTAGGGTAACAGGCTCTAAAGCCTATTCTCATCCATTCTAGAGGGCGCATTCATTGTCATTTGTTTATATGCTTACATATCCATTAAAATAAATACATAACTACACTCTTAAAACAAACGAGCGATTTTAACTCAGTCTGAGTAATTTTCACTCCTCCAGTCTGGAAAATGCACTTCTCCCCTTGGAGTGGATCCTTTGTGTGTTAAACCTCCGACAGGATAACTCAAAAAGAGTGATTTTAGATCAGTCTGATTTAATATCCACTCCTTTCCCGTGTCGAAAATGCACTTCCCCTACTGGAGTGGATTTCACTCATTTGTTGGTTGGTTGGTAGACATATATTTTCAGGCTTGTGTGCTTGGTCGCAAGAACCCGCTTAGAAACCATCGTCAAGTAGGACAACACAAGACACACACAAACACATATGACAGATGTTGCCATCTGTCGCCACCTCCGCAATTTAGACATGTCCCTGAAGGGGAGGGAAATTTTCTCCAGGGACCTGTACCCATGGGAAACTGCCCAATGACCGCCCACAGGACTTTCGGACCCAACAGATAGCCAGATCGGACCCAACAGATAGCCAGATAGGACCCAACAGATAACAGAGACCGACAGAACGCATATACTCGACAAACACAAACATCCATGCCTGAACGGCATTCGAACCCGGACCCAGCAGCTCCAGAGGCTAATGCCTTAACCACTACGCCGCTGGATCGGCTCACTCGTTTGTTTTAAGAGTGTAGCACCCCTTCCCCTCCCATACACACTCGCCAAAAAAATAAAGCTTTTCATACAATATTCAATTCATATATATTCATCTTCCAATCGATATCCCCCGCAAAATACTCAATGGGGCTGCCGCCAATGACCGATGCGGCTCCAACAGGTCGGCCCGAGAGAAGTTAAAGGATCGGACAGATGGCTCGGAAAAGGCGGGCCGCTGCGGGTGACATCCGAATCGATGGCCGGGAGTAATCGGCTTTTGCAGTTGGGGTCGTATGCGTGATGACTGAAATTGGAATATTCATTTGGTGTTTGGTTGGTATAGTTAGGTTAGGTTTGAATTATCCTAGTGCTACACGAGGGCTATTGGTGACGGGCGTCGTATTTTAGAACCACAGTCAAGCGACGAGCCGACACCTGAATAGGCACCCAACGCAACCGTTAAGGGCGAAATCGTACACAGCGTTAGAACTTTGGAGGTTATTTAACGCATTCTCTTACTCGGGGTATTATTCGCCGGACATTTTTGGCTGCATAGGCCGTTTATAGGTCGGCAGCTATTTTGGCGATGCCCGGACCTGGGACCTTCCGCATGCTAAGCTAGTGCTTAACCGACTGGGCTCCCCAGCCCCGAATATTCATTTGGAATTTGTCATTACATGGTAGGGTGGAATGAAACAAGATTTTTTCAATAAAATTTTTAATGGTGAGAAAAAAATTGTTTCACTTCTTACTGAAACTTGATGCATATTTTTTAAAAACTTAAGTTAAATTATCAGGGTCCACAAAGAATTGGTAGATACAAATGTGCTGGCTGTACAGTAAAAGTAAATTGTTGAGTCTAACATCTGATAGGACTCAAAAGTTGCATTTTCTCACGCAGATTACTAAAAAAAGATTTAAAAAAATTCCCAATTAATATTATGTGCTTGTCAGAGCGGTTGAAGTTTGAAAAAAATGCCATAAATAAACTCATTTTAAAGTGCTAGTTAATTTATAAATAATAATCTTTATTAATATCAATCAAGAAAACTACAAATAAAAACAAAAAAGCAAAATCATATTAGCTGCTTAGGGGAACATACCAGTTCAAGCAGCCTAGAAAACTAGTTAAAAGTTTTAACAATGTACAGATAATAATGAAACATAATAAATTATAGCATCACAGTATTTGGCAAGAGACTGGTTGTATAAAGTTACTTATACTTCGTGAATACAAAATTAAAAATATATGTCTATGTCGTCGATAATTATAATAATAAATTAAAATAATAATAAATTTAAAGAGAGAGTGCTTAAAAGATGAGTATTTGTCAATATTTTGATTAGAGATTGGTAAACTATTAAAGGATTTAGGAGCTAAATAATAAAAATGTTTTCTAAAGATTTCTTTATTAACTTTAGGAATGATGTAAATTTCTTGGGGTCTTCTTGAAGAAATTATATCCTTAAATTTACAAATATCTTTATTGCGACGCAAATAAAGAGAAATACGGAATAAATAGTCATACCTGAGAGGTATATGATTTTGATACTGAGAAAAAAAGTACACCTAGAGCAGAGGCGGGAATCGAACACGCACCGTTACAGCGCGCATACTGCTAGCGTTATGACCTGCTATCCAAACCACTCGGCCATCGGGCCCTACATGCCACCCTATATTGTCTTGGAGTTGGACTAGGGTGCTGCTGTTATACGTTCAGTCTCTACTCCACTATACAACTATTTGATATAACCTTCATCATTAAACATGGAATCAATCGATGCACCACAGAACCCACACAAATTATCATAATATCTCAAAATTCGCATTAATAAGTTATTAATAACCATGAGCATTATAAACAACCTTTGGCATTTCGACGAAGAAAATATTTGGACTTGGATATATCATTAATAAGTTTCGTAACCTAACATACCTTGAGCAGAATACTTCAATTAAATTTCGAACATTAAGTTAATTAGAATTCTTAGCATTTCAAAGGAGCTCTTTATGCGTCAGGGGACCTTGTAATTAACCATTTGCTTTCACTTCAGTTCGGAAAATAAGTATGCTAAGAAGGAAATGTAAAAGTTTGAGTTTCACTGCAGAACGTTGGGGACCCATGGAAAGCAAAACTAAATGAGATATAAAATATATTTTTGAGGACCAAATTACTTCAGCAGTTGGTTTATAGAGATTTTTGACACTGTAAAAGAATCAAGAATGTTTCTGAATATATATGGAGAGGCTAAAATGCATGCGATTTCCAGAAACGTTACAGGGTATTTCTTAAACTTCTTTCTGTAATATTCAGAGAGGTTTTTGAGCATCTCATTTTTTTATTCTATGCATTCGAATGAAGATGGACAAAAAGAAGGTGAGATTCGAACCTTCGCAATGTATCATAGTACGGTATGGTATGGTACATATATATTCCAGCTTGTGTGCTTGTTCAGAGAACCGCTTATAAGCTTTCGCCAAGTGGAACAGACACAGAAAGAATTTTTACAGTCACAAAGAAATGAATAACACATAGACAAATAACAACATTTATTGACGGTCACAAACATCCATGCTTGACCGGGATTCGAACCCGACCCCAACAGCTCCAAAGGCCAGCGTCCTAACGATTGTGCCACCGAGGCGGCTCCGCTTTGTATTGTAATATAATGGTTTCCAACTGCCTGTTTCTAACCTCCTTTAGAAGCAGTAACACAGTCAATAACGATTCGTTATTTAGAACTCTGGTCAAGTGATAAGATCTACACGTGAGCGTACACCCAACGGTGGCGGACACCTATATATTGGTTATATTTGGAGAATGTGATTTTAGCAAAAAAAAAATCCTTTTAAATAAACACTTCTTTAACTATTCGTTATATTTAACTATTATAATTCCAGCAACTTAATTCTGCTAATGACCGGAAAATCGTATTTTACTCAACCAAAAACATTTTTCTTAAAACACAACAGCAACTTAAACATTTGCATTGAGACAATCACATGGGACACAATTAAAAGCCAGAAAAAAAACCATCAAGCAAGACCCCAAATATTTGCTGAATATCCCCAATGGAACCCTTGAAAATACAAAGAAACACAACATTTATTTTTTCAAAGCTCGTGTCAGCTGTAAATAAAAAATGTTCCATATTCGAAATGCGGAACGTTCTATCTGAAATTCTCTCTCGCGTGGTAAAGATCTGTTTCTTTGCTCAGTACACACTTGTCAAGATTGCCAACTTTGGGTTTCTATTCTTCACACAATAAAATTTTACACTTTACATTTTGCTGCAGGGGCGTATAAATAGAGACCTCTTTTGTAATATGAGGGAGATTTTTGAGATTTTATTTTTAAATATAAATGTTCTACTCAGAATGTTCTGGAAAAAAAGTTCGATAAATGTATCTGAAATCGTGGTAGGAGGCATAAATGTACTCCAATTTTGAGTGCTTGTATGTGCTTTGGAGTTTTTGAAGAGAAAGAAGAGAACCAGCTGTTTCATTTTTATCTGTTTTTTCTGATAAAGCGAGAGAGAGAGAGAGAGAGAGAGAGAGAGAAACTGACTGTTATTCAATTAAATAAATTATAATATTTTTTGGTGCATTTGTTGTCAAAAAAATACAATCAAATTTTGCTTGAAGAAATTTAATACTTTTTTTTTATAATTGTAGGTTAATAAAGATATTTAAGTTTCGAATGGATTATATATATATAAAAAAAACTTCATAAAGATTTTAGTTCAAAAGTGCATAGATAGGGCTGCTAGCTGTGTCGAGTGTGCGATGTTAGTTCAACGAACAAGCCACTGCCAACTCTCCAAATTCTACTCGGTAATAGTCATTATAGGACCCGGAAGGGCGAGTGGTTTGGATCTTTACGCTAGCAGTCTGCGCACTGTAAAGGGTGCGGGTTCGATTCCCGCCTTCACCGTGGGAGTATATTACATTCTTTGTGACAAAAAAATCTGCTGGACTATTAAGGTTAGTCGATAAAAATGTGATGTAGTATTTTAATTTTAACCTGGCCAAAGTTGGCGTAGTAATACATCTATATCTTACCTTTTCTTATCTGATAACTTTATGTAAATTTTGAAGGAGATCAGATACTATATAACGTGTTGTAGATGTGTATTTTTTGCTTGCTTGCTTCTTTCATTCTGTCCTTATGTTATAACTTAAATAAAGTTATTTGAACCTGGATTTTATTCATTGCATTCAACGAGCACTGCCACTCTGTTGGGCACTATAGCCCAACAAAATTCTTTCTGTGTCTGTCTTACTTGGCAAAGGCTTATCAAGCAAACAAGCCGGAATATATGTACCTACCCTACCCCAACGGGGGGGCATCGTACACTTGAAGGACATAGGACTTGAAGTACATAGGACTTTGAAGGATACTTAATGTGCACTCCCTCCATACGGCGGATTAATCATCGGGCATTTTTGGCTGCACGGGCCGTTTATTCCACAGAAGAAAAAAACAACGGAAATGGAGAAAATCTGTTTCAAGAAAAATATCACATGCGAAACAGCAGTACTCTGAAGATGAAATGCGAACGCCTGGTTGGAAGAAGGTACAAATATTTATAGGTTTATGAATGTTTATACACAGCAATAAAATTGATTGATGGAAAGCTGTTTCCATATTTATTTTTGATATGTGATGTTTTTGGTAGGGAAAAGTTATATTAGTTTTGACATTTTGGTTAAGAAAAGGGAACTGAAAAATGCTACATCTGGCGTTCCATCATTTTTGAGGAGAAGGGGGCAAGATTCAATATGCAAGATGATATTTTGGAGATAAAATTTGAGAATTTTTTGGATAAGATTTTGCAGTTGAAAACTTTTTTGTGGTTATTGATGTGGTGAGGAAATTCAATATAATATGTAATTCAATTTTACATTAATAAGAAAGATACAATACAATATGTACAATATCTACCAAATATACCATAAGCTGTCACAATGTTGGTTTTCTAAGAAATACTTTGGTATAATGCCTCACTAATACCACACATCAAAGTCCTTACTAAATATAAACTGAAAAAGTATTGTGTTTTTGTGGAAATATTGATCAGTTGTTCTACACTCTTAAAACGAACGAGCGATTTTAACTCAGCCTGATTGATTTTCACTCCTCCAGTCTGGAAAATGCACTTCTCCTTTTATAGTGGATCCTTTATGTGTTAAACCTCCGACAGGATCACTCCAAACGAGTGATTTTAACTCAGTCTGAGATAATATTCACTCCTTTCCAGTGTCGAAAATGCACTTCTCCGACTGGAGTGGAATTCACTCTTTTGTTTTTAAAGTGTCGGAAATCTTATTTAAAGAGAAAATGCGTGTGAAGTTTAAAAGATTTTAACGATAAATAAATTCAATAAAGCAGATTTTGGAAGTATATCATAAGACATTTTTTGAGCACACAACTAACAAGTTGCTTTCATATACATTTTTTTACCATTTACTGAGTTAACAATAAGTTAGTTTTTTTGAAACAGATTGATGATGAACAGCATGAATGATTACTTGGCTCATTGTGATTTCAAAAGCATTCAGATTTTATATTAGTTAGCTGTTGGGGATGGGAGTGGGTACATATACACACCGGCTTGTGTGCATGATCAGAGATCCGCTTAATATTAGAATTCGTCAATTGAAGCAGATTCAGAAAAAAAATTGCTGTCACAAAGGAATTAAAGTACACCCAGGGCGAAGGCGGGAATCAAACATTCACCCGTTATAACGCGCAGACAGCTGGAGTAAGGGTCCAAACCACTCGGTCATCCGGGCCCCTTGGTAGTTGTTATCTTACTTAATTCTTCTTACTCACTTCGTTAGCTAACTTTTCTTTAAATAAGATTTTCTGTAGCAGCAAAAAATTCTTACTCAGTTCAATATATTCTTTTTAATTAGCAATGATAATATTAATTAAAAAGGCTTTAAGCTCAAAGAATTTGACAAATTAATTCCATTTCTGCACACGTGTCATTTCAACAAGCTTGAAATACGTCTATTTTTTTTACAATTACTAGTTAGAACTTACGTTTTTAAGCTTTGCTTAAGGCTTAAGGTTTTTAGGTAATTTTCTCGGAAAAACTCTCAAAACTGTTACTATCTTCTAAGTTTGCATCGCTTTGCCGTTGGTTATTTGAGTATTTAATGAGGTTTCATCAACACCTGGATCTTCGAAAAGCATCTGTCAAGGCTCGGGAACACGACTTCGTGGAAGGATCTCCCAGGTAATGACATTTCTAATTAAAATTCAAAATGTCATCAGCCACAAGGATTATGTTGGAGGTAGAGGTCTTATCTTCGACGGGGCTAATTAGGCGGATCGTCGAAAAAGCCATTCGCGGAAAATATGTTGCTCCAGGGAATACCCCGCCAATTACCATTGCCTTGCTAAAAATTGTGCATCTTTTCCAGACCTTAAATACCGGAGATGTTGAAGAAGTAGTACTGAACTTTGCCTACCAGTTAGCATAAAAAAATGATGAATTAAAATATATATACAAATATGCTAAATATTTTTGTTACAAGTGAGTTGTGCGGATATATTTTATTTTGTAATAGTTCGGAACACTACTAACACTGCAAAAACATACTAAAACAACCTGAATGGTAATCAAATTATTATTCATATGCTTGCATTTTTTAAATGAAATTTTTTTTTTGTCATGGCAGAGTTGTCCATCCGTCTGTCGGTTTGTATCAATTTTCAAATTCAGTTTTAACCATCCGAATTTTAAAAATTCTTTTTTAAGGGGTGGCATCAGGAGACCAACGCATCTACGCAAAATGAATTTTAATACTTTTTATATGTATGTCCTTGACCAGTTTTTAGAAGGGTTTTTTTTGTTTGAAAGATATGACCTCAGTTAAAGATCTTATAATCTTTGCCTTTGTCTATCAGTCCCTACTATTACATTTTCTGTGATTATTAAAGTAAAAAGAAAGTTATTTGTTTTTTTTTTAACAATTTATGCTTTAATTTCAAAATTACCAAAGAAGGAACAAAGTGAACTAAATTCTACTTTATTTGTTTTGTAATTCAATGACAGATAAACATCAACTTAGAACTTCCCTATTTTTAAAAGTATAGTATTTTATTAAATTCTGCTTTTTGAATGCTTCTTTTGCATTATATATATTTTTTGCCATTGATTAACAAGAAAAGTGCCATAGCTTTTTCCAGCATGATATGTTTAAATTCTTCTATTCCGTTAAAATTAAAATCAAAATCCAATTTATCTATAGCAAATTTTTTAGAAAACCAAACTTTGAAATATCAATTTCAAACTTATAAGTGTAAAATTTTGTTTTAAGCTATGGATAGTAATCATTACAATTTTACAAGTCACAAACATTTTTCAAGAACACAAAATGCTTCGATAAAATTTGTACGCAGATTTTTTACCTAAAATACTCTTAACATATTTAAACTACCTACTTGCTTACTTACTTACTCGTCATCGCTACAGTCCATGAAGGACCTTGGCCTCCTTTAACGCACTTTTCCTATTTTTGGCTTTGACTCTCCAATATTTAACTTTCATCCTTCTTAGATCTTCGCGCGCCTCATCCAGCCATCTCTTCCTGGGACTTTCAAACTGTCCTCCTTCCCTGTGGTTTTTCTTTTAAGATTTCCTTACTCATTCGCTCAAGATGTCAGAGCCATTGAAGTTTTTTAATTTTTATTCTATCCACAATATCCGTTTTTTATATAGCTTTCTCTACTCCAGATTACTTCGAATTCTCCACACCTCTCCTTCTAAGACCGGTCAGACTATTTTTCTTAGAAACATATTTAAACTGCTCTTTAAAAATAACCGACGCATAAATACCACTGATAAAAATCATACGAAAAGACATCAGGAAAGATTACACGGCAGGAGGGAATTATACGTTTTCACGTTCTGTTTGCTTCGGCGGTCTGCATTAGTCGAAGTATCTCTCCCTTTAGATTTTGCGATTCCCGATTTCCTAATATCACTTCTGGATAGAGTCCGGTGAGATCGGGAAAAGAGGAAAAGGGGTGGGGGGTGCTCCCAGAGTAATTGAGGGGTACGTTTATTTAAAAACTTAACGTTGACTTTAATAACGCGCTTGCGTTTGATGATATTGCCGTCTGTGATTTCGGAGTTGCACATTAATGGAGTTTATTTTGTGCTTGAAGAGGAGTACCATGTGTGTCTCGTAAGCTTGTTTAATGTGGTTTTGAAGAGTATTTAATTGAAATGAGAATGTTCTGAAGATTGTAAATGGGAAATGAGTAAAATAAGGATCTCGAGACAAAAGCATCACTCTTTTGCAATTTTAATGATTGAGTATTAATCTACATTATTTTTGCATTTGTCGATGCACAATTGCTTAGCTGTCTGTACCAATCTGTCATTGCTAGTTATTCACAGTTTTCCCTGCCGATTTGCTCCAAATTTTAGTACGTCACTGTTAGTGAGTTTATAATTTTGCGGATAAAATTTAAATAATTTGCTATCACTTAAATGTCTACATGCTATAAATCCAAACAAAACTTAACTATTACTCTCTACATTAACAACATACGATACGAAATAAAATTTTATTAAATTACTTATATTTTTTCCACGAAGAAAAAACAACAAATCAACAGAAAACTAAAATATCGTAACGATAACTCTGGTGTAATTTAAGAGTCTTTTGCAGGTTAATTTCATAGGCCCTTGTCTTCTTTACCCCCCAAATATCCTCTATTTTCTTAGCTTTCCCGTGCCCCGAAGCAATGCTGGAATCGGGGAAGAAGCAAGAACTGGAGAAATGTTATTCATGATTAATATTCATAAGACACAAGAGAACAATGTTTTCTGGCTTCATTACGAAAGTTGTCTCTTTTTCTTGCTGCTTACACGGAGAAAACACGTCGCAGATTCATGTGCATTAGTTATGATGAGGATATTTATATGTTATGGGTTGTGCGTATAATAAGTAATATATTTTGGTTATTAAATGTTAACACAAATTCCTGTGGTGAAAGGTAATAAATAATATGCTTTGAAAGTGTAGAGGAATATTTTGATTATTGAAAAATTAAAATTAGTAGTGTGTATTTGAATGTAATATGTTTTAATTTTATATGTTTTGTATTACAAGTTATAGTTTTTTAATAAATAAATGGTAACACAAATTTCTGTGATGAAAAGTAATAAATAATACGATTTAAAAGTGTGGGAGAATTTTATTTTTTGAAAAGTTTAATTTTGGAGGGTATTTGAATGCACACAATTTATTTTGATTTCATATTTGTGGAACTTTTTATTTTATATCGGAAAAGAAAAGTTTATAACACCTTGTTCGCACTTTTTCAATTAAATATTATTTTTTATTCATAATCCCATAAATATTTACAGCAGAATAATGAGGTTGGAAAATCACGTATTGCTGTTACATAATATTTAAACAAGTAGGTTTGTTACAGAACCTGTCATTTAAACCGCTTCCCCACAATATTTGTGCTCAACACCAAAAAGGCACTATTTTTACACCTCAGAAACAAATTAGCCATACGGGACCTTTATTGAATAATTTATTTCCAATTCAAACTTTTAAGCTCCAAAATTAGCTATTTTCATTAATCTTTTAAAAGGTAATAAATAATATGCTTTGAAAGTGCAGAAAAAAATTTCTGTTTATCGAAAAATTTAATTTGGTAGTTTACATTTGAAATATATTTCAGTTTTATACTTCAGTTTTATATTTTTTGTATAATAAGTTATTTTTTTTATTAAAAGGTGACATAAATTTCTATGGTGAAAGATAATAAATTATATACTTTGAAAGTGCAAAGGACTTTTTGTTTATCGACAGATTTAATTTAGAAGTATATATTTGAATACAATGTTTTTTAATTTTAAATTTTTGGTATAATAAGTTATATATTTTGGTTATTAAATGGAAACACAAATTTCTGTGGTGAAAAGTAATAAATAATATTATTTAAAAGTGTAAAATAATTTTTGATTTAGGAGTGTATTTGAATGCAATATATATTTTAAGTTCATATTTGTTGTAATTTGTGTTTTATCTCGGAAATTAAAGGTTTAACTTTTGTTCTCCCTTTTTCATTTAATTCTTATTATATTTTTTATTCATAATCTCATAAATATTTACAGCTGAATAATGAGGTTGGAAAATCACATAAGGCTTTTATGTAATATTTAAAAATGAATATATAGACACGAGTGTGTCTTTTGAAAAGTTATATTTTTAACTGTGATTGAGTGACTGAATAAATCCAGAAGTCACTTCATGAGTTAAATTCGCATGTGTTTCTTTCTGTGGTTCGATATCGTTCACACGATTTTCTTTTTCCACGTAATAGGTGAGATGACTTTCAACTATGAGAACCTTTCTAAATGAATAATTCAATCAGTCCGGATCTGAGCAGCGTAAGTGAAAAAAAATCTTAATCTAATTTTAAAACTCAATAAAAGGTGAAACCCTTTAAAACTAGTTATTACGAAACTATTGCTTATTTTTACTTTAAAAATCTAATTGTTAGAAATATAAACGAAAAATTCATGTAATGAAAACTAAATAATTACTTTAACGACTAGCTGGGGGCTAACTCAGTGGGTTTGTGGCAACTATTCCTTGAATCTGAATTTTAAAATATTTATTAACACCTGCCTTGACTTATAGCTCTGAAGTATTTATAGCATGTTGGAAAAAATCTGACGTCACGTATGTGACGTATGTGGCTCGAAACCAAGTTTTAGGTAGGAGTGGTTAAAATTTCTCCAATAAACGCAATGCAGTTACTCACCTAATCGGTTTATCGAAGAAATTATGTAACAAAAAACGGTATGCCTCTTTGAAAAGTTCATCAGGCTACCAAAAATAAATATTGGTGATATAATGGTCCCAATCAAAACAGAAGATAATAAACTCAAGGAGGTTTTATTAAGAATGTTCATTTCAATTAAAGGTGAATTTGGCTTTCTTTAATTTTCCGGAAGTTATGTCTAGCTAACATGGTTTATTATTCCAACTTGTAAAGCGACGGACTGATCTTACACAAAGTGATGTAGAAGCAAGATGATTTTGATGTGTTTTAAAGCTAGTTTTAAACGCTAGAAACTTTAAATAATAAATATAGAGACTTGTAGCCCAAACGGCTACATGCCTGCATTAAAGTGTCTATGTTGGAACAAAGGGATGTTCATGATAGGGAATATTTTCTGAATTATTTGCATCATATCAAAACGTTCGGGCCAAACACCACGCCTTTTGATGGTGAAATGTAAGCTATTACACCTGCTTCTCAAAATTTTTGACAAACGTGAAAGACTTTAAAAGTGTCGTTAGATCCTTTAACTCCATATCAGCTTCCAATCAGTTTCTTCTTTAGATGAGTATTGTATGATAGGTACATATATATTCCAGCTTGTGTGCTTGTCTCTCTAGATTATTCAAACTATCAGATACCTAAAAGTTGCAATGAGAATCTCGGTAAACTGATGATCTCAAATTAGATTACCTTATTTCAATGATCACTTTCATATTGTGTTATCTAAGAGAATAAAATATGGCTGCTCGTACAAAAAGCCCAGTATTTTGCATAGAGGCGGGGGTAGGTACATATTAATTCCGGCTTTTGTGCTTGATCAGAGACCTGCTTATATAAGCCTTCGTCGATTAAGACAGGCACAGAAAGAATTTTTACTGTCACATAGAAATTAAAGTACACCCAGGCCGAAGGCTAGAATCGAAACCGCTCCCGTATAGCACTTAAACTTTTGGCCTAATGGTCCAAATAACTCAGCCATCCGAGCCCCACTTTGCATAGAAATTCATCGAATGAGGTAACTTTGGGCCCGGAAGGTAGCTTATGGCCAAAACTTAAAATATTTATGCTGACTTTTTTTAGAGGTTATTTTTTTACTCAGGTAAAGTCAGAGTTGAACTACTTGAAAAAGAAAACCACATTTTAAAAGAATATATTCAGTATTTAGTGATAATCTTAACTGTTGGAAAGTTTGTGTCGAAGTTATCACATTTGACGGTACCGTTCTCTTCGATAAACATAATAAATAAAAAAAATAATAGAAGCTAGCAGAATGAACTTTTTGCGCAAATCAGCTATGAATCACGTGGCTATCCTCTTGAAGAGATATTAGGGAGAGCCAGAATGAATGATGGAAGAAATATCGTCACCTGAAACAATTCTATTGCTTTTTTAATTGACATTCAGCTTAGCATTAAAAAAATAAAATCTATTTTAAAAATGTCTATGCAATTTACATACTTTACAAGTAATGTACCTCACAATAGTTTAATACAGAAATTACCTCTTTGTTGGATATACCCTATGGTACAGTAGTACAGGCCGGGAAAGCCTGGTCCAAAAGGTTTTGGACTGGCATTCCATAAGGTTGCGAGTTTGAGCCCCGCTGCCTTCCGAAGTCCCCCGTGTACGCTAATGGTGACTGATGCATGTTAAATCCCTCGTGGTCACAAATTCCTCCAAGTTCCCATACTAGATCAATACCTCTGGGGGTGACAAGTCCATTCTGGGGATCCTCTACTTGGCCTCTGTCTCTAAAAATTAGATGGATCCACTTAGGTGTGTGTTGTGTCTACCTTACTTGACGAAGGTTTAGAAGCGGGCCTCTGACCAAGCACACAAACCTTAATATATATATCCACCATTTAACTATAGTACAAAAATATCCCTAAATATTTCTATATCAGCCACATATCATCCGTCAATCAAGTTAACAATGCAATTCTTTGTTGAATTAATAAATTACTTCAGTACCATTTTCTTAACGACACAGGTACAAGTAATTTCGCTTCAAATCCTTAATATTGTTATTCAATTTCCGGAATCTTTTTCTCGTCTCCAATTGAACCTGGCACATTGTAGCTCGGCCCATTAACATTTCCTCCCCTTCTTCGTCCCACGAAATTGGTTTCAATTATCCTATCCGTTTTTTTCTGTCAACAGAACTTTGTCAAACTTTCCGGTAATAGGAAAGAAATAACATTGAACTGTTATTACCTGCTATAGTTTTACTGTTTATTTGAAGAAATTGTTTTTTGTAATCAATATTAAAAAATTCATTTTAAGTTCGAAAAAATTAATATGCATGTAAAGCACAGTGCGCACACTTTGAATTAAATTTCCTCAGTTGACAAATGACAGTGATTGCGTAGGCTTTATAGCAAATTACACAGCTCGCCAGAAGAGACAGTCACAAGAGACACACAAAGAAGGACGACACAAACACATAGACAAATAACAACATTTATTGACAAGCACAAACATCCATGCCTTTACTGGGATTCGAACCCAAGCCCAGCAGCTCCAAAGGCTAGAACACTAACCATTGCGCCGACGGGCCGGTAAATTTCCTCAGTTACTTTGTATGCAATAATTTTCGAGTATATTGAATGCATTAGTGGCCCTTGCTTTTGTTTATTAATGATAGTATGACAAAATTTATTATTTTTTTTTTTAATATTTTAGGTTTGCTAACTTATTTTGAGTATAATTTCGACCACTTTTGATTTATACTTTGTAAAAACTACTTCAATATATTGTTTTTAGGTTTGCTTTTACTTTCAAACAAAAAAAAATAGTTTTCTTCTAAAACCATTGTTTATTTGGAAGAAATATGTAAACTTTTTTTTATCATTGTGTGGGTTTCACTTGAATAACATTGTTACCGTAAACCATGCGGCAATTTAAGTACTGCAAAAAAAAGGTTGTGTGTGCAACGAGTTTAATCCTCTAATGCAGACTGTTGCCATTTGGCAACAAGTGACACAATCCACTTTATTCTTTTAAAGTAGAGCTCCCTCTCAGCAAATTTGTGTTTTTTTCATGTATTACATTAAATTTTGAAGTTTTAGTTACTAATAATCCTCATCGATGACAGCAGTAAATGTGTATTTAAAATTAAAGAGTGAGGTTATTAACTGTCGTGAAATTACTTATTTGGCAGTACTCAAGGTATAATAATATTATTACTAAATTAAAAATAGTTTTGAAAAATTAATTATAGTTAAAGAGGGTTATTATGAAATATATTTAGTAGTTGTCTAGTCATTTTTATCAAAATTTGAATTTTGTAGTTGGTGTTTATCATATGGAAAAAATATTAAAAATTGAAATTATTTAAATTCCAATGCAGTTCAATTTTTTTTTTCAGTATTTTTCCCATAATGTATGAGTATTAAAGATACATATATTTTTTTCGGGACGAAAAAAAATCATGCTTTAGAGGGTTAATAATCACGATACAGGATCAGATAAAAAGTGTTCTTCAAAACAAAGTACTCACACCTAAAACTTACTCTTTCTAAAGAAAGGAAACGAAACTAATGGTCTTATTTCCTCTAATGAATCTCCAACACTCGGCCAGATCTGGAGGAAAAACTAGGAGATAATTTCAAATAAAAAGAAATATGACGAGTCCTCTCTGATAATTATTTCCGATTAAAGACGTCGAGAAAAGAATTAATTGCCATCCAGGGACAAGGGACCAGGTAAACACTCCGTTTACGTGTGATGGATGGGATGGCACTTAAGTGTCGCTGAATGGCCGGAATGTTACACTGAGGGACTCTTAATGGTTTATGGGTCTGTTTTTTTTTTCTTACTTAAACATTTAAGGTTGACTCGAAATCAAAAACTGTTAGTAAAAGTTGAATCGGAAGACTTTATGGGCTGATTGTGATAAGAATTCGTATTTAAATTTCCTGTAACAATCAAATGATTTTCTGGTTAGATTGGCAACAGAGCCCGTAAAACAATTGGATTTTGTTTGTATTTAAACAATGAAACCTGAAGAAGTAAGACGAGTCCTCTCTGATAATTATTTCCGATTAAAGGCATCGAGAGAGGAATTCATTGCCATCCAAGGGAGAAGGGACCAGGTAAACACTCCGTTTACGGATGATGGATGGGATGACACTTAAGTGTCGCTGAATGGCCGGAGTGTTACACTAAGGGACTCCTAATGGATTATGGGTCTGTTTTTTAGCTTCCACACTACGTTTATAACCTAAAAATTGGAAGATTTTATAATCATTAAGTCCGTCTGTCCGTCCGTCCGTCCACTTTCACAGAAAGAACCATATGTCGCACAAACAAGTGCTATACAGCATTTTAAAGTGAAAAATCGGGCTTGGTTACATACCAAATTTCATTAAAAAATTTAAATTAGAAGTATATTTAAAATTTAAATAACTAAACATTTAATCTACATTGAAATAACAATCAAATTCCATTTTCATTCAATATTTTCATTGTTGCCATTTCGCCAAACTTACGAGAAACTTTATTTAAAATAAAACCTTTGAAAGAATATTTATTTTTGTGATATAATTTGGTTTGGATTGTTGTAATATCACAATGGAGTTCTTTTGATGGTTCGTTATATATGTATGAAGAAAGATGTGTACAAAATTCTAATTTTGCATAAAATATGCAATGTTTTGCTTTTAATTTTGAAGCATCAATTTTACTAATTATATATTTTCGAACTGTAAATTAAATTGTGGTGACTAAAAGATAGTTATTAAAGAAATTGCATCATTATTCTTCGAATTTCAAACAAATTTAGCAAACGATAATGAGTAATTTTTAATTTGCGAATAAATATTAATGAAAATAGTTAATTTTGGCTTTCAAAATTTTGAATTAGAAGTCCCTGTTAGGCGAGTTTCTTTCTGAGGTGTATAAATAGTGTGTTTCCTGTCAGCATAAGTACTGTGTGGAAGCGGTTTAAGTGACAGATTGTGTAACAAACCTACTTGTTTTCTTAGTTAAACATTTAAGGTTGACTCGAAATCAAAAATTGTTAGTAGAAGTTGAATTGGAAGACTTTGTGGGTTTACATACAGACAGATTGTGATAAGAATTCGGATTTAAATTTTAGTCCAGTCATTTTGTCAGAAAAATAGTCTGTCAGATGCAAAAGTTGGGGTCAAAGGTTTTATGATTTTAAGTGGTTTATATTGATGCTAATAAAAAGAAACTATGGTTGCCCACCAAAATTTCCAAAGGCACAATTTTGGGGAGCCAAAAAACCGCGAATTGTTTGGACTTTTTTTTAGTTTTTTTAATATAACTCTGTAACTAGAAATCAATGGCTTAGCCATCAACTACTATTTTAAAGAGCATAAAATTCTCTACAAACTGCACTATCTAAAGTTCGCCCTCACCCCACCAGGACGTAAGCTACAGCTCTTAAAAAGGGTTGTATTTTTCCAACATCTAGCAAAATCGCGAAAAATCGCACCCATTCACTTTCGGATTGATTAAATGCATATTTTTTGGTTTGAATATTTTTACTTTTAAATAATATATCGAAAGAAGAATGCTTTTAAAATATTTATGATTAACTTTTTTAAACTTTTTTTTTCTTCGTTAAAAAAAACTCAATGTAAATCGAAGTTGAGAAACCCTTGTTGGGGCGCTCGCTTTTAAAATCGAGCGACTATTTTGTCACGTGAAATGCTTTGGACGCACTAGATACTTAGTCAACTGATGTCTGAAGAGTACACGGGAAACACCGTTTGATTTCGTAGAAGGCTTTCCTCAATAGGCCTAATCAATAGGAGAAGACGTTGACCTGCTTATAATTATGACGGGCCTTGGGCGGCATCTTGACAACCTGTACTTCCAAAAACCGGGAAGGGGAAAGGATGAAGTCTTGTACTTTTCACCCACTTCATACAATTATGACAACAGCAGTGTGCTCTTAAGGGGTCTAAGGAGTCTTAAAAATGTGCAAAAAAGATACTACAAAGCATAGTCTGATCTTTCATGTCATTTTTTAACTACTCAATGTAAAAGTATAATTTTTTATATGTAATTCTACAAGATTTATTTATTATAAAACAAGTTTTAAAATTTATGAAACTTTAGCAAAAACTAAAATAAAGGATATTAAACATGAAGGTACTTGAACCCACTGTGATTAGGCTTGCGCGGCAAATTGTGAGGTCAAATTTGAAAAAATGAATAAAAAAATGACTTTATATTGTACAAATATGTACAAACAAAGACTTATACCTAAATTCTCAGCTCAATTTTAATTAGAAATTATTTTTAAAAAAATTAAAATCAAAATTTTTAAATTTTAATTAATTTTTTTAGAAAAAAGTTCTTAAAATAATTTCTAATTAAAATTGAGCTGAGAATTTAGGTATAAGTCCTAGTTTGTACATATTTGTACAATATAAAGTCATTTTCTTGGTCATGTGTACAATTTTGATCTCACAATTTGCCGCGCAAGCCTAATCACAGTGTGTTCAAGTACTTTCATGTTTAATATCGTTTATTTTAGTTTTGGCTAAAGTTTCATAAATTTTAAAACTTGTTTTATAATATATAAATCTTGTAGAATTACATATAAAAAAATTATACTCATTTATTGAGTAGTTAAAAAAATTACAAGAGAGATCAAACTATGCTATGTAGTATCTTCTTTGCACATTTTTAAGACTCCTGTGACCCCTTAATTCACGCTATCAGCGGGTGCGACACAACATCTGCTCTTTTTGGACAGGGAAAAAAGAAATTCGCCATACTTCTGAAAAAATACGATCAGCTTCAGGAGACAGTCTCTGTGTACCTGAAACCAGAGGCCACTCCAGAAGAGGTCGTGATTGCCGGCGAACGGTTCTTAGTGGCCCTTTACAGTGGATCATTGAGCGAAGTAAAACTAAACACCCTGCGTTTTACGAGATTTTTGCGAGGAATCTCACAAAGACCAAGGTGAACCTCTCTCGTTTACCACCTACACAAGTTGCTGCCTTCCAACACTTCCTCCGTAGTTACCATAAAGTTCAGGCTTGGTTAGGAAATTACATCCCTCCTGAGGAATGGGGGTGGGTCCGCAGTCGAGAGGGTCTCCGGTCATCTATGATGCTCCAGGACCCAGCGCCTGAGTGCTTGCTCCATGTCGTCTCGTGTAGCTGCAAAAGGGCTGCGGGAGGGCATGTTCGTGCCAAAAAGCCGGCCTCAAGTGCTCAGCGATTTGCAAGTACTGCAGAGGAGTCAACTGCGAAAACGTACAAGACGTGACTCTGGAGGAAGAAGAAGAATTGGATGACGTTGACGAAGAAAAAAACGTAGTACTCTCAAATTCAACTCCTCCACCCTCCATTCCACACCCCTCTTGTTCACCCGCTGTTTTTTTATGAAGATGAGCCAAGGCCGTCCACCAGGCGACAGGGAAAGCGCACTTGACCACCTCCAAAGCTGTGCCTTTAGAAATTTTGGTGGGCAAACATAGTTTTCATTTAATAGCATAAATGTAAACCACCTAAAAAAATAAAATCTTGCTTCTAAGCTTCGATTTACATTGCGTTTTTTTTTACAAAGAAAAAAATAAGTTTAAAAAAAAGTAATCATAAATATTTCAAAAGCATTCTTCTTTCAATATATTATTTAAAAATAAAAATATTCAAACCAAAAAAATATGCATTAAATCAATCCAAAAGTGAAGGGGTGCGATTTTTCGCGATTTTGCTTGATGTTGGAAAAAACACCCCTTTTTAAGAGCTGTAGCTTACGTCCTGGTGGGGTTAGGGCGAACTTTAGATAGTGCAGTTTGTAGAGAATTTTATGCTCTTTAAAATAGTAATTGATGGCTAAGCCATTGGATTTCTAGTTACAGATTTATATTAAAAAAACTAAAAAAAGTCCAACAAATTCGCTGTTTTTTGGCTCTCCAAAATTATGCCTTTGGAAATTTTGGTGGGCAACCATAGTTTCTTTTTATTAGCATCAATATAAACTACTTAAAAGCAAAAAACCTTTGACCTTGAAAAACCTTTTGCACTTGAAAACTACCAAATGACTGGACTCTGGTTAGATTGGCAAGAGAACCCGTAAAACAACAGGCATTTGTTTGTATTTAAACAATGAAACCTGATTAACAAGCATGATTTCAGTGGTTGTTGTAATTGTAATATTGTCAGTGGGAAATTTATCAGCAAAAGCATGATTACATGGCGTGTAGCTTTTTTTTAAAAAAAATCTTTTGAGAAATTGTACAAAATCATGTTCCGTCAGAAAAAAAAAATAAGTATTGTTTATTATTTTAAGTTAAGAATCCATTTTTAATTTAATAATTTTATCTGCAAAGATAATTATTTTCGTTTCATCTAAATTCAGTCCGAAAGGAAAACCACTTAAATGCTTTGCAAGTACGTGGTAAGAATAATCAATTTTCTGCTGCCTCGTTTTCTATTTCCAAACTTTTTCTCTCAAAATAACCTCAGTCTTATAGCGAATATTTTAGAATTCGATAAAGTAACTCAAAACCAATTATAGTCCATCTGCCACAACTTGGCATCCCAAATATTTTGAATGTGAAATTTAACAAAAAACACACTTCGTGAGATCTGAAGAAACACTACGAGGTAAAAAAAAGAAAAAGGACGAATCCTCTCTGGGCCATAATATAGTGGATAATCCTGCCTGCCCCCTCTGCCGCAGTATTACGACGATGAATGTTGACTATCTCCTCAACTGTTCAGTTCTCACAAAGAGCTGCATCAACTCCCGTTACAAGGAGGCCAGAGACCTTATGAACAATTTAAATTTTTGATTTTTTCCCCCTTTTAAATTCTATTTCTCATTACAATACTTTTTTTTGCTTACTTGTTTTTTGGAAATTCGTGTATACATTTTCTCCGTTTTGTATTTTGTATTATTTGATCTCTGTAAGGCGTAAGGATAATGTCTACAATCTTAAAACAAACAAGCAATTTTAACTCAGTTTGAGTAAATTTTCACTTCTTTCTGTGTCTAAAATGCACTTTAGGAGTGGATTTCACTCTTTTGTGTTGTTAAACCTCCAACAATCTTAACAACAAGCGAGCGATTCTATGGCGATCTGGGGCAATTACGAGCGATCCCTTCCATTGTTAAAAATGCACTTCTCCTATTGGAGTGGATTTCACTCTTCTGTTTTAAGAGTGTATCTCGCCTGCTGCATTGGAAATAAAAAAAAAAAACTTTTTCGTATCTCCTACCTATTTTTACAAAGTCGGACTTAATAAATGTTAAATGTTAACATATTTTACAGATTGCTTTTTTCCTGTTTAAACAAAACAAAATTAAAAAAATCGAGTCCTATTTGTGTATCCTACTCTTGAATTAACAATAATTCATAAAATTTGATTTTGCGTTTGTTCATTGTAATTGGGTCGATTTAAAATGTAATATAATTTTTCTTCTTTATATTAGGACTCTTAATGATTCTGGAACATAAAAATTTAACTAAGAGAAAACCAATTTCATTATTTTTTTTAATTAAGAAATATCACTTCATTCTATATTAAATTACGTGAAAAATATGTTTTTAGGAGCTATGGTATTCTTAAAAACCTTTTATTCAAATACTTATTAGCAAAAAAAAATATGTAATTTATAATTTCAAGACATTCTAATCATATTACAAAAAAATATTTCACATTTAGTGCTTCAATACATAAAAGTAAACGCATCATGAAATAATACATTGCCATGTTAAATCTGTGCCTAGATAAGTAATGATTGGTATAAAAGATTTTAAAATTCGACAGAACGTCTCTTTTTTCTACTAAAATAGGCAAATATTATTCTCGAATATTTCACTGCAGCTAAAAGAAATAAGATAAATGGTTACAAAGAATTAAAACCGTTTTATTCTTTAATTGCTGAATTCATTAGAAAAAACGTTAATTTATTACATTTTTTAGCGTGGAGCCTCTGTTTGAAAATAATTTACATTAATTTGATAAAATTGTATTTAATACATTAATTAAAAATGATTTTGTTTTTTGCATAGTTGGGTTAGAATGAAAAATGCTATATTTTAATTGCATCTACAATGCATAGAAATTCAATTACACTATTCCTGTTATTGTCTCTGAGCGTTTGAACAACATTTAGTTAAACCTAAATAAGTTTATTTAGAAAGTTCTACTATAATTAGGACTAGAATTTAAATATCGCAGGGGAAAAACACTCGTAAAAAAGGAGTCACTTAACCCCCCGATACTAAATTAATTTTATTACTGGGACAAAACCAGTTGCAGTTCTAACTTTAGCCAAAACAGTCCAATTTCAGTTACCATTTTGTCATATAGTTAAAACCAATAATTGATTCGCAAAAACCTATTTTTTGGTTGCTTTCTATAAAGGAAGATTTATTTTGAACGCTAATTAAGTAAAATCAAATATTTTCAACTGATTGTAATTCATTCGACGATTTTATTTTCGAAGAAAAGATAATTAGAATAGATAAATTAATGTTTTTAACATAAGATAACTGAAGCAGTTGTACAGAGAACTTTATACAAATTACATTGCATATTACAAATTTGAAGTGTTGTGGTATTGCCGATACTTATAGGAAGCTCTCTTACGCTATCCACTGTCTAAAATTTAAGATCATCTTTTGTTTGAATTGACTTTTTAAAATTAACGTTTTTTGGATGCGAAACAAAAAAATTTTGGTACTTAAGAATGACAGTGCATATGTTATAAATTTTCAAAATTTTGATTTTTTAAAGATTAATTGAAGAAATATGTCTAAGTTGTGTTGTCGAAACGATACATGTTACACTGTATATGATGAAAGTGTGACTAATAGTATGGCCTAGCAAACTTTTATCAAACCTAGTTGTAGTTTTATTGGTTTAGATTAGGTTTGAATAATCGTCGCACTAGAGCTACACCAGGGCTATTGGCGACGGGCGTCGTATTTTAGAACCGCAGTCAGGTGACGAGCCCACACCTGAATAGGCACCCAACGCAACCGTTAAATAGTTTTATTGTTATTTTAGCTACCTAAAAAAATACACGTGCAGAATACAGCCCTAGCACCATCATTGCTGAAATTTATATTACTATTCTTTCGAAACGGCATAACATTTGAGGACAAGTCAAAATCATAAACACTGTTTCTTCTTTCTGTTAGGTGAGGTTTGAACTATCATCGCACTAGAGCTACATGAGGGCTATTGGCGAAGAAGCGTCGTATTTTAGAACCACAGTCAAGTGACGAGCCGTCACCTGAATAGGCACACAACACAACCGTTATTTTCCTTCATTTAAAAGGTAGGTGGCCTGGTTATCATCAAGCTTTGCTAGTAATTTAATGATGGCGGTTTCAACTCGTTCCTGATGTAAAAGTTTTTCTCCATTTTTAAAAGTATAAATCTTTAACAAGAATAGTAATTCAAATGGAATTTTCAGAATTTAACATTTATAGTTAACTTTTTCTGGCAATTCAGTTTCCATCCTGAAACCATTCATTTGGGCTGTGGGGAGCCCTGTGGTCAGAGTCTCGATCTACGGATCGGAAGGTCCCGCGATCTAGTCCTGGGTGCTGAAAACCCACTGAGTATATGCGGAGTACGTGCTAGTTAAATCTGTTCCGAAATTCCTGTGGGCGGTCAATGCGTAGTTTCCCACGGGTACAGGTTCCTGTAGACTTTTTCCCTCCCCTTCAGGGACATGTCTAAATTGTGGCGGTGGCGCGCGGTAAAAGGCAGCATCTATCGTGTGTGTGTTGTGTCTGTCTTACTTGACGAAGGTTTATAAACGGGTCTCTGACCAAGCACACAAGCCTGAAAATATATGTATACCAATCCACCAACCAACCATTCATTTGACGGAGGTTTTTTTTCTTGCTTTGCACAGCATAGGGGTTCGAATAACTACATGTTATTTCCAACTATACATCCTTTATATTTAGAGTCAAGGAAAGGGGCTTTACTTTTCGAAAAGGGAATGATAATTGGATGAGAATTCCCAAAAGAAGTATATTTTCGCGGAATAGCTTTTTCCATGATCTGCCTAATTAGCCCTTGCCGAGATAAGCTTATTACCTTGCGCATAACCTTACGATGGATGACGCTTTGAGTTTTCTTTAGGTAATACCGCTAACTGGAGATTCATTACCTACCATTCTCAAACCTTGACACATATTAATATTTTCGAATATTCATTGTGATTTTGATACATTTTTGTATTTTGGTTATTAAACGAACGCTATAAAGATAAGAAGCCATAAAGATTGCACCACCATTTGGACATCTACGTTTTGTCTAATTGGTATTTGCGTCATCAGAGAGAGAACCAGTCTGAATGCATCAAACTTTTGTCCATCAAATTTATTATTTTGTTTTTGCTTAATTTTACTTAACTTTAAATGTATTACTCTTAGTTGTAAAAGTGTTGCATACGTGCTGTGCTTTTCTTCATTGAATAATTTCTAATGATACCCCGGGATTTCCCTTTTGTATGCAACGCAGTCGTAATAAATTTGCAATTGAGTTATGCTGGCTATACTGCCATAGGAAGGTTAATTGCAGTATCTGGATTAATGCCTTGGACCATTGTTGTGCAAACTTAGCTACTTTAAAAAAGTATACAAATGTCTGAATATTTCAGCGTCAAAATAGTCCAAAGTAGTGGGTTAACCCTTTCAGTCCCAGTGATGCCATTTGGCATCATCACTTTCAATATTTTTTTTAATGTTTATGTCCCGTTACGACATCCAAACACATATCATTCGATTCTTCATACTTTGTTCTATTAGACAATATTTTATATTAATCTCAATAGATGTTAGAACTATTATTTTTTTATGTAGAAAATAGCTAACAAGCGTTTCTCCTGATTTTTGAAAAGTTCACTTCAGTTCCAGATATTAAAACACAATTTAAACTATTTCGGTTAAAATAATTACGGCATTTTTTTAAATAATATGGTCAGATACCTTAAAATATATAACTCGAAGTGTTTTTAGGTAATACATATATTTTTTTTTCACAGTTAAAAAATTATGGCAATATTTCCAAAAATATATAAAAAATTAAAATGATTTTTTTTCATACGGAACTCTTATTTTTGACCTAAAATAAGCTTATTTTGTGAATATCAGATGTTTCTGTAGTGTAGTAAATTTTTGGGACTGAAAGGGTTATTGCAGGTTTCCTGCTAATGGCAGTATTGGCAACGATCCTTGTGATTTTGTGACAAGGTCAAGTAACGAGGCTGACTTCTATGCTGTAACCCAACAAAAAACCTTGCAGGTACATGGTCGAGCACATCGTCAGGAGTTTGGACTGCGAGAGGTTTAGCATGTACTAGAAAATTAATACACGCCCGCGTCATATGTTGGTAAGATCTTTTGCTATCCGCTCCTCAGGATAATCGAAATAAATACAGAACATACGAAATTTAGTTACATCAGTGCCATAACGTCTCAACCTACGCTATGCCTGTCCCAGGAATAACAGCGTAGTTACATTGAAATGATCAAGAGGAAAGCCGCAATACGCATTTACCTGTCCTACCCTACCCTACATTCAAATGGCCTCCCAGTGGCCGAGAGTGGTAATCGACTAGCCTCTCACTGAGAAGGTTCTTGGTTCTGTTCTTGTCCTAGTCATAATAGCATCGATTTGCACTCGACAGATTATACCTTCTCGTAAAATATGTTTAGTACAAATCCTGAAGGCTTTAGCGCATGATGTCTCTCGAAGTTCCATTGTTTGCCAGCTCAGGTGTCGACCTCGTCACTTGACCAGGGTTCTAAACTACAAAACACTGTGTTTAAGCTCCTAAGAAAGACTAGAAAAAGACATTTGGAAACGATTAAATTACTAAATTACATTGAAATTAACTGGTTGCCAAATCTCATCACATAGTCAAATGCTTTATAACAAGTATTTTCGTAAAGGCACAAGTGAGGAATTTAAATTTAAAAAGAAATCGATATTTCAAACCATCATTTTGTTCACGGTTACCTTAATGCTCGCATTTTACTTACTATTGTTACATTCTCGTTATATTAAAAACTAAGAATGATTAATTGAATCTTTCAAATAAATTAAAAGGCATTTAATAAGTGCTAAGAGAAGTTCTAAAACTGTTATTATTCAATCGTAGAAGGAACAAAATAACCTTAGAAAAACAACCTTAAAGAAAATTCAAAAAGACCAAACAGTAAAATGTCAATTATCATAGTGCTAAAAAAAATTAAAACAGTATTGGTTTAACTTTCGAACATAATTTAAAAGGTCTAGGAGATATATAAGCAATTATTTTAAAAATCAACATCCATTTTCATAACTCCTGGTTGATTCGCGTATGTAAAATTCGGTAGAGCTTATATTCCCTTAAGGGGCATACATGCGCAATCTATAATGCGAAGGAAACTGCGAATTAAAATCCATTTAAACACGCTCGCTAATTACAGGGGCAGCGGGTGCCCAAAACGGCTCCTTTGAAATCTCCGGCGGTCCTAATTAACTTAATGTTCGAAACTTAATTGAAGAGTTTTGCTTCTTAGGTATTAAGTTTTCATTAGGGGGGAGGAGGTGTGAAGTTATTAATGGTTATCTCCTTGAAATAACCTATCCAGGGAAATGCGAGGCTTTAGTGGTGAAGGAAATTGTATTACAATACTTCATTTGAAAATGGTCGTATCTTGGTATCTTTTACTAAGGAAGATTTGGTCATTAAAAGAGTGTACAAGAGCGGGTATCCAAACCAGTCTCCCGTTAATGCAATGGAAAAACTATTTTCTTAGCCAAATTATTCTGGTTGCATTGAATATTTTTTATGGATATTTTGGGGGTGAAAGATTTGCAATCTCCTAATTGTTTGAGCAGTGTATTATATATGCAACGCTTTTTCCTCATAAATGTAACCAAAGTCTTATTTTTTATTTATCTTGAAGAGTCATTTCCAAAGTCTCTGTAGCATAAATTAGGACGGATCTAATGAAACTCTTGTTAATTATCAGATTAGAGGTAAATATGAGAAAACTAGATTTTAGGTAGTGTTTTGATCCGTAATAACACGAGATTCTTTCATGTATCTTTTATAGTGCGGGTCACAATTATAAAGACAGTCGATTTTGTAAAGTTCAGCAGTACAATTCATTTGAAGGACTAGAAGACAAAATTTATGCCGTACGGGACAGTATCAATTCTGGATTTTTGAAAAAACTTGCTGAAGGCATTCCAAGTAGAATGTCTAATTGTTTAAATAAAAAAAGGAGCAGTAACAAAGTATTATTTGTATGAATAATGACAATAAATTGTACGGGTCCTTATATTTTTCTGAACCTCCATTTATTCTAAATTATTTCTCTTCACTTGTACTTTTAATGATCGAGTTTAAAGCTTATAAGTAGTGTTTATACATGATATAAAAATAAACAAATATGTACTTGTTATATTAAATAGCTTTCAGTATTGTTGAAGCCGGAAAAATCTGTTTCCTTATAATTGCGATGCATTCTGTATTGTTCACCTCTACTCCTAGATAGGTAAAACCGTTACACTACCATAATTATTTATCATATTAATATTTTTCTTAGAAATCTCCAGTTTACGAATTTAAATCAGAATCAAGTTTAAAAGCGCATTTTTATTAAAAAAAGAAAATACGTTATAGAATACATTATGAGAAAAATACCGTTCGTCCTTAACTTAAAAATATGTAAAGATATAAATATTTTCGTTGTAAAACTGAGAAGTATTGCTTAGTCAGCAACGAATAAGCATATTTATGCATGCAAATTTTGAAATAGCAAATCCATTTGTGAATATTTCACTAAAAAGGCAGATTCTATGGATGTCAAAAATATGTCGATAATATTCATTCTTATCGAAGTAGTTTGTTTCTATTTCTTTATCTGGCTTCAAATCTGAATTTGATTATCATATAAAGTATATTTTTTATGTTTTTTCAATCAACATTTTTGTTTTATTGTCTTCTTTTACTTACAAAAATCAACTTTTCGCGGAGTTCAAAGAATTTGAAATTAAAAAATATATATATTTTCTTATATATTGAAAATTATTCTTACCCTGGCATTAAACTTAGATTTCGATTTTAATGTTTATTTACGAAATCTAACATCTAAAAAATAATATAAAATAATTTAATATAAAACAATACAAAACAATGTGAAACAATACAAAACAATATGAAACAATATAAAACAATGCATTACGATATAAAACAAAACAATGCAAATCAATTTAATACAAAACAATGCAATGCAATACAATACAATGCGAAATATTGCAAAGCATTACAATGCAAAACAATACAATGCAATGCAATACAATACGGTAACATGCAATACAATACAGTACAATGCAATACATTACAATGCAAAACAACAAAACAATACAATTCAATACCATACAATACAATACAATACATTTCCTTAATCACGGCTGTTTTTTTGTAGTGTAAATGATTGCCCTTACTTTCAAAAATTTCCCCTGAAGGTTGTCTTCACTACTTACAATGTATTAGTGTAATGTAACAGCTTCTACAGATCTTAAATAATTTATGGGGTGTTCAAACATGGCCAATTCTTTGTTCTAAGTTACTATATGATGAAAAAGAGGATGCAATGAAATTATTCTTAATGTTAAAAAAAGCGGTGAAGGTTTATCAGAATGCCTTAAATTAAAAAAAAAATAGTAAAGTGGCATTTCAAACACTACTGTGCTTTAAAACCCCATGTAACTTATTTCATACAAACTTGTTCCTAATTGTAAAACAAAATGAAGTCCTTTGTAAATAAAAAAAAAACATAATACATGTTGGCATAAATTTGTATTATACATGTGTGTAATTTTACAAAATATTACCACCTTAGCAAACACAAATGAAATACATGTATATTGACTTCAAAATGAAACAAACAAACTCCCGTCTTGGTCAAGACCAGATACAAACAGTATTAAATAGGGTATGGGGAGAGAGGTGACATAATTTCTTCAAAAAGCGGTGACAAAAATAAATAAATATAAATATATATTCAAAAGATAAAAATTCGTTATACACAAGATGAACAATTCGTATATACTATACATTAACCTAAGTAACAAGCTTCAAGCGGTAGAGATTTACTATACGGTCTCCCTTGGCGAACTTTCCGAAATCGCGTCATAAGTCCGCATTTTGGCGACTTTTTTTTAAAAAATAATTACGATTCAAATAAAAGATAGGGTTCCCGGAAAACGTCATCGGTGCGAAGTTATTGAATTTCAGACAGGTTGCCAGAAAGAATCTATTATTGTTAAATCCGAAAAATTCGCGCCAAGGGGGACCGTACAGTAAATCTGATCCGCTTCAAGCAATCAGCCAAGTGTGCGTTGGGGCTTATGTTCCAAGTGATTCGTGGCTTCACTTTTAAAATCGATTCGTCCATCGATGTTGAATAAACAGCATTTGCGACTTATTCTAACCTCCAAATTTGTGACTTATCAAACGGTAAAGCGTTTTTACAAAATAATCAAACCTTGCCTAATTGCATGAGATTCATTAATTTTGGTAACTTTCAAAAGGGGTTAATTGGCACCAATTCTAAATCCACCCCGAGGCATCAATGCCTAATTGTAATAGCAGATTGAAGAAGGAAAAACTTTCCATAATAATGTCATCAAACACTTTTCCTTCTTCAAATTTCTAATTCAATTAATGAAAGTGACGATGGGGCTTAAGTGTTTTTTAAGGACTTTTAACAGATAAAAGACCAGGCGTCATTTACGGTATTTTTCCAAAGTGTTAGAGTTAGGTTAAAATGTATTTAATGGTTGTTTGATGTGAAGGGCGGTTCCGTGACCTTAATGAAACATATTGATTAATACGTTTCTAGTGCATGGTTATTGTTAAAGTGTTGCTAATTATGGTTCAACGCTATAATGATATGTAAACAATACTATTTAGTAAATTTAAAGTTGTGTTTTGTTTTTCTTTAAAGAGTGTAATAAATTGATTGATTAGGGTAGACTAACCAGTGAATGAACGTTTAAGGCGCTGCACTCGCCATTGAATAAACACCAGGACATAATGACCAGGACAAACAACCATATGTCAGATAGCTTCCTAATTTGATGGGAGGAAGTCAGTGTTGCCAATCCATCCAGTGGAATGATTTTCAATCCTTATTTTTTAATTTTATTTACCAAATGTTCACTCACTGGTCAGTCTACCCTACAATGAAATACTGAGCACTATACAAATATCTGCATCTAGTCGGATTTTCAGAAGGCATCACTTTTTAGAAATTGAAAAGTTAATTATACCAATAATTTTTGCCTTTATAAGTTTTACAGATTTTTTAACAGTAATTTAGATTTTAGTATTTAGATGTTTTTAACATGTCTTTTAGATGTTTTAAAACCAAATGTTATGTGCTTTTACATTGTTGGCGTTTTTTTTCTTGATTTTCTTCCAACACCTATAATAAAATTTTCAATCTGTTGTGTGTTGTGTAAATAAAAGTAAATAAATAAATAAGTTAACATTCACAAAATATTGTGATGAGTCGAATAAAATGTTCGGAGGTTTGTTAGCCACAAATAATGCATCAAACTACATTTTGATTGTTTTAAAATAAAAACTTCAATATATGTTTACAGCAACAATGCAGAATTCCAATGACCAAAATAGTAAGCATTTTTAATTATCACTTAAATATTACTTTTAATCACCATATTTATAGTATAATTTTTGTATACAGCCTGCATGGTATCAAACGTACAAGGTGAAGTTATACTTATAATCCATTGTTATTTATAGATTTTTCAAAACAAAACTAGTCTAGTTTGTATGCAATAGAAGATTACTTTTTATACATTAAAAATTTACTTTGTAATAACAAGTTTCAGTTTCGTTTTCATTGTAATGTATATTTTGTCTGGTAACTCTTACCCACTGAACTGAACTGAAACTCTGGAAGGAGTATCGAAACACTCGTCAAACGGGTCGGTGAAGCCCGGCAACCCTGTAAGAGCAACCCAACTTTTGTCGCCAATCCTATACTTTACCTGTTAAAATAGGCATTTTAAACCAACGTTTTCGATAATTTTTTTAACAGAAAATTGATAGGTTATTGCTTTAGGGGGTTCTTTAAAAAAGGAAGTTTCGGAAACATGTAGTTTTTAAAAAATAGAATTGCAGGTACAATCTTTAAAACTTAAATTCCTTGGAGTACCATTCGTGGCGAGCGATTGGCGACATTCAATGCAAACTGCCAAGTCAAGTGTCTATTGTGATCGGCGAAGTCATGCCAAATGTGGCACATATTCTCTCTAAAGCTGTCGCCAAGTGACCCAAAAATAGGCTTCACCAGCTTATCATGGGATGCTTTTTCCAGAGTTTTAGTTCAGTTCAGTGCTCTTACCTTGTATCACTCTAGAATGTCAACTCCTTCTTTAAGACTGTAAATTGAGGGCTTCGTATGAACGCTAAAATGTTTATTTCAATCAAACTGCAATAATATATGTCTCGCGCCTACTTAACTTAGAAACCACATAATCTCTTATACACGTAACGCTGTTCGTTGTTCCCTTCCAGTTGTAGACTTTTCCGAAGAAAAAATTCGAAAAAAAAAATTCCCTCATGGCCGACTTCTTTTTTAAAGTTAAATTCAAGTTTCATTCCACTCATTCGGAGCAGCCTTTAGACTGAGCAGGACGGATAGTGTGATGCCACAGAAAGCTTCCATGTTAAGCTTCCTGGGTAGCTTCCATGGTAGCTTCCTGGTAAGCTTCCGATGGTAAGCTTCCTTATAAGTTGAAGCGGGGATGCCAAATCATTTTTACATCAACAATTAAGGTATCTCCACACGTTCGGACCACTTTTTTAAAAATATGAAATGGAGAACAAATTTGGTAGTATTTTTGTGTGTATCTGAAAAAAATAACTGTACACTCTTAAAACAAATGAGTGAAATCCACTCCAGTTGGAGAAGTGCATTTTCGATACTGGAAAGGAGTGAGTATTAACTCAGACTGAGTTAAAATCACTCGTTTGGAGTGATCCTGTCGGAGGCTTAACTCACAAAGAATCCGCTCTTTCCGGGTAAGTGCATTTTCCAGACTGGAGGAGTAAAAATTACTCAGACCGAGTTAAAGTCGCTCGTTCGTTTTAAGAGTGTATATAGCAAGTAAATTTGGCATACATACCAATTTTTTTATATATGGTCATTTTATGCATGTTTTTTTTGCAATTTTTGTCAAAAACTTCAATTACGCTAGAAAAAAAAACTTTTAGACTTATTAAGATAATAAAACCACCGAATTAAACTATAAATTTATGTCCAGGGAATATTCCTAAAACCAAAACATTTTAATTAAAAATAAAATTTTTATTGGTAGTCGAACAAAGAGTCTGATTTTCACCATGTTTTACGTATGTTAAAATGATCAATAGGCCAAAACAAAATTTAAAAATACCTATTTCTTAAAAGTTTTAAGGAAAATTCTCTAGATAATAATTTCCTAAATTAGTAGAAAAATAACTTTTAAAATTACTCAATAACTTTTTGAGTTATCTTTTCCAACTGAAGCTATTGAATGAAAAACTGAAACGCGAGAAAAACGCACTTAAAGTTTCAACATCTGGTTGATTCTAGTGCAACTGACTTTTTCTAAAATAATCACTACGTTCGTTTTATTTGCGGCACAGTTAAAAGGACGACGGTTTTCAAAACAAAAAAATCTGAGTAATCATATAAACAAATAAAGAAAGTATATATATATTTTTTTTCATGAGAGTGGCATTTTCAACGTCTGCATGGAGATACCTTAAGGGTCGATTTTTTTTTTCAATGAAACAATGTGGCCGACCCGGCGGCTGAATGGTTAGTGTGATAGCCTCGGAGCTGCTGGGTTCGGGCTCGAATGCCGATCAGGCATGGATGTGTGTGTTTTTCAATAAAAGTAGTTATTAGTCTATGTGTTATTCCTTGCTTTCTGACTGTTAGTATTCTTTCTGTGCCTGTCCTACTTGACGAAGACTTAATAAGCGGGTCTCTGATCAAGCACACAAACCGGATATATATGTAGTAGTAGTTGTGGTAACAATTTCGTTAATGAGATTCACTTCTATGTCTCGAAAACATAACAATGTAGTAGTTCATTGTTATAAGAAAATGTTTTTTACAATAATTTTTTCTGCCAAAAAGCCCCGTACAAAATAATAAGCAATTTAGCAATTAACAATGAAGAAAAAAGACTTCTTGATTTTCACTTCAAGTAGTGTCAATATTAGTGAATTGGGCTTTACTATTACATTCTGATTAGTAGATCTAACTAGAATTTTTTCATGTTTCTACTTTTTTCTCCTTTTCCCTAACAGAACAATCCCTGTCTTGGAATGGGATCAAGAACAATGAAAGTCTTGTTTTATCGTAATAGAACTAAAGAAAAATTTATCAAAATTCCGTTTTTCGTAGCAGAGTGTTATTTGGGGCAATTGAGCAGTATAAAAAGCTATTTGGACAACAAAGCTATATTCCTTGTTTAGAAAAATATTTCTAGTTGAATAAATAAATGTCATAAAAAAAGAATGCAAATAGGCTTTCTATTAAAACATGTATTGGCTAATTTGAGCTCAAAATAGGTTGTTTACTTTTCCCATTGTTAGACCAGGCTTTTTCTGTATATTTTGTGCTGCAAATCTTTCTTTTAGTAGTTTATAAATTTTCATTCCTAATATGCATTTCCCTTTGGAAATGCTTTTAAAACCGTCTCTTCAAAAATAAACCACATTCTGATTTATGTTATAAGATATCAAGATATATGAAGATATCAAGATTTTTCATCAAGATATATGTTATTTGAAATAAATTAAATGTAAAAATTATCTAGTGAAATCAACCAGGAAATATTTACCCATTTCCAAGTCTTTCTTAAGATTGAGTATAGTCGCGCTAGAGCTACCTTATATAAGTAAGATGTCTGCTCAAAAATACTATGGATATTTATTCTGGTATTATAGCGCGTAAGCAATAATAGAGCTGCTAACCCATTCAACTAAGCAAAGTAATGGTGTGGAAGCAAGAAATAAACAGCTTTAAAATAACGAGTTCGAACCCCACAGCCTTCAGAAAAACCCCGTGTACGCTAATGGTGACGGGTGCACGTTAAATCCGTCGTGGTCACAAAGCCCACCAAGTTCTCACACCAAAGTAACACCTCTGGTGACAAATCAATTCTGGGGATCCTCTAGATTGCCTCCTTCTCTAAAAATTAGATGTATCCACTTATATGCGTGTGTTGCTTCTGTCTTACTTGACGAAGGTTTATAAGCGGGTGTCTGACCAAGCACACAAACCTGAATATATATGTCTAACCAACAAACCACCTTATCATATAACTAACCAACCTTAATATAATGGTTAAAAAAGGTTTGGATCTTTGGATCCCTTCTGCAAACCACGAACAATGTCTGGATCTGAAGCCGGATTTAATGAATTGTGTCATCCGGCCTCCCAAACGGACCTTACACTGACTACATCTATCGTTAGGGAATTTTTTCCTCTAATATAAAGGAGTTTTTTCCCTTGTTCTTATCCGGCGTTTTATCCATGTTTTTTTCAGTTGTTCTTGCCTCGCTTCAATTAGTGGGGGGTTATCCTTGTAAATAGATTGACATAGGAGAGAGTTAGCCTGGGCTTCTTACTCCACAAAAGAAGGGGAGATGCTAAATGAAGTTTAGCTAGAGTGTTGGTTGGTTGGTATACATATATTTTCAGGCTTCTGTGCTTGGTCAGAGACCCACTTATAAACCTTCGTCAAGTAAGACAGACACAACACACACACTCATACGTGACAGAGGCTGCCATCTATCACGCGCCACCTCTACCATTTATTCATGTCCCTGAAGGGGAGGGAAATAGTCTCCAGAAACCTGTACCAGTGGGAAACTGCGCAATGACCGCCTACAGGACTTTCGGACCCAACAGATTTAACAAGCCCGTACTCATCATATATATGATGGTTAATAAAGGCCATCGCCCTAGAGCTGCATATCAGGGTTTTATTCCTTATTTTTTCGCCAAATATGTTGCCAATCTCGCCGAATTATATATTAAAACTTGCCAAATGGGCAAAAAGTTTTTTTAAAGTAATTTATAAGCTGATTGGATGTGCTAAGGTCATTGTGTTAGAGCTGTATAATGGCTGTGTTTGTAGCTATATCTATTTTCTCGCCAAATTATTTCCCAAAACGTGCCAAAAGGGTTAAACGGTTTTATGTATTTATAAGGGAATTGTGATGACGTTTATGAGTGCATTTTACATCGTATTTTTGATTTTTTAATTTTAAAGCAATGAAACGGGATTTCATACTTGAAAACGAGCGGGAAGAATAACTTAAGTTTATGATCTTATAACAGGTTATGTGGTACACATACTTGCATCGATTTAATATTTTTTTAATCCGTGCGAAGTACGGGTATAATTTTGCTAGTAATAAAATAAAAAATAATGATAAAGTAAAAAATAATAATATAATAATAAAAATAATAAGAAATAATTAAATCTTTAAATTCATACTCAGTATTGTTTAAATAAAAACATGTATATAATCACACAGATTTTAAATTGAAATAATACTGATTTTGGTCATTTTTGTGTTATTTTTAGTGTGCATGTTCACCTTAGGAATTTCCTAAATGTATATTTTAAAAAAAAGGTGGCACATTTTACGAATTCTAGGAGTACAGCTTTTGTAGTATTGTGCCAGTGCATAACTTGTAAAACTTAAGGTGTGTTTTTGTTAATAATATTTAGATTAAATTTACAGAAAAAACACCAATTAAGTTGAATTTCTGAATATTTAATTCCGTGTTTCTGAAATTGTTTTTAAAAACAGAAGTATATCATCTTCATATTTAAATCTCTTCCAAACGTCTGTTCCATATTACGCGAAATGATTACGTTTTAACTTAGACGATTTCCCGTGTATCGAGCTATTCCTGTTCTGGGAAAGAGATCAAGAATGTGTCATGTTCTGCTGCCAGATAAAATGAATTGTGCCCAGTCTCCCACCCTTTACTGACGGCACTCATTCGACTCTACTCCTCGACGCAATAGCCCTTTATTGAGCCAAGGCCTGCCATGCCCATTTCAGCTTTCGTGACCTAGGGCTCTGGGGTGCTAGCCATATGTCCCGGTAAGTGGTCAGCCTTACGCGGAGTCTCACGCGGGACCCCCAGTGTTTAGTTCCCAAGCATGATTGGTACCCATTTTATCGACCCACTTAAGAGAGGGTCAACCTCGCCCAATCCGATATTCGATAACCAGACCTGTGGCGTGGCAATGCGAAGCTTTACCACTAAGTCACTGGGCTTCGACGACCTAGACGATTTCCTCCTTTTAACCTACTCGCCGCCAACCAAATAAGAAGCGGTAGGGAAGGCGGTTTTACAGAAAAACTGGTGTTTCAAAAACCGGTTTTTTAGTTTAACGGAGCCATTTAAACCGGTTTTCAACGAAACCCGTTTTTCGCAAAGTGCAAAACTATTTTTTTTAAATTATATAATTTAAAAAAAAACGAAAGAGGTTTTTGGGGGAAAAAAACTAATTTCCGGTTTTTAGACAGTTTTCCACGCAGAAAACCGGTTTCCGGTTATAGATCGGCCTCATGAAAAAAACGGTTTTTCGGGGAAAACTGAGGGGGGAAAACTGGTTTCAGTTTTCCATCCCAAAATTGTTTCAAACAAGGGTGGCGGGAACTATAGACGATTTCCCGTTTATCCAGTTATTCCTGTCTTGGAAAGTGATCAAGAATATGTCTAGTTCTGCTGCCAGATAAAATGAATTGTGTCCAGTCTCTTACCCTTCACTGACGACACACACACATTGTTAAGCAATTATTTCTTTCTATTTTTGTCCTTATCGTATGGTTAAGCAGCTCTTTGAGGCTTTATTATCTACAGGGTGTCCGTAAAAGAATGTTCGACTCTTAATGATATATTACAGGAGTTTGTTTTATACTAAATAAAACAAACCATACAAGAAATTGAATTAAAACAAACCTCTAGGTTTTCCTTTAAGTGCTTAATGTGTGCGCCTTTAGTGATACGGCACACATCCCAATGAAAATGCAATTCGCCCCATACTGTCTGCAGCAAGTTCGGAGTACACTGTAAAAGAAAAATGATATTTTACAGTTATTTTGGATTATTTGTACTGTAAATGCATTGCTTTACAGTCATGACGCTCAAATACAGTACTATGAACTGTAACATATTGTAGCACTTACAAACGAACAGAATTTTTGTTTTCGTTTATATATTTGTTTAAATATTTTTTAGGTATGGACTTAATTGGCAATGTTTAATTAGGAAAAAAATATTTCGGAACCTTTAATGTATTTTATTAGATAGTATAACAATAGTCTTTAAGAACTATTTTCACGTGACGTGATACAAGATTGGACCGCATTACATCCTCATTGAAAGCCGCCACCCGCCATTTTTGAAAGATGAAATTTTTGGATTGGAACTTCGAAAGCGTTTAAGTAAGTTTCTTTTCTTTCTGTATTATATTCTATCTTATTCATTATATAACATAGTATATATTAATTTATATATTGAAAGAATCCTGTATTCATATATGCTAGTCGCTTGTATTTTATATACTGCCCTGTTTAAACTAGTTAAATGTTGAGATTTGTAACCATTTCGAATTAACTGAAATCAGTTTCTTGGACATATTTTCCTTCTAGTTTGTTCGTCCATATAATGGGCGTTATGCAATTAGTTTGGATAGTATAAATTTATACATATAAAAAATTTAATTTTATTAAAGAGGAAAAGATTGCTTATATTTAGGGAGTGGTTCCTTGCTCCCCACCCTCCTTTGTTTTTGTGTAATTTAAAAACAATTTATCTTGTGTGTGTATGCTTTTTTCTTTAGTGAGTGTTTAATAAAAAGATTTAAATCATGCTTGAAAAAATTTATTTTATTTACATTTTTTGAAGACCATTGTATCTTTATAAAATGAAACAGACCTACCTATTTTACTAGCTCGACAATTAAAAATAATAAGAATTCCAATACAGAAGTAAGTTTTATAATGTTTTGTGGAATTAATTAAAAAAAAATTACAAGAATTTTCTATTTTTCCTACTTATGGTAATCATTAAATAATCTTTCAGTAACTTATTTTTAACCTTTGCAATCCCAACATTTTATATAGATTATAAAAATGTATTAACATTATTACTGTGAAGACATTAATGTTTATTACTCTTGTTTTATTCCTGGGTTCAAAATAGGAAATAGCCAGAAAATACTTGTTTCCCTGGTTGTAAAGGCAAACGTGTCATCAAGACTAATTGTAAATACAATAAATACTAAAAATCATAGTGTAAAAAATACAGTACTTGCAAATTAATAATACTCTAAATTTTACAGTCAAACTATCTCGCTAACATTACTATGTAGTGTGAAATTTACAGTAGTTTAATCAATCTACTACTGCATATTTTACAGCGACTACTGAACCAAACACAGTTCTTTGTACTGTAAAAAATACAGCAGTTACAAATTAATTGTACCATGAATTTTACAGTAAAAATATCTAATCGACACTACTAAGTAGTGTAAAACTTACTATGGTCAAACCGTATTACTACTGTATATTTCACAATAAATACTTAACCATAAACAGTACTTAGTACTGCTAAAAATACAGTAGTTAAAAAATCAATAGTACTGTAAATGTTACAGTAAATAGTGCTGGCGCCCTGGGTGCCAGTACTTTTTACTGTAAAATTCACAGATTTTTTTTTGCAGTGTAATGGAATAGATGACACAGCAACTGTGAAGACCATGTGGCGGTACAAGCGCATGCGCATATCTGATACAGCTGGAGTTTTTCTTTATTCGTCAACTTCAACCACAACTGTCAAATGATCACAACTAATTCTATTACAATTTGAAACTCTTATATTTTTTATGGAAACTCTGTATAATCAATGTGTATCGACCAAAGTATTTATATTTATATACGTAAATGCGAATACTTTATAATCATATTATCTTGTTTTTATGCTATTTAAGATAGTGTTTTTTTTTTTTTGTGAAACATATATTTTAATTTAAAGTAGTTTCGCTTATATATTTTTATGAATAATCCTTTTTTCTTAATATACCACTTTAATTTTCATTTAGGGACAATTTGTTTGTTTGTGATATTTTTGTTACTTGTTTTATAACTTTTGACGCATTTTTGTATTTGTTTATATGATATGAATTTATTACTATGTCCAAAGGATCAAATAAAGATCAAAGTAATATGAAATGTAATGTTTCAAATGTAAGCTTATTGTAAGGCATAAAAAAATAATATCTAAAATGTAACTGTTTTATATTACAATTTAAAAACTATAAAATTGAGAGTGTAGAGCAAAAAAGACAACATTTTACTTTGACATGCTTTTCTTTTTCTCTTTTTTTTTTGTCACACTTGTCCCTTTTACTTCTTGGTTGTGTTGAAACGCACCAGACTAGTACTACCTGAAACTCTCTCATAATAAATGAAAGTCCACCTACAATTAATAAGCATTTCAAGACATTATTTGAAACGCAAATTAATGCTTCGCTTTTATTCGCATTTCAAACAAACCATAAATTTCCGTGAAGATTTTTTACAATAGTACACACACACAGTTAAGACGAAAGATAATAATTGTTTAGAAGAAACCCGTCAAACCGCAGAGAAATCGGATAGCTTGTCAATTTGGCGAAAACAATGCAAATGTAGAGTGTATTTGGCGTTAAAATCTAGCAACCTGTTTTTATAACCGTCTGTCAGGTTGTCGACTAGACTTTGTGTTGATGCTACTGTGTGACACATCCAAAAAAATAGTCAAAGGATAACACGGCTTAAAAATGGTCTTCAATGGAACCTACATCTTCAGAAATTTTTCTAAATCGTACACATTCAAAATGCTGGAGCAAAACGCTTGCATCTTCCATCCTCCAAACATCTAGACATTTCTATCGGAAATAAGGACAAAAAACGACCAAACTAAATCGTTAAAGAAAAGCCATTGACAGGCACTCCGCTCTCTCGAACGCAATTCTCACTTTCCGCTGCCATTCGTTCAAATCGCCACTGGAGCCAAAACTATCGACAAAACGCCGCGTGAAGTCGACAAAATTGTACGCGGCTCTTGGATGATTTCAGTAAAAGAACTGGATATCGGCTCTCCTTCCTTAGGGAGAATCATGACAAGCTTGGGGCTGTGGGGAGCCTTGTTTTTATGATCTCGAGATCGGAAGGTCCCGCGATCGAGTCCCGGTACCACTGAAGACCCACCGACTATGCGGAGAGTACATGCTTGTTAAAATCAGTGGTTCCGAAAGTTCTGTGGGAGCTGTGTGTCTGTCATTGAGCTGTTTCCCACGTGTATAGGTCTCGGGAGAATATTTAACTCTTCTTCAGAGGGACATGTCTGAGGTGGCGCGCGATAGATGCCAGCAACTGTTACCGCAAAGCTTTTGTGCCATTTTTGTCAAATGTGTAGTGTTGCCAAAAATATTATATATCCCATGTGCACCATAAGGTACCTCAAGGTGAATACCAAGTTAAATCTTCGACTTATAAACTAGATTATTTTGTTTTAATGTGGATGACTGGTAGTAACAACGTAGCTGTAAATCAGCGCCATCTAGCGTGGATGTTATTTTAAGTTGCTTTTGTGGCTCTCTGCAACGTATGGAAATGTGCGTACACAACTTTTGTCATATTGATATGTGCAAATGAAAGTTGGCTTTTTACTGATCTCCGATTACATTCTTTAGAGAAGATTTAATGATGTACAGCTGAAAAGTCACTCATGAAATTTTGTGTCATCAATTTATTTTTTCATGTTTTTGTTTCCCAAAACCTGAAAAATGGTTTAACTGAAAAATATGGTAAGCATTTCTCCATACAGTCGTTTCAACTTCTGATAACCAGCATTATGGTGAAATCCAACACACACTATTTTTCATTGTGAAGTACGGTAATCCCTCTTGTCCCTCTTCTGCCATAATTTCCGGCAATAACTCAAAATCAGGATTTTAAAATACCTTAGGGTCAAGTGGGGTAAGTGTGATAGGGTTTCTCCATTTTTCATTAAGAAAATTCGTTCTCTGCTTCAAGTAAATTCCAAATCCTAAAATTGGTAGTGAATTATTATAAGAAACATACATATGTAGAAAAAAAATTATATGTTTGAATTCCAATTTTAAGTGGACAACATTTGCATTTCAAAATCCATTGCTGTTTTATCACACTTACCCCACATAGGAAACTACATAAAAAGAAGACAGTTGCACTTAAATTCAAAAGCTCAAAACTTTCTTTAAACAAAAAATAAGGTCAATATTTCTTTTTAGTTTAATTATAAGTGGTCTAATGTTATATATTGCAAACTTTCAGATTTTTAGAATGATTTCCAAAGTTACAAGAGCTGTTTATCACACTTACCCCACTTGACCCTACGTATTTTCGAACATAAAACTATCATTAAGTGCGCGGCATAACCAGAGCTGATTTACCATAAAATGCTGGGGTTAACTGGTTACGCAGAACAAACGCTACCCAGAGTCATAGATTTAGAAAGTAGCAGATCTGCCCCTTGGGCCCAGGTGAAGCCACTTGTGAACCAGTATCCCATAAGGCAGTTCGCAAATATGAAATTTAATTATGATAAAAAATATCTACATTTACTTCCTCAATCCTCAACCTTTAAAAATAGTTCAGCCGAAAACCGGAAATATGGTGAACCATATTCAACGATACAGCCGATGCTAGAACTATTACTATGGTGAAAGACAACAGAAACTCTTTAACAGTGAAGCACGTATTCTCTCTTGTCCCATTTTGTCCCATAATCTCTTGCATAAATCCCAAAATCAGGATTTTATCCTACCTAAAGTTTTTCGAACATGAAACTATCATGAAGGACGCGTTAATATGGTACCCCGGGAATATGGTAAACATTTCTCCTCACTGCCATTGCAACTAATCTGAACTAGGTTACAAGCGGCTCAGGATACGGTAATCTATAACCTCTTTGAAACCTGGCTTCCCCATTTGGAGACATTAAAAAAAAACCAGCAAACACGTTAATTAGTTTCGAAATTGACCTGGTCCGATAGAAGAAGATCGAGATATCTGTTTTCATCCTTTGATTACGGGTATCATTCACTTATTTCTATAAAAAATGAAGTTGAACGAGGGTCAATACGATATTAGAGTTCTTAAAAAAATATTTTTTTTTTCAATCTTTTCAAAAAGTTCTTTTGGTAGTTAATTTTAAAGGCATTTTGCATAAAACACAATGTTAAAATAATCTTTTAAACACAAATAAGTGATACTGCTTTTTTTTGTTGCATTGATAGCACAAAAAATGTATTTATATTTTTAGAGTTTAAGGCGTGTCCCTAGTAACTATTAAACTCAATTAAAAAAAAAAAATTCTTTGCAAGACATACTTTTTATCATATATGAAAGTACAAGGTAAAAAGACACTTTATTTCGTCGAAGGCTTTCCTCAATAGGCCTCTTTGGCAATAATAGCGTGAATTCGCCTTAACTGGTATAAAGAAACCGATTACTCGCTTTGTTTTCCTATTGCGGCAACCCTGTTTCACGCCAGAGACCAGTAGATACAAGTCACACGTTTGTAACCGGTTGAAAAACCGGTTTCCTGTCGCCAATGTCCGCCAAGCAGACACATAAGGTAAGACTCCTAAAAAATCAAGTGGTTCTTCCCGTGAACTCCTCATATTAAATTGAATTTCGACAACAAAAAAATATCTACACTTCTTCCAAACCAATCCAACTCAGGCCCAAAACGACAGAGAAGCCCTCACAAATTGTCCCAAACTTTTCATAAAGGGACATTCCCCCCCTCCAACACCCTCTTCTATTGATGGTAACAGATAACGGATTTTATGCAAATCCCCAATAGTTGCTACCTCAAAGGGCCCTTTCCCACTGTGGCCCCTTATCAGCTCTGCGGCAATATATCCGTCTCCGGCCCGCAAGCGAAAGTGTTTTTTCGTGCCCCATTACGAGGAGATTCCCCACTACGGTCATAAGTTTTTATCTTGGTCGGCCCTGAAGAACGATTTTTTTTCCTGCTGTCCTTTATAGAATACTTTCTCTACGTCGTCCAGCTGAAGTTCTATCTTCTGCTTGGTTCCTTTGACATTTCGAACTCGGTTATTTTTTTTTTCGGTTCGAGTGCAGATGAGTCATTTACCAGGGTAGAAATAACAAAATGTTATGTTTTACCTGTTTTACAATAAAAAAAATTGTTTCATTCAATAAAATATTATTTTATTCAATCGGAATGGAATGCAAATGCGCCCTCTAGAAGGGAAGGGCGTAGGCTATGTAGCCCATTACCCCGCTCCACAGAAGGGACAGTCACAGGAGACACACAAAGAAAGGACGACACAAACACATAGACAAATAACAACATTTATTGACAAGTACAAATATCCATGCCTGACCGGGATTCGAACCCGACCTCAGCAGCTCCAAAGGCCAGTACACTAACCATTCAGCCACCGAGGCGGCATTTTATTCAATTAGTATAATCACACATTAAGATATCATTTTATCATCATTCAATGTGAAAAAAAATCTACTGCCCATAAATACTGATCACATTGGCCGAATTACAAAACAGGACGATTTTTGAAAACAATGTACTTAACTATCCAGTTTTCCATCTGATCAACGATATCCAGTATATATTCATATTATTATCATTTTTAATTTGTGACATCACGTCAACATCAAGATTAATCATATTATTTGTGTAATCCAGGGCCGGATTTCTAAATAGGCTAAGTTGGCTGTAGCCTAGAGCGGCGAATTTTTTGGAGCGGTAAATTTTACGGCCAATTAAAGCGGCTTTCGGTATAAACAACTTATTATAAATATACGAATATTTTTAAGAAAGAAAACAAATAATTTACATTAATGCGTAAACCATAAACAAACAAAAAATGAACTAATATTTCGTGGCAACCTTTGTGGCTTCGAGGGAAATTGCACCCCTTCCTCTCTAATTTCGAAAATGAAAGAAAAATAGTAGAGCAGTTTAAAAAAAATTATCCTATTTCGCTTTCGATTTAGTGTGAAAAAATACATAGATAATTCTAATATGTGAATATATTTTAAACAGCACATACCACCCTATTTTGCAGCTAACCAGCTACCTATATCCCCAAACGGGGAGTATATTGTGACAGGGGCGGCAAAGGAATTGTAGCCTATAGGCGTCCAATTTTAGAATCACAGTCAAGGGACGATCCCATACCTAGGAAAGGACCCAAAGCAAATTTTAATTGCAACATCGCATGCGGTCTTGTGACTTTACAGCGCATAACGTGCACTTCCTGAGTATTTTAGTGATTCACCTACGGTTCCTAACAGTTCCCCAAAACAAACCCACACCTCCCATTTACTCCCACCCCGAACACATGATTGCTGCCCCCCTCCCCCTCTCGTCCAGATATCCCTTTGAAGTAGTCCATAAATCTCGACTCTGAAGATGATGTTCTCCATCGTGCCATAGAAAGGGCTTCCCCTCCCCCTGCTACCCCTCAAGAAAAAAAACCTCACCCAGGTTCTATTTATGATCTGTTCAGTCTTCTATATTCCTCCATTCCTTTACACAAGCTTCTCCTCCCGTGGAGGAGGATTTCTTTTTTTTATCTTTCTCTTTTTTTGGGGGAGCTTCTATTGTTTCAGTTTTTTTTCCGGCGATTTTGTTGAGTTTTTTTATGTAATGGATGGCGGAATGGGTTGTGTTTGAGGAGTAGTTGTTAATGGGTTTTGGTTGTGTTTATACAGGGAAATTTTTTTATATGACTAAGAATCTTGTGCAAAAAAAGGTTAGGTTGGGCTTGAATTATCGTCGCACTAGATCTACACGAGGGCTATTGGCGACGGTACTTTAGACACAGTCAAGTGACGAGCCGACACCTGAATAGGCTCCCAACGCAACCGTTAAAGGCCGACATCGTACGCAGCGTTAAGACTTTGAAGGATATTTAACGTGCACTCCCTTACACGGGGTATTATTCGTCAGACTTTTTAGGCTGCACGGGCCGTTTATAGATCGGCAGTTATTTTGGCGATGCCTGGACCCGAACCTGGGACCCTTCGCATGCTAGGCGAGTGCCTAACCGACTGGGCTCCCCAGCCCCTCTTGTGCAAAAAAGAGTTAGATAGTTTAAGCGAAACTTTACTAATGTTAGCATTACTTTGTTTATTGTTTGGTAGTTCAATTCCATATCCATTTTTAGAAGTAGATATTTAACGAAAAATCATGGTATTCTTGTGTTAAAAACAAATTTTTAATACATATATGTATCAAGTAAATTTCTAAAACAAAAAATAACAAAAGAATTTTTTTAAAGGTTGATAATCATTAGGCACTGTAAAATATTTTTTACAAAATCTTTAGTGAACCGCTGAAATGTTCACCACGCATTTCCATATTAATAGAATGTAAGCAAAATTGTAACCCCTTAATTCCCTTGAGATTTTCTAAAAATATTTAAAAATAAATCCCAATTTAAATAAATTCATTCAATTTCTTTTTTATATTTGTATATTATTTAAAGATTTATTGCTATTCCTTTTTTTTTCTGCAGCAGGTTTGCGATTTTCTACGTTTTATCCTACAATTGTATGCCATTGTTATTTTGTATTGTAAATATTAAGAAGATTAACAGTTGTGTACTCCTCATTTTCATAATGCATGAAAATATTTTTAAGAAAGTATCCTCAATAGAATGCATTTGCAAAAAAGATATTAAATGACAAATATATAACGCTAATTGCGATTAAACGCATTATATATTTTTTTTCAAATGTTTACTATCAATATGATACAACAACGTTTATATATTTTTACAAATAACTTCATAAGTAAAAATCCAGATATACATGTCTGCACTTAGTTGTGAACTTTACGAAGGACTACAAGAAATTTGAAATTTGTTATTACAGAAGCGACTTCTCAATATCACTCAAATCTCTATTATGTTCCTGCTCAGATATTGCTCAGATGGTTGCTCAAATTTTTCACTTAAAGTGTTATAAAACGAATTAGAAATCTAGACATTTATGACTGTACTTAGTTGTGAACTTTACGAAGGATTGCAAGAAGGTTTTAACATTTAATTAAAATAGTGAAATCTCAATATTACTCAATTCTCTATTATGTGCCTGCACAGATATCTCTTAGATAATTGCTCAAGTTTTTCCCTTAAGGTAGGCGAGTACCCATAATTCTAAAATTTTTACTATTACTTTAAACTTTTCCAAATTTGGCATAGTGATTTCAAATATAATGAATAATAATATTTAGGCATTTTTTAATTTAAATAAAATTTATTTTAAACTGTGTTTTTCTACTAAAAAAAGAGGTTTACTCTTACAAGTCCACCACATTGAATTTTCATCCTATAAGCAGTAATTATGTATTAAATTCTTCATTTTGAACTGATGCATGCAATGACCCTCTAGAGTTACATACAAATTACAAGAAAAGAAATTATTAAGAAATTTTTTTTAAATTAACCACATTTTTTTTTCGATTAACTTACACTTGGACATTTAAAAAAAAAACCTGTATATTTACATCAGGTGTTAGAGGTCCATGTGGCACAGATATATATTGAAATAACATTTGTAAAAAATTTCAGGTAAATTAATGTTAATGTAAAACTTTTTATGTTAGAAGTGTTAGCATAAACCCCTTTTTTTAGGTGAAAAACACCGTTTAAAATAAATCGATTATATTTAAATAAAAAAAATTGCCCAAAAAGCATTGTTCATTATATTTGAAATCACTATGCCAAATTTAAAAAAGATTAAGGTAATAGTAAAAAATTTAGAATTTCGGGTACTCGCCTACCTTAAGCCTCGGTTTCCTCGGAGTCCGTCAATAGATTAAAGCGGTCGGACAAGTGCGGTGAATGACGTCATACAAACTACTGACATTGATTACTCTAGAGTGGTTTCCTCGGGAGCGTTGCCGGACAACTCAACACGACCGTCAGATTGAGTTGCTGTTGAGTGCGTTGGGGAAATCCTGATGACAACGTTTTTTGCAGTTGTCTGCATAATGTCTGTTGCGTGAAGTGCTTGCCAAAAATTAAAAAGTTGAGGAAATAACGGAAGGCGAGAGTTTTCTTACGCTTGCCGAGGAAGAAATGCTCATAGATAATGTGAGAAATCACGAAGAACCTAAATTTTCCATTTTTGACATTCAAAGACGAAAAACAAAACAACAACAGCGTTAGTTGATTGAGTTCTCTAGGTTTCCAGTTTCGTGTCAACGTAACGTTCCGATGAAGCGGTGGCCGGTAGGGTGACGTCATCCGCGCATAATAGCGGTCGCATTTTTCTGGCGACGGACTCCGAGGAAACCAAGGCTTTAAAGTGTTATAAAACAGAGTGAAATAACAGATCATTTTTACATTTCGCATCCCGATTGTAACGCATTTATTTTTAGGAATTGATAAGGATGTATTGTTTTTAGAGGAAGAAAAGGAGATGCCTTACTTCCCCCTCCTCTTTACTTATTCACGTATGATCGAAAAAAGCTTTTCGTGATCTGATGGAGACGCTCAAATAGGTAAGGATGTTCCTACGTTTTTTATATGCCTATATATAGGTAAAAAATTGTGATTTCTCGGGAATAAATGTTCAGTGCCACTGAAGAGATATTGTACTTTTCGCATATAGGGTAGGTAAGAAGAATAGATGAACACGTTAGATATTTTCAGAGAATCTTAAGGTGTTTTTTTACGGTTCCTGGAATTTACTTACTACCTACAATATTTTTCTACAAATTTCGTTTGGGGTAGGTATTTTTCATGCGAAAGTACTTCTGGAATAAAGAGACAATTTGGTTATTCATGTTTATTTATAAAGGGGGACTTACGAAATATCCAACGTGTTAAGTGAATTTTGATGAAACAGGTTTTAAAAAAAAGGAAGTGCTGAAATAGCTCAAAATACAAATTCTAATTTTTTATTAATGATTAACATTTAATTTAGTTTTTAATTAATATTTAGCACAACAGCTTGTTGTAACTGCATTTAAGTATTGAAAGCATGACATGTTACAACGTTCAAGTCTTTACAATGGAAATTTAGTAAAAAATAAACTAAACTTTGGCGGGACTATATTATCAAACTTTGAAAAGCAAAATCTGTAAACTCCTATAGATTTTTTTTTTATAAATTGTTATGTTTGACCCTAATATTGCCTAATTTTGTATAATTTGCTACTTTTGCACATAGTTCTATCTCTATATCACAATACACTATAAAAAAACACAATAACGTTTATCAGCAGTGGCTGTATTCAACAAATTCCCAGTAATTTTCGGGCGCCTACGCATACGTAGCAATCCTGTTTGATTTGCCGATCCTTAAAAAAGAACACTGAACAAATTCACAGCAAGTCATGTCGTGCGTTTGTACACAATCTAAAAAACTACATCAGACGCTGGAAAACTGTGTTTAAAGCAGCTGCAAAAAATACAACAGCACTGTAAAAAAACAGTTGTTTTTCAGTTAAAAACTGTCAACTTTGACGCCAGTAAATTGTTTATTTTACAGTTTAAAGCCGTAATTTTTTACAGGATAACTGTAATTTTAACAAGGAAAAACTGTTATTTTAGCAGAGAGAAACTCTTAAATTATGTGCAAAGAGTCAAGTGATAGAGATCATGGTTAAGCACAAATACCCAACACTATCCCTCGCGAACGAGAAATTACTTTGTCGCAGACGGTTACGTATTAAGCTCGCACACAAGAGGTTCCTGAATCAAAACCGGGCCCAGTCCATACCTCTTCCAGTAGCCTCTTGCATGCGAGCCCAATACTAAACCGTCTGAGCTAAAACAATTACTTGTATCACGAGGGCTACCATTGGGTATTTTATTTTAATGTTAAATTAACAGTTTTTCCCTGTTAAAATTACAGTTTTCCCTGTAAAAAAATTTCAGTTTTTTAACTGTAAAAACAACAGGGTTTTTTTACAGTGAGAAAGCGCTGTGGGTATGCTAAGTGTGACAAGTTATCGATTTTACTTTTGAAAACTTCAATACCTTTCACAGTAAAAAATAAACACAAATGGTGATGCTTTTATAATAATTTTAAACAAAAGAATCTTTAATAAGTAAGAAAAATTGTGAGAAACTATAAGTCGCCAAATCGAGTTGTTGTAAATTGCATTTATTTTGCGGTTTCTTAAAAAATTTAGTTTTAAAATCATAAATAAATATATATCAGTCTTTCCAATGTTGCCCTTTTCTGCTTTAGATAAACTGCATCAGACTAGAAATTTAAAGGATACAAACATATTTATTATTAAAACTAAAACGTGTCTAGAAAACCTAACTAGGAACAAAGTATGAAACCCTGGACATGCAATATAATCCAATATTGAAAGATAAAATAAATTTATGAATAAATAATAGTTGATATAGCGCAGTTATCAGAATTTCGGATGACTCACTAAAATGTGTGAATGAAACGTCAGAAGGGATGGATGTTTGATTTATACCAATGGGGCGATTCTGAACTTTATTGATGATTCTTGTATAAAATATGTATAGTGTATTTCCTTATGAATATATAGATACGTGACGGTGTAATATATAGGTCATCTTTCATTGTTTTCTGACCTACAAAAACTTTGAAGTCTTAGATGAATAATGCAGCGTAGTTTGCATAAAGATATTTTCAATTGAAATCTGTTAATCAATTTTGTTTTAAGACTGACCAGTGAGTGAACAGGCCCCAGTGAATGAACAGTTGGTAAATACATTTAAAAAATAAGGATAAAAAAACATTCCACTGGATGGATTGGCAACACTGACTTCCTCCCATCTCGTAGGACGCTATCTGACTTCTGATTGGTTGTAATTGGTCATTAATTAAAATCCAACATTTTTATTGACTGGACATTTTTGTGCTCATTCACTGGTAAAAGAACTGTTCATTCACTTGGCTTTTGTACCACTTTTTATTTGGACCCCTAAAAGACCCAAAGCAATGCAATATTAAACACCTCCTCTTTTTTTTGTAGAATTTACATGTAATGACAGATGCGTTCACATTGTCATAAACCAGAAGCTATATTTTCTTAAAATGTATGACATTCTCTTAAAACAAATTGTGCTTAAGCGTTCATTCACAGGTTAGTCTACCCTAATAAAATTTTAATAAAGATATTCAAAGTAATTGTAACTCAACAACTATGGAACATCCCTCCTGGCCACTCTTGATATAATGGTTAGACTCCTGGTAGGGCACTTACCATAGGGGCTGACAGAGCCATACAGTCCACTATTATTAGGCTCATAAGTGGACACATCAAGTGCCTCTCTTTTGAGCTTTTTAGAAAGACCTTTTTAATGTGCACGAGGTGTAACTCTGCACAGGCTTCTCCCGATCACATTTTACACTGCCTTGGTGTGGAGAAGAATGGCCTTTACTCAAGTCCCTTACTCGTATTTGATTTCCTGAAGACTTTTGAGCTCATTGACTTGGTCTAGCTTGCGGCTGACCAAGAGGAAGCAGTCAACAACAACAGCAACAAAGTAATTGTAAAATTGGCATGAAACATTTGTACTGCAAAGTTGGAGTTCAATCAAATGTTCTGAATGTCAGGCAATTTAAAGACACTTCAGTCCTGATTGATAATTTAACAAGAAGTTCTAAAAGAACTAAAGTGCCTGCATTTCCTGTTAATTAAATACTTACTGAAATTCTTATCGGGAAACAACTAGGTTCGTAAAAGCAGGTGTCATATACAACCATTTCTACATAAAATTTATACACATTAGAATAAATTTCACTAAACACAGCATCCAGGTATAACTTAAACTTCTTAAAGCCAATTTTTTTGCATTGATTTTCTATCACAAATTAAATTAATATTATTTATCGTCTGCTTGATTTATTTGTAGTTATACGATTAATTAAATTTTTATTTATTGCAAAAAAACACGAGAATAAAGTTTCTCATGTCACTGTTGAGTTGGCAACAGCAATTTAAAAGACTTATTTAATTTCAATGCTAATCCAATAGGAAATTCGTAGACAAATAGTGTTTTATAACCGTCCTATCGTACAGACAGACGGACAAAAAGTATTAAAGTTGAGTCTCTGAGGTCATAACTTTCTAGCAAAAAAAATTAAGATCGGATGGATAGAACCGATTATGAAAAGGGGGTACGGACGGACATCGACCGCATGACAATATTTACATTTTTCATTTTTTATTAATTCTTTCGAATGTAAAAAAGAAAAAGTAGGCTAAAAATAAACAATAGTACAGGATGCCCACAACCCCAAGATATTTTCAATTTGTGAATTTATTATGACCTAAGTAATCATCTGCAAATCTTTATTTTATATTTAATGTTTAAGCAAAATGGTGAAGTGAGTTAAAAACGAGTTAAGTGACTCATAGTGGAACGTAGAAAAACTGAACTCATATTTACTGGGGACTTTAAAATATCTGCCGTTTTCTTGGACACAAAGCCGGAATTCTTTTTCCCAAATTTTTTCAAGTACAGTAAAATATAATGGTACTGATTTCTTATATACTAAACACTAAAAGCAAGTTTTTTTATCAGTTATTATGTAAGGATGGGGATGAACTTTTTTTAAAAAATATTCTTTAAATCTAAAAAAAAGTAAAATTTGAAAAAACCAAACATAAAGAGAAAAATAAAAGATTCTCAGATTAGAGATGCCTACAAATTAACAAAAGTAGGAATCTAAATCAAGTTTTTTTTTTAAATACTTTAATAAGGGAAAAGGTAAAAAATTAATACCTAAAGAGAAAAAAGTTATGGATTCTCAGATCAAGGGTGTCTGTAAATTAATAACAGTCGCAATTCAAATCATACCTTAAAAATGTCTAATTTAATATGCAACTTTTGTTTATTTCACTCGAGAAATTATGTATACATTCTGCATTGATAATACATTTTTTAAAAGCCATGAAAAAATATATGCTTTAAATCTGGAACCTAAATGCATTAACCCAGTCCGACCATAAAATTTGAAAAGCACTTACAGAATAAATCCACAGCTTTCAGACGGAAAGTAGTAAACTTTTTACGACCCATCATGAAAAATATTGATTGAACATAACCGTTTTCTACCCCTCTGTATTTTATCACCAACGTACTTAGAAGTGGAACCGAAGGGTCCTCTTTCCTACACAGGTAAACTACAGCAACCGCAACAATGAGTTTGGACCATTATTGCCCTGAAATAATCAGTCATTAGTTAAACTAAAGAATCGTGGTCGGCAATTTTACACCAAATCTGCTAACCCCGAAAAATTAGTATTATGGCCACCTTTGGCAAAATTGACAATTGCATTGACAATTTCGAATTGGCCTTATATTTAAATTTAAAATGCATCTGATTTATTCTGAAGTGTTCCTTTTTTTATTAATTGTGCTTAATGATTTTCAACAGTTATTTAATTTTCTTTAAATCAATTCTTCGGCATTTTAACGATCCATTTTTTATAAATCTGGTCTCCAATTTAAGGGGAGATCATAGTTAAAAATGACCAAAAAATGGAATTTTTGAAACCAGTATTTTCAGATAGATGAAAGCCCGATCTATCGAATGAGACCAATTTTGTATCGATTGGTTAATTATTTCTTATGAAAAATTAAAATAATATAAATAAACGTTCGTGTTAAAGGTGTTCGACTGTATTGGTTTTTTTTGCGTTTTTCTCAAAACTATAATTTTCAACACATAGGTACACTTTTCTCCAAATCTTTTAAATACTACTTAATAATTTTTTTGTGTGTTATAAAACCATTTTAGATCTATTTAAGTCACCTAATTTAGTCTTACAAATTAAAAAAATATATTTTATTATTTTACACTTTTCTTCGTTGAAAATCAGAATTTTTATGAATGTAGAATATAATGTTTTAAAATAAAATTAAAAAAAAATTTAGGCAAAAAAAATAGGTGACTTAAATAGATCTAAAATGTTTTTATAACACACAAAAAAATATTAAGAAATATTTTATGGATTTGGAGAAAAGTGTACCGAAAAAATACATGTATTTTTGAAAATTCGTAATTGTATGTTTCAAAAGATGTCTTTTTTCTTAAAAAATAATTTTTTAAAATAAGATTCTTAGGTGTAAATATAATAATAAAAGTACAATTTATAACTTGGTACAATTTTTTTTATTGTACCATATTTTTTAAATGATTTAGAGTCTTCCGAAATTAATACTAAGAATTGCTTATTTTTGCTGTCGCTAACTATGATCTCCCCTTAATGAATTTTTCCTATGTTTTAAGTCGGCCATTTTGAAATTAGGTAGTATTTTTGGTCATTTCGATAAGGCGACCACCTTGGCAAGTGCAGGGGTTTGCTATCATTTCGAACTGGCGACATTTTCAAAAAGCCGCCAAATACGGCCACGATTCTTACCATATAAACCAATTAACTTCCATCTTCACCATATTAACCAAAATAATGACCCGTCGCCAAAATTGTCGTATATGCAGGTTAACCACAATAATCCCTCAACAATGAGTTGGACTATTATTACCCTAAAATAATCATTCTTTAAGAATTTTTTTTTAGAGTTTAGAGTTGTTGAAGTGTTTTGAGCAATGGTTTAAGTCATTAGTCTCAGATACAACAGTTTACCTGTCTGCTGTAGTTTTGCGCTTAAGAAATGCAGTAGAGCTGCGAAATGAGTAAAAATCACTAAGAATATTCAATTGAAGAATACGCGTGTAAGAATTTATTTGCTCTGGGGACTCATAATGTAATAATTATCTGACACATACACTGTTGAAAAAGAAATTTGATTAGAAAACACTTTTTTATTCCCATAAAAAAATTGCATTAACAACGTTTAAATTATATATATTTTCTATTACCAATTTCATTACTATTACTTTTGATTGAATATAAGTTCAATATTAAGAAAATTAAAGTAAACTTTTCTACTCATCGTTTCTACTTTGAAATCGGCGTTGACCGCTGATATAAGCCAAAATTTGCTGCCTTCTATATATGCACCTTTATAAGTTGTCATTGCCATAGCTTTAACGGAGCAGGTTCACCTTCACCAACCTTCTAATTGAGTTGTTTGAGGTGACGAAATTCCACCAAAAGGCCTTCGCCAAATAAGACGGTGAAAAATGCCCCCATTCCAATCGGGCTAATTTTTTTTCTGAAAATACCTTATAGTATGGACAATTTTTCGGCCAAGTTTCAGCTCTAAAATATGACGCATTTTTGAGTATTGTATTTGATAAATCCAAAAAACTGCTCATGAGTTTTAAGATATCATTGAGTAGTATTCTTAGAAAAATCCGCTCCTAAATCTGATTGAGCGATCATTAGTAAAAATGCGATTTTATTTTTCAAAAAAAAAAAAATTTCATGCAAAAATCGCTTGGTACACCTCAGGTTTTTGTCTTTACATGTTCCTCTATTATCAATCTAAAATATACATTTTTTTCAGATTTTTTAAATTATTGGATGATAGCTAAAAAAAATAATTCTTAAAGCCTGATTTTTTGCTCTAAAATCCATAGATTTAGAAATAGCATGCCCATCGATTGCGCAATCCCGTACAACGCAATGATGCGTGATGAATCCACATTTCGTCGTTTTCGCAATGCATCACAGGATACTGGTTCACAAAAATGGTTTTTCCGATGAGTTACATACAATAAAAACTGCATTTTTAACTTGCTTCTATTATGAATATATACCTCATGCCTTACAGAAATTATCAATACGCATGCAGCTATAAAATTATGTTAGCGAAACTTGTAAAAAGTTTTAATTAGTTCATATTGAATATATATTTTTTATTAGTCGAATTATCTCATGGTGCCATCTGGTGGCGTATGGCATGCCCTGTGCTAGAGCTTGCGAACTGCCTTACGGATACTGGTTAACAAATGGCTTCAGCTTTCCCCCTAGGAGCAGATCTGCTACTTTCTAAATCTATGCTAAAATCCTTTAGTCCAAAAGAAATTCTCCCAGATTGAATTTCCGCGACTCTGTTAGGAGTGTCATCTGCCGAGTAAGTAGTGCGAAAAGTCAGGTTTTAAGAATATTTTATTTTTTTAAAACTATTTTCCAATAATTTTAAAAATCTGAAAAATATATATATTATAGATTGATAATAGAGTAATATGTAGATACAAAATCCTAAGGTGTACCAAACGATTTTGGCATGAAATTTTTTTTTTGAAAAATAAAATTGCATTTTTAACAATGATCGCTCGATCAGATTTATGAGCGGATTTTTCTGATAATACCACTCAATGATATCTAAAAACTCATGAGTATTTTTTTGGACTTATCAAATATATTCAGGGAATAATCAATTTAAAAAGAAAAAAAAACTTAAATTTTTTACTCAAAAATGCGTCATATTTTTGAGCTGAAACTTGGCTGAGAAGTTGTAAATACTGTGAGGTATTTTCAGAAAAAAAATTAGCCCGATTGGAATGGGGGCATTTTTCACCGTCTTATCTGGCGAGGGCCTTTCATCTTAACCTTATCTCCGATTGGTCCTCTGCTCCGACGTGTCATGGTTTCACCAACTGTGGCTCGTAAAATTATTTATTTTCATTAGTATATCTGTTGAAACTCAAAACATGAAGCATTCTCATTGTAACCCCCCCCCCCCCAAACAAAATCGTTTGTTATAGGGATCAGGATAAATTGCTAAATTGAAGGGGACCAAAGATGCACATTTTACATTTTGTGTCAAATCTAAAATTAAAGAGTTTTTTTATACTTTAGTAGTAGAGTCTCGAAGTATGTATTTGAACATTAATCTATTTATATAAAAACTGTTGATTCTATTTATTAAAACCCAAATACGAAATAGTAGTAAGAAAATTCATTATTTTTTTATAATGTAAATTAAGCGAAATAGTTAGAAGTTAATGTGATAAGTAAGATAGATAGAAGTTCTTACAGACTTATCCAACTTGAAATATTGCATACTAAAAATGTTTTAAAAATGAAAAGGTTAATGAAAAAACAAAAACATATTATGGAATAATAAGGTGTAAACTAGGAAATGAGCTTTAAGTCTTTAGTTTGCAATTACATTCATTAAAAATGGCGACTTTAAAAGAGTAACGAACCTATTCAATTTAAATTTTATGAAAAATTTCAATTTTTTATCTTCAAAGGAAGAAACAATATTTTAATTTTCCGGAAATGTTTTTGTTTTAAATATCACATAACCCTTTTTGTGACAGAGCTATTTAGTTGTGTTAGTCATTCAAAACAATAGATGGCAGCACTAAAAGCTTACGTAATCTGATTTTACAATTTATTTATTTGAACAAAATTTGCTTATTCATAAACAAATAAAAATAAATATTCTACCAAATCATCAACACTTGAGACAAAAATGTACTTATTATAAACAGTGGTGATTTTTTTAATATGGCGTTCAGAATAAATATCCAGTTAAAAGAGATTTTTAATTGGATTCAAATGTTTCAATATGTCACCACTAGATAGCAGCACCAATTTTGAGTTGCACAAGGGCTATCAGGTGACAGGCCTTGAAATTTCAAACGAGTTTTCAAGTAACACTTCTTTTATGATATTTTATATTTTTTTAAATAAATATATTAGGTTGGTAAATTATCGTCACACCAGAGCTACACGATGGTTATTGGGAACCAGTGTAGTAATTTATTACAAAAAAAAAAAAAAAATACTCCGAAAATATATTAACTGATTGCTTTATTTTAATTCTTTAAACTGTTTCTTTTTCATAATAGGGAAACTATTAAAAGGAAATTCAAAGTAGTTTTTAAGTCTTTAAAAACAACAAATCTTGAATAAAACATGTAAAAATATTTTTATTATTCTTTTTAATTGGAAACTTTATTGTTTCATATCAAACGCAACCTTATATGTCGGAATTCGTAAGTAAAATTCGTTAGTTGTATAACCTTTTAACATCGGTAGCGTGTTCGACCTTATGTACAAGGTGTGTTCTAAAAGTTCGGTGATTGGTCCCGTATTTAAAAAACTGCACTGGTTAGATCTTACACTCACGCGGACGCAGTGACATTCTCTAGATGACATTTCTCTTAAGGGGTCATAGGAGTCTTAAAAATGTGCAAAGAAGGTACTACAACAAAGCATAGTTTGATCTTTCATGTCATTTTTTAACTACTCAATATATAAGTATAATTTTTTTATATGTATTTCTACAAGATTTATTTTTTATGAAACAAATTTTAAAATTTATGAAACTTTAGCCAAAACTAAGATAAATGATATTATAAACGAAAAGCTATTTGAACACATTGGGATTAGGCTTGCGCGGCAAATTTTGAGGTCAAAATTGAAAAAATGACCAAGAAAATGACTTTATATTGTACAAATATGTACAAACTAGGACTTATACCTAAATTCTCAGCTCAATTTTAATTAGAAATGATTTTAAGAACTTTTTTTCCAAAAAAATTAATAAAATTTTTTTAATTTTGATTTTACATTCTTTTAAAAATAATTTCTAATAAAAATTGAGATGAGAATTTAGGTATAAGTCTTTATTTGTACATATTTGTTCAATATAAAGTCATTTTCTTGGTCATTTTTTCAATTTTGACCTCAAAATTTGCCGCGCAAGCCTAATCCCAATGTGTTCAAATAGCTTTATGTTTATAATATCATTTATCTTAGTTTTGGCTAAAGTTTCATAAATTTTAAAAATTGTTTTATATTAAATAAATCTTATAGAATTACATATAAAAAAATTATACTTATGTATTGAGTAGTTAAAAATTTACATGAAAGATCAAACTATACTTTGTAGTACCTTCGTTGCACATTTTTAAGACTCCTATGACCCCTTAATGCGTAAGTGCAAGGTCCTAACCGGCGAAGTTTTTTAATTACGAGACCAATCTCACCGGACTTTTAAAACACACCTAGTATCATATATGAACGATAATGTATAGTTCATGGTACATGGCGTCAAGATTTTAGAAGTTGATAAATTTAATGCACCTCATTTTTCTATTATTCTCAATACAGTTTTTAAACTATAAATATGAATCTTTAAAATGCTTCAAAATATTCAGCAGATGGCGACACTATTTTAAATAATCAATTATAATTAAGTAACCAGATGTTATTTTTTTGTTTCAATTTTGTTTTAAATTGATGTTATGATGATTCCCATGCCTGGTGAAAACGGGATAAAATAGCAAACATTTCTTTTGCAAAAGTTATGATTCCAAAACTAATAAATAGCCCTCGTGTAGCTCTAGTGCGACGATAATTCAAACCAAACAAACCATACCAAAACTAATACATTTTGCTCTATGGGACTGGCAGTGTCGCTCGAAGATCCGTTGGGTGACCTCTCAGGTGTCGAGGGGCTGTAAGGAGCCTAGTGGTCAGGATCTCGGACACCAGATCGGAAGGTTGAGAGTTCGAGACCCGGTGCCACTGAAGACTTACCGAGTATATGCAAAGTACGTGCTCGTAATATCTGTTGGGTCCGAAAGTCCTGTGGTCGGTCATTGCGCAGTTCACCATGAGTACAGGTTCCTGGAGAAAATTTCCCTCCCCTTCAGGGCCATGTCTAAATTGTGGAGGTGGAGACAGATGGCAACATCTGTCATATGTGTTTGTGTGTGTCTTGTGTTGTCCTACTTGACGATGGTTTATAAGCGGGTCTTTGCGACCAAGCACACAAGCCTGAAAATATATGTAAACCAATCGAATCCAATCTCAGGTGTCGACCCCTTTACTTGGCTAGGTTTACAAATTAGGAGGCGTAATTGGCTGTGTTAAAGCTTCATAAGGAGGCTAGATATAGACAACTCGAAACAACTGCTACAGAAAAAATTCGCTTACAGCGTTTTCAAGCTCTTGCAAATACACAAGGTGAGGCAAATAAAAGGGGCCCCGGTCTAGAAATAGGAATACGTTGAAATGTTTGGCGAGAAAAACTCTTGAAGCCGTCTGAAACCTGTTTTTGCATTGGTTGGATAGGATTAGCTTCACATTAGAGCTACTCATACACTAGTGTAGTGGCGAGTTCAGATCTTCGTTCGTTCTGTTTGAAGACGTCCCATAATGCAAATTTTGTGTCTTGCAATCAATTATGTATAATAATAAAAGAAAGAGTCTTTGTCTGTCTGTGTGTGTATGTCTGTGGATCGCAAAAGACCTGCTTAGACTGCTCTAAAAAATTCGAAATTTTAGTATAGATTCCTTTTAATACCTGCATGTGCACCTGAGGCTTAGTTTTTTCATATTTGATTGTGATTTTTAATTAATATAATTAGTTTCAAAAAAAAACGTCCCCCACGTTTTGACCATAACTGGGCTTGGAAATACATTGGACCGGGCCGAAACGGGGGCTTGACGCCATCCTCTATTAGTTTGATTGATTGAGTTTGGTTGAGATATGCGCTCGCCCGAAGGCTGCTTCATCCTCTATTAGTGTTTGCTTTTTTAAGTGCTCATACGCCAACACGAATTTAATTTTGTTTTGATTTTGAGTGTATTTTCACAAGTAAGCATGCCTCTAAAAGGAAGCAATGCGAAGTTAACGGGTTCCCAGTAAGGTGGGACCATACTGCTAGTTTAGAATAATTTGTATTGCCAAAAACAAGAAGATCCGATTCTCTAGAATAAATAACGATCGAAATAATCACAAGTGGGATTTTTTTTATCAGCTCCACAAACATTGTTTAGATTTCACTTCAACTAGTTTCTCAAACCATAGCGTAGTTGGCGGCCAATAATATTAGACAACCATTTGTTTTGGCTTAATATTGAAGCGATCAATGGCTTGAGTTAGCAAGCCTGTTTTTGTATTGGTGTTTGACTTGGCGACATTTCTATCGCATTCTTATCTTCACGTTAGGGCCGCTTTTATTTGCCTCAGACTGTAAATGTCATCTACTAAAGCTCATTTATGGCCTCACTCCCAATAAAGTTTACCTAAGGTGGTGCTATGCGTCAAACAGAAAGATTAATAATAGGGGGGGAAGGGGGGCTTCCATCAATTTTTTAATTATTTGTTCGTATTTATGTGGCAAAATGAATTTCCGGACAAAGACAGAAATTAAATTATCATGTCACTCATACGCATACCGGGATTAACGTTGGAGTAAAGTATTTCTTTAATAGTTGTATTAAAATATGGTAAATGTTGCTGTTGAAAATAACCGAATACAGATACCCCTCGCTATATCGCGCTTCGTTACATTGCGCCTTATATTAATGTCTTCCAATTTCTCCATTTTTGTTATCAATATATACCTTCCTTAAAATAAATTCTAACAGGTGGATAAATGCATCTAATATTGGTGAGATGCAGTTAATTAAGGGGTCATAGGAGTCTTAAAAATGTGCAAAGAAGGTACTACAAAGCATAGTTTGATCTCTCATGTAATTTTTGAACTACTCAATATACAAGTATAATTTTTTTATATGTAATTCTACAAGATTTATTTATTATAAAACAAATTTTAAAATTTATGAAACTTTAGCCAAAACTAAAATAAATGATATTAAACATAAAGCTATTTGAACACATTGTGATTAGGCTTGCGCGGCAAATTTTGAGGTCAAAATTGAAAAAATGACCAAGAAAATGACTTTGTATTGTACAAATATGTACAAACAAAAACTTATACCTAAATTCTCAGCTCAATCTTAATTAGAAATTATTTAAAGAACTTTTTTCAAAAAAAAATAATAAAAAATATAAAATTTTGATTTTAATTTTTTTTAAAAATAATTTCTAATTAAAATTGAGCTGAGAATTTAGGTATAAGTCTTTGTTTGTACATATTTGTACAATACAAAGTCATTTTCTTGGTCATTTTTTCAATTTTGAGTTCAAAATTTTCCGCGCAAGCCTAATCACAATGTGTTCAAATAGCTTTATGTTTAATATCATTTATTTTAGTTTTGGCTAAAGTTTCATAAATTTTAAAATTTGTTTTATATTAAATAAATCTTATAGAATTACATACAAAAAATTATACTTATATATTGAGTAGTTAAAAAATTACATGAAAGATCAAACTATCCTTTGAAGTATCTTCTTTGCACATTTTTAAGACTCCTATGACCCCTTTATTACCTGCGTAATGATGTGTAATGATTTTAGTACTTAATAATAAGTGTTTTTTAAATTTTTGATAAGAGATTTACACTCTTAAAACAAAAGAGTGAAATCCACTCCAGTAGGAGAAGTGCATTTTCGACACGGGAAAGGAATGAATATTAACTCAGACTGAGTTAAAATCACTCGTTTGGAGTGATCCTGTTGGAGGTTTAACACACAAGAGATCCACTCAGATAGGGGAAGTGCATTTTCGACTGTGGAGGAAAAAAAATTAACTCAAACCGAGTTAAAAACGCTCGTTTGTTTTAAGAGTGTAGTTTTTTCTTTCAAATACATACTGTGCTTTAGTTTAAAAACTTTGTTTTGAGCATAAATTCATAAAAAATTGTATAATCAAGTCGCTTGTTATATCGCGGTTTTTTGCTTTTAATTTAAGGACATTAGCAAATATTTTTTTTTTAGACTGGCCAATACTTCTTTCATTAGTGTATTAATTTGTGTATAAATTGTTGTTTCATTTGGGGGAAAATGTTTTAAAAATTTAAGAATTTCTGGTAGCTGGACAGCTCGGGGATAGTTCCTTGCCTCTTAAGTGTTTTTGTATTATGAAATTACAGAGTTAATTTTTTTTAAGAGTGTCTTTTGTCAGAGGGGTTCATTTGCTGTTTCGTCAACAATGTATATATACTGTGGCTCTTAGGTGTGTATGTACATAACAATTTACATATTGTCATAAAAATATTGCACATTTGAAGCTTGTATCGATATAAATGTATCGTAACAAAGACACGATTAATTTGGTAAATTTTTTCAGCTCTTCGTAATGAAATCCCGCGTTTCACTTCTATAAAAGCTTCTTCATATCTCCTAAGGTCACACTGTGCCCTTTCTGCCTTCCTCAAGCGTTTCATAGGCATCTTAAAGCAAAATAAATACATTTTCCTGTGTTGGCACGACCGTACCCAGCTCCGTCTTATGCCAAAAAAATCGCTATGACAATACAAAACAATATTCATTCAAAGTAATCCACGATTTTTCATTATTAAAGTCTAAATTATAACGAGGAAAAAATTCATTGCTTTATCTGTACTCATAATAATAAGAGTTATGAAAAGAAATGGAATAAAAATACTTACTTTTGACAGTCAAAAAGTAATAAAGGCCTCTGGTAGGGTTAATGCCGTGCGATGACCTGATGGTATACTGTGGCACATGTTCTGGCAGGCAAGCTGTTCCTTACCCCTTACACCCAACCCGGTATTCCTTATGGCTTTGCTAATATGGCGACTGGCACAACCGTACCCAGGCTCCCCTACCCAAGAATTTTTACTTACCTAGATGATCCTTTGCCACGATATGGATTCAGACGTTTCAGCTTGTTTAAAAAACAAATCATAAGCATATTTTTGAAAATTTAATTATCAGTAATATGCTTTTATCAATATTTACACTGTTACACATAGTCTACTTAAAAGTTATTTTTACATATTCTCATGACAATGATTCTTTATACATTTATTTGTTCAAACCACAAAAAATTTTCAGTTACACTCCGTGCCAACCTAACTTGGGACGGAGTCGCTTCTTTGGCATAAACAATAGCACGTTAAACAGCAATTTATGTCATTTATACGTTGAAATTAAATACCAATATAATCGCATACAAGTACCTACATTCATTAAAGTCAACCAATAAGTATACAGTATCTACAATTAAACACAGGACAAGTTGTTGCTTCAAACAAACTTGACTTTGTCATAGTTATATGCTGTCATGTTCACCCCTGTTGAGATCCGCCAATGCTTGGTCAATACAAGAGCATTGAAGTATATATGACTGGAAATATCTCTTCAGTGGCAATACTGATCTCAACTTGTGCGGCCATTCGCCTCCAACAAAATGGCGGACGTGCCTGGTAGGCAGGAAAATAGTAATTTGGCGACGAGTTTGTAACTTGATTGCCATAGGATAATGGTAGTGAGCGTTGATGAACAATCAAAATTAGCCAAGCAGCGCCAAAGTCGTGGAGAAACCAGATAGTTAGCTCCTTTTATCCGGCCTTATAGTTAATATACGTATATTTTATTGAGCAGGGTATCCAGTTTATGAAGGATGCAGTTGCAGTACTCACATTCTCCTAAGTAAAATGACGCAAATGAAGAGTACAGGGGAAAAAACGCTTGATTTCATAGAAGGCTTTCCTCAATTGGTCTTTTTGGCGATGATAGCGAGAATTCACCTAAACTGGTGTACAGAAACCGGTTACTTGCTTTGCTTTTCTTTCGCGACAACCCTGATTCACACCAGAGATCAGTGGACACGAGTCACACGTTGGTACCGCGATCGAAGAACCGAAAGAAAAACCGGTTTCCTGTCGCAAATGTCCGCCAAGCAGACACAATTACGGGAAGACTCCTAATAAATCAAACCGTTCTTCCCCTGTACTCTTCAGACTTAAATGAACGAAACAGGCCTGTCGTAGTATAATACTTTGGTAAATGTGAGTATTGCAATTCCATTCTACGTATAGAGAAGTCACAACCGCAAGACGAAATTTTGGCGAAGTAACGAACGCCTACGTTTACCGTCAGATTCAGTTTAGTGCTCTATAAACAATTAGTGCTACATATTACCAAGATAAGCTCTTGGTGAACGTGTGTTGCTATTTCGCCAGGTTCAGGACACTGATATCTAGTGTCTCTAGTCCACCCTTTACCTTGAAGTTCTTCAGCTCGTTTCAATCACAATGGTTCCGATAGTGTTCGCAGGGAAGTTCCGGGTGATCTCGGAGGCACTGTTAGATCAAAGGACTTTCAGATGCGAATACAAAAATTGCTGACCCACAACAGGCCAGAGGCCAGGCAAGGTTGGTCCAAAATATTTTTTTCAATTATTTACTAGTTTCCAATAACTGTCGTGATTCTTTTCAAACATACATTTCTTCTTTCACATGCGACCGAATCGAAAATCGTACTTATAGTTTTAGCCTATGTGGTTTCCAATCACGAAGTGACAAATTAAAGTAAATTTGAAGTTGCGAAAATTATGCTGCTCACTGTTTAGCCACTTTTTTCATTCCTTAAAGAAGCGATATTTTGTTCTGCTTTCAGCGAAAAATAGTATTATTCGAATTCTCTTCTACTTTTCTTTTTCAGCGTTTTCGTTTGACTTTATCCTTCGGTCTTTTGTTTACAGCGGGAGAAGGGGTCACTCGAGAAGTTTCGATTTCGGAGATCAACCAGAAGGTTTGCATTTTTCCTTTGCCCTATGAAATAAATTATGAAAAGATAACCATTTTTAATAAAGGAAAATTAATTGCGATTACTTAAAGATGTTAAAATCCATACAAAATTTCCCAGCATTTGAAAAAGAAAAAACTAATAATTGGTCGTTGAATTAAGCTTCAAAAGATTGAAATAGGTGAATTTCTAAGAGTAAATATGTTAGTTACTTCCATACTACTTTAGCACTTTTTGTATTGCACTACAACAAAATTCATAAGTACATGACTTACGAATTTGTGTCAACAATGAATTCGACACAAATACTAGTTTTGGAAAAAAATAAATTATTACTTTAAATGTATACATACAAATTAGGAATCTTTCGTTATTTATAAATTAAAAGTTTGATAAGTATTATTTTAAGTCATAATTATTTTAATTTAATTAACCAATAATAGGTAATCGAAGAATAAATCAGATGGTTATTTAGAGATCACTCCAAATTTACATAATCATATATCTCTTTAATGATGTGCCTAAAACAACTATAGTTGTAATAACCATTTTGAGTATTATTTGCACTCCTTATCAATTTTGCGGAAAAATTATCTTTTCTTTGAAATTGTAGAGGATAAATTTTTGTTTTTATAGAATTTGCGACTAACCTTCACTTCTATCTGTTCGCGCGGCTCCAACTTGAAAATTCCAAAGTAATCCAAAGCAACTTTTGTCTCGGGACTAACATGGATTTTAAGAGCTGAAAATAATTTAAATTAGTCTTAGTTTTAACATGAAACACTTTATATATATAAACTTGCTCCAAAGAACCAGTAAGTTTTATACAGGGTGAGACAAACAAAAGTGGCCCCGGTCTAGAGATAGGAATACGGTGAAATGCTTGGCGGGAAAAACTCTTGAAGCCGCATGAAACCTGTTTTTGCATTGATTGGATCGGATTAGCTTCACATTAGATCTACTCATAGACTAGTGGCGAGTTCAGATCTTAGTTCGTATGTAATGAAGGCGTCCCATAATGGAAATTTTGTGTCTTGCAATCAATTTAGAATGTTTTATATTAACAAAGACGAAAAAGTTCGATTCTCTAGGATAAATAACGACCGAAACAATCAAATAATCACTAGTGGGACTTTTCTTAATCAGCTCTACAAACCTTGTTTATATTTCATTTCAACTAGCTTCTCAAACCGTAGCGTAGTTGCCGGCAAATAAGTCGCCAAGCGTTTGCTTGGGCTTAATATAGAAGCGATCAATAGTTTAAGTTAGCAAACCTGTTTTTGAATTGGTTTTAGATTTGGCTACATTTCTGTCCTATTCTTATCTCTAGACCGGGGCCACTTTTGTTGGCCTATTATGTGAACTCGTAACTTACGTTCTCCCGTCGATTCCATTCTCGAAGCCGTGTTAATGGTATCTCCGAACAAACAGTATCTTGGCATCTTTTGACCGACTACACCCGCACAGCATGGACCTGTCGAATATACAAGTACAGGGCAACTTTAATGGGGCACAATTTATCTTAATTTCATCTTAATAATTGAGAAAATGACTTTGGTATGGGCCCCCTGGGCTCTCACTCTATTACTTGTAAACACACTAAAGAAAAACGCAACACCCAACTTTCAGTCACTATTTTCTTAGCCGACTAACAGAGAGTATAATATTAATATATTGTATTTGGATGGATATATTATCGTCCATCCAATTGAATTAATTTCTATTCACTTACTAGAACGTAACACATTTATAACTCATTCATATTATGTCTCCATCAAATGAACAAGCACACAAGCTGGAATATATATGTATCATACCATACCATACCATACCATACCATACCATCAAACAAATTTGACTAATTTTTAGGTGTTCCATTTAATTACTACTCAGTTTAGATATGTATAAATATCCAAAGACAAGACAAACACAATTACCAAATGAATAGTCTCCATCACTGATGGGCCCGAGTACACCAGGGACAGACGTGCTCGTTAAATCTGTGGGGTCCAAGGTCCCGACGACGTTAGCTTACGATGTACGAAATACCAATTTTTATTCACCTTTCACTATTGTAATGCATTTTGAGAATGGTTCAACCTTTCACTAGTTTCGCAATTCGAAAATACCGTTTTATGGTTCAACAGTCAACCCAATCAAGGTTGCTGCAAATTTGAAAAGTTTTTTGGTTAAACCTTAAAATATTATTTTTAAGGGGGAATGGGCGCATTTGAACGGGGTCTCCAAACTCAAGTGTCTCAATGTTAATCCAATGGGAAAAAACTATTTTCGCTGCCACATTTCTCCGGCTGTACTGAATATTTTTGCAAGCGGATTTCTTTATGTGATAAATGTAGCTGACTTACAGGTCTCTATAATCCCACTTTTTAAAATTGTTTCGAATATTTTGTGTAAAACAATTTATTGAATATTAAAAAAAAAAATATTCGTACTAATTTCAAAAAGTGGGATTGTCGGGACCTGTAAGTCAGCTACATTTATCACATAAAAAATCCGCTTGCAAAAATATTCAATAAAGCCAGAGAAATGGGGCAGCGAAAATAGTTTTTTTCCCATTGGATTAGCATTGAGGCACTTGAGTTTGGAGACCCGCTGTCCAGTTCGCCCATTCCCCCTTAACAGTGTAGATGTGGCTATGTATTGACTCACCGGAGTGTATCCCAATCCTGAGCTTCACCTTGTCCTCCGGCCTGTGCCGTATCTTGAAGGTGGTGACCGCTTTCAGCAGGGCCAGGGACATGCGGGCGATCTCTTTGGCATGTCGCATCCCGTTTCGGTCGGGCAGGCCGGACACGACCATGTAGGCATCTCCGATCGTCTCCACCTAAGGGTAATAGAAATTCCTTTTTTTTTTGCAATATGTGCTTAAGATATCAAATAATTTATAATAGTGCGTCTTGATAATGAACTTATCTTGGGTTGTAGAACCACGGTTTATATACAAAATTGACTTGAACGTATTTTATAAATATTCCATTTACCGTAAAAAAAATTATGTTTTTTACGGATGAAAACTGTGTGCCAGACAAAAAAAATAGGTAATTTAAAGAGATAATCTGCTTATTTAATACAATTTTTTTTTTTTAATTTTAAAGCAAACTCTGTTTTTACCCACAAATTGTTAAGAACAAATTAAAAAATTTTCTCCCTCATCGGGCAATTTGGAACTAAGGTCACACCAGTGACAAGTAGAGATACTGGGACCACAATATAACCAAGGAATAACAAACTACCAAACCCTAGTTCGAATCGCGCGGACCTCTAGATCTTCTGTAACACGCTCTCAAAAATGAACGATTCCGGAATACAGAGTTTCAACAAACTGTTTAAAAGCTTCTTCGATTGTAATCTATTACTCTTTACGCGATCAAAAACATAAAATTAATTTTTCACTACAAACAGCATTCTTTTACAGAAAATAATAGTATTTTTTGTTAACATTTATTTTTAATTAACATACATTTTTACAGTGTAGCTCTAAACAATAAGAATATATAATACAATTTTATAACTTGACAAAAATAGCCCTTGACATTTTTGTAGAAGCTGGTGGTTTAACTACCCACGATAGAGTACCTAAACAATTGATCTTTTATTATAAGGTTTCTAAGATATGATAAAAAAAATAATATTTCTTTTATAAATAACCGTTATATTATAATGTGTAAGAGTTATACGTTTATCCCATAAACATATAATTTAAGCAATTACGATATATATTACCAATAATATTATCCAGTATATTCTATTTATAAAATGTAATACTATTTTCAATTAATTTTGATTCGACTTTACTTCTTCATTGTTATTCAAACAAAATATTATTTCTAAATAGCAAACATTTTGAGTAAAAAACTATTTAAATGTTGGAACCTTTTTTTATGGCTTGATTATTAGCAAATGCTTAAATGTTCGTACTAAACAATAAGAAATAACCAGTGTATGCGTTTCAAATAATAAGAATCATTGCGTGTTACATTTTAATTGCAAGTCTTTTCGTAAGTACTATCTGTTTTGGTAAAATATGAAAAATTTTATGGCCATGAGAATGTGCAGCTGGGGTGTTATGGATAAGTTTGCAAAACTTCCGAATGATAACCTTTCCACTTTAAATTCTAAGAATTCCTAAGAAACGGGAAAAATTTCTATTCTGTGATGCATTATTTAAAAAAATAGTAGATAATCGCATTCATAGAAACATTTTTGCTGCTTTAGGAAGAAAAATAGTTTTTAAAAACTGTAGTTTTATTCAAAAATCTGTGAGATGTCAAAAATTGATGGAACTATGTTTTCCACCTAAACGAATTAATAGAAATATTGTTCATTAAAAAAACACAATTTATTGTATTAATAAAATATTAAAATACAAGGAAATAGGATTTTGGTTCTCCAGCTATGATCTAAGCAATTCATAAAACTAGTTAGGCATATATTTCGGCATGTATACCAAAAAATGCATTTTTTAATACATAATATACGAACTAAGCAATTTTTTTAAAAAATATTCATACATTAACAAATTTGTTTTAAATAAAAATAAATACCAAAACGAAAATACGAACGAATTATTATAATACATAAATATTTTAGACCTTTCTCGTTTCTTTTATAGTAAATTTGCACTTTTATTTGCATATTTTTTTTAAACCGCAAAACCGCATTTTTTTTTGTTAAAAACCGTTAAATAAATTCGGATCTCCCTTAAGTTAACCCTTTCAGTTCCGGTTGCCATTTGGCATCATCATTAATACGGCTGACCACTATATTGATTAATAAAAAATATTTTCTGATAGAAAAAAGTTTGAAGAATCGAATGGTGTGCTTTTTGATGTCATAAATTACTATAAACGATCAGAGGAAAATTTCTAAAATGATGATGCCAAATTGTTATTTGGACTGAAAGGGTTAAAAGGTATTTTACTTGAATTACAAAAGAATCTAACTCAAAAACAACTAACCGTGAATTCAATGGCAATCGACAGTTGGATTAAGAAAATACGAGAAACTGCATCGTGTGGTAAACATTATATAAAAATGTCACATGTTACGTATATCACACACACATAAACATTATTAAAAACAAGTTTTTAAGTTGTCATAAACAACATAAGCATAATCAACTAAATTAACCTTATTAATGGCACCTCACATAAAACTGTTGGCGTCATGTTACAAATTTGCCATTTTTTCTAACACAAAGCGAAAGGTCCTTCTTATGTAACCGGAGGTTCCTTATGTACTACTTACAGCTGGAGAAAGACAATTTAAAACCAGGTTACTAAGTGAAGACTTGATCGCTGTTTATGTGCACCCAAACATACCATTTGGCGAATAATTTGGCGGAACGTTGAATTCACAATGAAGTAAATAATTGATATTTTTGAGGGAATATCAAAACCTGATCTTGCATATGCCACTGGCAATTTGATCGATTCGGGAAATTTAAAAATGCTCAATGAAATAGGAAAATTAAAAAAATTCTAGATAAAATCGAAAAATTTAATAATCTTATTTTATAAGCGTACGACAGTTAGGGTTAGGACACAAAGGTTAAAACGCAATTTTCGGAATCGCCACAAATAAAAATACATAATATATATGATAGTGGTCCAGTGGCCGAGTGGTAGTGCTTCGCATTGCCACGCCACAGGTTCGGGGATCGAATCCCGGACTGGGCGAGGTTGACCCAGCCTTTCATCCCTTGAGTGGGTCGATAAAATGGGTACCAAGCATGCTTGGGAACTAAACCCTGGGGGTTCCGCGTGAGGCTGACCACCTTACCGGGACATATGCCTAGCACCCCAGAGCCCTAGGTCACGAAAGCTGAAATGGGCACGGCAGGCCTTGGCCCAGTAATGGGCTGTTATGCCGGGGAGTTTAGTTTTTTTTTAATATATATAATAACATAATCGTTAAATTCAACTTACAATTTTTTTTTGTTGAATTTTAAGTATTATGTATCATATTTATTAAAATTCTTAGAGTTAGAGTAACGAATTCTCGAAAATTTGTGGTTCAAGCTTCCTATAACATTGAGGTAATACAAACGTAAAATTTGGTTAAAGCTCTCACTAATTAATGTATAAACTAAAACATTAAATTTGGTGTTCGCGCCTCTCCTTTGGTGTTCTACGTGTGCCGGCAGGTGTAGTGCGATGCAACAACTCAACCACTGCACCTGCTGGAATTCACCTGTTTGTGGCAACAATAAGATATTGTAGTTTTTATATACAGATGTTGTGTTGATGAATAAAGTGTTAGTACAGTCCACTTGTGTGTCGCTTGTGTTCTTTTGGTGCTTGTTCACGAGGCGTGTGCGTGTCCATTTTGGTCCTGTCTGAGCCGGCACGCTTCTTGCGACTTTGGATTATGCTGCGAGTTGTGATAAAGAGCTGTGTTGGGTCGTCTTTGCAGGCTGTGAAAGGTTAATGGTTGAATTTACTTGGCGGGATGTTTTTGTTTGTTGTCAAGCTGGAAGCTGATTTTTTTTTTTTGCTCGGTGAGTTTTAAAGTTTAAATTAATTACTTTTAAACGTGAGGTTTTATTGTACGGTTTTAGATTAGCGTTTTGTACTGTGTTGTGATTAACTGGCTTGTGGTTGAAATGTGATTAATAAGTTTCCAGTTATTTTATTTGTGGTTTTTGTGGCATTTTAGAATACGAGAGTATATGAGTGATTGGGTGTATTTGGGATCGATGCTGGAGCTTTGGTGTTTTAAAGTTGAGTGCGGAGTTTTATGAGTGGAGTGTGTATGATTGTTGTGTTTGCTTACGTTGAAATATTTTATTGTAAATAGTGTTTTATTTGTAGTCACAATGTCGTTGAGTACAAAATTGCGAAAGAATGAGTTGAGAATGGTGGCAGAGGAGTTGGGACTGACTGTTCCTGATAAAATTAAGGTTATAGAATTAAGAGATTTCATCGAGGAGAGCAGCGTTTTCAAAAAAAGTCCTGATGTGGTTCTGGGTTTGGTGGAACAAGTGGTTGCGAAGGAAAAGGAAAAGGCTGCTGAGGAAAAGGAAAAGGCTGCTGATGCTAGACTAAAATTAGAACTAGAGTTGGCTTGTGCAAAAAATAACTCCTTAAATCCCTCTCAAAATATGGAAAAATCGGATTTTAATAACTTAGAGAACCTAATAAGAAGTATTAAAACTTTAACCATACCGGTGCCGTCCAAATCGGAATCATTCAATCTGTTTTTCCATTCGTTGGAAAAGGCTTTCCAAAATAAAAACGTGCCCGATTATCTCAAAGCAGAAATTTTATTAAATCTTTTGGGTGAGAGAGTGAATAATTTACTAGTATATGTGAGCCAAGAGGATTTGGGTAATTATGATAAAATTAAAAGTTTAGTGTCAAAAGAATTTGAGCCTACCCCTCAGGAATGCCTAAATAACTTTAAAAAGGCCCAAAAACTCCCATCCGAATCTTATGTGCAATTCGCGTCTCGGTTAAGCGTAGCGTTTGACTACTATTGTCATTTACAAGGGGTTGATGATTTTAAATCATTGTGTGAACTTATTGTATCCAATAGGATATTTGAAACACTCGACCGTGAATTAATGACACATATTGGGGTAAAACAGGGAGAAACCTTTTTTAAACCTCAGCAACTGGGTAGAGAGTGCGATATTTACCTATCGTCTAAGGGTAAATCTAAAAGTGACCCAGTAAATAGAAATTCTGTGGGGGAGACAAATCGATTTATGGGAAACAGAGCATATAGACAGTCTAACTGGAGTTCTGAGAAACCTATGTCTAAGGTATTTGCGGCCCAGACAAAAAGGGCGTACTGTATTTTGTGTAAAAATGAGAGTCATTCCCTATTTGTTTGCCCTCAATTTAGGGAATTTTGTGTTTGGGATCGATCAAATGTGGTAAAGCAAAATGGTTTGTGTTTCCGGTGTCTGCAACCACATAAATTGCGGGAATGCCGGTCTAAGAAAAACTGTTTTTGTGGCCAGCCACATAACCAAATGATCCATTATCCCCGGGAGAATAACAATAACCCTGGATTGCGTATGGACGCTGCTCCGTTCGTACCAAACCAGACTGAAAGGCGGGAAGGGATGGAGGCGTTGTCTCAGAGTCAGATAGTTGCTACTAGCTATGAGACAAATTGTGCGGGAAATGTATTGCTTAGTACTGTTCGTGCCAGGATAAAAAATAAATATTCTGAATGGATGGAAGTGCGTTGTCTTTTGGATGTTGGATCCCAATCCTGTCTGTGTACTAGAGCTTGTGCTGAGAGATTGCAACTTAAAATGGATAAAACTAATATTTTGGTTTCTTGTGTCAATGATGCGAAAATGACTATTAATAGTTGTGTTAAGTCAACGGTTGCCAACAGGGATAACAGCTTTGTCAGAGACTTGTCGATGCTGGTGGTCAATAAAATTACGGATGTCATTCCGAATAGATTTATTGATGTGGGTGAGAATTTTGCGGGTTTCGTTTCGCTGGCCGATCCTGAGTTCAACGTTCCAGGTGGAATTGATTTGTTGTTGGGTGCGGAGGTGTTTTACGAGCTGTTGAGGCCTGGTCAATTCCAAATTGTGGGTTCTCAGGCGATGTTACAGAATACTGTCTTCGGCTATGTTGTGAGTGGCAGAGTTGTTCAAGAAGGTGAGAGTCAAGTTCATATTGGACTAGTTCTGGAGGACAATCTCGACAAAACTTTGAGACAGTTTTGGGAGGTAGAGAATCTCGAAACAGAATTGCCGAAGTGTAAAGAAGCCTTAGTGTGTGAAGAACATTTCGTGCGTACTCACACGAGAAACGATGACTGAAGATATGTGGTGACCATGCCCTTGAACAGGGATCCATCGTGCTTGGGACAGTCAAGAGATATTGCGGTGAAGCGTCTGGACTCCCTTTGGAAACGATTGTCGAAGGATCCGGACTATTTATCGTTGTATTCTAATTTTATGGAAGAGTACGAGGCCCTAGGGCACATGGAGAAGGTGGAAGAGCCAGAGGAACCCTCAGCACACTACTACATTCCTCATCATGGCATACTTCGTCCTGAAAAGCTGACTACTAAATTGCGTGTAGTGTTTAATGCCTCTGCTCCCACTACGTCAGGCATTAGTTTAAATGACATCCTGATGAAGGGCGAAGTGATTGAGGACGTTTTTGAGACCATCACAAGTTTTAGAAGACACAAATTTGCCTTTACTGCTGACATTCAAAAGATGTATCGTCAGATCCTCATCGATCCCCAACAACGAGATGTGCAGAGAATTGTTTGGAAAGCAAGAGCGGAAGACAAGCCTTCAACTTTCCGACTGAAGACGGTCACCTATGGTACAGCTAGTGCTCCTTTCCTGGCTATAAGAACTCTGCGGCAGCTGGCTGAGGATGAGAGGTCCAGATTCCCCTTGGCATCGGAGGTCTTACTGCACGATACGTACATGGACGATATCGTAAGTGGAGCTCCCGATTTGGAAACAGCTCGTCAACTGCAGTCCCAACTTCAAGACGCCTTGAGGTTCGGTGGAATGGCTTTGCATAAATGGTCGTCTAACTCACCCGAGTTGCTGAACGGCTCATTACCAGCAGACGTTGAACACTCGTTCTCCGAGGATGGTGAATTATCAGTGAAGACATTGGGCATTAGATGGCAGCCAGTTCCAGATCAATTTGTGTTTAAAGTGACCATTGACATCAAACCGGTATACACCAAGAGAGAAGTCCTCAGCGTTATCGCCAGACTTTATGATCCCCTTGGGTTCTTGGGACCAGTGTTGACAAAAGCAAAGGTCCTTCTGCAAAGATTGTGGCAGCAAAAAGTGGAATGGAACGAGGTTTTGCCTACTTCAGTAGAGAAAGAGTGGCAGGACTTTGTGACTACCTTGAAGAGCATCGAAGAGGTGAAAATTCCCCGATTCATTCTGACTGAAACCTGGCAGCGGATCGTGATTCAAGGGTTTGCGGATGCATCTGAGGCTGCTTACGGAGCGGTAGTGTACCTTCAGTGCTTCTCTCAAGAACGTGGTGCAAAAGTGACCATGCTGGCAAGCAAGTCTTGGGTAGCTCCTATTCGAGTGATTTCGATTCCACGGCTCGAGCTATGTGCATGCGTTCTTTTGGCTCAGCTAGTGCGTAAATTACGATCTGCGCTGAAATTGGACGTAAGTGATGTAGTTCTTCACACGGATTCCACCGTCGCTCTTTCGTGGTTGTCCACGCCTGCAAATTGTCTAAAGACATTTATAGCTAATCGTGTATCTAAAGTGCAACGTCTTACAGAGGATTGTCAGTGGAAACATGTACCGTCAACCCTCAATCCCGCCGACCTAGTATCACGTGGGTTGGGTCCTGAAGAGCTTACCATGCATAGATTATGGTGGAATGGTCCATCATTCCTTGAACGTGGGGAATTATTCAATGAACAGGTGACTTCATCTACAAACAGTGACTCTGAATATTCTAGCGAGCTCAAAACTTCTGCCGATCTAAAGATACCAGTGTCAAATTTATGTTTAGTGAATAACAAAATGTCAATTTTAAATGTTTTATTGTGCCATAATAATTATATGAAAGTTCTTCGTGTTTTCAGTTATGTTTTAAGATTTATAAATGTTTTAAAATCTCGTTCCAGGAGAGGCGCTCTAGTTGCTTTGGAATTAGCCGAGGCTGAGAAGAAGCTGATCAGACTAGTTCAGGGAGAGGTCCTTTCGGCTGAGGTTAAAGGCTTACAGCGGCAAAATTGTATCCCGACCAGTAGCAAACTAAAAGGGTTGAATCCCTTTCTGGATAGTGAAGGTATTTTGAGAGTTGGTGGACGTTTGGAGAATTCAGATTTGCCTTATACGTCTAAACATCCAGCAATTTTGCCCAAACATAGGCTAACCAACCTCATGATTTCCTATATGCATGCTAAAAATCTGCATGTTGGAGCTACTTCCCTTTTATCCTTAGTAAGAGAAAAGTTTTGGCCTTTAAACGGTCGTTCTCTCTGTACTAAAGTAGTGTATGAATGTGTTTTGTGTTTCAGAGCCCAGCCGAAAGCGACGTCTCAACTGATGGGTAGCCTACCTAGAGATAGGGTAATTCCTAACCTTCCCTTTAATTGTTCGGGGGTGGATTTCTGTGGGCCATTTATGATAAGATACAAGAACCAGCGAAAAGGTATCCTTCATAAAATTTATATTAGTGTTTTTATCTGCTTTGCCACTCGAGCGGTGCATTTAGAGATCGTTTCAGATCTGACGTCAGAGGCCTTTATTGCCACTTTGAAAAGGTTTTTTGGTCGGCGAGGAAGATGCGCGAAATTGTATTCGGATAACGGGACAAATTTTGTCGGTGCCAACCAGGAACTAAAGCGTCTGATGAAACTGGTTAAAGATCCAGATGCTGATCTTTCTGCTTTTCTGGCTGCTGAGGGGATTGACTGGAAGTTCATTCCTCCTAGGGCTCCTTCATTTGGGGGTTTGTGGGAGGCTGCAGTTAAGTCCCTTAAGTATCACCTTTGTCGAGCTGTCAGGGGGTCAAATTTAACTTGCGAGGAGTTTCTCACTGTATGTGTCCAAATTGAGGGAGTTTTAAATTCTAGACCCTTGTGTCCTGTATCCAATAATGCGGATGATTTCGAAGCTCTAACCCCTGCCCACTTCCTGATAGGTAGATCGATGAATTCAATAGTTGAACCTAACCTTACTGAGTTAAAGGAAAATTCTTTAAAAAGATGGCAAAGGGTAACACGACTCGTACAACTTGTCTGGAAAAAATGGCATCGTAATTATTTGAGTAGCTTGCAACAGCGCAACAAGTGGCAGGTTAAAAAGGATAACGTTAAAGTTGGAGATATGGCAGTTCTGATTGAAGATAACATGCCTGCTTTTAAATGGCCCTTGGGAAGAATAGTAGAGGTATTTAGGGGAAATGATAACCTTGTTCGGGTTGTACAAATAAAAACTCAAAAAGGAGTGTACAAACGGGCAATATCCCGAGTTTGTTTGCTGCCAATGCCTGCATGATTTAGAATTTTTTTAATCTAATTGTGTTAATTTTAGGTTTTTTTAGTTGAAGGTTGAGCCTGTCAACGGGGGGAGAATGTTCGCGCCTCTCCTTTGGTGTTCTACGTGTGCCGGCAGGTGTAGTGCGATGCAACAACTCAACCACTGCACCTGCTGGAATTCACCTGTTTGTGGCAACAATAAGATATTGTAGTTTTTATATACAGATGTTGTGTTGATGAATAAAGTGTTAGTACAGTCCACTTGTGTGTCGCTTGTGTTCTTTTGGTGCTTGTTCACGAGGCGTGTGCGTGTCCATTTGGTTCAACCTCTCACCAAATCATGAATCACGAAAACGCGAAATCTCTCCAAAAGCTGGTGTCTAGGGTCGCACCAATAGTTCGTGAATAGTACCAAATTTTGGTTGCAGCTAAATGGGAACTAATATTTAGTTTAACATCGAAACAAATTTTTAGCAGTGTAGCGTATCACATCGCCAGGTTATTATAAATACAGCTAATATTTATGCGTGCACTTTAATGAATTAACATGTAGTTGTATATCATGTAATTATATTTACTTGTAAGTACATACATTTAATGTCTCTTTGATAGTTTGTTAATTACTTAAAAATTGGTTTTAATCCTTTCAGTCCCAAAAATTTACTACACTACAGAAACATCTGATATTCACAAAATAAGCTTATTTTAGATCAAATACACGAATTCCATAAGAAAAAAAATCCATTAAAATTTTTTATATGGTTTTTGAAATAATGCCAAAATTCTTTAACTGTTTGAAAACAACAAAATAAAAATATATATTTTACCTAAAAACACTTCGAGTTATATATTTTAAGGTATCTGACAATATTATTGAAAAAAATTTAGAAATTATTTTAACCGAAATAGTTTAAATTGCGTTTTAAATATGTGGAACTGAAGTGAACTTAACAAAAATCATGAGAAACGCTTGTTGACTATTTTCTAAATAAAAAAAAAATAGTAGTTCTGACTTCTATTGAGATTAAAGTAAAATTTTGTCTGATAGAACAAAGTGTGAAGAATCGAATGATGTGTGTTTGGATGTCATAGCGTGACATAAACATTTTGAAAAAAATATTGAAAGTGATGATTCCAAATAGCATCACTGGGACTGAAAGGGTTAAGGGGGTCTGGCACCCCAAAATCATTGAAAAAATTAAAAAAAAAATTAGTGGCTTAAAATACTATATCAACCTTTATTAATAATGTCACAAAGTTTTAAGACGATTGGAAAAATATTTTTGACATTAAAGGCAATTTTATTTTACCCTTTCTTTAGTGAAACGGCCCAGAACGGCCGAACGACTAAGGATTCGATAATGTTATTCCAATCAAATATTACGAGGAAGCAAAAATCCTTCGTAAGGAAATGAGTTAACAATAAAAACTTTAAATTGGTTTTTCTCGGTTTTACAATTTTTGAATCATGTGAATGTTTGGGGGCACATTACTAAAAATGTTATTCATTTAAATACTTGAATTTTTTTATGTGTAATTCACAAGTATATTTAAACATTTTAACGCAGGGAATAGTCTGTAAAGTTTTTACTTTTTTTTTAAAAAAAACTTTTAGGTTAAAAATATTGACATTCTTCAACGATATTTAAAAAAATTCATATTTAATCTAGTTTATAGTTTTTCAAAATAATCTTGTGTTAAAATACTTAAAAATGTCTATAGATGAAACTGTGAAAATTTGAAATGGATATATTAATTAGTTAATTCTTGAGATGCCCCCAAAGTTGGACAATTTAACATGGGCTTCTATGGAGGTGCCAGACCCCCTTAAAAGAAACTTTCCTCTTATGTTTGCAGAGAGGGGAATATGAATAGATTCTCAAATTGTCCACTCGACTTTCAGCATTATTCATAATGCCCGGATAATGTGATACTAATAAATAATTAATCACTTTGTCACATCCCCCTTGGGCATTTTTTAAATTGCCCTGGTGCTATGAATCATGCCCAATTAGTAATATTAAGCCCCCTAACATATATCTGCGAAAATACAGGGTGGTTATAAAATAGCGCTCCCTATTCGGAGTGGTCTGTAGCTTGAATGAATAATCCAAATGCAAAAAAATTTGAGACACTTACTAATCAAGAAGGGGGGAAAAGAATGGAATCATAAAAAACAAACTCGTCTCTTGACCAGGGTTCTAAATTACGAGGCGTAATTGCATGTGTTGGCCGTTATTAGCCATAACTGCCTACGCCTCGTAATTATAACCTTGGTCAAGAGACGAGTTTCTGTGTTATAATTCCATTCTTTTTAGTAATAAAGAAACTCGTCTCTTGACCAGGGTTCTAAATTACGAGGTGTAATTAGCTGTGTTGGCAGTAATTGGTCATAATTGACGACGCCTCGTAATTTAGATTCTGGTCAAAAGACGAGTTTGTTTTTTATGATTATTCTTTAGGATTCTGTTTTTTTATGATTCCATTCTTTTTCCCCCTTCTTGAATAGCAAGTGTCTCAATTTGTGATGCATTTGGATTATTCATTCAAGCTACAGACCACTCCGAATAGGGAGCGTTATTTTATAACCACCCTGTATAGTGTATACTTTAAGTATTATTAGCCGGTTCTTAAAGATCTAAATTATGCGTCCACTCACGTTACTAAAGGCACTTTGAAAGTACATAAAGTCGACTTGGCGACTTTAAGAAGGCTTCATTTTCATTTTACCAATCATCTCCAACTTGTTAAACCTCCATGTATGAAGTTAATCGACTATGAGCAGTCTTCAACACGGTCCAATTATTTTTAAAGTGGATAATTCACTCCCTGAGACACTTTTGACAGAGTTTATCCTTCATTTTATTTAATGAAGGACATTAACAAAAATAAAAGCATAAACTTTAAGACAACGACAAGGCAGCAGTAAATTGCTGTTGAAAGCTTCTGGATTTTAAAATAATTTATGGTTGTTCCTACAAAGCTGCCAGAAAGATGCCGAAAAGGATAATGTGTGTTGTCTGCCCGATTAAATTGAATTTCGAACAGATAAATTTTATTTTTTCAGTTTTTTTGATCATTTTAATCTATTGATTTTGTATTTTTGCGATTTAAAACTTCCGGTCATTAACCCGGGTTTTTATTGCCGCGGTTTTTGCATCAGTTTTTTTAGAAATCCACATACATTTCAAAATTTTATTTAAAAAAAAATCATCAAATATTTAATTTTTTCATTTGTAAATTATTTTGAAAAAAATCAATCTCTTCATCCTCAAAACACAAACCTAAATCTTTTTGAATTTCGTTAGAGGTAGTTTAATGGAGAAAGAATAAGTAGTAAATTTGCATTAATTCATATTTTGTTTGGTGAAGCGGAAAATAAAATGCATAAATGTGGAAAGACAAAGATTAAAGGGTAAAGTATGTAAAAGTGCAGTAGTGTAGATGAAGATATATTCTTACCCAACTTTCGAAGAGTACACAAAACGTTTAATATTCATTTAAAAAAATTATAAAAGATGGTTTTCAATGTTAAATCACTACATTTATTACTGAAAACTAAACCCCAAAACATAACATTTTGTATCTAAAAATACGGCAAAATTCCTAATTCTTTAAATATATGTACAGCTTCTATATTTCTAAGGAAATTTTTTAAGAGATAAAAATAAATTAGTTTGAAAATCTAAAAAAGTATCTTACCTTATACACTTCAAAATCATTTATGATAGCATCAAAACATGTGTATAAGTCGTTTAAGAAATCTACCACCTGCGGATGAAAGAAAATATTTTAATTATTACAAAAAAAATATAATTGGCTGTTAAACAAGAATTCCTTTTTAATTTTATAAGATGTTTAGCACGTCCACTTATGGAGTAATGATATTGTGTGTGTGTTTCTTAAAACATGGTTAAGTATTGAATTGTAATAATTAGTTGATTGGGTGCGATTGAAAGTAACTGTGAGAAAGGGAACGGAATTAATTGTCTCATTTGACATTATATCATGATGTCAAATATGACCTCAATGAAAGATATAACGATGTGCATCAGTTTCTTGATATTCGATTCTTTATCATGATGTCAAATATGACCACACATGAAATATATAACTATGTGCATCGGTTGCTTGATATTCGATTCTTTATCATGATGTCAAATAGGACCTCACATGAAAAGTATAACAATGTGCATCGGTTGCTTGATATTCGATTCTTTATCATGATGTCAAATATGACCTCACATGAAAAGTATAACAATGTGCATCGGTTGCTTGATATTCGATTCTTTACCATGATGTCAAATATGACCTCACATGAAAGATATAGCGATGTGCATCTTTTGCTTGATATTCGGTTCTTATCTTATTTCTCCACTTTCTATTGAGCTTTAGCATACAAATCTTTATTGCTCAAAATTTGTCATTTTAAATTTAGGATTTTTTATAAATAGTAACTCCCATTTTACTGACATTTTAAATGGCAACTTTAGTAGTAGACAATCTGTACCTGTTTTATCATTCAATATTCACATCTTACAATAAGGTGTTAAGTCAACTATAATTAGTTGGTAGGTCACAAATTAGCAACTATATAAATAGCAACACCCTCAGGCGAAGGTGAAGGCATGACAAATGACAATAAAAGCGCCCTCTAAAAGGCAGGAGCATAGGCTTTATAACCCGCCGTTACCCTACTCACCAGAAGTTACAAAGTTACAGGAGTTTAAAAATATGCAAATGAAAAAATCTAGTAGGAATATTAAAAATACTTAAAAGTCAAAAAAACATTTAAATTAAAGACAAAATAAGTAAGCATGTTTATATTTTTAAATATTTAATTGCTGTTAATTTGTGTGCTTGGAACAAGTGGAAAAACATTGAAAAGTCTACCTGTAAAATTAAAGAAAAATTTATGAAGGGTATCGGACCCCCTGAAAGAAAAGCTGCGGACATATTTAATTGTTATTACTTGAATAGGCGTGCTGAGTGAACACATTTGAGTGAATCCCATGACGTCACTGAAGAAAACGGTGACGCTATCGAAATACTCCGGCTCCACAGCCTTTCCCCGCTTCAGTTGTTCAGCTACTGATCTGCAAACGTAAAAGAAAATTAAATTAACTGAAAATCACTATTTATCTATTATTTTATTGAATAAGAATGCTTAAGACTGATTTTTATTATCGATTTAAACATTGAATAGACTTGAACGTACATAGAACGACCACAATAGAATAGATTTGAACGTATATAGAACGACCACAATAGAATAGACTTGAACGTACATAGAACGACCACAATAGAATAGACTTGAAGATACAAAGAAAAACGTTTGTGTAACAGTTTAAATGACACAAGAGGCCAGCCTTTTCAGATAGTACAAAATTCAATCTGAAAACGATAAAATAATTTTCAGACTGAATTGTGTATCGAATTATTGGTATCCTGAATAAGGTGGGCTTGTATGCTCTTCTGTTGCCAACGAAACATGTAAATTTTTACAAAATGGAACTATTTACTCCAAGAATCAGCGTTATTTTTTGCTTGTACTTTCATGTTTCCTACTCCCAGTTGAGGATATTATCTGAATTGTTATAATGGACGTCTTTCAAAATAAACCCTTAAGAAAAGCTGTGTTATTTTAATGGCAACTACATATTACACAAAGAATGTATATGCACTGTTACTATGATAATGCAAAGCTGTTTAATCAATAGCATGGCTTTTAAACAATATCGCCAATTCGGAAATGATAACAAACCCCGGCACTTGCCCAGATGGTTGCCATCTCGAAAAAAAATGACCAAAAATACTATATAATTTCAATGACAATGACTTCCAATTACAATGAGTTAAAACAGCGGAAAAATTCATTAATTGCAGACCAGTGGAGGGTGAAAATGACAAAGAATTGATTAAAAAAGTAAATAATTATTTAAAATTATTAAGCATAAAATTAAGAAAAGATAAGAACAAGAAAACTTCAGAAAAAAATTGATTCATTTTAGATTTAAATGGATTAACAATTCGGAATTGTCAATGCAATTGCTAATATCGCCAAAGGTTGCCATAATACCAATTTTTTGGGGTTACCAGATTTGGCGTAAAACTGCCGGCCACGTTTCTTTAGTTTAACCTCAATTTGTTCGGATCGGTTTACGTACCTGGGCAACACTTGGTACAGCAATTCCTCTGACCTCTTTTTCTCCTCCATGAATGCCGCTGTGCGTTGCTCAACCAGGGACTCCAAGTTGTGGGCGTATTGCTCCATGCGCATCAGTAAGTTGTCCATGATATTCACCTCGCCATTCTGACCCCTGCACAATTCAATACATATTGGGGTCAATATTGTTACGAAATGTCTGTGTTCTGCACGGTTATAGAGCCTGTACCTTGTCTATCTAGAATGCGTGCCTCGAAAGAACTTTCTCCCCCATCCCTGCTTGTGGTTTTCTTCAAAACGGCGTGAGCATGCTTTTTCCCCACAATACTTAGGTTCGAACAGTTCAGATAGTTAACCTCACATTAGAAGCTCAAACGCGTGAGGTTTAGAAAAGCGATGCTTCCCCCCGTTTCCTAGAAAACCAAGCAAAGGTTTGGGGGAAGAAAGTCGTTTCGAGTTATCGCATAGTAAATAGACAGACTCAAACTTTTTCCATTTCTGTACAAACTGATGCCATTCATGGAACCAAAAATGCAATAAGTTATTTACAATATTTACATAAAAATTCGTAGCAATACTGAAAAGTGCCAATAGGCTAGTTTCAACACTTTGTCAAAAAAAAAAATCAAATCGCAGTTCGGAGCGCTTGACGTTATAAAAAACCAGTGAGCTTGTTATAACACTAAGCAAAGAAAACAAAATAACCAATGAAATAGCAGTATTGAGAGCGTGACATCATGAGAAATATTACCCATTAGCAGATACGAACAATTTACATACAAAATTATAATTATAATATCAATCATCTTTTAAACTTCAAAATGTGGTGAAAAATTTTGCTGTAACGTGTTAGGCACATGTTTATATAAAATCGGTAACGGGAATCCTTTTCAGTTAATTTCTAATGTACACGAAGACGTACAATGGCGTAGTTCCCGTCCGGAAATAACGTTCTAAGCCTGACACTCGTTTCGGATATAGATGTTACCGAACGAATTATATATCTGTGTTAACCCTTTCAGTCCCAAAAATTTACTACACTACAGAAAGATCTGATATTCACAAAATAAGCTTATTTTAGGTCAAAAATAAGAATTCCATTCGAAAAAAAATATTTTAATTTTTTTATACGGTTTTTGAAATAATGTCAATTTTTTTTAACTGTGGAAAACAACAAAATAAAAATATATATATATTACCTAGAAAATTTCGAGTTATGTATTTTAAGGTATCTGTATCTGACTATATTATTAAAAAAAATTAGGAAATATTTTAACCGAAATAGTTTAAATTGTGCTTTAAATATGTGAAACTGAAGTGAACTTTTCGAAAATCAGGTGAAACGCTTGTTAGCTATTTTATAAATTAAAAAAAAATAATGGTAGCAGTTCTGACTTCTATTGAGATTAATGTAAAATATTGTCAAAAAGAACAAAGTGTGAAGAATCGAATGATGTGTGTTTGGATGTCAAAACGGGACATAAACATTTGGAAAAAAATATTGAAAGTGATGATTCCAAATGGCATCACTGGGACTTAAAGGGTGAAATATGCATAGCTAATGATGATAAACACTGGGGTTAACTGGATAAACACTAGGCACGTTTACATGAGCCACCGAATCCGTGGAATGAAGAGAAAACTCGGCAATTTTTCCCTCTTGGGGATTTTCGCTCAGGCAGAACCAGAATTGCAGGGTTCATTAGAAGGTATCGAAAACCATCCAATAAAGGAAGGCTTCACGTTTAATTCCATGGATTCAGCCAAACACGGCCACGTTGGGTTAGAAATTAGGGTGTATCGAAAAAACCAAGTTTTTGATATCAAATTTGTAATAGTGCGGAAAAGTTGTCTTATGTTATTGTTAGTATCTGTGCAAAATTTTATTGATCTGAGTAAATATCTTCAGTTGCCTCTGAGACCATTAATTATGCAAAATTAGCTAATTTCACTTTTTTTCTTAAAAATTTTGAAAACGGAATCTTTAATTTTAATAGAGCGGAAAAGTTACCTTATATTATTGTTAGTATGGGTGCAAAATTTTGTTGATCTGAGTTAATATCTTTAGTTGCCTCTTGAGACCATTAATTATGCAAAATTCTCTAATTTCATCGTCTTTTCAATATGTTTTTTAAAAAAATTAAGAAATTGAATTTTTAAATCTTACCAGTGCCGAATAATTGCCATATTACTCCTTAGAGCGTGTGCAAATTTTTATTGATGTTGATTAGTTTCTTCAGTTGCCTCTGAGACCATTAATTATGCAAAATTCGCTAATTTTGCCAGGTATGCAGCCCCCAAAGGCAACTGAAGAAATTAATCAACATCAATAAAAATTTGCACACGCTCTAAGGAGTAATATGGCAATTATTCGGCACTGGTAAGATTTAAAAATTCAATTTCTTAATTTTTTTAAAAAACATATTGAAAAGACGATGAAATTAGAGAATTTTGCATAATTAATGGTCTCAAGAGGCAACTAAAGATATTAACTCAGATCAACAAAATTTTGCACACATACTAACAATAATGTAAGATAACTTTTCCGCACTATTAAAATTAAAGATTCCAATTTCATAATTTTTAAGAAAAAAAATGAAATTTAGGAATTTTGCATAATTAATGGTCTGAGAGGCAACTGAAGATATTAACTCAGATCAATAAAATTGTGCACATATACTAACAATAACATAAGGCAACTTTTCCGCACTATTACAAATTTGATATCAAAAACTTGGTTTTTTCGATACACCCTATTAGAAATCCTACTCGAAAACTTTTTCCCCTAATGGAGGGTTTGGCGCGTTTACATGAGCCATCGAATCAATGGAATACCAAAATACCCAATAGGGGAAAAAGAGGTCGAGCAGAATTTCTAACCCAAATGATAGTCTGTGGCGGAATCCATGGTATGAAACATCAAACCCTCCTTCATTGGAGGGTTTGCGAAACCCCCCGCCCCCCAATGAACCCTGCGATTTCCTTTCTGTCTGGGAGAAAATCCCCAAGAGGGAAACATTGCCTAGCACCCTAGAGCCCTAGGTCACGACAGCTGAAATGGGCATGGCAGGCCTTGAACCAGTAATGGGCTGTTGAGTCACGAATTTATTATTATTTTTTTTTTTTTTTGAGTTTTAGTGGTGTGACGTTACCGATAAGATTATTGAAATTCTCAAATTCTTCCCCAGTAATAAGTAAAATGAAAATTTTTGATGCTTTTATTAAAAATTTAAATAATCATCACGGTTTTTCTGTTTACTTACTACTGGGAGAGGATTTGAGATTTTCTATAGTCATATCGGTAAAGTATCACCACTAAAATTTAAATAAACTCCAGCCCATTACTGGGCCAAGGCCTGCCATGCCCATTTCAAGGCAGGTCTTAATTAAAATATAAGATTTTTTTTTTCATTAAAATAAAAGAATCGTTACTAAATAAGAAAAACAGTTTTGGAGACTTATTTTTTTAAATCTTAAAAAAAAATGGGTTTGGACGCAAATGGACCATTTTTCCAATGTTGATCCATTGATAAACATGTTGAATGAAGTAGGGGTAAGTGGTGTACCTTGGACGTATGTGTACCTCGAACCTATGCTGATTCTAGCTCGATTAGCTTATATATTGAAACAACACCAAATGCAGTTAAATTATTTGCTACCAGGGATCTCAGTAAAGTTCTATCTGTTTGTTTAAAAGGTCAATTTATTAAAGAGGTTTCGAAAAACTAAATTCACAGTTCAAAAGTAAATTTTTGTCAGATTCTTTAGTGTAATTTTTTACTCAAACATGTAGTGTTTATTCAGAAACGATGGTTATGCAATATAAAGCAAAGTTTTAGCTATAAAACAGTGTGCTTGAAATTAAGTTAAGTCTAGCCTTAACTTGGTGATTAACTATTTTGTTTTTAATATCCAAGTGGTGTACCTCGAACCTAATACAAGTGGTGTACCTTGGGCTGGTCCAAGGTACACTACTATAGGTCTTATGTGCTTCAGATTGTTGAAAAACATTTTTAAAATTCAAGTAAATTCTTTCCTTTGAAAAATTAAGTATTTTAAGCTATTAATATGCAACCTTGATTTGTAAAATCTAGAAAAATGGAAATTTGTAAGAAATTTTGATATGATGTGTTAAAGATTTTTTTTTTTTGTAGTTATTTATTTAGATTTATGGAAGCCTATAAAATTTTAACCATATTGATATAATATAGAAAATAATTATTGCATGCTCATCTAAAAAGATATTTTTTATAGTAAATATCTAAGCAGAACATCCTTTTTACGTTTAGGCCTAGTTGCATAAACATAGGGGGAAATATTTGAGGTTTTTTTTTTCAAATTTAAGACAGAAAGATTGCCAAATGTTTTTCTATGGCATGAAATATCAGTTTAATGTTATGCTGCATTTTAACGAATACACCCGAGAAAGATTGCATTGCAGCTGAAAAAGTCAAAAGGGCACTTAAAAAAAACTATGGCAATAAAACCCTTACTGAGCCAATTGACCTAACATAACCAATTACTACAATCTTGGCTAGAAATAAGAGTAGGTTGTAAAATGTATTTTGAATTTTATGTGGCTAATAAATATTGGTTTTCGGACTGTAAATCGAGTCTCTCTACCTGTTAATAAATGGTCCAAGGTACACTACCGGTTGGACCAAGGTACACCGCCGGTGGTGTACCTTGGTCCTAATTACAATTTTCTGTATTTATTTTTTTAATAGTTGAAATCATTTGAATAACATGTTAAAATAAATATATGTTGTAGATAACAACATAAGGTATTCAGTAAAAATATTTTTATTCACTTTTTGCAAGTAATTAAGAAAATAAAAATTGAAAAGTCAAAATAGGTCCAAGGTAACCCACCTTCCCCTATTCTCACGAAAAATAACTTCCACATAAAATACCTTAATTGGCATTATGATTGACAATTATTTACCCTCGGTAATCATTTTTTTCCAAGAGGCGATATAATATGTCAATGACAAAAAGCGATGTCTCCTAAATAATTGTGATAAAAAAATTAACTATGGAAAAACAGTAATAAGAACAATAAATCTTCGAAGCTTATTTATTCCAGATACATTGAATATTTTAAAAAACTGGTTTTTATGTAGGAAAAAATTAGATGTTTTAAATACCTATTAAATCCATATTTTGAAATTGGTTTAAATATATTTTTGATTTTCGGTAGATAAATTTTATTTTAATTAGATTTTAAGTATATGATGTTAGACTTGCCGACTAGTCAGGGTAGGGTAGGGTAGGGTATTTTACATATATATTCCGACTTGTGTGCTTGCTCAGTCGACTAGTCAGGGATAGTGGGTAGTGTAAATGTTTTCGACTGCCAATTTCTAGCCTCCATTAGTAGCTTTCAGCCAATAACGCCTCGTAATTTAGAACCCTGGTCAAGTGACGAGGTCAACACCTGAGCGGGCACCCAACGGAACTTCGAGCGACATAGTACGCTGACGCCGTCGAGACTTTGGACTCCACAGATTTAACGAGCACGTCTGTCCCAGTGTACTCGGGCCAATCCGTCACGAGTTGAATTTTCTACTCTTTCCCTGTACAGATATCCGATTTATAGGATGACTGGCAGTAGGTGGGATTCGAACCCCCGCACTCCTGAGAAGGCTGAATCCTGAGGCGGATGCCTTGAAATTCAAAGCTGCCACGGACGGGCCTCCAGTCAGGGTTGTTGCCTACAATTCTTCTAGCCTTATAAGTTGAGTCGCCCCTGAAATAACCCAATCTGTTGGCTCAGTGGCTGTGAGTATTACGGGACCGCTGAATGAGAACGCGGGTTCTAGTCAGATATCACATGATTATGATGTCATAAGATTGTGGCTACATGTAAAAGATCCCTTGACTACCCATTTGGCTCAGTCTCGGCAAAATGAAATGTCAGCATAGCTTAACATCCCCAGGAGGCCCGGATGGCCAAATGGTTTGAACCATTACGCCAGCAGTCTGCGAGGTGTAACGGGTGCGGGTTCGATTTCCGCCTTCGCCAAGGGTGCACTTCCTTTCTTTGTGACAGTAAAAATTATTTATATGTCTCTCTTACTTGACAAAGGCTTATAAAGCGGGTCTTTGATCAAGCACACAAGCTGGAATATATATGTATCTACCTCCTACCCATCTCCAGAGAACTCGGATTTGTAGTAATCTGAGCGAAAAAGCAAGAGCCACAATAGCTCACAGTTCTGGGGACATTCTAGGCCAGTCAATTCGTCCATAAAAGGGGCTGATTTGGGAAAGTTTTTTTTAAAGTTTTACTTTATGTTTTCGAGGTCGCTGATCACGAATCTGAACTTTTCCACCTCGTATCTTTTCCGGAAATTGAGTTATAAGCAAAAAACATGAAAAAAATCGGACTTTTTTCAGTTTTTTCATTATAACGCAAAAACTGTCAATTTTAGAGAAAAAAAGTCAATTATGAATTTGAAGACAATAAAATTTACTATAATTTTTGTGCATGCAAAATAGTTCCAAGATGAATAGTTTAGCAGCTAGAGCGCGTCGAAAACAGGTAAAATATCGCCAAGCACTGCGACTTTAAAGTCTATTGTACTAAGCCCCAGAAATGACACAAGCACAAGAGACACACAAAGAAAGAGACGACACAAACACTTAGACAAATAACAACATTTATTGACGGTCACAAACATCCATGCCTGACCGGGATTCGAACCCGACCCCAGCAGCTCCAAATGCCAGAATCCTAACGAGTGTGCCACCGGGGTGGCACTTAGGACCTTACTCTCTATCCCAATTCGACAATGGTTGTTGAAGAAAAGGACAAAAATCCACTTTGTACAAAACATTTAAGCACATTGAAAATATGAAGTTCAATGAAAAATTTCAATACGTCATTGATGGTGGAGTTTTATTACACAGAGTAGCCTGCCCCTTGATCAATCGTTTGATGTTATCTGCGAAAATTACATAGAATATGTCAGATCAAACTATCAATCACATGCTGTAGTTGTGTTTGATGGCTATCCAGATTTGGCAGAAGGTGGAACCACAAGTGCTGAGCGAAAAAAAAGGGCCAGAAAACTTTCTTCCGCTGACATCAAATTTGAAGAAAAAAATTGTACCAACAATGTCTAAAGAAAAATTCCTTTCTAATCCAAGAAACAAACTGCGTTTAATTGATTTATTGATGACAAAAATTTCTGCAGCAGGAATGATCTGCAAGCAAGCTAAAGAAGATGCAGATACACTAATTGTGAACACCGCCATATCTTTAGCTCCAAAACACGAGACTGTTGTTATGGTTGGTGAAGATGTGGATTTATTAGTGATCTTGGTAGGCCTCTGTAAGTTTGACAATGTGTTCCTTTTAAAGCCAGGAAAGGGCCAATCACTATCAGTAGCCTTTTCTCCAGCAGATGCAGCAGAGAATAAAGTTGCAGAAAATATTCTCTTCCTTCATGCAATGAGTGGTTGTGATACCACGTCATCTCTTTACATGAAAGGAAAATTAAAATTCTTCAAGACTCTTACTAAGAATCCTGATCTTGCAGAGGCCAGCCAAATAGTTTACGCCTCCAACTCTACTCAACACATGGTTCCTGATGCTGGTGGGCGTTTTCTGGTCTCCGTATATGGATACAATGGTAAAAAAGCACCTTCTCTCAATCACTTGAGGTACATTTACTACATAAAAGCCGCATTTAAAACCAAGACCAACATTGCTGCTCTTTCGCCATCCGCCGCAGCAGCAAGGCAACACTCTTTACGAGTATATTATCAAGTTCAGCAGTGGCGTGGCATTGAACTAAATCCAGAGGACTGGGGATGGAGAAGGACAAAGAATGGTCTTGTTCCAGTAGCAACTTTACTTCCTCCAGCACCTGAAGCTGTTCTAAAGTTGGTTTTCTGCAGATGCAAAAAAACTGCAGAAAAAATTGTGGGTGCAGAAAGGCAGGTCTTAAATGTTCCAACTTGTGATTGAACTGCGAAAGTGTCTGAAAATTTCAAAACTGTGTCTGAAGATCACATGGAATCAGAAATTGAGGAAGAACAACTGGATTCCAACGTTCCTTGATCCAGCTTTTTGACAGGTAAGTACTATTACTTTTTAACTCAAATTTATTTTTTAAAGTAAGGAAAAAGCATAACTCAAACTATTTTTTTATCATAGAATGGGCGTAATTCATCGATAATTCTGGTCCTTAAGAAAAAGACGTAATAGTCCAGTCAAAATAGACATTTCAATTAACAAAAATTCGCACCCAGCTAAATTTTGGTATATATCTTTGGTACACTATTATTAGTAAAATATCAAAAGTCCCCACCGATCCCACGTCTGCGTTTTCCGCCATCTTGAAAAAACGTTCGAAATTTCGCCCATTTTCCAGTTTTTGGCCTATAACTTTTTTCCTAAGCATTTTTGAATACAACTGTTTGACACAAAGTTGTAGAAAACAAAATTTTCTTCAAAATAGGTATGAAAAGTTTTTATGTACGACAATTAGTTAAGGAGCTACGAAGCAGCAAAAAGGGTATAAAATCGAGTGTTTCGAAAAAATATTACGTTCTAACGACTTTCTATAGCCGTAACTCACATAAAACTTCATTTGATCAATAAACAATGATTTTACAAGTTGTAGAAAATTTAATTTCCTATAAAATACACTTATCAAAAATAAGTTTTTTTACATATTCCAAGAGGATAGGTTAAATTTAAACAAACCCAAAAAAGGTTCTATTTTCACCCGACGATACACTGTTTTATTTTTTTGAAGGTAGCTCTTTCCCATTCTATTTTTTACTATTTTTGTGAATGCAAAACTTGTGGAAAATAATTTTTTCTATAAAATGGTTCTGTTTTGTGTTCCATGCGATAAAATGTAACGGAGCTATGGTGTTCGAAAAATGGCATAAAATCTTGAATTTTGCCAAAAGAGTTTTTTACCACTTCAAATCCCAATAACTAAAACAAAAAACTTCATTTTAGTGGAACATAATTATTGTGGAACTTGAAGGCATCATCTTTTATTATATTGGTACGGTCTTAAAAGTTATTTTAGATTCAATACCAAAGAATTTTGGTATATTTTTCGAAAAACATGAGTAGGAGCCATTATATGTTTTGTCAAAGACAGAAAGGAAGGGAAATAATTTTAGCCCCAAAGATCTTACGATATCTATGCTTTTTATAAAAAATATATTTTAGATATCGTTGCATAGTTGCTATTGATTATGGATATCTACTCCACAAAATGGTGTGGAATCGAAACTTGACGTTTTCTGAAATTTACACTGATTATCGGAAGTACAAATTTTCAAGCATTATGGCTCGACGGTAATTGTTGCATTTGATGGCTATCACGTCCGGTCAAAATAGACATTTTAATTAAAAAAAAATCGCATACAGCTAAATTTTGGTATAGGTCATTGGTACACTATTATAGCGTAGAAAAAAGTCCTCACCTATCCCATGTTTGCTAAAAAATTTATTGTAATTCAATGTTCACAAATACAGTCCAACCTCGATAACTCGACTTCCTATAAGTCGAAAAATCCATTAAGGTGGCCAATCAGCTTTGACAGCAAGTTTCTGAAAATTCTATTCCAACCACGACGTTGGATTAGAATTTCTTTGGATTCTTTTTGTATTTGTGGAAAATTATAGTAAAATTTGCTTCAAAAATTACGCTTACGCAAAACATTATATCTTAAAAAAAAATTTCATCGTTTAAATTTAAATATGCACAACAAACATTAATATAGGTCATGAACTAAAATCATTAAGATATCAGCTCCCAAATTTTTTTATAGGCGAAAGTTTGAAGCATTACATCGAAAACACATAGGAACAAGAGAGTAACAAGCATATAAATAGTTTTAAGATATCCAATTCCTAATTTTACACAATTCTAGTTCAAAACCTTCTTCATACTGTTACAAAACTACTCTAAAAATTTGGAAGCAATTGATAATAAAGAACTTCAGTTTTTATGTTTTGCGTAATGCGTTTTGAAAAAAAAATGCAAAAACAAACAAAAGCTTTAAAGTGCTATAACTTCGGTTCTATTAAAAACTAGAAACTAAAATGAAACAGATTAAGAATGCTAAACGTTTATTTTATATTAAAATGCAAAAAAAACCCAAATTTTTGATATTTAGTCGATTTTTGCTGAAAAAAGGTAATCGGATATCTTAACTCGAACTTTTAGTCGAGTCTCGGATCATTTCTATACTTTTCTTTAAAAAACTGTCTCGATAACTCGAAGTGAACATCAACCGGTCGAGAAGGAACCATTCATTAGAATACAGCCAAAATGACTTACCCAGCAGGAATATATCAACTGAATCATCTGCAATAATTTGAACCCAGAAGACTGGGGTTGGAAATTAGTAAATGATATTATGGGGCCAATTCAAACTTTACTCCCAGCTGCTCCAGAAAAACTGCTTAACATACTATATTTTGTAATTGCAAAAAGGGTTGTAGTGCAAACTGTGGCTGTAAGAAAGTCGGATTATATTGTTCTTTAGTATGTACCAATTGCCATGACCAATCTTGTTTAAATGTTGATTCAAATGCAACATATGAGGATTCTTATATGGGAGATAACCGATGCATCTTTACGTGAACTATTCCTAGATCTTCAGCAGGAGGAAGAAGATGAAGAAGAAAGCGAAGACATTTTTGTTGACATTTGCGTTGAAGAAGGATTTGAAAATTATCTATCAGATTAAAATCTTCCCAAAATTAAAAAATAATTCTTTTTATTTTATTCATGACTAATTGTACCATTTTTATTAAATAATTATCTAATAAAACTAATAGAAAATACTACTGAATGCACGAATTCCACTTGATAAGACTGTTTATTTTTTGAAACCTAGTAATTCTCATGAATAATCAAAAGTATAATCATCGTAGAATTTATCTGCTTATCCAAAATGTCAAAATCATATCTTTTTATTTTTTTTTTCTGGATGTGCAATAACTTAGAGCCCTACATCACTACTGCGTCTATAAGAGACGCGACATATTGGCAGTCGCTCCTGATTGGTCGAGGTCCAAAATTGTCCCCCTCGGGCACTTTCCGTTTTGTCCCTCATAGAGTTAGCATAGGAAAAAAAAGTAGCCTTTGCAATCGTCCACAATCCATAAAATTTATGGAAAGTACAACATTTTAATGTTTATTTATGGCTTCCTAAATGTGTAAAGAATATTCTAAAACCATAATTTTCTTCAAAAATACTTTAGTAGTTAGAAAAAAGACAGTTTTCCTTTAACAGTACGCTTTCTGAATGTATTTATAATGGCTATTAAAACATATTATGCATAAAATATTGCTTCATTTCGTTTTAAAAAAACTTATTTATTCACTTAATGTCTGTAGAAATCTTTTCACCGTTTAAATATACAAAGAATCTTCGTATTTTCTTAAAATACGAGTATAAACATTGATTCGCGCGCTTTTATAGTTGGCTTCTTATTGGCGTATCTTGGCAAATTATTTTTGTAAACAGACTCGTCTGCTCAAAACCTAAAAATATCGTGTCACTTATTTATAGTATTGGTAAATATGGAATTTTTGTTGCGAGTAATTTTTTTGTTGTTATTTATTAATAAAAGAAGATTAATTTGTATTTTGCCAGCTTGTTTTTGTTAGTGTAGTAGTGTTTATCTTGATTTTGAAAGAGGTACTCATTAGATTAACGTCTAGTTTGATACCTTGTTGATAATTTTGTTAATAATTTGAATTAATTTCATAGGGAAGAGAGACTCTAAAGCTTGAACAAGATATCAATGTGTGTAAAGTGGTGGTAGAGTAATATATATTAAAATAAATGTCAATTACCAATTTTTATTGTCATTTAGTTTCTATAATTATTAAATAAGGGTTTAAATAAAATATTTTAATTCATTTCAAACATTTAAATCTTGCATTTAATTTCGATAATCAGTCGTTGCAGAAGTTAAAGCGAAACTAAATAAATAGTCTTCCCGGGAAGGATTAGTAAGATATGTAAGAAAAGCGATAAACTGCCAAGCTCAAGCAAGCCTGACCAGTTTCTCCCCGGTGATTTCGCCGTGGCAACCCGGCTTGGACAATTTTCGGCCCTATTGTCGCATCTCTTTCTACACAGTAGGGATAGAGGGCTCTACAATAACTGGCTGCGATACTACGTCAGCATTCAGCAATGTTCAGAAGAGGTAAAACATCAGTATTTAAATTGGTTGAAAAACGTAACGTAAAGCAGTGTACAATAGAAAATTAATCATTTTCTATTATACTCTTTAAATTATTTTTTTCATAGTTCAATTAGTAGATGTTCCTTAAACTAAAAGTATTTTTATTCAAACTATTTGTTGAAATGAAATTGAAATCTTTTATCAAAATCACATGTATTTTTCATTTGAATAAATAAACATCTTCGTTTTTTTTTAAATATACCAAAATTCTTTGGTATTGAATCTAAAATAACTTTTAAGACCGTACCAATATAATAAATGATGATGTCTTCAAGTTCCACAATAATTATGTTCCACTAAAATGAAGTTTTTTGTTTTAGTTATTGGGAATTGAAGTGGTAAAAAACTCTTTTGGCGAAATTCAAGATTTTACGCCCTTTTTCGAACACCATAGCTCCGTTACATTTTATCGCATGGAACACAAAACAGAACCATTTTATAGAAAAAATTATTTTCCACAAGTTTTGCATTCACAAAAATAGTAAAAAATAGAATGGGAAAGAGCTACCTTCAAAAAAATAAAACAGTGTATCGTCGGGTGAAAATAGAACCTTTTTTGGGTTTGTGTAAATTTAACCTATCCTCTTGGAATATGTAAAAAACTTATTTTTGATAAGTGTATTTTATAGGAAATTAAATTTTCTACAACTTGTAAAATCATTGTTTATTAATCAAATAAAGTTTTATGTGAGTTACGGCTATAGAAAGTCGTTAGAACGTAATAATTTTTCGAAACACTCGATTTTACACCCTTTTTGCTGCTTCGTAGCTCCTTAACTAATTGTCGTACATAAAAACTTTTCATACCTATTTTGAAGAAAATTTTGTTTTCGACAACTTTGTGTCAAAAAGTTATATTCAAAAATGCTTAGGAAAAAAGTTATAGGCCAAAAACTGGAAAATGGGCGCAATTTCGAACGTTTTTTCAAGATGGCGGAAAACGCAGACGTGGGATCGATGGGGACTTTTGATATTTTACTTATAATAGTGTACCAAAGATGTATACCAAAATTTAGCTGGGTGCGAATTTATGCAAACCTACCCCTATTTTTTTGTCTATTTTGACCGGACTATAACAGAATTTAACCTCTTGTATATTTGTATTGTAATTGTAAAAAACTTATTTTTTAAAAAATAAATGTATTATTCCACAGTTACTGATATTGTACTTTTTCTAATTAAATTAAATTATAATTGGTGTAAATTGCATCTTTTTGGTGAGAAAATCTGAAATAAAATAAACTTCCAGGTAGCAGAAATAGCTGTGAGGAGGTTATAGTCCGGTCAAAATAGACCAAAAAAAGGGGTAGGTTTGCAAAAATTCGCACCCAGCTAAATTTTGGTATAGATGTTTGGTACACTATTATAAGTAAAATATCAAAAGTCCCCATCGATCCCATGTCTGCGTTTTCCGCCATCTTGAAAAAACGTTCGAAATTTCGCCCATTTTCAGGTTTTTGACCTATAACTTTTTTTCTAAGCATTTTTGAATATAACTTTTTGACACAAAGTTGTAAAAACAAAATTTTCTTCAAAATAGGTATGAAAAGTTTTTATGTACGACAATTAGTTAAGGATCTACGAAGCAGCAAAAAGGGTATAAAAACGAGTGTTTCGAAAAAATATTACGTTCTAACGACTTTCTATCGCCGTAACTCACATAAAACTTCATTTTTTCAATAAACAATGATTTTACAAGTCGTAGAAAATTTAATTTCCTATAAACTACACTTATCAAAAATGAGTTTCTTATATATTTCAAGAAGAAAGGTTAAATTTACAGAAACCCAAAAAAGATTCTATTTTCACCCGACGATACACTGTTTTAGTTTTTGAAGGTAGCTCTTTCCCATTGTATTTTTTACCATTTTTGTGAATACAAAACTTGTAGAAAATAATTTTTTCTATTAAATGGTTCTGTTTTGAGTTCCATACGATAAAATGTAGCGGAGATACGGTGTTCGAAAAATGGCGTAAAATCTTGAATTTCGCCAAAAGAGTTTTTTACCACTTTAAATCCCAATAATTAAAACAAAAAACTTCATTTTAGTGGAACGCAATTATGGTGGAACTTGACGACATCATCATTTATTATATTGGTACGGTCTTAAAAGTTATTTTAGATTCAATACCAAAGAATTTAGTTACATTTAAAAAAAAACGAAGATGTTTATTTATTCAAATGAAAAATACATGTGATTTTGATAAAAGATTTCAATTTCATTTCAACAAATAGTTTGAATAAAAAATGCTTTTAGTTTAAGGAACATCTACCAATTGAACTATGAAAAAAAATATGGGAAAGTATATCATAGAAAATGATTAATTTTGTATTATACACTGCATTACGTTACATTCATTACGTTTTTCAACCAATTTAAATACTGATGTTTTAGCCCTTCTGAACATTGCTGAATGCTGACGTAGTATCGCAGCCAGTTATTGCACACACACATATGTAATAAAAAGATATGATTTTGACATTTTGGATAAGCAGATAATTCTTCGATGAATATACTTTTGATTATTCATGAGTATTACAAAGTAGGTTTCAAAAAATAAACAGTCGTATCAAATGGAGTTCGTGCATTCAGTAGTATTTTCTATTAGTTTTATTAGATAACTTTTCAATAAAAATGGTACAATTAGTTATGAATAAACTAAAAATAATTATTTTTTATAATTTCGGGAAAATTTTAATCTGACAGATAATCTTCAAATCCTTCATCAATAATGTCTTCTTCGCTTTCTTCTTAATCTTCTTAATCTTGTTGAAGATCTTGGAATAATTCACGTAAATATGCATCGGTTATTTCCTATATAAGAATCCTCATATGTTGTATTTGAATCAACATTTAAACAAGATTGGCAATGGCAATTGGTACGTACTAAAGAATCATATAATCTGAATTTTTTTACAACCACAGTTTGCACTACAACCCTTTTTGCAATTACAAAATATAGTATGTATATTAAGCACAGTTTTTCTGGAGCAGGTGGGATTAAAGTTTGAATTGGGATGCAAAATATCATTTACTATTTTCCAACCCCAGTCTTCTGGGTTCAGTTGATTGCAGATGATTCAGTTGGTATATTCCTGTTGAGTAAGTCATTTTGGCTGTATTCTAATGTGTGGTTCTTCTCGACCGGTTGGATGTTCACTTCGAGTTATCGAGACATCTTTTTTTAAAGAAAAGTATAGAAATGATTCGAGACTCGACTAAAAACTCGAGTTAAGGTATCCGATGACCGTTTTTCAGCAAAAATCAGCTTAATATCAAACATTTGTTGTTTTTTTTTGCATTTTAATATAAAATGAACGTTTTGCTTTCAAAATCTGTTTCATTTTAGTTTCTAGTTTTTCTAGTTTTTAATAGAACCAAAGTTATAGCACTGCATTTTTTTGCTTGCTTTTGTATTTTTTTTTCAAAACGCATTACACAAAACATAAAAACTGAAGTTCTTCAAACTGAACTTCTGAACAAAACTGAACTTCAAAACAAAAAACTGGTTCTTCAAACTGAACTTCTGAACAAAACTGAACTTCAAAACAAAAAACTGAAGTTTACAGTAGTTTTGTAACAGTATGAAGAAGGTTTTGAGCTAGAATCGTGTAAAATTATTAAGAATTGGATATTTTAAAACTATGTATATGCTTGTGTTACTCTCTTGTTTCTATGTGTTTTTGATGTAATGCTTCAAACTTTTACCTATAAAAAATTTGGGCTCTGATATCTTTATGATTTTATTTCATGACCTATATTAATGTTTGTTGATCATATTTAAATTTAAACGAAAAAAAGTTAAAAATTTGTAAAGATATCATGTTTTGCGTAAGCGTGATTTTTGACGCATATTTTACTATAATTTTCCACAAATACAAAAAAGGAAATTGATTGTTTTTTATGATTTACTTTCTCAAAACTATTTTTATGTTAATAACTAAGAATAATATCGCCCAACGATATGGTTGGAATAGAATTTTCAGAAACTTGCTGTCAAAGGTGATTGGCCACCTTAATGGATTATTCGACTTATATTAAGTCGAGTTATCGAGGTAAGACTGCATTTGTGAGCATTGACCTAGAATACATTTTTTAGCAGACAATGGGATAGGTGAAGACTTTTTTTTACGCTATAATAGTGTACAATGACCAAAACCAAAATTTTTCTGTAAGCGATTTCTTTTTAATTAAAATGTCTATTTTGACCGGGCGTGGTAGACATCAAATACGACAATTACCGTAGAGCCATAATGCTTGAGAATGTTCTTCCGATAATTAGTGTAAATTTCAAAAAACGAAAAGTTTCGACTCCACACCATTTTGTGTAGTAGATATCCATAATCAATAATAACTATGCAACGATATCTAAAAAATATATATATTTTTTATAAAAAGCATCGATATCGCAAGATCTTTGGGGCTAAAATTATTTCTCTTCTTTTCTATGTGTCTTTGGCAAAACATATAACGGCTTCTACTCATGTTTTTCGAAAAATATACCAAAATTCTTTGGTATTGAATCTAAAATAACTTTTGACCGTACTTATATAATAAATGATGATGTCTTCAAGTTCCACAATAATTATGTTCCACTAAAATAAAGTTTTTTGTTTTAATTATTGGGATTTAAAGTGGTAAAAAACTCTTTTGGCGCAATTCAAGATTTTACGCCCTTTTTCGAGCACCGTATCTTCGTTACATTTTATCGTATGAAACACAAAATAGAACCATTTTATAGAAAAAATTATTTTCTACAAGTTTTGTATTCACAAAATTTTTAAAAAAATACAATGGGAAAGAGCTACCTTCAAAAAACTAAAACAGTGTATCGTCGGGTGAAAATAGAACCTTTTTTGGGTTTCTGTAAATTTAACCTTTCTTCTTGAAATATATAAGAAACTCATTTTTGATCAGTGTAGTTTATAGGAAATTAAATTTTCTACGATAGTAAAATCATTATTTATTGAAAAAATGAAGTTTTATGTGAGTTACGGCGATAGAAAGTCATTAGAACGTAATATTTTTTCGAAACACTCGATTTTACACCCTTCTTGCTGCTTCGTAGCTCCTTAACTAATTGTCGTACATAAAAACTTTTCATACCTATTTTAAAGAAAATTTTGTTTTTTACAACTTTGTGTCAAAAAGTAAGATTCAAAAATGCTTAGGAAGAAAGTTATAGGCCAAAAACTGGAAAATGGGAGAAATTTCGAACGTTTTTTCAAGATGGCGGAAAACGCAGACATGGGATCGATGGGGACTTTTGATATTTTACTTATAATAGTGTACCAAAGATCTATACCAAAATTTAGCTGGGTGCGAATTTTTGTTAATTGAATGTCTATTTTGACTGGACTATTAATATCCATTCCTAGTTTGAATGATCAAGGTCGCATCGGGGTGCGTCTTTTTGCCTGCTTTTTGACGCGTGCTAGCCATTTAACTATTACTCTTACAAAGATGTTGTTTGTACAAAAGTTCTAGTAAATTTTATTATCTTCAAATTCGTAATTACTTTTTTTTCTCTAAAATTGATAGTTTTTGCGTTACAATGAAAAAACTGAAAAAAGTCCGATTTTTTTTCATGTTTTTTGCTTATAACTCAATTTCCGGAAAAGATACGAGGTGGAAAAGTTCAGATTCGTGATCAGCGACCTCGAAAACATATAATAAAACTTTTAAAAAAACTACACCAAAACTTTCCCCTATTTTTCCCCATTTGACTGGACTATTCCGAAAATTTGGGGAATGGCTCTTCGTTCTGGGGATAATATAATGCCTTCAAAAAACTTGATTCATCAATGATTGGAATTTCGCGAAAAAGCGAAGGCCAATTAGCTCACAGTTCTGGAGAATATTCAGAAATTTTGGGAATGGCTCTTCGTTCTGGGGATAATAAATGCCTGCAAAAAACTTGATCCACCAATGATCGGAATTTCGCGAAAATACGATAGCCAAATAGCTCACAGTTCTGGGTAATATTCCGAAAATTTGCGGAATGGCTCTTAATTCTAGAGATAAAATATGCCTGCAAAAAACTTGATCCATCAATGATTGGAATTTCGCGAAAAAACGAAAACCAATTAGCTCACAGTTCTGGGTAATATTCCGATAATTTGAGGAACGGCTCTACGTTCTGGTTATAAGATTACATGCAAAAAACTTGATCCACCAATGATTGAAATAAACATAACTCAATCCGTTATTCATTACCTGTTGAGTATCCTGATTTCAGCCTTGATCTGGCTGAGGTCCGGTCTGTCGTCCGGTTCCTCCGCCCAGCAGTGTCGCATCAGAAGGACCAGGCCGGCAGAACAGGTCTCGCTCGGAACCACTGGTCGAAAAGGGGGAGACTCACAGACACGGATTCTCGCCAGGATCTCTGTGAAACACAGGTAAATTAATTAAAGGGAAAAAATTAAAAAAAGATTTAAAGTAAATGAAGAGCACAGGGGAAAAACCACCTAATTTCGTAGAAAACTTTCCTCATCAGGCCTCTTTGGCGATGATAGCGAGTAATCGCTTAACTGGTGTAAGGAAACCAGTTTCAAGTTTTTTTTTAAACCGATATTCACGCGATGCATGATTCCGACGCTTGGACCAAGCGAAGAAGAAAGAGAAAAACCGTTTTCCTGTCGCCAACATCCGCCAAGAAGTCACAATTACGGGACGACTCCGAATAAATCAAGCGGGTCTTCCCCTCTTCGAATATGTCCAATATCTAAGGCAATATTGGAAGCTATGATTCTCAAGTTAATGTAATCCTTTTTTTATTTTATTGTACAAAAAGATGGAATCATTTTGCTTACTAATGTGTTTTTTTATGTATTTCGACTGTGTCTCCATATGGTATTTCTCATACAAGTTGTTGAATAAATGTGGTAGTTTTTTCTCCTTAAGAATCCATATTTTTGTGATGTTTCAATCTAATGTGGAATTTTTTAACTAATTAAATTTCTGATAAAATTTGTGTTTTCAATTTGTTTCTCTACTCTGCTAAAAAAGGGTTAATAAAAATTTTCAAACTTTATTGTAATCTACAAATTTTAAACTTCTCATTTTTATGATAAACCTACCAGGAATAAAAGTAATTTAAATGTTTAAACATCATAACTTTACTCACAATTGATATTTCAGTACGTCAAATCAAAATCTTATTTATTTTTTCATTTGCAATTTAAAAAAATAGTAAACGACATAGCAAATAAAGATTGTGGATAAAGTTATAAAAAAAAATTATCGTCATTCGATAAATCTAAAAAAGTTTACGGACAATCCATTTTTAAAACCCCCATAGAATTCTTACGTTTCTTAAAATTGTTATGTACTTTGCCTGCTGCAAGAGATCAATCAGAACCGAAATAAAATATTTATGTGAGGAAACCTAAAAAAACGTGAAGTTTCCAAAACACTTTCTACTAAAATTAAATGGTATTTCATTTTGTATAAATTTATTATTTATGTGTAGAATCATAGAACTAAAAAGTTTGCAAAAGTATTTTATGTATTGGTATAAATTTTTAATGAAGCTTTTTCCCTTCAAATACGTTCTGAAACATCTAATAAAATTATCAACTTGCTTTTTCAACTCGATAAAAGGGATTTAAAAACGTTGGAAAATAAAACGTTGGTTGATTGGTTGAGATATATTTTCAGGCTTGTGCGTGCTTGGTCAGAGACCCGCTAATAAACCTTTGTCACGTAAGACAGACACAACACACACATAAGTGACAGATGCTGCCATTTATCGCGCGACACCTTCGCAATTAAGACATGTCCATGAAGGGGAGGGTAATAGTCTCCAGAGACCTGTAAGGTACTGCGCAATGACCGCCCACAGGACATTTGGACTCAGCTGATTTAACGAGCACGTTCTCTGCATTTACTCGGTGGGTCTTCAGTGGTAGAGAGACTCAATCGAAAGACCTTCCGATCCTGAGATCGAGATCATAACCACAAGTCTCCCTACAACCCCTAGTAAAACGTGCAAAAGTTGTTTTTATATCAGTGTGAGTTTTGATAGAATTGGTAGTTGGTACTTATTTTCCCCAGAGATTTTAAATCCTTTCAAACTTCCGACTTCCGATCCTTTCATAGTACCTCAGTGCACCATACACAATCGTACTTTATTGTACTTTATTTCGTCATTGTTAGCCTCTTTTTTCTTTTTTTTTAATTCGAAAGAATTTTAAAAAAAGTAGATCTTAACATGCGGTCGATGTTCATCCGTCCGTACCCCCTTCCAAAATCGGTTCTATCAATCCGATCTTAAAAATTCTTTTTTTTATTAGAAAGGTATATGACCTAAAAAATCCAAATTTATACTTTTTCTCCGTCAGTCTGTAAGATAGGACGGACATAAATCTGCTATTAGTCGACGAATTTCCTATTGGATTCGCATTGAAATTCAATTTCGAGTCATTTAAATCGGTTCTATATCCGATTTTAATTTTTTTTTATTAGAAAGGTATGACCTCAGAAACCCAACTTTCGTACGTTTTTTCTGTCTGTCTGTACGATAGGACGGACAAAAATCTACTATTTGTCAACGAATTTCCCATTGGATTAGCATTGAAATTAATTCAATTTCGAGTCATTTAAATCGCTGTTGCCAACCCAACAGTGGCATGAGACACTTTATTCAAAAATATTATTATTTGAAGCAACTTTTAATTTGGTTATAAACCAGCTTAGAATGACGTCGGTTTGTTCTACGAATAATTAAATATTTATTTATAACTGCAAATAAATCATGCAGACGATAAGTAATATTTTTTTATTTGCGATAGAAAATTAACGAAAATAATTTATTTTGCCTTAAAGAAGTTTAAATTATAGCTGGATGCTGTGCTTAGTGAAATTTATTAATAACGTGTAAAAATTTAATGTAGAAACGGTTGTAGATGACACTTACTGTTACGAACCGAGTTGTTTACCGGTAAGAATTTTGTAAGTATTTAAGTAACAGATAAAAAAAATTTCTATTTAAGTTCTTTTAGAACTTCTTGTTAGAGTAATAAATTTGGGCTTCTCCCGCACTGATCCATCTAATTTTTAGAGACAGAGGACAACTACAGGATCCCCAGAACCGACTTCTTACCCCAATATGTATTGATTTGGTATGGGAACTTGGAGGACTTAGTGACCACGACAGAATGTAACTTGCACCAGTCACCATTAGCGCACACGGGGGTCTTCTTTGAACAGCGGGACTCGAATTCGCAACCTTAGGGATGCCATCCCAAGACCTTACCAACCAGGCTATCCCAGCCCGTACGTTACTTATTGACGTATTTATTATATTTTATCTGGTTTATAAATATCGCTCTGTATCCCATTGGTTTTTTGTAGGAGACGAATTTCCTTCAAACTATCACTCCTATGATTTCCTTTGATCAGTGGCCCTGTTCTAATTCAAAAATCGCGACATGAGAAAAAAAACCTTATTTTCATTCAGCACTTCTGTTGTCACTCAAGGCCTGAAATATGCCCATTGCGTCATGAACCCTCGCTTCTTACCTGCCACAGTCATGGCCTGTCTGTACGGAAAGAAAGGCTCCTCTCTGAGCGATATCTCCTGGAGGATGATTCCAAAGCTGTACACGTCCCCTTTGGTAGTGCCCTCTGGCGGACAGATGGGTAGACGGAGGAGCTCAGGGGCCTTCCACAGGAACTCTAACAATGGGAGGGAAAAGGTCTAAGATGGGGGAATTCCTTCATAACATTCAGAAGCAAATTCATAACATTCAGCAGCAAATATTCATAACATTCAGCAGCAAATATTCATAAAATTCAGAAGCAAATATTCGTAACATTCAGAAGCAAATACTCGTAACATTCAGAAGCAAATATTCATAACATTCAGAAGCAAATATTCATAACATTCAGAAGCAAATATTCATAACATAAGCAAATATTCGTAACATTCAGCAACAAATATTCATAACATTCAGCAGCAAATATTCATAACATTCAGAAGCAAATGATCATAACATTCAGAAGCAAATAATCATAACATTCAGCAGCAAATATTCGTAACATTCAGAAGAAAACATTCATAACATTTAGAAGCAAATACTAATAACATTCAGAAGCAAATATCCCTAACATTCAGAGGCAAATACTCATAACATTCAGAAGCAAATATTCATAACATTCAGCAACAAATATTCATAACATTCAGTAGCAAAGCTTCATAACATTCAGCAGCAAAGATTCATAACATTCAGCAGCAAAGATTCATAACATTCAGAAGCAAATATTCATAACATTCAGCAGCAAATATTCATAACATTCAGAAGCAAATATTCATAACATTCAGAAGCAAATATTCATAACATTCAGAAGCAAATATTCATAACATTCAGAAACAAATATGAATTCAGAAATTATTAAGAATTTAATCAAATTTTTTTTTCCTAAAATGCCAGTGAATCAAGCAGTACCTATTCAACTCACAGTGCCAGAAAAGCTATCTTAAGCAGTGCTTTTTGGAAGAGCTTTTCTGGCGTTGTAACTTGGAAATGTCGCGTATCAAAGGTTTTGCAAATTCTGCATATTCCCCGAAACTGATAGCCAGGCTTGTGGTCATTTCTTATCACCATCTCGGCGATTCTCGCTACCATTTCAACGGTCGCTCAGATTTTAATAAATCTGAGCTCTCTGCTAATGTAAAATACCGAGATTCATTTCCATAGGAGTAACCTGGCTTTTCCATATCACATAAGCATATGATATGCTTGCATACAATTTTCCATTTTGTAGTAAAATTATCTATTGAAAATAAAAAAAAAAATTATTCGAACCAATTTCAAAAAGTTTTATTATGATAATGATTAATTCTGCTACATTTTAAAGGAGATCCTTTGTAAAACTATTTAATGCAGCCAGACAAATTTAGCTTTAAAAATATTTTTCCGATAAGATTAACAGAGAAAGAAGACTTTGCTTTGGATATTACCGATTCCAGCTACTCAGTTTCAGGGAGGTTGAATGACTCCGCCTTATAAGCCCAAGATCGCGGGTTTGAGCCCCAGCTGTGTCATCTGGTTTTCTGGAAGGGAAAGTCTTGGGCAAGCATGTCATATGATTATGCATCATGTAAAAGATCCCTGGAAGGCCCAATTGGATTGGGTTCTCTCGGCAAAAATTAAATCTAGGCATACTTTAACATCCACAGAGAGCTCAGATTCATTTTAATCTGCGGTCAAAGTTGGTACGAGAGTCGCCTAAATGGTACCACAAAAAAATGGCTCTCAGTTCAGGAAGATTTGCCGAGTCTGCAAAGGACTGACCGACATTGTTGCAACCCCATTAGAGAAAAAAAAATAGTACTGAAACGAAGTGTACGATACGGATTTAAATGTGTTTTCATATTTGAAGAGTACACGGGAAGAACCACTTTATTTTTAGGAGTCTTACCTTATGGTGTCTGCTTGGCGGACATTGGCTACAGGAAACCGTTTTTTCTTTCGGTTCTTCATTTGCGGTAAAAACGTGTGAATCGTTTCCACTAATCTATGGCCTGAATCAGGGTTGCCGCGAAAGAAAAACAAAGTGAGTAACCGGTTTCTTGACACCAGTTTAGGCTACCAGTTTCTCGTTATCATCGCCAAAGAGGCCGATTGAGGAAAGCCTTCTACGAAATCAAGCGGTTTTCCCCAGTATTCTTCATTTTTGAAGCTGATTTTTTCACTAACTTACTAACTTTTCAAGTCTTTGTCTTCCGCATTGGCCAGTGATTCCGCGTGTCGGAACGAGGGCAGGCCGAAATCTGTCAGTTTGACCACGAAGTGGCTGTCCACGAGACAGTTGGATGAACGCAGCCGGCCATGAGTCACCATTTCTCCACTGTGCAAGTAGCCGAGACCCTGAAACATCGTATGGATTGTTGGTAGACATATATTTTCAGGTTTCAGGTCGACATATATTTTCAGAAACACACACACATAAGTGACAGATGCTGCCATCTATGCCACCTCCGCATTTAGACATGTCCCAAAGGTGAAAGAAATAGTCTCCAGAGAACTGTACCCGTGGGAAACTGCGCTATGACTGCCCACAACATTTTCGGACCCACAGATTTAAATAGCACGTACTCCGCATATACTCGGTGGATCTTCAGTGGTATCGGGACACAATTGCCGGACCTTCCTATTCCGAGAACGAGAACTTTAACCACTGCACTACCCTACTAAAAATGACCAGTAGAGATCAATAGAAAAATCTGTACGTGGAAATGGCCCACTGGTATCAATAGAAATCTCTATTGATATTCTCTATTGATACCAGTGGGCCATTTCCACGTACAGCTATTGATATCTATACAAATCTTCTATTGATATCCGTACAAATCTCTATTGATATCAAGACAATATCTGAAGCTATCATAACAAATCTTTAATGACATCAATACAAATCTCTACTGGTATCAGTACAAATCTCTACTGACCTCTATTGATACCAGTGGGCCATTTCCACGTACAGCTATTGATATCTATACAAATCTCCTATTGATACCCGTACAAATCTCTATTGATATCAAGACAATATCTGAAGCTATCATAACAAATCTTTAATGACATCAATACAAATCTCTACTGGTATCAGTACAAATCTCTACTGACCTCTATTGATACCAGTGGGCCATTTCCACGTACAGCTATCCTCTATTGATATCAATATAGATCTCTACTGATCTATATTGATATCCATACAAATCAATACTGATACCAATACAAATCTCTACTGGTATCAGTACAAATCTCTACTGACCTCTATTGATACCAGTGGGCCATTTCCACGTACAGCTATCCTCTATTGATATCAATATAGATCTTTACTGATCTATATTGATATCCATACAAATCAATACTGATACCAATACAAATCTCTACTGGTATCAGTACAAATCTCTACTGACCTCTATTGATACCAGTGGGCCATTTCCACGTACAGCTATCCTCTATTGATATCAATATAGATCTTTACTGATCTATATTGATATCCATACAAATCAATACTGATACCAATACAAATCTCTACTGGTATCAGTACAAATCTCTACTGTGACCTCTATTGATACCAGTGGGCCATTTCCACGTACAGCAATCCTCCATTGATATCAATATAGATCCCTACTGATCTATATTGATATCAATACAAATCGATACTGATTGCTATTGGTATCAATAAACCATTTTCACATACAAATATCCTTTAATGATGTCTACTGATCTTTATTGATTACCATACAAATCTCAACTCGTATCCATATGTAAATCTGTATTGATTTCAATACATCTTTACTGATTTTTTCTACTTATACTGTCTTTACCGATACCTGTGTGCTAATAAATGTATTTTTATTTATCTCTAAAAGTAATTTTTTGTAAAGAATATAGCATAGAGGTATATTTATGGATAATAGGAACATCAATAGTTACTATGTTAATACCATTGTCAAAAGAATACTCATAGAAAAGAATCATACTAATGCCTTCATTACTGCTATAACAGTGAAAATAAGAAACAGTTAAATTGAAAACAAAAATAAAAGAATTATAAATTCATTCAAAAATTTTACACTAACACATCATAGAGCATTGTTATTTAACTTAATTCAATCAACTAATTGTTAATTAAAATTTAAAAATTAATTTCACTCAAGAAAAAGCAAACATAATTTTGAATCACAATATTTAATTTGATTTTTTAAATATATTACACTTTGGCTTTCCTCATCAACGTAAATATTTTTTCCGCTACAAAAGTATTCAATTTTTTCAGTCGTTTATTTTTTTCGTCTTCTGATGGATTGTCAGCTGAGATTCTGTCATGAAATAGCTCTGTAATAAAAAAAACAAAAAGTAATTAATAAAAATAAAAAATGTTACATTACAATAATCGATACCCAAATGCCAATTGGATAAAATCACTTACTACCAAACAGCAAGAAACACACTGTTTGACTGCTCTTAGATGGTAAGCAAGTCAAACCCGTGATTCAATGCAGGCCGGCTAGTCAAAACAGGCTAGCTAGTCAAAAGTCGACTCCACCCTTCATTCTTTAGGTACAATTAAATGAGCAGCAAGATGCTTGGTAGGTTAATCAATTGTTACGTAAACTTTTAACACCAATTGATTTCACCCATCAGAATCATGGATCATTTAAGAATCGGCTTTTAAATGCATACGAGTCAATTTAACCGTAATTAATAATTGTATTCAAATAACTTTATTACTTTAAGTGCAGCCTTTTTTTAATCTTTGCTTAATTTTATAAAAAGAATTAACTTGGTTTTTACATAAAAATTTGCTTCTTTTAAGCAAAATTTAAAATGGTTAACTTTTGTATATGTTTACGTTATAATCACTGTGTTTTCCCTCTTTTTTCTTTTGAAAATGCTTAATTGCTTTTTTAAAAAGCAGTATGATCCCGCCTTGCTAGGAACCCGTTAGCTTAATGAAAAATTTGTCACAAAAATATTGGAATACCCCTCCTATTGTGTATGCATTGTTTCCTTTCAGGACATGTGCCTACCTAATAAAATAATCAGTCAAAATTAAAACGAACTCGAATTTGAATTGGCGCATGCGCACTACAAAATCAAACAATAACAAATTAAAACTTTCAAATAATATTAAAAGTTGATCAATAAAATATAGAGATAAGAAAAAACAAAATATAATTTTAAGTACTTACTCTTTATAAATTCCATTTTTTTCTCACACAATCCCGGCTTTGCCACGGACCCCTTAACCGCATTGCATTTTGTACCGGTGACACTAGAGGACACCAAGGTGTCCTCTCCAAAGATGGCCAGAGCTAAGTTTTTGACGAAAAGACTATCTCCAACTTGCCCTGGCTTCACTCGAAAGAGCACTTTGCTTATCAGCTTTTCGTCAATCCCGAATTCCTGCAATTCAATAATGCAATGCACAATTATTATTTTACAATTATAAATTGATAAAATAAATGATAAATTAATTTATTTGATAAAATAAATAATTTTTCCATAAAAAATTTTGTAGGATTTTCATATACACAGAAGGTTGAAGAGATTTGTGCTTTTAATGGTAAATTTCCACAACTTATTCTGCAAAATATATAATTGATTGAATTCAGTTTATATCTAAAGTACATTAAATCATTATGCTACCCATCTCCCTCTTCTTAAAAAAATTAGGTAAAAAACATATTTATGGCAGAGGCAGGCACGAATTCAGAGTTCCTCCATTTGGGGAGGGGAATCGATTGAACTTTTAAATTTTTAATAATTCTAACTTTTTAATAATTCATAATTTTGATTATATAATAATTTTTAGCAACTGTTCTCAAATACTTGTTTGAAACATTTATTATTTAAGGACAACTTTCTTTCAGATGATTTGATATTGAAACAAATAAAAAAAACACTACAATTTTTTTTTAATAATTTATATTAAATAATAAAGCCCCTAAAGAGAGTTACAAATGCAATGTGCAAAATTTCAAAGTTTCATAAGAAGATTTGGAATATGAATTTATTTTAGCGTACGGTTTAGCTCAAATATTGTGTTTTTTATTTATAAAAGAAAAAAAATATTTTTTAAGTCGTTGAGGGTGGGGGGCAATCCCCCCGCTGGATCGGATCCGGCACTAGGCAGAGGTATTTACTGAATATAAATTTAGAAGGTATTTACTGCAGAAGTTGACACTCACTTCTCCTGTTACCAGCTCCGGTACTGCTTCCTCAATAACTGATGCAGGGACTTGAAGGCTGGGGGAAGACGACTCCACCATTGGTGCAGGGACTTGAGTGTGGGGGGAAGAGATGAGGGAAGGTGATGATGGCGGTGGACAGTGAACAGCATTGGTTCTGGCAGACATCGACAGTGATGAATCAGTGTTCAGAAGTTTACTTTGAAGGTGAATGTTTAATTTTAATATTTCGTTATATTTTTGCTTTAGGGTATTCTTTTTTGATTGTAAATGGGAATTCTGGGATTTTAAATCTTTGATAGTTTGCAAGAGTTCCGAAATTTTATCTTTATGGATTTTAAGAGGCATTACACTGTCATCACTATCGCTGTCTGTCAGATCTACCTTTGCATATTTATTTTTTTTTAAAAGCATTTCCAAACTTCTTTTCTTTCCATCCTTCACAACTTCCGACAATTTCTTTTCCTATTATATAAAAATAAAACTTCATAATTCAAAATTATAAAGCAACCTCCAAATTGCAAGCAAGATCCTGCTCAGCACAAAAAATTTACTTAGCAGTTCTACAACTAAAGTGCAACTCCACTCTTAAAAGTGTGCAGATAACACGGCATGAGCGCCATGGCTGCATGTGGAAGATGCCTCTGATGGAAATTTTGATTTTCACATAAACAGATCGAATTTTCACAGAAATACATATTTTGTAAAATATCAAAAAACATAAGCCTGTCTACCATGTAATTTAAAATGGTATTTCACATTTAAAACTGTGTAAAATCATATTTACTCCCGCGTTCATATTTATCATATTTCTAAACTGTCAACTACAGTAGAACCTCGATTTTGCGACCCCTTTGTTATAAAGACAACTTGGGAAAGTCCCAAACATTTTACCATAGGAATAGTGTTAAATAACCCTCTTTTTTGCGACCGAAAAACAAGCAATTCCTCGATATTGCGACCGAATATTTGTTGAAATATCAGAAAAAAATTGCTACAAGAAGCCATTTTCGTACTTGCTTCAAAATTTCAACTTATGGAAGTGTTTGAATGAAGAACCTTTTTGCTTTTGTTTGTACACAATGAAGAAAGTCCTCTCCAGCGAGGAAAGGGGTCGAACAATCGATGAATAGGGCAGAGAGGAATTCCGGGAATACGCTGGGGACCAGTGTTGGAAAAGAAGCCAAGGTCAGCTCAATTTTGCGTGCATTCTGTAATTGGTTGTTAAACATAAATGTAGAGAATACACCACCACATTTGACCATTGGACAAACTGACCTAGTACAATTTGCACGTCTACAAAATGGCTCTTAAAAATGAAAATAGCCAAATTTCTGTCAATGTGAAATGTGTGTCGTCGCTAGTGTGAGAGAGAGAACAATGCTGAGGATTTTCTACAAAAAAGAACAGAAATGGATAATGCCATAATTAAGAACCCTGTTAAAACTATGAAACAATCTTTAATTACTTCATTTTTATCTACACAATAAGTGTAAATACAAAAATAAACGTTTCTATAGGTATGTAAACGCGCTTTCTCATTTTGTAAGGTTTTTGAGTTAAAATTCTTTATAATGTCCTTTCGATTTCACGACCGTAAGTTGTTGGTCCCGAGAGCGGTTGCTGTATCGAGGTTCTACTGTAATTACAAATATTTTCAGATTTAAGTCAACTTTAACACCAATACTAATTGCACATTTATCATAACAAATGTAACAAAATAATGTATGCAATAGTAGATATATAATAGTATATATATAATTTTGCCTAGATGATTATCATCAGTAAATTTAATTTAAAAAAATAGGATCAATACCAACACCAGTGTCGCCCTTCAGCCTTCATGAAATTTTGCAAAATTTGGCAAGGTAAAAATGTATGCAGGGAAACGCGTAATAATTTGCATTACTAATTAATATAAAAAATGTATTGTACCTTTTTTTTTATGATCTTTCTTTTCAACATCTTTGTCGTTGTTCAGAATCCCCCTTCTTCCAGATTTAGAATCCAAGATACTTTCCAATTCTAATTCAGAATCTAAAATAAATATATATATTATGAAATTTATAATACATAACATTTACAAATACGAAAATGTAAACATTCTACAAATTTAGCTGCTACTAACTTGTTACTACAACATTATACTTTTCAATAATAATAAAAATGCTCCAAGGAATTATTTAAATTTCGTTTCATTAAAAGTAACCGACAATTAGGGATGCACCGAATATTCGGTAACCCTTTGTAATTGTCCAGACTAGTCAAATATTCGGTTTGATAGTGAAGTTTCAATATTTTCATATTTCTGAATCAATTGTTGTGTTGTGGCCATTTTTAAAGATCCTCCTCTTGAAACAATAGGTGTACAAAGTTGCACACTGCCTTTATGTTATCATATTCTAAAACGTTGAAAAATTACCCAGCAGGACTTCTTTTCTTATTCGATAAACTCATTCTTGATATATTTTTTTTGTCATTTCGAATTTTAAATCAAGCTTTACCCAAGTTGTATAAAATGGACAAGTTAAATAAACATGTCTCTTTAAGGGAACAGTTGCAGTAAGTAAGTTTTAAAAAAGCAATAATCACTCTATATATCACAAAAGTAATTTTGTCACAAACAATTGATTTCGTAATTGTATAATATTGTAAGCCATTTTACAATTTTTATAATTTAAGGAAATTGTACATTCGTAAAAATAAAACATACGACCGCTTCTCAACAACACATGGTCACTGAAAAAATGTAAATAAAAGCAAAATACAGATTTTAAAATTCAAATATATTATATTGACTTCACCTTAAACTATATTTAGAAAGTCAAATAGTGATAATAAACTCTCGGCATTAAATGTTCACTAAAATTAGGCCTAATTAAAAAAAATACAAATCTTACCTGCAATCATCAATATATTCGCAAAATAGTATCCGGGAAGGGGACTTGACTGCCGTTTTCTTTTAGTTTCTCGGGCTTTATCTATAGTCAATATCTTGCTTTGTTTTGCTAGCAAACTCGTTGGTGTTTCATCAACATTGTCACTCCAAAATACTTCATGGACCTTGTTTGGGTCCACGTTTTGATCCGCGCTAAAGTTTTTAACGAAACTATCCGGCACAATAGCCTTTTCACCATCACAAAGGTATTTAACATAGACAAACATCATTAGAATTAAAAAAAAAAAATTTTAATTTACACAGGACAATGAAGAATTTGTTTTGGTAATACGCTTTTGCTCTCGCTTCCCGCTAAAAACTCATGTGGCATTGGTGCCAATGTATAGCATCTATACTCAACTAATTTAACACAGCCAATATACACCGCAATTGAAATTGTAAAATTTACACAAATATGAGGGGAAATAAAATTTTGTTTCTTCTTAGTAAAAAGTTCGAGTGTTTAAGACCCTGCGATGAGATACCAATGGAAGCAACTTCAAATAATTACATGAGGAGCAAAAAGATTTATTTAAATATTATACATTTACATTTTAACAAATACGTCGAATACTAGTACTACATTATAGATGGTAAATATTAGAATATCTAGATATCTATCTAGATTAATTATCTATCAGGAGAACTTAATAAAAATGATTCAAATTGAATTTGGTAAGGGATTTGGCATTTTTTTGAAGAACATGAGTGGGTAAAAAGGACAGAAAGCATGTAGATAGAAATTACGAATAAAACACGTTATCCCATACTTTTGGCATGCAAAGGAACTAACGTGTGTAATATTGTAAGTAAACTTTTCTTTCAGTTGAACTAAGGCTTTTTTTTCTGTTCGTGAAACACAGTGAATTGCTGTTCCACATTTAGCTTAATTATTCTTTCGCACAACATAAAATATCATCTAAACCAAACTTTAAATCAACGTTAACATTTTGGTAACGCTTTGCATGCTTGACATTTATTGAATTGAATTAAAAACAAAACTTTACTTTAAAAAAAATCACAAGGGCAAGAACAGAGCTCACACCCGGTACAGTGCGCATACTCTTAGCGTAATGAGCTGCGATCAAACTAGGGTTACTGGATCACTATAGGGTTACCCTAGATCAAACTCATTAGACCGTCCAGGCTCCACTCATGATACCAACTTACTTTTTTTAGTAGTATTTTTCTAGTTATATCTGGTAACAAAAACAAGTTGGTAAATTGAATTAATAATATTTGTTGTTCTTCATAATGCAGTCACCCTGAAACTGATGGCAGTAAGTACATGGCTGCATTCTCTGGTCACATTTTACTAGGGTACTTGACTAAAAAAATTTTATTGGCTTAAAATATTCTTATACCAAAAATATTAGACCCGTATTTTTATTTTTTTCCATAAAAAGGCAAAAAAAAAATTAATTTAAAAATTCGGACGAAAAATCACTCCTGAAAACGGTGGTATCTGCTCTGTCTCTAGTGACTATAAACAAACTTTGAAACGCCCCATTGGAATCGATTATAGGCAAATTTGAAATATCCACTTCTTCAAAACTGCCTTACATTATCATAATATTTATTATTCCAATAGTAAGTCAAATTAAATCAAGCTTAATCAGAAAACGAAAAACATCACGGCTGTTTGTTTCTAGTTACTAGTGACGTCAGCCAAACCGACGTGTTTGTGTTCACCTGAAAAAAATGCTTTTTTTTAAATAATTTGTTTAATGATTTCAAGATTTATTTCGCAAAAAATAAATATGCATTTGTTATTTTTTACTTTCAACTATAATTAAAATAATATCGGAAGGTATTATACGATACAGTCAAGTACCCAATTCATCATCCCGAATAATTAGGATTACGTCTGATATAAGCTGGCATTAGCATGCAATAAACCAGCTGCACCACCGAACCGATATTTATTGTGTATCTCGTGTATCTCGTTCATTTGTGCACTGACTGCGAAAGCTTATGCTTGTTTTGTCAGTGTTCTAAATTTACATTTGATTTTTGTACCATTTGATTTCTGTTATTTGGCATTGAAACCTCGTTAGCTTCGGCTCTCGGGACGCTTTGCTCAAATTCGGATACCTATTGAAGTGGCTTTTTCGCCACATTTTTTTTGATTGTTTTCGACCACGTTTTTCATTTTCTACTCGTTCGCTACTGTAATAATTTAAGTGTTTTTGTGCACGTTTTTCATTCTCCATTTGTGCTGCCGCAGGTCTGTGCTACGGTACGCTGAGCCCACGCTGCGTTGGTTAGCCGACGCTAGCATTGTTCTATTCCATTGTTTGTTATGGCTCCACCTAAAAAGCGTCGCTACAAAACTTATTTAACTGATCCGAAACTGTCAGTTCCAAAGAGAACTGTAAATAGATTAAATATAATTGATAATGAACCAAATTCTACTTCTACCTCCATTTCTACTGTGAATGATAACTGTCCTTGTAGTTCTAACCAAAATATCACAGTAGACACTGAATGTTTGGATTCAGATTTATTTGGTTCAAACATATCATTAGATAGCATATCTTCAGATAGTGAAAATTCTGACCAAGTGGGAGATGAGAGGGAAAAAAGCACATTTGATATCTCATTGGATGCTTCTTTGAATTCTGAGTCGACTCGATTCGAAGCACTTCTTATGATGCTGCATTATTCTTATAAGCATGGTCTTTCAAATAGTGCGATAATAGATTTGATATCCCTTATAAATAAAATCACTGGAGTCGAGGTCTTGCCACCGAGCATTTACTTGCTTAAAAAAATATTTTCTTCTGAGTTTACTTACGATATACACTTTTACTGCAAAAACTGTATGACATACTTGGAGAAAATGTCAAAATCTGAGCCTTTACAATCTAAAGACTGTGTTGTTTGCAGTACCACTATGAATTCCAGTCTTTTAAACGATGGGCATTTTTTTATAACTCTCCCTATTTCTCCACAAATCAAACAAATATTAGAAGAACCTGGCATGGTTCAGAAACTGTTTTTCACACCATCTGTCCAAACCCCAAGTAATGCTCTTTCCGATATTAAAGATGGATCAGCATTTAAAAAACTTATTAATAAGGGTTTGTTTAATGCCAGCACAGACCTTTCTGTAACATTTAATACTGATGGTTCTCCAATATATAAATCTGTAAAAAATACTTTGTGGCCCATACAGTTTCGCCTCAATGAATTGCCACTAGATGAAAGGTTTGAATCGCACCGCAATCTTGTTGCTGGACTGTGGTTTGGACGTAAAGAACCAGTGATGCCAACCTTTTTTACCCCTTTTCTAAAGGAGGCCATGGTTTTGGGTTCTGAGGGCTTAGAATGGTGCGGTTATGGAGAATCAAAAAGAAACAGTAAGGTTTTTTTTGTACTTTGTGTGGCAGATTCAATTGCTAAGCCACAACTTCAAAATACGAAACAGTTCAATGGCAAATTTGGTTGTCCGTATTGTTATCACCCGGGGGAAATTATTGAAGGCAACCAAATGCGATATCCAACGCATACTATTTATCCCGGACGCAAAAATAATGAGATGAGAAAGGACATGGTGGAAGCAGAGGAAACTGGCAATGTTGTTAGGGGTGTTAAAGGGCTATCTCCATTTTGTGTTCTTCCTTATTTTGATATTGTTTATGGATTTCCCATAGACTACATGCATTGTTGTTTGCTTGGTGTGGTGAAACTTTGCGCTAGTTTATGGACTTCATCTTCGAATCATTCAGAAGAATACTACTTATCTGAAGCAAAGCGAAAGAAAGTAGACGAAAGACTTCGGTCTATTACTCCACCTCAATGCATATCCAGAAGACCTCGTCCGCTTTCGGATATGGTGCATTGGAAGGCTAACGAATGGCGATCCTGGTTACTTTTTTATTGCATTCCGAGTTTGGACAATATTTTGCCTTCAAAATATGTGAAGCATATAGCCTATCTAGCTACTGCCGTGTATTGCTTACTTCAAAAGGACATTGAAAAATCAGATGTTGAAGAAGCAAATGCATTGCTGCACACATTTGTTATTAACTTTGAAAAGTTATATGGGAAAATACATATGAACTTTAATGTTCATTTGTTATTGCACGTTTCAAAATGTGTCAGTGTATGGGGTCCATTGTGGCTGTTTTCAGCATTTACTTTTGAGACTGGTAATGGCTACCTAGTTAAGTTAGTCAAAGGCACGAAAGGGGCATGCCAACAAATTGCTTCAAAATATTGTATGTTTTCCTCCATTCCGAAATGCATCCAACAGTATGATGTTAAAAATGGAGTGTTAGAATTTTGTGACAAATTAATGTCTTACAGACGTGTCCAGCAGTCTTTCAAAACCTCCGAACTAACAGCCATTTCCAGCTTTAAATGTTTTAATCCTGATTCTGAAGAGTTGCAGGCTTTAGCTGAAAGTAATGTAAATGAGCAAGATCTTCGTTATACAAAGAAAATAATAGTAAATTCTATCATGTACATGATTAAGGAGCAGAAATCTAAGAGGTGTAATGATTCGATAATCAAGTTAACCGATGACTCCTATTGCGAAGCCAAGAAGTTCATAAAACTGAACAATAATGAGATATATGCTCTAGTAACATCGATTGAAATTTCGAATGCTTCATATTTTAGTGGAAACAATCGGTTACTTAATCACATTCGATTATGTAAACCATATTTTTATGGTAAACTTAAAATTGTTCCGATTTCCATGTTAAAAGGCAAAAGCGTATTTATGAATATAGATCACATTACATGTATAGCAGATTTTCCAAACTTATTTGAAAAGGATTAAGCTATTTTCCCCTTTTTGAAATAATTCCTTTTGAGTGGTCACTTTAGATGTCTTAAGAAAGTCCCCTTTTATTTTTCTTGAAATTTACTGATCTATTGAAAAGTCCTTGTGCGACATTGAATAATAGCCTTGGGTGTGATTCAATTTTTGTCGAATTTATTTGATTTTGGTATTTATTTTTCACATCTGTTCGCTATTAAATAATCTGCTAGCTGTTTTCTTGTACATTTTTGTCCTCCATTTGTGGTGCCGCAGTCCTCTGTGCTTCGGTACACTTAGCCCACACTATGTTGGTTGGACCACTAGCATTGATAGATTTTTTCAGTTTTCAACTTGTACTACAATGTTTTTGGCTAGTGATTGTTTATATTTTACTTTTTTGCAATTAGAAATTCGACTGCATTGTGGAACGCACCATTCATTACTACATGCTTTGTTAAACTAAAAAAAAATGCTACAGCACTTTTCAATTTTTTTAAGTAGCACGTTTTGGGCAGTGCATTGGCTTTCTTTAAAAGATGCATGCTGAAACAAAGTTGTGGTATTCAATTATGTTATCTAGGTTGGGTTAGTTAAAATGTTTGTTGCACTCGAGCTACTCAAAAGCTTTTGGCAACGACGGTGTAAGTTAGAACCACAGTCAAGTTACGAGCCCCCACCTGAGTAGGCACGCAACACAACTGTTAATAGCGACATTGACTGTTGGGACTATGAAGCATATTTAACGCACACTCCCTCTGCACGTGCTGTTTATTGGTTGGCAATTCTTTTGACGATACCCGAACCTGAGACCTTGTTGTATGCTGCTTTAACCGACTGGGGTCCTCAACAGGATAGCCAGCACACTTTTCTATGCAGATTGCTGCTGAACCTGTAGTACTGGGGCCTCTGATTTAGTTTGCCATAATATCTATATCAATAATGGAAAGAAACAATTCCATTCCAACCCCGAGACCTATAGTAATAAGTATTTATTGTACTGTAATTGTGTGTGACTGCAGAGTTGTATTGAAATCATTAAAAACACAAGATTGTGGTTGAAATCTTAGATCACATTACATGTATAGCAGATTTTCCAAACTTATTTGAAAAGGATTAAGCTATTTTCCCCTTTTTGAAATTCCTTTTGAGTGGTCACTTTAGATGTCTTAAGAAAGTCCTTTTATTTTTCTTGAAATTTACTGATCTATTGAAAAGTCCTTGTGCAACATTGAATGATAACCTTGGTCGTAATTCCATTTTTGTCGAATTTATTTGATTTTGGTATATATTTTTCACATCTCTGTTCGCTATTAAATAATCTGCTAGGTGTTTTCGTGTACATTTTTGATCCTTTTGTGGTCCTCTGTGCTTCGGTACACTTAGCCCACACTATGTTGGTTGACCACTAGCATTGATTGCTTTTTTCCGTTTTCAACTTATACTACCATGTTTTTGGCTAGTGATTGCTTATATTTAACTTTTTTGCAATTAGAAATTCGACTGCATTGCGGAACGCACCATTCATTACTACATGCTTTGTTAAACTAAAAAAAATGCTACAGCACTTTTCAATTTTTTTAAGTAGTGCATTTTGGGCAGTGCATTGGCTTTCTTTAAAAGATGCATGCTGAAACAAAGTTGTGGTATTCAATTATTTTATCAAGGTTGGGTTAGTTAAAATGTTTGTTGCCTTCGAGCTACTGAAAAGCTATTGGCAATGGGCGTTGTAAGTTAGAACCACAGTCAAGTGACGAGCCCCCACCTGAGTAGGCACGCAACACAACTGTTAATAGCGACATTGAGTGTTGGGACTATGAAGCATATTTAACGCACACTCCCTCTGCACGGGCTGTTTATTGGTTGGCAATTCTCTTGACGATACCCGAACCTGAGACCTTTTGCATACAAGTTGTATGCTTTAACCGACTGGGGTCCTCAACAAATTTTTGTTGCACTCGAGCTTTACAAAAGCTATTGTCAACGGGCGGTGTAAGTTAGAACCACAGTCAAGTGACGAGCCCCCACCTGAGTAGGCATGCAACACAACTGTTAATAGCGACATTGAGCGTTGGGACAATGAAGCACATTTAACGTGCACTCCCTCTGCACGGGCTGTTTATTGGCTGGCAATTCTCTTGACGATACCTGAACCTGAGACCTTTTGCATACAAGTTGTATGCTTTAACCGACTAGGGTCCTCAACAAATTTTTGTTGCACTCGAGCTACACAAAAGCTATTGGCAACGGGCGGTGTAAGTTAGAGCCGCAGTCAAGTTACGAGCCCCCACCTGAGTAGGCACGCAACACAACTGTTAATAGCGACATTGAGTGTTGGGACTATGAAGCATATTTAACGCACACTCCCTCTGCACGTGCTGTTTATTGGTTGGCAATTCTTTTGACGATACCCGAACCTGAGACCTTGTTGTATGCTGCTTTAACCGACTGGGGTCCTCAACAGGATAGCCAGCACACTTTTCTATGCAGATTGCTGCTGAACCTGTAGTACTGGGGCCTCTGATTTAGTTTGCCATAATATCTATATCAATAATGGAAAGAAACAATTCCATTCCAACCCCGAGACCTATAGTAATAAGTATTTATTGTACTGTAATTGTGTGTGACTGCAGAGTTGTATTGAAATCATTAAAAACACAAGATTGTGGTTGAAATCTTTTTATTTTTTTTATTTTCGACTCTGGTATATATTTCTGCCAAAATTAAAATTCTATATGCATTGGTTAAGTTAATTTTCAATTACAAAATGGAATTCTTTGTGAAGTTTCATTGAATCTCAAAAAATTGCAAGCCAATCAAATTTTTTTTGATAATAAAAGATTTTTAGAAAAAATTCCACTTTAATTTTGTGTTGACCCCTGTTTAATGATGGGAGTGTAATATTAATATATATATATATCAACAAAATCATAAGGTGGGGAGGATAGGTGGCTATAAACAAGTACAGAAAACTAATTGATTTAAAATGACCATCATAATAAATATAATTTAGTTTTAGTTTGGTAAATCAATAATTTTATGGTAGTAATAGTGATGATTATGTCGATAATTGCTTCGTAAGTTAGAACCACAGTTAAGCGACGAACCCACACCTGAGTAGGCAATCAACACAACTGTTAATAGCGCCATTGAGCGTTGGGACTATGGAACATATTTAATGTGCACTCCCTCTGCACGGACTGTTTATTTGTTGGCAATAATTTTTTTGACTATACCCGAACTTCGAATGCAAGTTGTATGCTTTAATCCGACCGGGCTCCCAAACATGTTATCTCTAAATAGCTAATTAATAAACAATTTAAAGTTTTAGTAAATCGTAGTTTCGTAAATCAATAATGTCAATATGTGTTTTGAAGGAATGCATCATTATATTTAAAAGGATTTGTCGCTTGTTATTCTGTTTGTTTTGAAATGGACATGGATTTTTAAACATTTTGTCCGTATTTTGCTAGGAAGGGGGAAAAAACACCTCATAAACTATCTGCAGATATCAATAGGCATCCTATCATCATCCTACCTATCGTATTTTTATTGGTGTCAGTAAGGCTGTATTGATATCAATTGAGAACAGTATCCTACTGATACAATTTTTATGGATATCAATACGGGCCCATTAATGTCAATTGACATCAGTAGCCTACTGGTAAGATTTTTATGGATATCAGTACAGGCCTATTAATGTCAATAGAGGTCAGTAGCCTACTGGTAAGATTTTTATGGATATCAGTACAGGCCTATTAATGTCAATAGAGGTCAGTAGTCTACTGATATTTTTTTTATTGATGTCAGTAGAGCTTTATTGATATCAATGGGAAATTTTATCAATAGGTTACTAATATCAATAGCTTCTACTGATAACAATAAGGACATCCATAGAAATCAGTACATATCAATAAAGCTGTACTAATGTCAATAGATTTTTGTATTGATCTCTATGGATCATTTTTAGTAGGGTACCCATGGCTCGAAACATCATATAAACGAATTTTGGTCATATTTTGATCAAAATCAAAGCGAAATAAAGCATTTCCCATTACTTATATGTCCAATTTATGAATAGAATACATAATTTATACATTACACGAGGTGTCGAAAATCGTTCAAAGTTACTACTATGAAACTAATTTAAAGACTGCTCAAAGTAATAGATCCTCCCACGGCCCGAAAAACCGCCTGTCCTCGGCTATCGAAAATTCCCAGAGGACAACTAATTACTCGATCCCTACGCCCTCGTGGACGTCCATTTCCCCGTTAACGTTTGGGATACATTTTAAATTTTGTTATCTTACAAAAGTCTAGATCTCACTTCTAAGGCAATCTTTTAATCTAGAAATCCCGTTGATTCCTTCATCAGACCAAGTGCGCATGCTCACGTAATCGGCTAACAAAAAAATTTGCTCAGTTCATGTGCTTTTAAACTTGCAACAACGAAGTAATTAAAACAATTGCGTACAAAACACATTATGCAATGGTCTTAAACAATGAGCATTAAAGGCAATTATGAACATCTACTGGGAAACCCTTTTTTACATTTCTATGCAGAAACCTCTATAAATCATCGCCTTGATTGTGGAACTGGCACACAACATATTTGATTCATTAAAAAAAGTAGTAACTTCGGATAAATTGATATTCCAGGTAACTCGAACTTCGTCATTTTAATTTAAATATTCATAAAATAAATACGAGGTTGCTATCATAGTAATCTAGTATTTCTTTTATTAATGTATAATGTAATCCTAGTAACAACCAATACAATGTGGATTTTATACAAGTTTTTATGATAAAAAGACAAAATTATATTTTATTTAGAAGCTATTTATATATGATTAAAGTTTGACGGTTTAGTTTCAAATGAGGACGAGTACATTGTTGGACAAGCCGTCCTTGGGGATGGGTAAAATTTCTGAGATTTTTTGGGCCCTGCATTCTAATTAAGTTAAAGTCTAACTATATTTCTAATATAGATATAAACGTATTTTCATTACATTTCTCATTCAATGTCATATACCCGGAAGAAAACGTCTTTTAACTTAATCTAAATTTCAGAGTTAGTTTAATAATATTAGATACCAATTGAAAATAAACTAAAGAGTGTTGTTTGTTATTTAAAATAAATAGAACTGTAGGCGTAAATCCTTTAATCATCGAAACTCCACATCACTAAATAAACCCTCTTCATGGAATTAAGCAGAATATTGATTTTCGAGCTTCAATGATTTATCACTACTTTAAAGCTTCCGGCTATACCTATTTCTAGCCCAAAAGAGGAGCTTTAACGCAGCCATCATCGTAACTAGCAACTTGTTATCTTGCAACAAATACTCACTTTCACGATATCGTTAATCAAAGAGTAACGAAACATCCAATCAAGATCAAGTGACTCATTTTTCAAAACATCCTATAAATAGAAAAGATAAATGAAGATTAACTTATTATTTTATATGAACTTAGATGAGTTTGGAAGTTTTCAATTCTCGTATTTATTTGAATGTCATAGAATGTGTAAGTAAAAAAAAAATCTTGTCAATTTGTTCTGTCACTTAATATATTTGCTATTTATTTTTACGAAAAATTACTTTTATTAGTAGTTTTAAATAAGAGGTAAAATGTAAGCTCTTTTTAAAATAGTATGTAAATACAATTAAGATGTTCAATGCACTGTAAAAAATGCTGTTTTACAGTTAAAAACTGTCAACATTGACGCCAGTTAATAACTGTTTTTTTTACAGTTTTAAACACTTTTTTTCAGAAAACTGTAATTTTAACAGAGAGATTCTCCCTGCTAAAATAAAATATCCAATACCATTGATTATTACTTTGTCGCAGACAGTTCAGTATTGGTTCCTGGAAGAGGTATGGACCGGGCCCGATTTCGATATAGGAACATCATGTGTGCGAGCCCAATATTGAACCCTCTGCTCGTAATTACTCGGTCGCGAGTGCTAGTATTGGGTATTTGTGCTTAACGATGATTTCAATCACGTAACTCTTTGCACGTCTAATTTAACAGTTTCTCCCTGCTAAAATAACAGTTTATCCCTGTTAAAATTGCAGTTTTCCTGCCAAAAAAATAAAAAACTAAAAACAAAACTAAACTCCCCAGCGCAACAGCCCATTACTGGGCCAAGGCCTGCCGTGCCCATTTCAGCTTTCGTGACCTAGGGCTCTGGGGTGCTAGGCATATGTCTAGGTAAGGTGGTCAGCCTGACGCTTAACCCCCAGTGTTTAGTTCCCAAGCATGCTTGGTACCCATTTTACCAACCCACTCAAGGGATGAAAGGCTGAGTCAACCTCGCCCAGTCCGGGATTCGATCCCCGGACCTGTGGCAAAAAAATACATTTTTCTATAAAAAAAATTACAGTTTTAAGCTGTAAAAAGCAGCTATTAACTGGCATCAAAGTTGACAGTTTTTAACTGAAGAAGCAACAGGTATTTTTTACAGTGTGTCGATAAAACGGTCACTAAATTTTCATTTAGATTTTCGGTTCATCTTTACTGTTCTTTTTGTTTCGCATGTTTGGTTTATATATCAAAACTTTAGAAAATTTGAAATGTCAAAGGCATGTTCCCTAAATAGCCGGAACTCTATAAAGAGCCATGTCTATAACAGGAGCGGTAGCTGAATTCGAATAAAATAAATAAATATATATTCCGCTTATAGAATCGGCTAATTTAGCTACTCGAACTTCGTGTTGTACAGATCTGATAGCGAATTATTTGAATTAAGGACTTTTCTTAACCCTTTCAGTCCCAATAACAATTTGGCATCATCATTTTAGAATTTTTTTTCTGATCGTTTATAGCCATTTATGATATCAAAAAGCACATAATTCGATTCTTCAAACTTTTTTTCAGTTAAAAAATATTTTTATTAATCCCAATAGGTGTCAGCCACAGTATTTTTTTTAAATTATGATCACAAACATGATGATGCCAATTGGCATCACTGGGACTAAAAGGTTTAATAACAGCCGAATGAGGTAACTTTGATTCAAACATAAAATACTACACTCATTGCCAACCTAAGTTGGGTAAATATAAGTATGCTATGGAGAAGATATTTCCGCATATGTAAAGAGTTCCATAAATTATTTGTAAATCCATCCAGAAAACATGTTTAAAATATTAATTTCGTTTAAGGTCTAACAGATTTGAATATTATTTAAGGAAATTTGGCAATTTTATCAGAATGAAAAGTGTATTTTTGTTCAATTGTATTCAGATCATTTTGCATGTAAATAGTACCTTACAAGGGTTTTCAACTAACGGACCAATCGTGTTTTTCCCACTGCCATTTTACTCTTTGTTTTTACCCAAGTTAGTTTGGTGCGGAGTGTAGAGCCGTTTTGACTTTCTTCTTGAATACTTTTTTATCCATTACATAGGAGGTCAAGGCGGAATTGGCCTGACTGAAAATGGCCTGAACAACTTAAAATGGCCATAACACATTTTGAAGATTGTATTAATGTGAGGTTATCAGCTCCAAAATAGTGGCTAAAAAAGTTACCCCATTCAACGATATAAAAATTTAAAATTTAATAAATAAAAGTTTAAAAAAAATATATATAACGGTGCAATAACTGCTATTTTCAAATTACGCGTTTTACATATACTTCCCGCCACCCTTATTAGCTTCCACACTACGTTTATAACGTAAAAAGTGGAAGGTTTAATAATCGTTCTGTCCGTCTGTCTGTCTGTCCGTCACCCACTTTCACAGAACGAACCGCAAGTCTCACAAACAAGTGGGATAAGTCATTTTGAAGCAAAAAATCAGTTTAGGCTACATTCCCAATTTCATTAAAAATTTAAATTTGTGAAGTTTATTTGAAATTTAAATAACTAAAAATTTAATCTACATTGAAATAACATGCGAATTCTATTTATTCAATATTTTCACTGTTGCCATGACATCAAACGTACGAGAAACTTTATTTAAAATAAGAATAAAATTCTTGAAAAAAATATATTTATTTTTGTGTAATAATTCAACTTGGATTGTTGTAATAGAACAATAAAGTTATTTTGATGGTTCGTTATATTTTTGGGAAGAAAGATGCAAAAAAATTCAAAAGTTGCATAAAAAATAAACAAATTTTCGCTTTTATTTTGAAAGCAACAATTTTACTAATTTATTTTTCGAAATGTAAACTTGTGACGGCAAAAATATATTTATTAAAAAAATTCATCACTATTCTTCTAAGTTGAAAAAAATTAGCAAACGATAATGAAAAATTACACAGTTCGACAAAAAAAAGCAAGTGTTTGTCCCGAAGCTACTTTGGCGATATTTTGCTCCTTTGGTGGTCCAATAATAGAGAAATGACATTTTTAGCCCAAGTTTAATAGGGGGATTCATTATAGATAAAAAAAAACTGACTTTTTAACATTTTTTCATAAAAAACGCCTTTTTTGACGTTTTTTGGCTACAAACAACCTGCAACTGGTTCTTACCTCTATATGAGTGTTAAGTGAGTACCGATGGGCCATTTTGGAACTCAAACACCCCTCCAAAACTGTCTAAATTAGCGATTTCTGGCCCAAAACGCCATTTTTTTAATGTTATTTCATGTTTTTTCGCGTGGCTACTTTTTTGGCTACAAACAACCTGTAAACGTTCCTACAACTGGCTCTTACCTCTATGGCTGTTAAGTGAATACCAATGGCCATTTTGGAACTCAAACACCGCTCCAAAACTGTCTAAATTAGCGATTTCTGGCCCAAAACGCTATTTTTTGATGTTATTTCATGCTTTTTCGTGTATGTAGCTATGATTACGCATCTGGATCTGCTTTCGAGATAAATAAAATAAAATTATGAACACCAAATAAAATGATAACATTTATATAGATACGTAACACATACATAGATACGTAATCATAGCTCCATTCGCGAAAAAACATGAAATGACATCAAAAAATGGCGTTTCGGGCCAGAAATAGCTAATTTAGACAGTTTTGGAGCGGTGTTTGAGTTCCAAAATGGCCCATCGGTACTCACTTAACACCCATAGAGGTAATTGAACCAGTTGCAGGAAGGTTTACAGGTTGTTTGTAGCCAAAAAAAATAGCCACGCGAAAAAACATGAAATAACATTTTTAAAAAATGGCGTTTTGGGCCGGAAATCGTTAATTTAGACAGTTTTGGAGCGGTGTTTGAGTTCCAAAATGGCCCATCGGTACTCACTTAACACCCATCGAGGTAATTGAATCAGTTGCAGGACGGTTTACAGGTTGTTTGTAGCAAAAAAAGTAACCACCCGAAAAAACATGAAATGACATCAAAAAATGGCGTTTGGGGCCAGCTAATTTAGACAGTTTTGGAGGGGTGTTTGAGTTCCAAAATGGCCCATCGGTACCCACTTAACACCCATATAGGGGCAAGAACCAGTTGCAGGTTGTTTGTAGCCAAAAAAAACGTAAAAAAAGGCGTTTTTTATGAAAAAACGTTAAAAAATAAGTTTTTTGATCTCTGATGAATCCCCCTATTAAACTTGGGCTAAAAATGTCATTTCTCTATTATTGGACCTCCAAAGGAGCAAAAAATCGCCAAAGTAGCTTCGGGACAAACAATTGCTTTTTTTTTTGTCAAACAGTGTTATCAAATCTGCAAAAGAAGGTTTTCGAAAATTATTAGTTTTTGCCATGTTTTTGCTTATAAAAGTTTGAATTAGAACTAGCCAAAGGCCCTGTTTGGCGAATTTCTTTTTGAGGTGTTAGTGTGTTTCCTGTTGAGCGTAAATTGTTGTGTGGAGACGGTGTAAGTGACAGATTCTGTAGCAAACCAACTTGTTTTAAACACCTTAGGGATGGAAAACCGAAACCAGGTTATTTCCCCTCGGTTTTAACCGAAAATTCAGCATTTTCATGAGGCCGGTCTAAAACGGAAACCAGTGTTCTGTAGGGAAAATTGTCTAAAAACCGGAAATCCTTTTTTCCTCTCAAAAACTGCCATGGGTGTTTTTTTAATTATATTATTTTAAAAAGTTATTATTGCATAGATAGCAAATGGGAGGAATTATTTAAGAAAAATGAAAATTAAATAGAGATGAAATTAGAAAGTAAAGTTTAAAAAGTAATTTATTTTTTCAATTAATTAAAAAAAAACTTTTAAAAAAATTAAAAACAACCCTAAACACCGTTTTTTTTTCCCATTGAAAAACCGGTTTTTAAGGCTCGGTAAAACAAAAACAAAAAAAGGTTTTTGAAACAACGGTTTTTTATTTAAAAAAATAATAAAAAACGCCATCCCTACTGATTCTTATTTGGTTAGCGGCGAGGAGTAGTAACAACGATTTATTCATTTACTAACCTGCAAACTTCCCTTTGGACAATATTCGGTTAAAATAGCAACGTTCGGAGCGTCTATGCAGGCCCCAATGAAGTTGGCGATGTTTTGATGCTGTGCTTCTCGTATCTGGAATAATATTTGTTCATTCTTTAATAATCAAAACTGTTTTAGTTATTTTATTTAAAGTCATAAACTTATTTTTTAAATTTATTTACCTTTTTTAGCTCAAAAAGAATCGAACGTGTCAACTCGATTTTTTTCTGTTTATACACTCTTTTAATAGCAACTATATTTCCCTGGAATCATAAAATGACTGTTTAGTACACTCTAAAAAATGAATGCTCAAAAACGACGAAATTTTCCTTAATTTTGACGATTCCATTACTGGCAAAAGCTCCGAGTTTTCGTTTCCTCAAAGTGAGGAGATTTGAATCGTCATTTTTATGAGGATTTGAATGTCGTCTAATCTAAAGAATTAATTTCGTCATTTTTGAGCACGCGAGTACAACGATGAGATTCAGTTTCCTTTAAAATCAAGATTCAGAATCGTCAAATCACGATCGTAAAAATGATGATTCGCGTTTTCTCAAAAGTCACGTGATAATTTGACGAAACTATCCTCAAAGTTAACGCAATGAGGCTTGAGGATTCATGAATCGTCAAAAATGAAAGTGTTATTTCTAAAAGTGTACGTACGTAGTTACTTCAATTAAATGCTTAAAGTGGAACATTTAATTCAAATAACCACATAATTTTTAAAAAATTAAATTGCATTACTTACACAGGGAAATAAGTCCAGAATTTAACAAAACAAAAGAATATAACTTAGCGAAAATATCACCCATTTAAAATTTTCATTTGGATAGTTTATCGCAGCGAAAATAATATTTATTTCAAATAGAAATGAAGTTCATTTTAAATTTGTTGAGAAACTTCTTGTTCTGCATAAACCTTACTGTTCAAGTGCACTAAATACTAAAAAGCTGAAATCATATAATCGATATGTTACGATCAAGGAGATACATTTATTATTATTGCAGGTAGCAAAAAGTTATTGTTAAGGGCAAATGGGTTCTTAACATTAACCTTACATTAACAAGTCATCGCAATTTATCGTCGCAATTATTAAATATTGACTCACCTTGTATGTTCCGGTTAAAATGAAACGATGCATATTTGCCTCTGGTGTCATTGGGTCCAAGTACACGCTCTGGCAAAAACATGTAACGATATTGAAAATAAATTCAAAAAATACTTGTAGCATGTATTGTACTGATGAACAAAATGGTAACAGAGCTACTCTAGGTATAAAAGCTACTGTAATGTTAGATCGATGTAAATTTGGTTAGTGGAAATTTTCCGAGGAAGCTAAAATAGAGAAAAATTTAGGTGTAATGTTTACTCCATAAAACTTTTTTTTTACCTCTAATGGGGCTGCAACATTGGCAGTCAAGCCTTTGCAGACTCGGCACATTCCCCAGAACTGAGAGCCATTTTTGTGGCACCATCTAGGCAACTCTCGCTACCAATTTTGACGCACAGAATACATGAATCTGAGCTCTCTTTGTGTGTTAAAGTATGCTGATATTTAATTTTGACGAGAGAACACAGGCCAAATGGGCCGTCCAGGGATCTTTTACATGCAACATAATTATATGACAAGCGTGCCCAGAATTTTCCCATCCAGAAAACCCGACCACTCAGCCGGGGCTTGAACCCGCGATCTTGGTCTTACGAGGCGGACACGATTAACCTCTCAGCCACTGAGCCGATACTCCATAAAACTGGTAGCAACTATTTTTTTATGTAACTACAGTTAACTTTTTTTTATGTAAAAAGAATAAAATGGAAAATATGTTCACCAGTGAGTACCCAAATGCTCACGTAACAACATTAGCTACTTAAAATATTATTTTATTATATTATGTTTTGTGTACTGTAAACGTGTAGTGAAGTTTGTTCAACATTTAAAGTATGAAGAAGTTTTAAAAAACAATTTACTCCAGAAATATTAGTTAAATATTCAATGAAAGTTATTTTTGTTAAAATTAAAAATTTAATTTACATAAAGTCAAGCAGTGAAACTAGTCAACCACTCGGAACCTTCTCTTATTTTTACAATTGTTCACCCTTTTAGAATTCTATTTTAATTAGTTATACTTAGTTTTTTTTTAAAGTTTTTAATGGCTATTTTTTAAATTATATGTCGTGTACAATCCCTAATTATCGTACAGCTTATAAGTCTTTAGTCCTTAAATTGTTTGAAAAAAAGTTTTTTTTTATAATGCTTCTCAATATATCCCTTTAATTTTATGCTGTGTGCCATCATAAAAAAATTTAATTTGCTTTGTTATGAAAATGACGACAAATTATCTAAGTTTTTAAAATAAAGTTATTATAATATTAATTTAGATTAATTTTTTTAACTAACAAAAAGCTCTTCGAGTACTTAATACAGATAATTTTTTAAAGACGTAAATACACTGAACTTTTAGCGAGTTTTTGTAAATTAACGCCTTTCATACTATTATCCTTTAAATAATTATCATCTAAGCATTAATTATTTTTAATGACATAAATGTTGCCATTTATAAGAATGAATTTACGCTTTAAAAAATATTGATTGACATTACAGTATATTTTTAATACTGTGTTTTGAATGTTTTTTAATTAAATACAGCTCATTTTCAAGAAAGTTGTTATTAATATGCATAATTCTACACCCTTATAATTGACAATTTATATATTTTTAATTGTACGAGCTACCTTTTTTTTTACTCCGATTACATCAAAAGGGAAGTTGTTTTTGAAATGTAAATGTTTTCGTTAAATGTGCTTATTTGCAGTTGCTATATTTCTTTTTTAAATTATCGTACACTTGTTTAGTTATTTTGCCTTCAAGCTTCCGTTTCAAATAAAATAATTGAATGCTACAAACACACATCCTCAAAAGATTAAAAATGGAAAAACCTATTTTTAAAACTTTCAAATAACTAATTGGCATAAAATCAAAGGACGTAAATTTTGCTTATTATACTATAAGAAACTGCTTAATGTAATATTTTTAAATAATCATCAAAGATGAAATGAACACAAAAACTACAGATTAAAACTTACAAGTAATCGCTAATTGCATCCCTTCGGAGAACATAGTAATCCTAGTTTCTTGTTTTTTAGTGCCAAATTGAGCCTCGGGGCACCAAAAACATTATTTACTGTTAAAAAACGCCTTTATTTACCTTTGTTACTCTCATAATGATTTGTTTTCATCTTATAAATTGTTGATCTGATATTGTCATCTGATATTGTTGAGATATTGCTATACACACGGATACAGATTTCAAATTCGCAGATTTTATTAGTTCGCTAAAAAAAAACTATTTTGTAGAAGGAACAAACATTTTGTTGACACAACACCGTTTTTTTTTTCAATGTAGAGCCAAAAAAAATGTGTTTTCAGTATCGAACAATTTTGTTGGTTCAACAAAGTTCAATCGGTTCTGACTCAGCACATTTAACGAGCACGCCTGTCCAGTGTACTCATGGACCTACGTTATTTTTAGGAACACTTTTTTCTAGCACAAATACGTTTATATTATGGCTGCGATCCCAACAGGGAAACATCTCGGTGAGAAATCGGTCTATTATACATCTCCGCCACGAAGGCAACAAAAAACAGAGGAGAAATGAAGAGTACAGGGGAAGAACCGCTTGTTTTATTAGGAGTCTTCCCGTAATTATAACTGCTTGGTGGACATTGGCGACTGGAAACCGATTTTCTTTCGGTTATTCATGCGCAGTACAAACGTGTGACTCGTGTCCGCTTATTTCAGGTGTGAATCAGGGTTGCCGCGATAGAAAAACAAAGCGAGTAACCAGTCTCTTCACACCAGTTTAGGCGATTTCTCGCTATCATCGCCAAAAAGGCCTTTTGAGGAAAGCCTTCTGCGAAATTAAGCGGGTTTTTTTTCCCTGTTCTCTTCAAATGAGTAGAAACAACCGGTCTTTCATTTTTATTGAAAATTTGGCCTCACTTCTTCGATTGGCTGTTGCTGGCAGAAGCCATTGCGTCAGAGTTAGAAAAAATGAATAGCACTCCGAGCTTACCTCAACCGAGTATTGTAGAAATAAAACTACTCGTTTTGTTAGAACAAGTCAAATAGTGTTAAGTCAACAAATTGAGTCAACAAAGCACGTAAAAAAATGTGTTCTCCCAACAAAACATTTTTTCTGTGCTGACGGGGTAAGCATACATGTGGCTCGAAATTCAGTGGCAGCTTAGGAGTCACCTAATACCATGGGGTAAATGTACGAAACATACGTGAAAAGCCCAGGAGAGGAAAAAAACTTATCGACAGGATAGCTATCCATATTGCGCCTATTTGGCGACGATAATAGCGAGCATTGCCTAAACTGGTCCAAAGAAACGGTTTATTACTTGGTTCTTCTTTTGAGGCAACCCTGATTTAGGCCATACATGAGTCCCATGCTTGTACCATGACAGAAGAACCAAAGGAGAAACCGGTTTCTTGTCGCCAATATCCGCCAAGCAGACCTGAATACGGGAAGATTCCTGGTCAATCAAGGGGTTTTTCCACCTGGACTCATATTGTGCGTATTTTATATGAAATTTCAATGCATTACTTACTTTTCATTTATTTTTAAGTGAATCGATACTGCAATAAAATATTAAGAGCTGAGACGAAACTTATATTTATGAACCATTGTTTGAAAGAAATATACTTTTTTATGTGTCCTATAAGAACAATAAACTTTGTATCGCTGTGAGTGATAGAAAGTGTTTTACTTTCCTTTCAAACTGATTGGCACTCCCCTTTGTTGGGAGTACAAGTATGTCAGAGAAAAATCAATTTGATATATCGGATGTTTCCTGCGTTTTTGAAGCATGTAATTTCTTCACTTATTTTCTATACAGCTATTTTTTCTGAAGTATTTAATAAACTATGTTTTCTTTAAAGTTGGTTAGCCATTATTTTTCATATCGGTAAAGTAATATGGGTCAGTTCCAAGGGCGAGGGGGAAAAATAATATCCTTATTCTTCAGGGACTTTAAACTAAAGTTTAAGATAATTTTTTTCTTCTAACTTCTTCAATATGGCTTTAGGGCAGAAGGGTAATAAAAAAAGTATTTGTATAAACAATTAGTTTTAATTAAAGTTTTTAATAATGTTTAAAAGTTCTTATATGAAATTATGAAATGAGCTGTTCGGTGTTTTAGCTTAAAAAGTCCTAGATTTTTAAGTTTTGCTTTTGTTCAACAATTTTTAAATCATTTCTTTTTTAAAGTTGTTATCACTTATAAAAATAAATTGCTTACATTTTGGAATGAAGGGGTCCAGCAAACCCAACCATGTTCCATTTTAGCGGACATCTAAAATTGGAGGGGTAAATTAAGACTATACAAAAAAAAAATTACAAAATTATTTTTAACACACAACGACTTTTTTTTCTCTCCATCTGTTACTAAATATATTCTTTACTTATATACAGGGTGGTTATTAATTAACGTTAGGTGTTCAGAGCCCTCTAGCGAATAAAGTATTCGACGAAACCTAAGCAAATTTGATGAGCATGCATAGTAGACCACCACACACATGGGATTTTGATTTCCTAAAAATAAAAATTTAAAAAAAAATTTAACCATAAAAAAGAAACTCGTCTCTTGACCAGGGTTTCTAAATTACGAGGCATAACCAATTAAGGCCAATTGCGGCCAACACAGCCAATTACGCCTCGTACTTTAGAACCCCGGTCAAGAGACGAATTTATTTTTTTAAGATTCCATTATCTTTCCCTCTTCTTGGTTAGTAAGTGTCTCGTCTCTTAACTAGGGTTATAAATTACGAGGTTTAGCCACTTATGACCATCTACGGCAAACACAGCCAATTACGAATCGTAATTTAAAACCCTGGTCAAGAGACGAGTTTCTTTTTTATGGTGCAACTTTTAAAAAAAAATCAAAATCCCATGGTCTACTATGCATGCTAATCAAATTTGGTTAGGTTTCATCCAATACTTTACTCGCTAGAGGAGTCTGAACACCTCACGTTAATTAATAACTTAATAATTAATAATTAATTCTGCAATGAAAATAAAAAAAATTGCAATTCACAGCTAATTAACTGTGGTTAAGCTGGAAGAATGATGCTACGATGGTGTATTTGATTATTATTTGTGGTGCTCATTGGAATTGCCCTAATGAAACCATATTTGCAGAGCTTAGTGGCGGAACGTTCTAAGTGGCAATAAGGTGAAAAAGAGAAAATTAGCTTTAAAAATTTTAGTTTGCATATAGATACGCTATAAATGGTACTTGTAAACTGAAAACAAATCTTTGACTCAAATTTATGAAAAAGGAGAAACTTTATCTAAGTACGTAATAATATGTTAAGTGGCACAAAAATCTCAATTTTTTTCAAAAGTGTCACTTAGAAGGTTTTTCACTAAGCTCTCACATTTAGAACTGAATACTTACATCACTGGAAATGGACAAGCGACTCATCATCGTGCTACTGCGCATGTCCTTCAGGAAAGTGATCTCATCCCAGCGGACTCGCCAAGACATGTTCGCCAACTTCGACTCCAGCTGAATTTTTCTAAAGAGAATGTTCTGCTTTAAAATTAAAAGAATTTCAAATGAGGTGGAGATGCTTTTCGAGGAAAAAAAGTGAAATCGCCAAATCGATATAGTCATCAAGGCCTACTAAAAACTTAAGTTGCAAGGTCAGAGAAGCTTGTTCATCCAGACGCAATCAGGTAACCCCGACAAATTGGTATTAAGGCAACCTTTGGCGAAATTAGCATATAATTTTGAAGTTTTTTCTATCTATCTTTTATGTATGCTTAACGATTTCAAATATTTATTCACTAAAACAATTCTTCGGCATTTTAACGTTCCACGTTTTTTATAAATCTAGTCTGCAAATTAATGAATTCTTCATGGTGCGTAAAATTTCATTTTCTTGGTCGGCCGTTTTGTTTGTTGTCATTTCGAAATGGCGAAGTTTCTTAAAAGTAGTCAAATCAGGCCACGATTCTAAAGGTAAACCGTGTTGGCTGTTCCGAAGAAGAAAAAACTAGCTCACGCTTAACCATACTTTTCGGGTTCCAAAAAAGTTTCGAGAGCAGGTTACTTTTTTATCTTTCAAACAACACACACTACAAACTGAAAGAATAGCGTAACGTCATCGATAGCTTCTTTTTGAGTGGGCAAAAGATTATTAGTTTCCCCTTAGCTCAATATTTAAGAGGGAATGGGTGCGCTGGACCGCAAGTCTTCAAACTCAAGTGCCTCAGCGTTAATCCAATAGGGGAAAAATATTTTCTCTGCCACCTTTCTCCGGCTGCAGTGAATATTTTTACAAACACTTTCTCAGAATAATAAATGCAGGTAACTTTTTTTTAGGTCACTATAATCCCACTTTTTCAAATTGCTTCGAATACTTTTAGTAGAATTATTTATTGGAAATTGAAGAAAAATATTATTTGAACCTATTTCAAAAACTTGGATTGTTGTGACCAGGGCCTGCTCTAGGAAATCTCAGACTATAGGCACAACCTATTTTGGGGGCCCCTTTACGGAAAACTTTATGTATGATTTCCAATAATGATGGTGCTATATGACCCATGTATTAAATGTTTGCTACAATTTTATAGTCTTCCTTACAAGCACCGATCAAAACAATAACGTTAGGGCAATTACTCAATTAAAATTGAGCAAAAAACAAAGTGGAGTATCCAAATTTTTTTTAGTTTACTTATATTTTGGGGATTTACAGCATTTAGCATAGGAGCTGAAATTTAGGGGCCCTAGGCCCGGGCCTAACAGGCCTTATGGAAGTGCAGGCCCTGGTTGTGACCTATAAGTCAGTCACATTTATCACATTAAAAAATCCGTTTGTTAAAATGTTCAATGCACCCGGGGAAATGTAGCAGAGAAAATACACTGCTCAAAACAATTAAGGGAGAACTTTGCGTACTTTTGTGGCTGCTCATCACCCCCATACCCCGTCCTCCTTCGATCGGGCTTGCTAATGGTAAGTCTATATATTTTTAATTTAAAAAAAAAGCAATGAAAGGAATATTTTGATGCGATTTTTTTTAATTCATATTGGTTTTAATGATTGATTGATTGATTGGTTTGAATTAACTTCGCACTAGAGCTACACGAGGGCTATTTTAATTCATAAAACTCCAATAAAATTGTGCTTTTAGAGGTTATTTTTTTTAAAAACGTTATTCACTTTTTTTAATCGAAATTTTATCCATTTAAGTAAATAACGTTATTGAGCAACCTTAACTCTTCCAGTTCCTACTTCTTATTTTTTATTCTAAGAAAATAAAATTTTTGAAATAGATTCGCTATACATCCAGAATGAAATTTAAAAAAACAGAGGGAACAAAATCTTAACCTTTTCACTATAAGGGTGAAAAATTGAAATCGTAACTTTGGAATAAATTAAAACAATATTTTTTTTACAAATTTATTTGGTAAAAAAAAGTTAAAATCAAATTTTAAGCCTCTTCGAATGCAGAGGAATATGAGGAATTTAGGGTCATTTTTCTTCATGAAAAATTTTGGTAGCGGATTTTATTTTACCTTGTTTTTCATATTTTCATTTAATTAACAAACATTATTTAATGCTTCAAAAGATATGATTCTTCCCTCTAACGGTAAATAAGAAGGAGCTCAACTTAATGAGGAAAACAAAACGCAATCTGATGATTTTAAATGGAATCTTTATAGGTGTAAGTGTTTAAACCAAACGTCCCCTAATTGTTGTGAGCAGTGTATTTTTCTCCATTGGATTTAACACTAGGGCACTTTGCTTTGGAGACCCACCGCCCAGCTCACCCATTCCCTCTTAACTGAAGACCAAGTATAATTGGGAACTAAACTATGACAACTTTTTTTTTTAGGTTTACCACCTTCCGTGAACATAAGCTTCGCATACAGGAGCCTCTGCTCATGAAAGATGAAATAGACACAGCAGGGCATGGCCCACTATTGACTGCCCCTGAGTATATTTTAAAATTTAAGATTTAACATTTTTTTAACGTTATTTTTATAGGGGTGGGGTTAGGGGTAGATACATATATACTCTGTCTCGTGGACTTGATCAGAGACACGCTTATATAAGCCTCCATTAATTGAGACAGACAAATAACTTCTGTCACAGAGAAAGGAAAATACACCCACAATGAAGGCGGGAATCGAACGTGCACCCGTTACAGCTGGCAGACTGCTGGCGTAATGGTCCAAACCACTCGGCCACCCGGGACCCGAATTGTTATAACGTAACGCCAACTAACTCATTTTAGCGTTATTTTTAAAAGCATCACAGAATAGATCACGGCTTCGTTTGCCAAACCTATTTTTGTATTGATTTCGACCCAGAAACATCACCTTATTCTAACCTTCACGATAAAATCCAATTATCTTCAGAAATTAAAAACATGTGCATGTGATGCTCCCCTAAATGCTTTCTAATTAACTGGATCTTTCTATGCATACTTTAACATAATTCATTTATACTGCCGTTTCAGGTAAACTGCAGTATCTACTGCAATGACTTAAATCACTGCTGTTAGAACTCAATATGGAATGGAATGGAATGTAAATGCGCCCTCTAGAAGGGAGAGTGTAGGCTTTATAGCCCATTACTCAGCTCGCCAGAAGGGACAGTCACAGGAGACACACAAAGAAAGGACGACACAAACACATAGACAAATAACAACATTTATTGACAAATACAAATATCCATGCCTGACCGGGATTCGAACCCGACCTCAACAGCTCCAAAGGCCAGCACGCTAACCGTTCAGCCACCGAGGCGGCTAGAACTCAATAACTATAATACATAAAGATGTATACTAAGAGATTGATAATCTTTGAACAACAATATTCCATTTCAATATTGTAGATACTGGATTTTACTTGTTCGCGACCGTATAGCAAGTTTTTTTGTCTATGGTGCCTCGAATAAAAAATCAATTATTAAGATTATGAAACATTCTTAAACACTTTTCTATCAAAAGACATAAATTTTCTTTTTAAAAAATTTAATTCCAATAAACTCCTCTTGAGGAATACCAGAAATATATGAAGCGCTTTCCTTTGCGTTTATTTTTTATTCAATGCAATCCTACTAATGCTATTGACTATGCCTAGATGTTTTATTTGGCCTAAGCTAATCCTATCATCCTTCAGAAATAACGTGAGCATTTTCGTCCCAAAATACTTAAAGAGTAGGGTCAAGTGGGGTAAGTATGTGATTGGGGGTAAGTGTGATAAACAGCTCTTGTAACCTTGGAAATCATTCTAAAAATCTGAAAGTTTGCAATATATAACATTAGACCACTTATAATTGAACTTCTTCTTTTTATGTGGGGTAAGTGTGATAAAACAACAATGGATTTTGAAATGCAAATTTTGTACACTTAAAATTGGAATTCAAACATATATTTTTTTTTCTACATATGTATGTTTCTTATACTAATTCACTACCAATTTTAGGATTTGGAATTTACTTGAAGCAGAGAACGAATTTTCTTAATGAAAAATGCAGAAAACCTATCACACTTACCCCACTTGACCCTACTAAACTTTCTTGTTGGTATTAGTTATCGAACGTTTAAAAAAGGATCCAAGTCATTGATCAAAGTCTAGTGCAGAATTGTAAAATTATTTTTTCTAAACGGGACTACTTGGCGGAGTTTTTTGCAGACTCGGCATAGGGTAAGGTGGGGTAAGTGGGCCATTGGGGCAAGTGGGCCAACCCCTCTGGCATTTCCCGAATTATGGACGTAAAAGAAATCTGTTACAGTATTTTTACGTATTTACCCCAATCGATGCAGGAAACATTATGTCATCATTTTCATTTAAGTATGTAACAAGGTACAATCCTTTTTGTGAATATTTTTAAAATTGCATCGTTTCGTAATTCACGCCATCATACTATTTTTTATTTATTTCCAAACGGTTATGATACCAAACAAAATGTTATATATTTTGAAAGTGTATAAAACATAGTATCTTTTTGTAGTGTCATTCACTTGTGATGTTGATAAGGTTAAAAGAAAATTGGGGTGGCCCAGTTGCCCCGCGTTTGGGGTAAGTGGGCCACCACAATGACAGGGTAAGTGGGCCAGGGGTGGCCCACTTGCCCCAACTCTTTATTATACTTAAAAAAAAGTCATATTCACTGATTCATAGAGTTAGTCATATTCACTATTCATAGTCCTATTGATTGACATAGGCTAGTTTAAAATCTGTAGCCCTAACATTTTTTTTGCACTACATGTAAAAATGACAAGATGAAAATTGACGTATTTTTTCTTGTAGTAAGCTTGCATGCCAGAAAAAGTTGCTATGGGGGAACTATTAAAGATACATCTTTACTTTTTTTTTCAAACACTCAAAAAATCATGTAGATTATTCGACTTGCCCCACCATATCGCTACCAGTTATGTGTAAAAATATATTAGGGGGTGACCCACTTACCCCACCTTGCGGGGCAAGTGGGCCACTTGGATGACGAAAACGATATTTTTTAAATAAACATATTTTTTAAATTTATTATTTTGCCAATTTGTGTTAAGGTTGTCATGGGTACAGTAATAACATAAGAGAGAATGGACCACAAAAAAATAAGTTGTTAGGCCGATTATATCCAGTGGTATGAGGGTCTAAAGTCGAATTATGCCAAAAAGGTGGCCCACTTACCCCACCTTACCCTATTTGATACTCAGATTACAATAGTTCTGAGATTCATATGGATGTTAAAGTATTGCAAGATTTAAATTTTGCCAAGAGAGCCCAAGCCAATTGTGTGCTTAAGGGACTCTTTTACATGCCGCATTATCATATATGAGGGGCCCGGATGGCCAAGTGGTTTGGACCATTACGCTAGCAGTCTGCGTGCTATAATGAGTTCGAGTTCGATTCCCGCCTTCGCCCTGAGTGTAAATTCCTTTCTCTGTTACAGTAAAAATTCTTTATGAGTCTGTCCTCTTTGAAAAAGGCTTTTAAGCTGGTCTCTAATCAAGCACACAAGCCGGAATATATATGTGTCGACCCTACTCCTACCATTATCATGCCGATGATTTTCCCAACCTGAAAACCTGCCTACTCAGTTTGGAATAACACCTGGGCTAAAGATACGAACACGCAAAACTAACAATTCACTGTGCCGACCAACGGATTTCTTGGATCAAAAAATAACCTACCACATTGGCATAATAAATCGGATATTTTATTCAGTTGAGTTATGAATAAATTGAACAGTGTACGGATGGATGTTACTGCTCGCAACATTCAGCAATTTATTTCAATTAGGGGAAGCGTGAATTCATTGGAGACTATAGTTCCCGCCACCCTTATTTGAAACACTTTAGGGATGGAAAACCGGAACCGGTTTTTTTGCCCTCGGTTTTGACTGAAAAACCGGTTTTTTTCTTTTTTAATTATATATATTTTTTTATAAAAAATGTCAGTTTTGAGCTTTGGCATAGATAGCAAATGGGAGGAATTATTATTATTATTTTTTTAAGGTAAAGGAAATAGAGATGAAACAATGAAAACCTTATAAAAATACTCAAAACGATTTAAAAAAAAAACCAGAATAAGAAAAGGAACATTTTTAATAAGAACATTTTAAATAATAAGAAAGTAAGAATTAGGAAGAAAAAGGAAAATGAACATTTTAAATAATAATAAGAGAGTAAAGAATTAGGAAGAAAGCTAGAGCTTAGTTTCCAACAAAACTCTTTAAACATTAAAAATTGACTGTGTAAATCGTTTTTTTATTCGAAAGTAAAGTTAAAAAATTAATTGATTTTTTCAATAATTTGAAAAAACATCTTAAAAAACGGTTCATCGTTTTTTATCCATTGAAAAACAGTTTGCATTGAAAACCGGTTTTATAAGGTCCGATAAAAACTGAAAAACTGGTTTTTGAAACACCGGTTTTTCTAAAAAACCGCCATCCCTACCGTTTCTTATTTGGTTGGCGGCGAGTATAGGATGAAGCAAATGGAAAATACCAATCTTGGTGTATCAATATTTGAATCGATTTAATATCTCGAATGAAGTTTGGTGGATGGTTGGAGGGTGAATGAAGTTTTATGAAGAAATGTATGTATATAGTTATACATTAGACCCTAAATTTTGTAGTAGCGCATGTATTGGAAGACGGGATTCCTGAAAGATATTTAATATTTTTTTATTGGCTAAATATTGACAAAGGTCAATGCCTCCTACACTCCTTGCCAACCAAAGTTGGGTAAATAGAAATATGCTATGGAGACGATCCTTCCGCGAATGTAAAGAGTTCCATACATTGTTTGTGAATCCATCCAGAAAACATGTTTAAAACATTAATATAAGGTCTAACAGATTTGATTGTTATTTGAGAAAATTTGGCAATTTTATCAGAATGAAAAGTGTATTTTGGTTAACTTGTACTCAGATCATTTTTATGTAAATATTACCGTACAAAATTTCCCAACTAACGGACCAACCGCGCTTTCCCTATGAATTTTTACTTTTTGTTTTTACCCAAGTTAAGTTACATATGAAGAAGACTACGCTGAAAACTCGGGACACAAATAAAGAACACACTAATGCAGAGCCTTATGAGATTCACTTTACAAACTTATTTCTTCAATGGCTTCAGTTAATAATATTTCATTACGTGCGTTTTTGTGTCTCCCTCTAAACATAAGCAAATCGGGTGATTTAGATTTCACTTATAAAAATAAAATTTAAACTTTCAATTGAGCTTTTTTTTAATATTAAAATTTTATTTCCGTAGCAAGTGATTATAACATTTCCTCTATACTATAAAAACCCACATATGTTTTAAAATTCAGTAAAATTATAGTTTTCTTTAATTATGTGTGTTGCTGAAAAACCTGATTGTCAAGTGACAGGTTTATTCATCTGTATCAAAAAGTTCTATAGTAGAGTAGGGGAACGACTCGTACTGGAGCTGCCATCGGCAGCCATGGCTCACTACGGAGCCCGAATAGAGCAATATCGCCTAGATAAGAAGGCCGGCAAACTAAATGCTTGACGTCATACTAGTAGACCGATTCTGTGGTTTTGACCAATGATCTTTCGGGACTAGATCTTGTATTTGAATAAATTATTCAAATAAGATGAATGAAGATGCGACGTCATCTTAAGATACGACGTTATTGGTCAACAGATCGAAATTGGTCTACTAGTGTGAAGTTGGGTTGCTTAGTTCTTCGGCCTTCTAATCTAGGTGGTATTGAATAGAGTGGCAGTTAAGCCTCATAAGTGTTAGTTAATTTATAATTTTGATACTGAAAAAGGAAGTACACCCAGGGCAATTTCAAAAATCGAATCCGCACCCATTACAACGAGCTGACTGCTAGAGTTATGGCCTGCGATCCAAACCACTCGGCCATCGGGCCCTTACATGCCACCCTATATTGTCACCGTGTTGGTCCATGGTGCGGTTGGTAGGTTGAGTCTCTACTCTACTATAGAAATCATTGGTCTGCATCCCTCATTGAGTAAAATAAAATATGTTTAGTAATAGCTAACAAGTAATGAGACCACATTGAGTAACCACATGAATTTTGATTGTTTTTCAGGGACATTATTAAAAGGGCAGACATAAATCGTTTTAAAATTCAGCATGTTTCTACAATATACTTTTAAATGCCAAAATTTGATTTTTGTTTTAGTTTTTTCAAAATAGCCGCTTACTAATTAATCTTCTGAGACCCTCGCGGATAAAAGAATCAATCGAAGCGAATTCTAGCTACTCCGAAATTGATCTGAAATCAAAATCTTTGATTTGAAAGCCGACGCTAGCCTTTGGAGCGGTAGGGTTCGGGTATGAATCCCGGTCAGGCATGGATGTCTGTGTTTGTCAATAAGTGTCGTTATTTTTCTATGTGTTATTCTTTTCTTCGTGACTGTAAAAATTCTTTGAGTGTCTGTCTTACTTGACGAAGGCTTAATAAGCGGGTCTCTGATCAAGCACACAAGCCGAATACATATGTAGTAGGAGTAGGAGTTGATTTGAAAATGTTCTGAAAACTTGTATCTTCTTGTTAAACCAATAAAAAATCAAAAAAGTTGAAAAATTGTAAATCGGCGAGCCTCATAATAAAAATGTTCGATTTTTAACCCTTTTTTCAAAGGTTTTTGGGTAAGAAAACTTAATTTTTAAAAAAAAAAAAATTGGCATTTCTGAGGTTCAACTAGGAGATAATACTATAGAGAAGACGTATGCCAAATTTTGTAGGGATCCCTTTAGAACTTTTTGAGTTATCTTGCCCGCCAATAAAAAAAGTGGTTTTGAGATAAACGTGCTCAAAGTTTTAACAAAGCCCTTAAGCACCGTGTTGGGGTGAAGCATTTAAATGAGTTTTTAATCAATAAATAATGCGAGTTTCATTCTAAAAATTCACAGGCATAATTTTTAGATGTTATTTTTACTATTTATGAAAAAAAAAAACGTTTTTTACATGTATCGCCACCCTAAATTAGAAATTTCACTATTAGCGGAGAAGATGATTTTTTTGTAAGACTTTTGGGATATTGGTGAAGCTGTGGTTAAAGTTTTTTCTAATGTGTAAAATGGATTTGTAAATGCAATTAAATAAAGGTTTTTTATTATTTATTACGTCGAAGTTGATTCGATCGAGTAAGAAAATTCTTCAGTACTATTATTAGTTTATGAAGCACTTCACAGGAAGTATGCAAAAAAAAAAAATTGGGGAAAAAGTATTTAAAATAAGTCAGTCAATTTAGAAAAAAGTGTTTTTTAACAATTTGTACAATGCTTTAGAAAACTTTATCATTAATTAGTAAAAATGTTATACTATTTCAGGGCAGTTACTTTCGCCCACAAACTTGTTCGAAAATACAACTACGATTACTCTTAATTAAGTTTGGCTAACAGAGAAGAAAAACAAAAAAGATACAATATTTGTAAAGCGCCCCTTACAACTACGTGATCAGCAAAATACGTGTGTAGCATAAAAAAAAAAAGGAAACAAAGTGTTTCTAAAACATAGTGTTCCAGAATTTTGTTAGAAGGCAACTGTTTTGCAGTATGAGGCGTTTCGGATTTAAATTTTAATTTAGATAGAATTGTTTCACATTCGAGAAATCTATTTTTTATAACAAGAAGTTCTAAAAGAATTAAAATAGTCTACTTTCCTGTTACTTAAATACTTACTAAAATTCTTATCTTGAAAAAACTAGGTTCGTTACAGTAAGTGAAATTTTTTAACGCCAAAATCAACTATTTGTATTAATTTTCTATCGCAAATAAAATAGATATTAGCTTATCGTCTGCATGATTAATCTGCAGTTATAAATATATATTTAATAAATCGTAGAACATAAACCATGAAACTTCTTCAAAATGCACTTAAAATAATCAGGATTATATACGTAAAAAAATATGCTTTGCCACTTACTTAGTAAACAAATAATAAATAATCAAATAATCACATTCCTGACGTCATTTATACTTTTTGCCCGTCTGTCTGTACGATCAAACAGACAGATATCTACTATTTGTCGACGAATTTCCCATTGAATTAGCATTGAAATTCAATTTCGAGTGATTTAAATCGCTGATGCAAACTACAAATGCTACGGACATGCGAGATACGTCAAAAAATCCAGCATATCAAAATGAGAATACGTTAAAAATTTCAGAAAAGAATTCAAATTCTAAGTACTTCAATTGTTTTTTAAAAAAACTTCAAAATTTGATGCTCATTTAAAAAGCATAGGAAGCCATTTTTATTAGAATTAAATCACCATTGCCATCGCAAAAATCGCTCAAGAAACTTTAATTCTTTTAGACAATAAATTAAAATAAATTTATTTTTGCGACATCGATCAGTTTGAAATGACGTCAAATATATATTTCACTTCGAGATTCCGTATGTTGGTACGAAATGTTTTCATTCTATTTAAAAGCAAGAACTGTTACATATTTTTTCTTTGAAATATAAATTTTTGCAAACGATTAAAGTAATAATAATAATTATTTAATTTTCGAAATAAAATAAATGAGACTAGCCGAATTTAGCGGGTAAATGTTTAATATAGAATTAATGCTGTTTTTGGCACCTTTTTACCTGTTAAACACAACTGTTGTGTGGAAGCGGGTTAAGTGACAGATTATGTTACAAACTTACTTGTTAATTTACATTTCCTATTTTAAGTGCATTTTGGAGTAGTTTTATGGTTTTTGTTCTACGAATAATTAAATATTTATTTATAACTGCAAATAATCATGCGGATGATAAGTAATATTTATTTTATTGGCCATAGAAAATTAATGAAAATAATTGGCTTTAAGAAGTTGAAATAATTGCCGGATGCTGTGTTTAGTGAAATTTATTCTAATGTATATAAATTTAATGTAGAAACGGTTGATGAGTCACTTACTGTAACGAACCTAGTTTTTTCAAGATAAGAATTTTAGTAAGTATTTAAGTAACAAGAAAGTAGGCAATTTTAGTTTTTTTAGAACTTCTTGTTTTTAATTCTATCGAATAAAAAAAAGAAAAGAAAGCCAAAAATAAACTTGTGGCATGCGCAATTTTCGATTCTTTTAAAAAGTATTCTATTCCTATTCCGTATAAAATATAGTACCAAAGTGGTGATGACATACTGTAGGAACTAAATTTCATGGCACTTCACATTAAGTTACTGCAAATTGCATTTTTTTACCAATCACCTCGACAGATATTAGATTTTTTTATTACTATATTCAATCAACCGCGATTGAATAATGCCTAATTAGCAGCTCGACTGTCACTATTAACCCCAATTCCAAATCCTTCTAACTCAAAACTGCTAAAAATTTATAAATATGAAAAAAAAATTATAAGTATAAAAAATATTGTTAGCACACTTGAGTTTAGTTTGCTTAAGGGGACAAGTTACATAAATTTATGAAATTATGTATTTTGTTTTAAAATAACATTTACACCCTCCAGTAGCCGCCCCGGTGGCGCAATCGTTAGGATGATAGCCTTTGGAGCTGCTGGGGTCGGGTTCGAATCCCGGTCAGGCATTGATGTTTGTGATCGTCAATAAATGTTGTTATTTGTCTATGTGTTTGTGTTGTCCTTTCTTTGTGTGTATCTTGTGCTTGTAAAAACTCCATCTGTGTCTGTCCCACTTGACGAAAGCTTATAAGCGGTTCTCTGAACAAGCACACAAGCTGGAACATATGTACCCACCATACCATACCAGTATGTTTTCGAAAGTTTCAAAACACGTGGAAAACATTTTTCTCCAAACAGAACCTTTTATTTCAATTTCTTATTGAATGTTTCCCTAACAATTCTTTAAATTGGGGGCTGGATGACCGAGTGGTTTGGACCATTACGCTAGTTGTCCGCGTGCTGTATCTGGTGCGAGTTCGATTCCCGCCTTCGCCTTGGATTTTTTTCCTTTCTCTGTGACAATAAAAATTCTTTCTGTGTCTGTCTTACTTGACAAAGGCTTATAAGTGGGTCTCTGATCGAGCACACAAGCTGGAATACATATGAACCTACCCTACCCTCTCTAAATTGTTATTGCAGAATGTATAAGATTTGGAACGTCACTTAAAATGCTAAAACTCCGGTGTTTGATTATGGAAAGCGATATTTTGTAACCAATTTTTGAACATTTAAGAATGCAAGCGTGAAGAATTTAGGGTCAATTTATTTTGTAAAGTTTTTTGAAACTGAATATTACGTTACCATGTTTTTCATATTTTCATTTAAATAAAATAAACATTATTGAATTCTTCAAAAGACATTATTCTGCTCTCCAATGATAAATAAGAGCGAGCCGAACTTAGTGAGAAAAAAATTGCAAGCTGTTGATTCCAAATGGAATCATTGGGGGTGAAAAGTGCTTAAATGTGTTTTTAAATCATTAAATAAATAAGACGAATATCTTCCTGAAATAACATGACTTAACTAATTGACATTAATGTATAAACCATAACTTACCTGTACGTTAGTACGCCAATTATGATGATTACAATAAGCAGGAATAGTGTGATAATGAGAGACATCTCCAAAAGTTTCAGACCTGAGTAACAAGAAAACATAATGTACACCTGCACTTGTCTTTACTTATTTCAGATAGATTACATTTCTGGGTTATCAAAAATAGTTCCTTCAATTTCACAAGAAGAAGAAAAATAGCCATTTAAAAAAATTATGTTTTAGCTATTTCGTGAATAGTTTTTTAAAAACTTGATATATTATGTTCTAGCGAAAGCTTCCTCACTATGTCAAGTTATGCTAAGTTATCAAAAACAGTTCCTTCAAGTTTAGAGGAAGAAAAAAATAAAATAGTCATTTTTAAAAAAAAATTATATTTTATCTACTTCGTGAATATGTTTTTAAAAACTTAATAGCTTCGAAAGAAATAAAACAGATGAAATCCGGAAAGTACAAAAGTTGAGTAAAACCTTAGTTTGACTAAATACATTTCAATCAAGGGTAAACGTATTTAATAAATTAAAATAATTCGAGGTGATGAAAGTAACTGAAGAGCTTAGTGGAAGAACGTGCTAAGTGACAAAAAGGTGAAAACGAGAAAATTTGATTTAAAGTTTTTCGTTTGCACTCAGATCTGTTGAAAACTGTACTTATAAAGCGTAAAAAATATGCTCAATTTTAAGTTTATGTAAAAGGGGAACTTGTTATCGTTAAAGAAAGTTAGTAATATGTTCATTGACACTAAAATCTCAATTTTTTCAAAAATGTCCCTTAGCATGTTCTTCCACTAAGCTGTTAAGAGCGTCATTTATAATATGGTAAAAGGGAGTTTTACACACAAAACACGTTCCTTGAGAAAACGAGTGAACAACTAGCCCTGTCTTAATTGTCCACCTAGATTGCAAGACATGTGTTGATAAGACTAAACCTTCCAGAATAACATGTACGCGTGGGACTGGGGAGCCCAGTAGGTTGGGCATTCGCATAGCATGCGAAAGGTTCCAGGTTCGGGTTCGGCATAACTGCCGACCTTATAAACGGTCCGTGCATGTCCGACTAATAATACCACGTGTAGAAGGAGAACACGTTAAATAAACTTCAATGTCCTAACGCTGCGTACTATGTCGCTCTTAATCGCGTTTGGTGCCTACTCAGGTGTCGGCTCGTCACTTGACTGTGGTTCTAAAATACGACACCCGTCGCCAATAGCCCTCGTGTAGCTCTAGTGCGACGATAATTAAAACTATACTAAACATTTACGCACACATTTTTTGCATGGGAGGGCCTAATGGGACACTGGGACAATGGGCTGGGAAAAAAGCGGGGGAAAATATACTTTTTTGCAAAGATTTCTACTTTACAACAATCTAACTGTCACACCTCACATTTTAACAACCAAAGATCAGCTATTAAAATAATGTGTTCAAGCGGGGAGAAGAATTATTGTTATGGGTAATCCAAAGTAAGTTAAAAGTGTACCATTTTTTTACACATTTAAAGTATTAATAAAAAATTTTCATGAATTAAACTATAGTTTCAAGTAGAATAAATAGTATATATGAAGATATTATATTTTAAATACTGGTTGAATTGCAGGTGGTTCGGTGATAGATCATTTATAAATAATATAACACTGCGGGGTCTAATGGGACGCAAACTGTGGGGTCAAATGGGGCAAGAATAAACCAAGCTTTGTATGCTTCTCTAGAAAAAGCCATATAAAGCTCTAATATATTATTCAGTCAAGTTGCCAAAAACGTTTAAAAGCCCTAATTTTAAAATTTTGAAACTTTTTTGCAGTACATTAAGTGAAAGTTTGAGTAGCTTTATTGATGACAAATTTTTCCACCTGCAATTTCATTATGATTTGCTGATTATTAAATATTATATTGAAATTATTTTTTATTGTTCAAATTTGCTAGAAAGCAAACTATTCTTTCTTAAAATGGATTGATTTCTGAATAAGAAACCGATTAACTCCGTGTAAGCTATTTTAAGATAAAGATGATCTTCTTTTAAATTCACGTAACCTTCCCCTACCTTCACCCTAAAACAAAATTTGAATACTTGCACACTTTGTTAAAAAAAATATATACTTTTATATGACACCATTATATTCTATGTGTTTTCCATAATAAAACACTTTATAGACGGCTATCTGTAGGAGGTATTTTTCAAATGGTGCCAAATGTTGTTGAATTTTAATTAAGTTTTGTTTGAGTTATAGGGTGACAAAAGCAGGTAAAATATTAACGTGCATTGAATGCATGCTTGCGAAACTAGTTGAAAACATAAATATCATTATTAGATTAGCAGATCAAGTGAACTGCTACCGACGGGACGCGCATGGAGACCAGAATTCGAGGACCATAGGGCCAGTGTTACCACCACATTAAGGAAAAGGAGAAGTTTTAGAAATAAATTATATTTCTTCGTTGCACTTTTCTCATTAAAGTGGTGGCAACACTGGCCTCATGACCCTCTAATTCAGGTCTCCATGAGCGTCCCGTCGTTAGCATTGGAAGTCACGAGATCTGCCAATCTAATAATTTAACTATGATATTTATGGTTGAAAACCTCTTGGATACATTTGTCACCTGCACTATAAACAAATCTGTTACTTTTACAGAAAAAATGGATATTTTCATAAAAATCTTGTTATTTTCTTTTGACAGATTTTTTTTCGGTAAAAAGAAACTGTTTGAAGCAAAAACAAGGTTTTTTTCTGATTTAATCTAAAGAATACTTGTATATAACTGAACAAGCCATTCAACTATTTGTGGAGACCTCGTGTTCCGAAACAGCTGATTTGAGAGAGTTATGGGCTGAAGGACCTGAGGGTCCATAATTCGAATCCCAAGTTCAGAATTGACTAGCCCTTCGTAGTGCTTGGGTCCCTAAACTTGACCGGGGAATATAAAAAAAAATCTTAATAATTTGCCTATGAAAAAAAAACACTTTTTGCTTTAAAATTACAAATTGTTCGTATAAATTAAACAGACTGTGTCTGTTAATTATACGGTATTTTTCCCGCAAACAGGCTGACATTTCTTTTTCTGAAAAATTAACAAACTTTTGTACAGTGTACGCACTCGAACTTGCAGTCTGAAAAACGGTAATTGAAAATCGATATGAACTTCACCTCTTTTATAGCAAACAGGATCGTTGCCATCAAAACCACATTTCGGTCTGTCTTTTGGTATTTTACCACCTGGCCAGTGTATGCTGCTCACTTCCTTGTACTCCTTCGTGGCTCCGAAATACGTCAGAACTACCTACAAGACAAAACATTTCAAAAAACAGTATGACAAATAACAGCGAATGTGCCCTTTAGAAGAGAAGAGCATAAGCTTTATAGCCAGTTACCCCGCTCGCCAAAAGATCGAGACAGTCACAAGAGACACACAAAGAAAGGACGACACAAACATATAGGCGAATAACAACATTTATTGGCAAACTAAAACACCCATCCCTAACCGGGATTCGAACCCGAACCCAAAAACTCCAAAGGAGCTCCCTAACCGTTGGGCTGCTGGTCGGCTCCAAAAACAGCAACAAAAGTAAGCTAAAAATCGAGTTACTAAGTGAATAAATTCAAGAACAATACTTTGAAATAAAGGGCACCTGATGCATTGCCAACTCAACTTTGATTCAGCAGAAGCTCTTCGTGACGTCAAACTATACGCCCGGTTCGTGCTTTTACGACGAGGAGTAGGTACATATATATTCCAGCGTGTGTGCTTGATCAGTCACCAGCTTATATAAGATTTCGTCAATTAAGACCGACACAGAAAGAGTTTTACTAAGAAATTTACACCCAGGGCGAACGCAAGAATCGAACGTGAGCCCGTTACAGCTCGTACACTGATAGCGTTATGGTCCAAACCCCTATACCATCCCGGCCTTTTTTACGAATACGAAGTACGAATCCTATTAGCGTCCAGCTGACTTTACTTTCTTTCTGAACAGCTAACAACCCGAACCGGAAAGGTAGTGTGACGTCACATAGAACTTCTCTGGCCTTATTAGTTGAGTCGGACATGAATGAGTTGCCATAGAATTCCAGAGAACACTTCAAAGCGTTGTTATACCGTAGAAATTCGATCTAATGTTGATCCTTAAAACTGGTAGTTTCCAAACTTCATTGAGTTTCAACAAATATTTACACTCTTAACCTATTGCGACCTCGCTTTCCCATTTGGAGACATTTTTTAAAACCCCACAAACAATTAACTAGTTAATTAGTTTCGAAATAGACCTGGACCGATAGAAGATAAAAATATCCGTTTTCAGACTTTGATTACATTGTATCAGTAATTTATTTCTATAAAAACATGAAGTTGAACAAGGGTCAATACGGTACTAAAGTTCTTAAAGGAATTATTAAAAAAAATCAAACTTTTAAAAAAGTTTTTTTAGTAGTTAATTTTAAAGGCATTTTGCATTAAAAACATTGTTAAAATTATCTGTTAACTACAAATGAGTGTTATGGTTTTTTTTGTTGCATTTATAGCAAAAAACCAAAAAATGTGTATTTCTAGAGTTTAAGGAGTGTCCCTAAGTAACTGTTAAACATAGTTTTTTTTTAATTCTTTGAAAAACTTACTTTTTAGCATATATTTGTTTGAAAAGTATGTTTAGATTAAGAATATACGTGCAGTGTATACGTATGCTTAAAATTAAATTATACTAAAAATTATACTGAAAGAAGTTAAATGTTTTAACGACAACATTTGCAAAGCATACTGTTAAATATTAAATTATAAGTTTCACCATAAATTGGGTGCTGGTAGCTACAACGACTGTGTAGGAAAATATGTCACCCTATTTTTGGCATTCAGTCGTATACATAAATATATTTTGCTTTATAAATTTACTTTATTAATCATTCCTAATGAATCGAAGATGTTAAACTTGTTTTTAGAGGTTTTTTTTTTAATTACTGACGTCAATGTTTTAAAACATTTTAAAGATACGTTCAAAAAATAAGCAAATATAAACCTATGAAAGTTGGTTGGTAGACATATATTTTATATTTTCAGAATTGTGTGCTTGGTCAGAGACCGGCTTATAAACCTTCGTCAAGTAAGACCGACACAACACACACACACGTACGTGACAGATACTGCCATCTATCGCGAGGCCACCTCTACAATTTAGACATGTCCCTGAAGGGGAGGGAAATAGTCTCCAGGGACCTGTACCCGCGGGAAACTGCGCAATGACCGCCCACAGGACTTTCGGACCCAACAGATTTAATGAGCACGTACTCCGCATATACTCGGTACAAACACAAACACCCATGCCTTACCGGGATTTGAACTTTAACCCAGAAGCTCCAAAGGCTCCCTAACCGTTGTGCTGCAGAGTCGTCCTATGAAAGTTATACAGCGGAAACGTATTTGTACGCAATAACAATGCAATCAAATCTTCCAATTAATTAAGAGCTATTTACATGAAGAGTACACGGGAAGAAACGATTGATTTCTTTATAGTCTTTCCGTAATTGTCTCTGCTTAGCGGACATTGGCGACCGGAAACCGGTTTTTCTTATGGTTCATCAATTGCGGTGCAAACGTGTGACTCGTTCCATTCAACTCTGGCGTGAATTAGGGTTGCCGAGAAAGATAAACAAAGCGAGTAACTGGCTTCTGTACACCAGTTTAGGCTATTTCTCGCAATCATCCCCAAAGAGACTATTAAGGAAAGCCTTGTACGAAATCAATCGGTTCTCCCAGTGTATTCTTCACATACCATGACATATTTATCTAAGAAATACACATGAAATATACATACGTCATTGATATTTAGAGCTGATGATTTCTTTAAAGTTAATAAGCTTTCTTTTTTTTTTTTGGTTTAGCTATAGCAAAAGAATCTAATACAAAACCTACGAAATGAGATAAATGAGATTTATCTTTAAAATAACGGCATACTTTCTAAACACTATTCATCAAAGCCCATTACTAGGCTATTTTAAGTAACTATTTCCACGCTTCATAATAAAAACCTTGAATCAGCAGAGAAAACATGAAACTGCAAGTGCTACATTTCAATAGCTCCGATGAATGTTGCGCGAAATGTGGAGTAATGCTATTGTTGAATTTGATCCCATTATGCAATTGTATGCAATAAATAGACTAATAGTTTAGTGACAAATTAAAAATAAAAATGTGTCATCAATGAAAAGAAATACTTTGCAATTAGTTAAAAAAAATACAATTATCCTAAATAATAATAGTGGCACACACGAATAAGCTAAAGCAAAATTATTGTTGTTGTTCTCGCACAATTTGAAATAGAATACCGATTTTTTATTTGTACATTACCTGAACACACTTGAAGAGTAAAAGGGAAGAAGCGATTGATTTATTAGGCGGGCGCCCGCAATTGTATGCTTGGCGGCACAAAACCGGTTTCTCTCCTTCTTCTTCGTTGGTGATCGCCAATCGCCTGAATCTTGGTAGCTCAGAACCACAGAGATAGTAGTTTAAGGGGGTATGGGACACTTTCAACTTTTTTCTTTAATATTGCAGATATCAATATAATTTTTTTTCCATAAATGTATACTAAATATACTTACACTTTTAGATAGTCAAAGGTTTTAAATTATCATTATTTATTTAAAAAAAAATAAAATGTGTCAAAAAGTGATGGCTCTTATTTTTTTTATAAGTCAAAAACTTGTTTATTGACAAACAAATATTTAGCATTTTTATAAACAGAAAAATGTATTTAACAAACTGTCTTTACCGATTTTTCATATTTGCCATAGTTTTTTTTTTTTAAATTATTGAAGTTTTTTTTAATAGTTTCACAGGTTCACTTTTTTTATAAAAATTAATAAATAAAAAAATAAACTATTTACAACTAATCCCTAAAGACAAATTGAAGATATATGTTTGAAAAATATGAGTACAAAATTTTGACACTCTATGGGCAGTAGATTTTGAGTTATATCAATTTAAAGTCAAAAAATCATCGAAAACACGATCAGGGAGGAAAACAGCTTTGAAGTTTATCACTTTCCTTACAGAAGCGCTCCAAACCGACCGAACAACTAAGGATTCGATAACGTTATTCCTATCTATTATTACGAGGAAGCAAAGATTATAAACGTGGTTGGCCAACACAGATGTCATGACACAAAAAACTGCACATCTCACGTTCTACTGCAGATATAAATAAAATTTTAGTTTTAAATTATTCTAAAATATTTGTGTTATTTTTTATGACAATAATAATTTTTTTGATTTTTTTGAAGATTTTGTGTCCTATACCCCCTTAAGTACTACAGTGGCATATAACGTGACCTACAACACTGACTTCATTGGGGCTCTTCTGGAGCTCCTTGCGCGTCCCGTCGTTAGCATTGGAGGTGACGTGGTCTGCCGCTCAATTACTTTAACTATGATATCTACGTTAGGAACTGGTTTCCTTACACAAGTTTAGGCGATCACTCGCTATCATCGCCAAAGTGGCCTGCTAAGGAAACTTCTCTGAAAAATCAATCGGTTTTTCCCGTGTACTCTTCACTTCTTTTCGATGAATATTTTATTTCGATTTAGAGTAATGAAACTATGCAAGACTCATGTTCGTAAAATATCCATATGATCACATAAGTCTTTTTCTGTAAAGAATCTAAGATTTAATGGGATGTAATGAAATAACGAGATTTCTGTTGTGCAAGAATAAAAATTATAATTCTTCTATTTAAATTTTTAAGTCTCATAACATTGCGGAAATATTTTTAACGAGATATAACATTTTTAAAAAAAAAAGCCACGTAATGGAGTATTTTACTTCAAAAATTAGTTAAAATTATTTTGGACGTCTTTGTAACTTTTAAAACTATCCAAAGAAAAATTCATAATAACAATAAAAATATTTATTTTAAGAATCATTGATTCACTGAGAAGGCCCTTTCCATCTTGAATATTTATATACTAATTTCCACCTCATATAAATTCAAAATTAATTTATGCAAACTGTACAAAGTTCAGAGGTTAATTTGAGTTTTATTACGTACAGTGGAAAGTTTATAAAGGCTTTGTCAGTCTGTCCCTGTGGTCAATTATCTACATTTCCATTCCAAACTTTAAGTGCAACAAACCAGTGAGTAACGTCAAAGGGAAAGTAATGCGACCAACGTAACATTTATTCTAATTTGTAGCACAGAAATCGTTAGATTAAAGTAGTTATATGCATTTCTTCAAGAATATCAAACAAATTATAATGTTTAAAATATTTTGTAATGGAGATAGACTCAATTTATTTGAAACAATAAGTTTTTAACGAAAATTAGTTCGTTATGAAATATAGTTGTTTAGTTTTACTTTCACAAATAAAACAATTTAGGTGTATTTACAGAATCAATTTAAACAATTTTACTTGCGAAAATTCTAATTTGAGTTTGGAATTTTCCAATGAACTACGTTTTAAAGATTTCGTTATCTTATGTTGAAACAGTTTTAATGAAAGCTACTGTAAGTAACTACTTATTTGTTTCTTTGTTATGTAGGATTAACTTAACCTTCTGTAACTTTAACCCACATACACCAGCATAAGCAATGATGCAAACAGCCCCAAAATAACCCCGATCATATGTGAAGAGTGCAGAGGAAAAACCACTTAATTTCGTATAAAACTTTCCTCGTCAGGCCTCTTTGGCGATGATAGCGAGTGATCGCCTATACTGGTGTAAAGATACATTTTTCTTACATAGATTCACGCGATGCACGATTCCGACTCTTGGACTAAGCAAAGAAGAAAGAGAGAAACAGGCTTCATGTCGCCAATGTTCGCCCATCAGACACAATTACGCATAGAGTTAGGAAGGAGGTGTAGAGGGGTCTATCAGTTCAAATTGTTTGAAGCAGGGCTGTCAGGTTTTCCGAACTACTGCGCATACTGAGGTATCCCAAGTTGCACCGCTTTAGCAGTTTTTTTTTACTACTGCGCATAACATAGTAGCCGAAACTATAGAAACTGGCACTTAGGTATCCCAAGATGCACCGCACTAGCCTGCTTCTTTTGTGCGTTGCTGCGCACATACATGGGCCGCTCTATTCTCTTTCCTAACTCTATGCAATAACGGGATGACTCCTAATAAATCAAGTGGTTCTTCCCCTTTACTCTTCATGTAACATTCCCCCTTGTAACCACCAATACTTCGAGAGCGGACGTAGGTAGAGAAACTCCTGCGTTTGCCAATTGCTGTCTAGAGGAGCCGAGAATAAAGCATTATTTATTTATTTTTTTGCATCAGTGTAGGTTATACTGAGTCCCATTCACATTTAGTATATCACCATAATAAAATAAATCAAATACTTTTTCCTGATACAAATTCCTCAATATCGCCCTTACAAGTACCAAACTTCTACTACAGCTGTTCGGATAAAAAAGAAACTATAGGAAAAGCATATTTTGTTGACACATCGGTGTTGTTGAAATCTAAATAAGATAATTGATCATGTGATATTAGTTTGTTCAAACATTTTTTTTTTTCACACCCTTAGTTTCGATCCCGTTTGGCTTCAAAAATTTAACAATGGCCTAACGTATTTAGATTTAATTTACAGGTAAGTTCCGTAGGTCTTCATTTAATGCGAAAAACAATTACACCTAACGAACAAGACTTGTGACTAAATTTTTACTAGTCAAATGGCTGGTTGGTTGGTTGGTGTCGTGTTTAAGGGGAAAACTACATCTGTCCATGAATCAACTAGTCAATGGTTTTAAATTTAAATCGCAGATATGCAAAAAATATGAATTTAATAAATGACAAATTAAGAAATATTGAACAATCAACTTTTCGTTTCAACCGGATCTGAATAATTTTTAATACCAAAAGCTTCAAAATGTAATTTTGTTCAATGCTCTGGTTAATTAGCTGTTAAAAGTAATAAATTTTAGAGCATTTGGTATTCCCTAAATTTTTAACTATGCCTTAATGCAATGACCTTTAAAATAACCCCTGTTTAAGATGTAAATTTAACAATTTGTGACTTGAAAACGCCAATAATTGATAGGCATAAACTAAATATAGCACTAAAACTCGACGCATAACGTTCTAATTTACAAATACATTTCTGTAATAAGAATAATAATTATCACTCTATATTTTTTCGTAGAAGTGAAAATTAAATATAAAAAGATACAGAAACTGCACTAATTAGTCCTTACATAAAAATGCTTAAAAGTATAATTAAGAGCAAGATTTTTTTAAACACAACTTTAATTAATTAGTACCCGTGTTAAATTAGTTATTTTTCTCGCCTCACAATTAATATAATTAATTGTGGCGCGTAATCAACAAAACCGCCGTGGGCAAGTAAACTGCAACATGTTGACTAATGAATTGAACCAGTGTAGCAAGAAATCAATAATTTTTTGGCCTAAAAGAAAGTATACTAAATACCTGAGTACTTCAGAGCAAAAATGGTTTAATTAATTTTTGTAGTTATACAGCTGCTTACCTGGTCATAACAGAAAATGACTTTACATTTCGTACATTGATTTCAACATTTAAAAAAAGTAAATATATTATATAAATAATTATACTAATCATAAGAGCAGGAACTTAAAAGAATTTGAACATTTTGAAGTTGATTTTTTTTTCAATTTTTTATTTTATTTTTTATATGTATACAAGCTTAAACAAATATTCATTGAACATGTTTAATAAAACATGATAAGGTTTATAATCATGTCTTTATTGCTTATACCCAAGGGTTCTTTTCCCGGTGAAAAACAGACAGTAAAAAGATTTTCAAATTGCTCGTTATTCAGCTTCCTACGCTCCTTGTTAGGGGAAGCTAGTAGAATATCCACAATAAAAGTTCTGAATTCAAAACGTTATGAAAAAGAAGCATTTATTAGAATGATGTCAAATTTCACGGGAATATAATATATCCTTTAAGAGGGAGAAAGGGGAAGAAATATAAGAGGTAGAAAACGTACAGTGGTGGAAATTGATTTATGAACTAACATTCTTTTCACTAGATATCGCTTTGTATTAAGTGCTCACAATTCGAATTTTGTGTGTTGTATATTCAGAGGAAAGGAAAAGGATTTTCACACATAATTTTTTTCAAAAAATGATATTAAATAAAAATATATCTATTTTTAGTTTTTTAGCATGTCAAATGGTGGAAATTGATTTATGAACTCAAATTTATTTTGAACCCAGGTACCAAACATTTTAACTAGTTCTTCATTTGAACTTCGGGGGAAGCTTACTATCATTGTTTATAAATAAGCTTAAGGCCAACTTTGCTGAAATTAATATGTTTTACTCCCATTTTACTAAATAGGAAAGCTTGCGGGACTGCCTGAAGCCAAAAAGGTAAAAAATGACCCTTATATAATATTGTAACTAATATGTAAGAAAAATCAGCATATTAATTAAACGATCAACAAATATAATTCATAAATATTTGAAGAATCATTCTGACTACGGTAAAAACCATCAATAAAAAAGGTGTAACCCTCGTGGGACAAGGGAGAAAAGCAGGATTATTGGACTCGCATCCCAAAAAGTTACCATTTGTGGCAGAATTTGTGCATTACAGGACGAATTTGTTATGAACTATCACTTCCTGTAACTCCCAGAAGAGTAGGACAAATATTGATATCGTCGTCGAACTTGAAATGTTCCTAAATGAAGGCTGGTCCAAAACTGACTCTTCACCATAAGAACAGGCTATTAAAATATGGTCATAACTACATAAAATGGAGGGGGGTGGATTGAGAGAAATGGAAAAAAAGTGAAATTTGCTGATGAAAAAAATTCAATTTGGATGGACGTGATGGTTTAAACTCTTATTGAAAGGATCTTCGAAAATATCCAAGATCTGTCTTCAGCAGAAATGTTAGTGGTGGAAGTTTGATGGTTTGGGCAATGATATCTTATGATTGAAGAAACAAGGTTTTGTTTCTGAAGGGCTGACAAACATCACTTTATTGCAGATTTGTTCTAGAAAATTCTTTGATTCCTTTTTGCATGGCAAAACTATGCTTTTGATTATATTTTTATGCATGATAATGCAAGTATCCACATTTCAAACGAAATGGAAGACTGGTTTAATGTACAAAGTGTTGTTCATTTAGATCATACTGCCAATAGCCATGACTTAAACCCCAAGGATAATGTCTGAGATCAATTGGTATGAATAATTTACTCAAATGGAGTATGGTGTCAATGGACTCAAATGGAGTATGGTGTCAATGGAGTGTGCATCAGTTATGGAATAGAAGGACTTAATCATTAAAAACTGGAAATTGCTTGACCAAAACTTGACCCAAAGTTTCGTGTTGTCTATGAAAAACTAATTCAAGGAAGCAATAACGAAAAAAAATAGTTTAAGTAATTATTAATTGAGATTAAATGTAAAAGTTCATAAATCAATTTCCCTATGCTAAAACTAAAATATCAACAAAAGAAATTGTTTACGAAATTATATAAAATTTTATTTATGGGTATAATTTATAATACAAAGCCTGTATAGTGCATGAAATTTAAATCGATAAAAACGCATTTAATAAAGAAATACTGTTAAAAAACTGCCAGTTCATAAATCAATTTCCACCACTGTATGACTTATGAAAAATTAATAAAATATCGCAGATAATGTAAATGGTACAGTTAGCACCATCAATTAAAAGGGTTCGAATACAAATGTCAACTGTGTCGTAAAACCTGATATTTTTTTTAAGTAAACGATGGTCTAAAAATTACATACCTTTGCTGATAAACCTACTGACTTTTCCAGTTTCGAAAACCTTTTATAGCCTCTTAAGACCCGATATCATAATCCTACAGTTATATTCTTAATCTAAACATCGCTCCAAACAAATATATGCAAAAAAAGATATGCTTGCATAGTAATTACAAAAAAATGTTTAATGGTTACTGAGAAACACTCTTAAGCTCTAAAAATACACATTTTTTATGCTATAAAAGCAAAAAAAATCTGCAAAAATTTTTGTGGTTAAAATTTAATTTTAACATTGATTTTAATGCAAAAACACCTTAAAAAAACTACTAAAAGAACGTTTTGAAAAGTTTGAAAAAAAAGTTTAATTTTTTTTAATAATATCGTATTGACACTGTTCAACTTCATTTTTTCATTAAAATAAATTCCTGATAACTGTAATTAAAGGCTGAAAACTGATATTTGGATCTTCTTCTATTGAACTAGGTCAATTTCACAACTAATTAATGTGTTAATTGTTTGTGGGGAGGTTTTAAACATTTTGTGCCAGGTCTCAAGAGGTTATGCAGGGCCTGATATAGGAAAACTCAGACTATCGGCACAACCTATTTTGTTAATTATTATTATTAATTAACAACGAATTTATTTAATTATTGGAGTTTTTTAACATAAAAAATATTGTAAGATTAATTTTTTTATCACTATGACCAAAGAAGTGTACAAAAACAATGCTTAAGAGGTGAACCAATCTCCCTTTTAATAAGCATGGTTATTTTTTAACTGGATTAAACACTTAAGTTTTTGTTGTTTGTTTAACCCCATTTTTCCCCATTTAGTCCTCATTTTTCTAGTATTCATCTGGCCAAAAGAGTGAATAGACTGTTCTATGATTTCACTGAAAAGGTGAATTGATCTTTTCATTTTATGAGCGCAATGTCTTTGTATGTTTATAGAGCTCTTGGTAAAAAAGGAATGCGTTACTTGATAAAAGATCTAGATTTCCTTTCTCCCTACCAAGATTTTTTTGTCTTTTTTTAAAATGAAAGCTTCACACGATAATCTCCATTTTCAAAGCAAGCACGACAAGCATTTACAAAGCATAGAAATCAAGAATAAACCTTGCTGCCTTATGCGCCATCTCGGCGTAATGGACAAATTCAACAACTCTCACGGCGTTATGGACAAAATAAACAACAAATTAAACAACAACCTAAACTAAACAACTCTCACGGAGCTAATTTTATTATTTTACACTGATTCTTCTTTTTATTGATGTGCTCATCTATTGATAGAGCATATGCCGTTAAAAGTCAAAAAAAAAAAATGTATATGAAAGTGCCTAATCCTCTTAACGAATCTTTAACCGACTCTTTCGGAGCCACAGATTACACGAGTACATTCTGCGCATGTACATAATTCAGATTCTACTGGAAATGTGAATAGTTTATATCTATTTTACGAAAGCATTGGCCATCGGCTCTATTTACAAAAAGACAGCACTAGACTGGAGTCCCCCTCAGCACTCTTGGTACGGCGGCGCTTGGAAACCAGGCGAGATTTTAAAATTGCAACTATGCAGACAAGACCAAACTGCTCTCTCCAGATTCAGGACGTGACACACGACGACTTTGAAGTCTGAGGCCGGAACCAGGCTGTTTCCCTAACTGCCATGCAGGTACTCAAGCCAGTCCCTAGCACATACTCCATTGCCACGGTCTGACGTGGAAGGGCGTCAACGGCGACCCACGTTTCTTTTTGGACTTTCTCAGGGTCACACACATCATGGACCTGGTCTAATTTTGACTCAGGGATATGTAAAAACAAGTTGGTTTGTTACAGAATCTGTCACTTACACCGCTTCCACACAATATTTACGCTCAACAGGAAACATCCTAACAGCACCTCAGAAAGGGCTGTAGGGAGCCTTGTGGTCACGATCTCGGTGTCGAGATCGGAAGGTTGAGAGATCGAGACCCGGTACCACTGAAGACCTACCGAGTATATGCGGAGTACGTGCTCGTTAAATATGTTGGGTCCGAAAGTCCCGTGGGCGGTCATTGAGCAGTTTACCATGGGTACAGGTTCCTGGAGAAAATTTCCTTCCCCTTCAGGGACATGTCTAAATTGTGGAGGTGGTTACAGGTGGCAGCATCTGTCATTTGTGTATGTGTGCGTATTGCATTAATGAAAGCATTACTTTTGGGATCTGACATTTTACTTTCTTACCTCGAAGTTTCCCTTCCTGGTGTCGTTCTGGTCGAGCAGTGCGTAGTCGGCCACCCGGTCTCCGGCCGCGTCGATGGTCACCAGTCCGGAGATGCCTGCACTTGGGAAGGAGAGGGGCACATTGTCAGTGAGCATGTACTATTGTATACGTCCACACAATGTTACCAGTATTTTTTTGCTTAAATTTCAACATAATAGAGGCTAAACTAAATACACTGCTTAAAACAATTAGGGGAGCACTGTGCGTACTTTTGTCAACCCTTTCAGTTCCAACGTATTATTTTTTATTCTAATTTTTTTTTATTCTAAAAATTTTAAATTTGTAAAATAGATTCGTTATGGAATGAAACCTAGGCCCAGAAAGGAATAGTAAAAAACTGGGTTGGGAGGGAGGGGAATATTAATTTTTTTAACTAAAATTTAAGAGGGGAAATTTGAGTCATAACTTTTGAATAAATTTTAAAACATTTTTTTCATGCCTTTTTTTGTTAAAAAAAAAGTTCAAATCAATTTTTAAACACCTAAGAATGCAAGCGTGAAGAATTTAGGGCCAATTCATTTCAAAAAAGTTTTTGGGAGTGTATTTTAATTTGACATGTTTTTTACATTTTCTCATTTAATTAAAACATACAATATTTAATTCTTCAAAATACATGATTCTTCCATCTAACGATAAATAAATGCAACCTTAACCTAGTGATAAAAAAATCGCAAGCTGAGGATTCCTAATGGAATCATTGGGAATGAAAGGGTTTAAACCATGCATTCCCCTAATTCTTTTGAACAGTGTAGTATCAGGCTTTGATAAAAAAACGTTTACACGATGACAGCGAATGTAGGGCAAATATGTTGTATTTTTTACAGATTGTTTTACGTTAAGATAGTAGTCAGAGAAGAAAATTGTTGATTTCCAACTTGTAATGTGTCGCTATTGTGATTTCGCACTGAAAAGATCTTTTTAAGATCTCTAATTAATTTGGCTTTTACAATTCCCCGCTAAAATCAATTTTTTTGATTATTCAGATTTTCAAAAGTGAAAGAATATCCGAGAATCAAGTGCCTTTGTTGTGTGTGGACTGTTATGGTTTTTGAATTGTTAAGTTAGAACGTAAAAAGGTTACTTTTCGTATTGTATTCAAATTAAAAAAAAAAAAAACAAGTTTCGAAATACAGGTCATGGTCAAACATTTACCGTTAAATCTTCTGTTTTTGAATCTTGAGATTATCACGGACCCGTTCATGGGATCTTCATGAAGACTTCTGGTTTCATTGATGACGTCGCACAGCATCAGCACGGCATCGTGGAAGCTGGCAGTGAAGTAATTCACCTGCAACAGTTCTTCCATTTTATATTAATTCACGGCCAACTTCAATAACGACAAAATTGACCAATCAATTTTCCACGACAAAATTGATTGTCCTCACATATTGCAAGAATTTTATTTCTTTGTTCCTAATTACTACAAGGAAAAAATATGATCTCAATGAACCTTTTTTCACTAAAAACCATCTTAAAAATCAGCCATATATACAATTCATTAAACTGGTTAATAAGCTTCCAATAAGTAGTGATTTATTTTTTAACAATTTCATGAAATTAAAAAGAGATATTTTATCAGTGACCTTATATAACTCCTATCTGTATTTATATATATATTTTTCTTTTTGGTGTGTATTTTACTCAATTTTAATGCTTTTATCTTATTTATTTTTTAATCCTTGTATGTTCAATGTTTGCTTGTTCGATTGTCGTGTCTTACTGCTATGTAATTTGAAATTCTCTTTCTGTATAGCAGACAAATAAATAAATAAATAAGAAATAACAAGGCCAGAGAAGCTTTCCTAAACATGAGAGTCGAAGGAATTATTGACATCACTGTTTCGAGTGTCGAAGATCGAGAAACTGGTTCGGACGCATTCGGAAACCTAAAAATGTGGTCAGTCGTAAACGAGTGGTTCCGAACAGGTTTAAAAACAGGTTATCTTCATCTTCGGAGCACGGGATTAAGTGCGAAGCCCTCGGGTCCCAAAACTAAGTGCTTCTGTGTTAATTAAGTGATAACAAATTATTTTCTAAGCCACATTTCTCAGGCTATATTAAATATTTTTACAAATGTGTTTTTATGTGATAAATGTAGCTGACGAACAGGTCCTTTTGAAATGGGTTTGAATACTTTATGTGATATTTTTCTTTGAAAATTTTAAAAAGATATTCGAACCCATTTCAAAAACTGAAATTAAATCTATCTTTAAGTCAGCTGCATTTATCAAATAAAACAAAACGTTTATAAAAATATTCACTATTATAAATGAGAATAAATGAGGAGTACACGGGAAAAAGCGATTGATTTTGCAGAGAAGTTTCCTTAGCAGCCCACTTTGGCGATGATAGCGAGTGATCGCCTAAACTTGTGTAAGGAAACCAGTTCCTATCATAGATATCATAGTTGAAGTAATTGAGTGGCAGATCATGTGACCTCCAATGCTAACGACGGGACGCGCAAGGAGCTCCCAGAAGAGCCACAATGAAGAGTCAGTGTTGTAGGTCACGTGATATGCCACGCTAATACTTTAACTACAACCTCTGTGGTTCCTAGCTACCAAGATCAGGCGATTGGCGATCCCAACGCTTGGACCAAGTGAAGAAGAAAGAGGGAAACCGGTTTTATGCCGCCAAGCAGGCTATTGCGGTCGTCCGCCTAATGAATCAATCGGTTATTCCCGTGTACTCTTCAATTGAGATTCTCCAAAATACTAATGTCAAAACAGCTGACAAGTTTAAGTTATTTTTTGTATTACAAATGACTTAGTAAGATAATCAAGCATAAAAACATTTGTTTTTAACTTTTGCCGCTTTTTTTTTATTTTATATTTACAACTGTATTTTTGCTTTAAATGTGACAGCTTTGAATTTTTTTTTTTTTTTTTTTTTTTTTTTGAAAACTTGTGAAGAATTTATGTTAGGCGTTTGTTGCTATTACTTATTTTAAACTCTCATCTTATAAAACTAAAATTAAATATGTATTTTTCTTCAGTGTCTAAATTTACATATCTACAAAAGAAATGGTGACATTTTTTCAATTATTCTTCAGAGGAATTTTACTTCGCAAGTTTCGCAATAATATTTTTATGATGCTCGTCGTTAGATACTCATTATAGCCAATAATGGTTTAGTAAAAGTGATAATCAGCAGATGCTGTGGAATTTTATCTGTACAAAAAATAGATCCCATCAACGGAATTCATAATAAAACGTGACCATTACAAAGCTTTAAAAAAATCCGCTTCTTTTATTTTTTGAGGTGGCGCCAGGTTAGTTGCAGACGCATCAGTTTTATGACCGATCGGTTCTTAAGAGATTTTTCTCACACGCACAAAAAAACCAACATAATATCTTGTCATTGTATTCGTTTTACACTTTTGGTTACAGCTTTTGCTGTTCCGAAATTGATCGCGTAAATGTTATTTTGTTTTAATTTATTGTCTTGGTCGTTTATTTTTAACTCCTAACATTTTACGCTTATGTTGCATTTTCAACACTTTTTCTTTCGCAGATATAAATTATTAATTTTCGGTCAAACCACGATAAAATATTTTACGTTTTAGATTTCTTTTAGTGGAATACGATAGTAAAAAAGTAACAAAAAAAATATTTCATTCTATTACGTATATGATTTATTTATGAACGAAAAATATCCGATTAATTTCTGTGAATCTCTTAAGTAAATATATGATTATAAAATCATTTTTAAAACTTTGACTAATTTTTTACAAGTACTACACTTGCAAAAACTATTCCTATACTTGTAAAAACTGATAGTAGCTAATGGCTCAATCAAAAAAAGTCCAAATCTAGTGGGCGAATTTCGCAATACGCTTTTTTTCTTCATTATTTTGGAGAAAGTAGAAGCATGTAGGAAAATCATGCCTTGGACATGTCTTTTACATTTGGAAATACACTTGTAGAATACTTTTTGAAACTAGTTCTATAACTATAAAAACTAATGTCATACTTTATAAAACATACTTAAAAATCTATTAAAGTTCTCAAAAGCCTTATAACGGACAGAGGTACTATCAGATACTTGTGAGGCCATTTAATAACATCCAGATAGGAAAATTTTACTTCCGACATTATCCTTTCGCTCTTCAAAACTCTCATCTCTCAAATCGTTGCCAGGCAGGACCATCCGAAACAAATACAAATGGAAAAATTCTCGACCAACAACAGGCCTGAAGCCTAGTAAGGTTGGTCGAAAATAAATCTAGTACATTACCATTTCCCAATGACTATTAATCATTGACAACTCTATTGTAAAAATAATGCTTTTCTTACCTCCCTTTTAAATCACGATTTATTGAATTTTCGATTATGTCCTCTGGTCCGGCTATTTAAGGCTATCACCCCCATACCCGGTCCTCCCTCGATCGGGCATGCTAATGGTAATTCTATGGTGGGGAAATGGTTTTAATTCCAAAAAAAGTAATGAAATTATAGGAATATTTTGATGCGGTTTTTTTAATTCATAAAACTCCAATTAAATTGGGCTTTTAAAGGTTATTTTTTTGAAAACGTTATTTACTTTTTTTTATCGGAAATTTTTTCTATTAAAAAAAGTAAATAACGTTTTTAAAAAAAATAACCTCTAAAAACATAATTTTATTGGAGTTTTATGAATTAAAAAAAACCGCATCAAAATATTCCTATAATTTCATTACTTTTTTTGGAATTAAAACAATTTTCTCCCCATAGAATTACCATTAGCAAGCCCGATCGAGGAAGGACCGGGTATGGGGGTGATGAGCAGCCTTAAGGTAAAACCTAAAGCCCTTCATGTCTCCCTGTTTTACGGACTTGAATAACTAATTATATCACCCTTAGTTCTCCTATTTTTCAGGGAATACATGATTAAATATCTTAATCTGTAGATCATAATCAATACCACATGGACCACAAAATAAATTCAACTTAAATAAAGGTCTGGGTACCGTGTCCTCCTTGTAGGTGAAGTTGTAGGCTGACTTGGCCAGCCCTTTGACTCTCTCCGAGAAGATCTTGTACTCCTCCGAGTAGGGCTGGTTGAGGCTGACGATGAGGAGGGCCTCGTACGCCTCCTTCAGCTCCAGCTTGTGCTCCATGTCTCCTGTCAAAAGCAAATACAGGGTGGTTATGAAAAAAAGCTCGCTATTCTGTAGCTTGAATGAATAATTCAAATGCATCAAACATTGAGACATTTACTATTCAAGAAGGAGGGAAAAGAATGGAATCATAAAAAATAGAAAAAAAATTATCATAAAAAACAAACTCGTCTCTTGACCAGGGTTCTAAATTACGAGGCGTAGTCAATTATGGCCAACACAGCTAATTACGCCTGGTAATTTAGAGCAATGGTCAGGAGACGAGTTTGTTTTTTGCGATTCCATTCTCCCCCACCCCGTTCTTGAACAGTAAGAGTAAGAGAGAACAAAGTTTGTTGCATTTGGATTATTCATTAGCTACACACACTCTGAATAGCGAGCGTTGTTTTATAACCACCCTGTACTATATACTAAATGCAAAACTCATTTAACCTTAAAAGGGAATGGGCTCTGAACAGAGGGTCTCCAAACTCAAGTGCCTCAGTGTTAATCCAATGGGAAAAAACTATTTTCTCTGAAACATTTCTCCGGCTGTATTGGATATTTTTGCAAGCTGTTTTTTTATTAACAAATCTAGATAACTTACAGGTCTCGATAATCCCACTTTTTAAAATTGATTCGAATATTTTTTTTTAAATATTGATACAAAATTTTTAGAAAATGTCCTACCAATTTCAAAAAGTGGGATTGTCGGGGCCTGTAAGTCAGCTACTTATCACATAAAAATTCGTTTGCAAAAATATTCAATTCAGCTGGAGAAATGCGGCAGAAAAAAAGTTTTTTCTCCATTGTATTAACACTTATGCACTTTGTTTTGGAGACCAGCGATCCAACGCGCCCATTCCCACTTAAGAACCGGTTACCAAACAACGATTCCGTTAAGCAAAAACCGTTCTAAAAGTATTACTTGCTGTTTTCAACCAATTAAACACAAGCTGCTGCAGCACACTGTAAAAATATGTAAATTTTACGAGGAAAAAAACAAATTTACAGAAAAATACTGTTATTTCCTTTAAACAGTTTTCTTTTCTGTAAAAATATGCCGGTTTAAGTTGTTGGAGGTCAGAGTACTATGCAACTAATATCAGAAGAGAAAATGATAGCAAAACAGTTTTTGAACAAAACAGTCCGAATAATAACTATTTCAAAGACTCATACAAATACTTGGTAAAGACATCGCCCGATACTTGTAAAAGATCCGTGATCCGTGCCTACATTTAAGTTAACAAACAATTTTCAAGGCATAATATCTTTATGTCATGTTATTTTAAATGAAAAATATAGAAAATCTATGCATTCTAAATTATACATTTGAAGAAGATTTTGGTCAATATTGAAAAAATCTTGCTATCCAATCTAGTTCAGTCTCAAAGTTAGGAAATTTCCGATAACTAGAACCACTACAGTTGCAAGTATCGCGTAATCACCACTTCAAAGACTCATACAAATACTTGGTAAAGACATCGCCCGATTCTTGGAAAAGATCCGTGATCCGTGATCCGTGCCTACATTTAAGTTAACAAACAATTTTCAAGGCATAATATCTTTATGTCATGTTATTTAAAATGAAAAATATAGAAAATCTATGCATTCTAAATTATACATTTGAAGAAGATTTTGGTCAATATTGAAAAAATCTTGCTATCCAATCTAGTTCAGTCTCAAAGTTAGGAAATTTCCGATAACTAGAACCACTACAGTTGCAAGTATCGCGTAATCACCACTTCAAAGACTCATACAAATACTTGGTAAAGACATCGCCCGATTCTTGGAAAAGATCCGTGATCCGTGATCCGTGCCTACATTTAAGTTAACAAACAATTTTCAAGGCATAATATCTTTATGTCATGTTATTTAAAATGAAAAATATAGAAAATCTATGCATTCTAAATTATACATTTGAAGAAGATTTTGGTCAATATTGAAAAAATCTTGCTATCCAATCTAGTTCAGTCTCAAAGTTAGGAAATTTCCGATAACTAGAACCACTACAGTTGCAAGTATCGCGTAATCACCACTTCAAAGACTCATACAAATACTTGGTAAAGACATCATCCGATACTTGGAAAAGATACAAGCCCCACTGTATTTAATGGAAGTGGTGTTGTTTCATGTCTTTCTCCATTGCCATAAAGATGGAGTGCTTGTTTTCTTCGTCTTGTCGGCAATGCGCTTATTTTTAGCGGACCGTGAACTTCTTGCTAGAGATCGAGGATGTCAAAGAAAGAACGCCCACTACTTAGTCACCCAATTTTTAGAAAGATGAGTCATTTTTTAGGTTAAGTTTAATTAGCCTTGAGGCCTAGTGGTAGTGCTTCGCATTGCCACGCCACAGTTCCGGGGATCGAATACCGGACTGGGCGAGGTTGACCCAGCCTTTCATCCCTTAAGTGGGTTGATAAAATGGGTACCAAGCATGCTTGGGAACTAAACACTGGGGGATCCGCGTGAGGCTGACCATATTACCGGAACATATGCCTAGCACCCCCGAACCCTAGGTCACGAAAGCTGAAATTGACACGGCAGGCCTTGGCCCAGTAATGAGCTGTTGCGCCCGGGAGTTTAATTAGCCTTGCAGTAGAGCTACACGACACGCCGACGGCTATAATCCTAATAGGGTACTTCACTGTATCGCTAAAATACTTTCCAATATTAAATGAATTATAGTTTGAACCCAAAAGTAACAAAAGTATATCGTTTTTGGCAAAATAAATCTGTAAATAAATCATAAAAATCATTTTAAAATGGCTTATTTTTCATTGGTACGTCACGTGATCACAAACACGTCGATTTGACTGACTTCACTAGTCGGTATAAACAAACCGGTGTGAAGTTTTTTTGCTTGCAATTAAACTGAATTTAATCTAATGTACTATTAAAATAAGAATTATATAGATAAGGGAAGGAGGTTTTACAGAAGCGGATAGTTTAAATTTGCTTAAAGTAGATTCCAAAATGGAGCTTCAAAGTTTGTTTATAGTTACTAGTGGCGTTATAAATAATACGTGACAGTGACAGCCACAAACCTTTTTCGGGCGCAATTTTTCGTCCTTATTTTAAAAATCATATTTCTCTTTTTTTATGGGATAGTTGAAAAAAGGAAAAATACGGATCTAATATTGTTTGCATAAGAACATTTTGAGCCAATTTTTAAAAAAAATAAAGTCAAATACCCTATTTTCTGGTGAAGTGACCAAGTCGACACCTGAGTTGGCGAGCAGCTCAACAGAAAATCAAAATTGTAAGCGGCGGACCTCATTACTTTAGATGAGGACTTATTTACCTTGCACCATTCACATATACACGGCGCTATTTTGTAATGGGTCTTTTTTTCTCTCTCAACACTATCTATAGTATCTATTCGCATTACGGCTAATGCGGAGAAAGAAACCCGGAAGGCCTTAGATAGCTGCCACCGCTAACAGTCTGCGCACTGTACCGGGTGCGGGTCCGATTTCCGCCTTTGCCCCGGTTGTAATTTCTATCTCTGTGACAATAAAAAATCTTTTTGTCCCATTTTTTTCGACAAAGGTGTAATCGGGTCTCTTATCAAGCACACAAGCTGGAATCTATATGTATCAACCCCCTACCCCTACCCAGAATATATGATTAGTGGCATTAAAAAAAATGATTGTTAGATTTTATCAGAACTCTTGTAATTGTTTTTTCAGTGTAAAGAATTCGCGAATACTATCATACAAGGGGAAATTTTTTGAAACCCAATTTGGCTCAACTAGGACAAATTTTTTTATATAAATTGTATTAAAGGTAATAGTTTAATTTAAAACCCTAAAGATTTTTTTAAAAAAACACACAAAAATAAGATTAATGACATTTTACAAAAGTATTATATTAAGATTCTATTGTAAATTAAGAAGATATCTCAGAAAAGTTTAAAAAACGTTGTGTTATTTTCTTATCTTTCCTTGGGAAATATTAACTTTCCCAAAAGTATAAAACAATTTCCAACGAAATTCATATTTAAAGAAAACTTTTTACAAGCCAAAGTAACAACTGCATAAGAAGAAAATAATGACTTGATTTAAAAAGTCATTAATAAAATGAAATGGAACAACCTTTCTGGGTCTTTGATCGATTGTTTTTACTCATATTAGCATTCTAAATTCATTTTTTTAATAAAAAAGTCATTAAAAACAGCAATGACAATTGCATAAATAGAAAATAATAACTAAGTCAAAAACAACAGCGAAAAATTATTTACAACGAAATATATACTCAAAGGTTTGTTAAAAGTAGGATTAGCAACCAACAAGTATCTTATAAAAGGAACGATGTTTTGTGTACCTCAATTTTGCTGTTTTCTCGTCGCGTAATGAGGAGAAATGCGCGAGAGAAATCTCTATAAATATAACGAGGGGTTACACGTGTTTTCGTACTTTATCATGTTGAGATTGGGACGTCCCGCATGAAAACAGCACAGGTTCATACCCAAGGCTCATGTCAGAAAAACGAAATGAGAACGGAAACGGTTGATTTGAGGTCCTTAAAAGCAAATGTCAGTCAAACCTTTTTTTAATTTTAGGTAAACAACAAAAATGTCAGAAGGCCGAAAGCTTCAAATAAAACGTCAATGAGTTTAAAGGAGAGAAATCTATTCAAACGAAGCAACTTCTTTGCAGTTCAAATGCAGGAAGACCAACCACAAAAACCATTACCAAGAAGCAATCACCACGGATTCATGAAAATAGACAAAGAGGGCAGGAAGGTTTATAGAAACTGTGACAACTGTCCAGCTACGCAGCTTACACACCAAACCACATTTTTAAATACCCGGCAATGAATGCCATTTTGAGAGACATTGGAATTCTGCCATCGTTAATCGATCTTTAAGACATAAATACCTACAAAATTGCAGACGCGGTTATCAAAACACATAGTTTCATTTAACTTACATTCACATTTCGGCAAAGTCATAGACACGACAAGAAAAAAAACGAGTATAAATGGAGTTTCGTACTCAAATTTAATGTTTTAACTTCAAGTACCTTTACTTGACAGCAAAGTGCTAAATATTTTTTAGTTCCTTGAGAGATATTTGTATTAAATCGCTTGAACTCTATATATTCAGTACCAATATGAGTTTATAAGAAATAGAAAACTTGAATCTATATTTTCGAATCCCTAACGAGCATTGAAAAGATATTTGACAAACGAAAATTAGCTTTTATACTTAATTTTATCCAACAAAATAAACATTCGACGAAAAGTGATCTTGGCATAGAACAACATATGCATGCCAAATTAAGTTACACGGAAAACTAATTTTAAAATCTTTAAGTTACGGAATTTATTCGGTAAGGATGTGTTTAGTCTAATTAACAAACATGTTGTTAACCCTTTGTGTGCCAGTGATGGCATTTGGCATCATCATGTTTCTGATCATAATTAAAAATAATAATAGGGCTGACATCTATTGGGAATAATAAAAAAATATTTTCTAACAGAAAAAAATTGAAGAATCGGATGATGTGCTTTTTGATATCGTAAATGGCTATATACGGTCAGAAAAACATTTCTAAAATGTTGGTGCCGAATTGCTCTTGGGACTGAGAGGATTAAAGGGATAACTAGATTTTGAAAAATAGTAAAGGATATCACTTTTGAAGTTAGAATTTCCATCTGGAATACTATCGCAATAGGTACAAATATTTCTTTTGTGGTGAACCTCAATAGCTCGAACAATAGTCAAGTGATGACACCGACTCCTACACTCTTAAAACAAAAGAGTGAAATCCACTCCAGTTGGAGAAGTGCATTTTCGACACTGGAAAGGAATAAATATTAACTCAGACTGAGTTAAAATCACTCGTTTGGAGTGATCCTGTCGGAGGTTTAACACACAAAGGATCCACTCCAATAGGAGAAGTGCATTTTCCAGACTGGAGGAGTGAAAATCAATCAGACTGAGTTAAAATCGCTCGTTCGGTTTATGAGTGTAAGCAGCCACCCAGTGCAACTTTATCGCAACAATTTATATATTGAACGGTAATGAGTTGTATTGAAACTTGAACGATCCACAAATAGTTAATCATCCGGATAAATATTTCAGTAATATCATCTAAACTACGGACTATTTCGGTGACTTGAACGATCCACAAATAATTAATCATCCGGATAAATATTTCAGTAATATCATCTTAACTACGGACTATTTCGGTATGCATTATTTCCATTTTTATTCATTTTAATCTTTTTAGATAATTAAGTATTAACCCTCTAATGCATTCTGTTGCCATATGGCAACAAGTAACATAATCCTCTTTATTCTATTAAGGTAGACCTCCCTCTCAACAAATCTGTGTTGTTTTTTTCATCCATTACATTCCATTCTGTAGTTTTAGTTACTAATAACATTCATAGATGACAGTAGTAAAAGTGTATTCAAAATTAAAATTGAAGTTATTAACTGTTGTGAAATTACGTATTTGGCATTATTCAAAGTATAATAATATTAGTACTAAATACAAATAAATTGTTTTGAAAAAATAATTATAGTTCAAGAGGGCTATTTTAAAATATATTTAGTACTTTTCTTAGAATTCTTTTCAAAATTGGAATTTTGTAGTTGGTTTTTGCCACATGGCAACAATTTTAAAAATTGAAATTATTTAAATTCCAATGCAATTAAAAAAAATCAGTTTTTTTTCTCCATAATGTATGAGTATTAAGGATACAAATATATTTTTTCGGGATGAAAAAAATTCACGCATTAGAGGGTTAAATATCGAAATAGATAGAATACAGTCAGTTACTTTTATAAAAAGCTTGATGATAGGCTTTTACTTAGATCATTTATTTTGCAATTTCGAATAGGTATCTGAAGTGCTTTGTAATATTACATCTCATCTAAATGGGACAGCGTTTAGGATTTTCTCTGTAAGTGCCAATACTTTTTTTAATCTAAAAGAGATTGGTTTTTCAGTTAGTGTTCGCTCGACATTGACTTTGAACAATGCAAATTGGGTTTTCGCCAAATCAAGCTACAATGTCATGGCTAATGTCACAGTCAGACTTTTCCAGCTTTACAACGCTCATTTTGCAATTGTTCGCCTAACTTTGAATAAGTTGACAAATTTTAAGAATTGAAACTAACTTTGAATATTTTAACTTTGGCACTGGGAATTTCATTTTGGAAGTTTAATTTCGTTTTGTTTACTTTGGTTTACAGTAAAAGTAGTAGCTCCGAATATTCTCGATCGAAAAATTTCATAACTAGTTTTTTTTTTTTTTTTAATTTCAGGATTATCTCTTCCTTGTTGTAAGTAAAGCCGACCCGGCTGCACAACGGTTAGGAAGTAGCTCTGGAGCTTATGGGTGCAGGTTCGAATCCCAGTAAGACATGGATGTTTGTGTTTGCCAATAAATGTCGTTATTTGTCTTGTGTCGTCCTTTTCTTTGTGTGTCTCTTGTGACTGTGTGACTTCTGGCGAGCGGGGTAACGGGCTATAAAGCCTGCTCTTACCGTCTAGAGGGCGCATTCCATGTCATTTGTCATTTTTGTTTTAAGTAGCTTTGCTACCAAATGAATAGCAGTTTAGCCCATTAGCTTGGTTCTGTTTAGCCCTATGGATATTTTAAGGCCAGTTTGCTTCTATAACTGTTCCTTATTATTTTATTTTTTATAATTTGGTTATTTTAGCTCCACTTCCATACCCTCGATATTAGCTACACAGTTTTTAAAGGTTATAGGTTAGACTTGAAATATCGTCGCACTATAGCTGCACGAGGGATATTGGCGACGGGCTTCGTATTTTAGAACCACAGTCAAGTGACGAACCGACACCTGAATGGGCACCCAACGCAACCTTTAAGGGCAACATCGTACGCAGCGTCAGGACTTTGAATTATATTAAACGTGCACTCCCTTACACGGGGTATTATTTGTCGGACATTTTTGGCTGCATGGGCCGTTTATAGGTCGCCAGTTGTTTTGGCGATGCCAGGACCCGAACCTGGGACCTTTCGCATGCAAGGCGAGTGCCTAACCGACTGGGCTCCCCTGCCCCTAAAGGTTTATAGAATTCGAAAGGAATGTTTACCGTTCCCCCTGGCCCATGACTGGTTCCCCTTGGCTTCGTTCTGGAAGAGCTCCGTGTAGAGGAAGGCGTAGTCGCCCCCTTGGGTCATGTTGAGGCGCTTGGCGATCAGCATCATCTCCCGAACGTCCTTGTCCCCACCCAGGATGACGATCACTGGAAAGAAACAAGGTTAGGTTAGGTTAGGTTTGAATTATCGTCGCACTAAAGCTACACAAGGTTATTGGCGACGGGCGTCGTATTTTAGAACCACAGTCAAGTGACGAGCCCACACCTGAATAGGCACCCAACGCAACTGTTAAGCGCGACATCGTACGCAGCGTCATGACTTTGGAGGATATGTAACGCGCACTCCCTTACACGGGGTATTATTCGTCGGACCTTTTTGGCTGCACGAGCTGTTTATAGGTTTTTTTGGCGATCCCGAACTGGGATATTTCGCATGCTAGGCGAGTGCCTAACCGACTGGGCTCCCCAGCCCTGGAAAGAAACAAGGAGTTGTTAATAAACAAGGTACTTCATTTTCTAAGTTGGCCAGACAGTGAAGCTCCTAAAAGAATGGATTGATAGAAGTGCAGGAACAAGGTTATTTGGGAATATGTGGGAAACTATGGCCGCCCAGCAAGTATAGTGGTTTCGACCCTCGCTCGCCAAGCGAGTGGGCCCGGGTTCGAATCCCGGATAAGGCATGAATATTTGTGTTGTCCTGAGTAAATGCGGAGAGCGTGCTCGTTAAATCTGTGGGTCCGAAAGTCCTGTGGTCGGTCGTAGCGCAGTTTACCAATGGTGCATCATCTGGAGAAAATTGTCCCTCCCCTCCAGCGCCATGCCTAAATTGAGGAGGTGGCGCCATCTCGGAGTAGAAGTCAGACATCCACCCTCTCATGGGTATTCAAAAGCCTTGTGCCAACGGATGCTATTGCAACCCTCCTGCCTTCCAGGCTACGACCTGGATGCACATGACAAAAACAACATGGGAAACTATGGGTGTTTGATGCCGTACCCTTCAAACAAAAAAAAAACGATTTTATTTTAAATCAACCTTTTAGAACTGGAGGTAAAACCGATTGTCATGAGGGAGGTGGACACACAAACGGGGATAAAGCGTCCAGACAAATGATAAAAAGTATAAAACTTAGGTCTTTTAAGTCATATCTTTAAAACAAAAAAAAAAACCTGGTATCTTTATCAGTATCGATAGATCACTTCTAATGTGCATAAAAGTTTTTGTGGTTTTCCAAAAAAATGAGTTTCATGAGCATTTGGAGTAAAGTTTACATTAGTCTTTAATTAAATATTTTAAACATATGTCCAGCATAAATACTAATAAGTAAAAGCTAAATATAAATCTCAACATTGCTGTTTCTTTGGTGGAAAAATTACAAGTACAGGGTGGTTATAAAATAACGCTCCCTATTTGGAGTGGTCTGTAGCTTGAATGAATAATCCAAATGCAAAAAACTTTGAGACACTTACTAATCAAGAAGGGGGAAAAAGAATGGCATCATAAAAAACAAACTCGTCTCTTGACCAGGGTTCTAAATTACGAGGCGTAATTGGATGTGTTGGCCGTAATTAGCCATAATTGGCTTCTCCTCGTAATTATGACCTTGGTCAAGAGACGAGTTTCTGTGTTATAATTCCATTCTTTTTCGTAATAAAGAAGCTTGTCTCTTGACCAGGGTTCTAAATTACGAGGCGAAATTAGCTGTGCTGGCAGTAATTGGACATAATTGACCACGCCTCGTAATTTGGATTCTGGTCAAAAGACGAGTTTGTTTTTATGATTATTCTTTTTTATGATTATTCTTAAGGTATTCTTATTCTTATTCTGTCTTTTTTATGATTCCATTCTTTTCCCCCTTCTTGAATAGCAAGTGTCTCAATTTTTGGTGCATTTGGATTATTCAATCAAGGTACAGACCACTCCGAATAGGGAGCGTTATTTTATAACCACCCTGTACAATCCACGCTTCCTAATCTGAAGGCTACTTTGGTATTCTAGAAGTCTTATACGTCTGGTTTGATGCGATCGATGGGTTTGAGGGAAATAAGATAAAACTTTCGTAATTTATGAAGAGAGGTGTTAGGGGCGATTTAGTGCTTTGCTATCATTCGTCATTTGGTTACGTACCTAAATATAAATAAAAACAAGAAGTTCTAAAAGAACTAAAACAGCCTACTTTCCTGTTACTTAAATACTTACTAAAATTCTTATCTTGAAAAAACTAGGTTCGTTACAGTTAGTACAGCCACAACAGTTTCTACATTAAATTTATATGCATTAGAATAAATTTCCCTAAACACAGCATCCAGCTATAATTTCAACTTCTTAAAGCCAAATCAATTATTTTCATTAATTTTCTATCGCAAATTCCAAAATGCACTTAAAATAGGACATGTAAATTAACTAGTAGGTTTGTAACAGAATCTGTCACTTAATCCGCTTCTTAACAAGAGTTGTATTTAACAGGTAAAAAGGCGCCAAAAACACGGAATTAATTTGATATTAAACATTTACCCACTAAATTCGGCTATTTTCATTTATTTTATTTCGAAAATTAAATGATTATTAATTAAGTCGTTTGCAAAAATGCATATTTCAAAGAATAAATATTTAATATTTCTCGCTTTAAAACAGAATGAAAACATTTCATACCAACATACAAAGAATTTTGTATATAAATATATTTGACGTCATTTCAAACTGATCGATGTCGCAAAAATAAATTTATTTTAATTTATTGTCTGAAAGAATGAAAGTTTCTCGAGCGATTGTTGCGATGGCAATGGTGAGTTAATTCTAATAAAAAAGGCTTCCCATACTCTCATTAAATTTTAAAGTTCTTTAAATAATTAAAGTACTTAGAATTCGAATTCTTTTCTATAATTTTCAATGTATTCTCATTTCAATGCGCTGAATTTTTTGACGCATCTCACTTGTCCGTAGCATTTGTAGTTTGCAACAGCGATTTCAATTACTCAAAATTGAATTTCAATGCTAATTCAATGGTAAATTCGTCGACAAATAGTAGACTTTTATGTCCGCCCGATAGTACAGACAGACGGAAAAAAATTATGAAAGTTGGTTGTCTGAGATTATACCTTTCTAATAAAAAAGAATTTTTAAGATCGGATGGATAGAACAGCTTTGGGAAGGGGGGTACCGACAGATGGACGGACAGACGGACGGACGGACATCGACAGCATGTCAATACCTCCTTTTTCAATTTTGTTTAATTCTTTGAATTAAAAAAAAAGAAAAGGCTAAAAATACTAAAATAATAGGAATTTCCAATTACAATTACTTCTCTGGGTCATATTCTCGAAAAAGACGCAAAACCACACCGTGAAACAAGAACGCTGTATTGAGATATGATTAAGAGTCTACCTACCTTCTTTCAACAAACCGAAACCTTAAGCATTCCGAATTTTGTTTTGCAGAAAATACTTAGGAATAACAAGAGTGGACTTTCTCTTTCATATTTCAAACACTTACTACAAAATGACTTTTCGGATTAAGGGGATACACTCTAAAAAATGAATGCTCAAAAACGACGAATTTTTCCTTAATTTTGACGATTCCGTTACTGGCAAATACTCCGAGTTTTCGTTTCCTTAAAGTGAGGAAATTTGAATCGTCATTTTTATGAGGATTTGAATGTCGTCTAATCTAAAGAAATACTTCGTCATTTTTGAGCATGTGAGTACAACAATGAGATTCAGTTTCCTCACAATCAAGATACAGAATCGGCAAATCACGATCGTAAAAGCGAGGATTCGCATTTACTCAAAAGTCACGTGATAGTTTGACGAAACAATCCTCAAAATTAAAGAAATGAGGCTTGAGGATTCATGAATCGTCAAAAATGGAAGTGTATTTTTAAGAGTGTACGGTACCCAAAACATTATTTCTAGAAATAATAACATATATAAACTTCTAAGTTATAGCGGTTTTACATAATGTTCACTCTGAATAAACATTTTCTAGCAATAAAGCAATAAAACAAATATTTACAAACAGTTTTTCATTTATTAAAAGAAAATTGATTTTTTTTAAAACGCTATAACTCCTCTTTCAATTTTGAGAATAACTCCACCAAACCTTAATAGTTTGTTTTTAGTACTTTATTTTTCAAGAACTGCGTATTGATTTTAAAATGTGAGCTAGAGTTAAAAAGTAACATGCATAATACTAAAAATCACAAAAAAAAATACAAATCATTGAATTCAACACTAAAAAAGCTATACATAGTAGACCTTATTCCATGCACAATTTTGTGCACCATATACATACACATATAATATATTTGGTTTGGTTTGAATTATCGTCGCACTGGAGCTACACGAGGGCTATTGGCGACGGGCGTCGTATTTTAGAACCACAGTCAGGTGACGAGCCAACACCTGAATAGGCACCCAACGCAACCGTTAAGGGCGACATCGTACGCAGCGTTAGGACTTTGAAGGATATATAACGTGCACTCCCTTACACTGGGTATTATTCGTCGGACATTTTTGGCTGCACGGACCGTTTATAGGTTGGCAGCTATTTTGGCGATGCCCGGACCCGAACCGCAGGCTAAAAGTTTCAAAATTCTACCTTAATTAGCAAAACGGTCTTAGGGATTTATTAAACACAAGAATTGAAATAAATGAAACAGAGAAAGAAGGTTGAAAGCAGACGAAATACGTATTCAAACTTACCCCCTTAAGGGTACCGTATACCCTTAAGGGGGTCATAGGAGCCTTAAAAATGCGCAAAGAAGGTACTGCAAAGTATAGTTTGATCTTTCATGTAATTTTTTAACTACTCAATATACAAGTAGAATTTTTTATAAGTAATTCTATAAGATTTATTTAATATAAAACAAATTTTAAAATTTATGAAACTTTAGCCAAAACTAAAATTAATGATATTAAACATAAAGCTATTTGAACACATTGGGATTAGGCTTGCGCGGCAAATTGTGAGGTCAAAATTGAAAAAATGACCATGAAAATGACTTAATATTGTACAAATTTGTGCAAACAAAGACTTATACCTAAATTTTCAGCTCAATTTTAATTAGAAATTATTTTTAAAAAAATTTTAAATAAAATTTTAAAATTTTTAATAATTTTTTTAGAAAAAAGTTCTTAAAATAATTTCTAATTGAAATTGAGCTGAGAATTTAGGTATAAGTCTTTTGTTTGTACACATTTTTACAATATAAAGTCATTTTCATGGTCATTGTTTCAATTTTGACCTCACAATCTGCCGCGCAAGCCTAATCACAATTTGTTCAAATAGCTTTAGGTTTAATATCATTTATTTTAGTTTTGGCTAAAGTTTCATAAATTTTAAAATTTCTTTTATATTAAATAAATCTTGTAGAATTACATATAAAAAAATTATACTCATATATTGAGTAGTTAAAAAATTACATGAAAGATCAAACTATGCTTTGTAGTACCTTCTTTGCACATTTTTAAGACTCCTATGACCCCTTAAAGCAATAAAAATACTCATAAACATGGAATAAATTATTAAGGGTTAAGATCCCTCTGAAACTTCATTAAAATATTATTGATTTGCAACTCGAGGGGAACCTAATTAAAATGAGTCGTTTAAAACCTCTTAAACTGACGTAATATAATATGTAAAACACTTAACGCTTCAACTAAAATTATATAATTTATGGCAGCGGAAAGATGACTAAATTTCGGGACTAACTGTTTTAAAAGAGATGGAAAGACCATAGAAGCAAACTGAGAGCTTGGAGTTACTTTTATTATCCTAAATATCAGTTTGCATTGTAATCTTCTATTCACCGAGTATGATAACAGGAATAAAAGATAAATTTGGAATTAAATTGTCATATCTGGTTGCTTCATTACTTGCAAGTGATCATGGCCGGATTTGTAAATAGGCTTTAAGTCGGCTGTAGCCAAGAGCGGCAAATTTTTGAAGCGGCATTCGGCATAAAAAATATATCAATATTAATATTTTTAAGATAGAAAACTAATAATTTAAAGTAATGCGTAAATTGTAAACGTATATATAGTACTAATATTAAGTAGTAAGCATGGTTGCTTCGAGGGCAATTGCACCCTCTCCTCCGGATTTGGTAGTAGAAAGAAAAGTAGTAGAATAGTTTAAAAAAAATCGCCTATTATTTCAATTTAGAGTGTAAAAGTACGTAAGTGATTCTTATATGTAGAAAGAAAAAAGTCAAGAAAGCTATATCTGGCGGCAAATCAATCGTAGCCTATACAGGCGGCAAATCTTTATACCCGGCCCTGCAAGTGATACCCATTCTTTGCATGGGATAAAAAAAAATCAGTATAGAACTGCATTTAAGTATTCGAACCATTTAGTTTGGTAAACGGCAACGTTTCGGTTATTATTCCCTTTCTGTCATCAACATTAACTTAAAAAATTGCAGAAATTCATTTTCTTCCTTGGTTAGCAGTTATTCATGGAAAACACATTACATCATGAACATTCTCTTAAACAAAACTCATCGTAAATACCATAAGTTTGTAGACTTAAAAAATAGTATTTTTAGAAGATTTAAAATATTCTAAACGATATTTTAATTAGTCATTTTAATTAAAAAAAATTAAACAAGTAAAATAAATAAATATGTGTTAACATTTTAAGAAGACGTTGATTAATAATTTCAAATCGCAATTTTCTGGAAACTAGCGGGTTTTTTTCTTATTTATATAATTTTGATTACAGAATAAGCAATAAATAAATACTTCTATAGTTTTTAATTTAGTTTGCATAGCAAATGATAAAAAAAAACTATTATCTTAATTTAGTAAAAAAAGTTTATATAAAAGAGCAGCACTTTTTTTTTTCTTTTTTGAAGTGTTAGAAACAGCTGTTCTTCTTATTTACGACTCAAATGGTTCTCAGAAGAATTCAATATCGGCAGAGAAACATTACAGTTGCCAAGAAGACCTTTTATATATTCTCTTCCTTCCTTCGCAAGACTTTTAAAATGATGTCAATGTGTTACGTTTATTTCAATCCGTTTTTGAAGATATTCGATATGGTGATTGTTGCTTAAGTTAAGTAACAACTAAAGCTTTAAAATAATGTTCAAATTCTGTTCATCATTAAAAAAAATTTAAATACTTGAAATCTCAAAACAATTTCAGAAACGTTAAAAATATTTGAATTCTCGGAACTATCATTCTAAAGTTTGCTACAAATTTATGAAAACCTCTATTAAAAAATATAGATCACTATTTTAAAGTAGCAAATGAAGAAAATGTCACAAAAAATGAAATTTGAACTAAGAAAAATGTAGATAGGATTTGAAAAACAAAGCTTTGTCCGTAAAATTTATTTCAACAGTTCAATAACTTAAAAACTTTGTGTAAATGATTTAATTAGCAAATTTCGTATTATTTTTTATTCATTCCAATTAACGAAACAGAACTTTTTTTAGGGCAGACGGGGGTTATTAGTCTTCCCATGGGGCAAGCTTCAAACCAGATCATTATACTGGAAATGAGAAGTTGTGGGTGCCAACTGTCTGATTTGTTTATGGAGCAACACGACTTAGAACACTCACAAGAATTTTTGCTCAGTTGGTGTTGCAGTATTTTAATTTGATCTGTTTTTATGCGTTTTTCAAAGTTGAGTGATTTTTTTATTCTCATTTCCAAACCTAAATTAAACGTAGCTTCATTTAATTAAAATTTTTATCATTGCTTACAATAAAAGGTGGTTAATCTCTCTACTTAAATATGTATTTCTTTTCAAAATAACTTAAACCTGTAATCGACAAGGCACTATTAAAGTCAAAATATAGCGACAAGGTAGGTTTTACAAAAATTCACGGGCAGGAATGCTAACAATGCCTTGTATATAAACGTGCTCCAATCTTTATAGTAATCCAAAAAAAAATAGGGGTCTTTTTTACAACCGAATGACAAATGACATTGATTGCGCCCTCTTGGAAGGAAGAGTGGTACAGCCAAGTAATATAGCATTTTATTACGTTTTTAATGTACAAAATTTAGTTTTCTATTTCGATTAAAAATTGTCCACAAAACTATAAAAAGAAGGCTTACAGAAATCGTTCCATTCTGAAACGACATAAATTACTCTAAACTGTCAATAATGGATTTAGCTGCGTAAAAGCATCCAAGAACTTAAATATTCCCAACAGAGATCAAGAATAATTGCAATATTGATTGAAATATTTCACGTTGCACCCAAAACTTTGGCGTAAATTATCCGGTTAAGAAAAAAGAAAAGCAATAATCTCACCAAACTTTAGTGTGTGTGATCTGAATTTTTTAATGCAGTCTTTCGCAAAACTTAAGACACCTCCTTGAAAAGAGCATCATACTATAGTTGCACTAAAGAGGAAGTTACACAATTCATTTAATTTCAAAGTGATATTGATCATTTTAAAACAATTTAATGTAATATAAACTGGTTTTTTTTTTAATTTTACCTTTATTCAGGGTATAATCTTTTGGGATATTTTAATTTACAAGTAAATTTGCAACAACAAAAAATGTTTTAATTTTGTTAAATCCTTTCAAGAATAGTTGGAAATTTTGCCCCATCCATTTTTGGCAGTCTGTGAAAACGTACACCGTATACGGGGCACGTTTTCCAGTTTGGTTCGGTTTGAATTATCGCCGCACTAGAGCTATAAGAGGGCTTTTAGCTACGGATGTCGTATTTTAAAACCACAACCAAGTGACGAGCACACACCTGAATAGGCACCCAACGCAGCCGTTAAGCACGTTTTCTAGTTCAACGGGCTTGCAAATTAACCACTCGCTACCAGCAAGTGTCTTTACTTTTTAGAAAAGTAGTAATGCTAGTTTGTAGATAACTAGCTTCCTTACAATGTAAGGAAGGCAATGAAATCTTGGTTTCCTTTAAAATAAATAAAAGTAAAACAAAATATACATTAAAAAAGAATAAAACATGGAAAACTAGCCCCGATCTCCAATATTTCTAAATGAAAATTCATAGTTTAATTGTGAAGACATTTTTACTATATTAAGGCCAAGTGGCCTATTGGTAGTGCTTCGCATTGCCATGCCACAAGTCCGGGGATAGAATCCCGGATTGCGCGAGGTTGACCCATTCTCTCATCCATTGAGTGGATCGATAACATGGGTACCAAGCATGCTTGGAAACTAACTATTGTTGGTTCCGCGTGAGGCTAACCACCATATGCCTAGCACCCCAGAGCTATAGGTCGCGAACGCTGAAATGGGCGCGGCAGGCCTTGTCACAGTAATGGGTTGTTGCGCCGAGGAGTTTAGTTTAGTTTTTTATTACAATATTTTGAGGCAGATATATTTGATTATGCCCTTTACACTTAAAATAATTGTGTGTGATTTTATCTATTTTTGATGTCCTCTTCACTCGAGAGGTCCACATACTTCAACATTTGTAGGAATCACTTCACATTTTTATTTTCCAGGGTTTTTTTTTTTGTTGCTAACTTTTTTATTACAATCGATAATGCTGACAATCTTAACCTCTTGCGACCTGGCGTCCTCATTTGGGGACATTTTTAAAAACCTCTCCACAAACAATTAAAACGTTAATTAGTTCCGAAATTGAAATGGTCCAATAGAAGAACATCCAAATATCAGTTTTGAGGCTTTGATTACAGGTATATGTCATTTCTTTTAAAAAAATTAATTTGAACGAGGGTCAATACGATTTTAGAGCGTGTATATTTTTTTTCAAATTTTTCAAAAAGTGCTTTTAGTAGTCAATTTGAAAGGCATTTTGAATTAAAAATAAGCTGTTAACTACAAATAAGAGCTACGGCCTTTTTGTTGCATTTATAGCACACAAACTGTGTATTTTTAGAGTTTATAGTGTCCCTAAGTAACTATTAAATATATATTTTTTAAAAATGTCTTTGCAAAACAATTTTTTTCGCATATATTTGCCAGAAAAGTATGTTAGATTAATAATATACGTGTGGGATTTTGCTCTGGTATTAAGAAGTTAAACCTCAAATTTCATTGAATTAATGCGTCTCACAACAAATATAAGACTATAATCTTTTGAAAATTAATTACAAAGCATACTTTTACACATATATTAGTTCGAAAAATATATTGATATAAAGAATATGTGTGTCGGATTTCTTACTTTAAAGTAACGAGGATAATTAGTACTGTCCTAAACTCTTGCAGTTTTCCCATTAGTTACCTAACGAAATCCCCAATATGCATACTCCTAAATTAAGTTTCTTACATAATATATTCTGCTGCATACTTACTGAGAAAATATTAATGCGTTCTCTGAGGCTGTGAAGTAAATTATCTCAAATTTTAAGGTTCAATAGTTTTAATTGAATAGAATAAACTATTTTAGTATACAAAAGTTTCTTTTTATTCTGAAACAGTTGCAATATGGAAGTTCTTTTGTTATATTTAAGAAAGAAACAAGCATATATATTAAAAAGGAGCATCTACTTCTTAGGAGAGCATTCTGTTAACTTCAGAAATAACGGCAGATTGGACGTCCAATGGTGATTTTATTATTTCATATTGAATATTTAAAGCATTAAAGAAGCCTTTACGGCTAGGAGGGCCCAGAAAGGCCACCAAAGCACACAGAACCTCACATGTCTCATTACTTTCTAATTGTTTTCTTAATTTACTATTGCAAACATATGCTTAATTTTATATAATTTTTATTTCGGTTGTATTTTGAAATGTTTTCAGATTTAATGTTACCTCATTGCTTCACGATACTTTCTTCGGTTGACCAATTAAATGCTTACTTTTATTTTATATCTTTTTCACTACCTCATACAATAATTTTGAATTCGTTTTCCTTGGTCGAGGGATGGCCACTCTCGGTTTTGTGAATCAAGTTTTAACCTTTTTTCCCTCGTCCCCGTCCGAACAGACTTGCTGGGGGGGGGGGGGGGGATATGACATATTTTGACTTAACCCCCTCAAAAACTTATATTTCTATCCTCAATTAAACTTCAAACTCAATTACCGTTTCAAATATCCTAAATATCATTTAGTACTTTGGCATCCCATCACCCTGGTCGCGTTCCCACGGATCTTTAGTGCATCATCCGCCTACACGTTGACCTTTTTAACCCTTTCTTATAACAAATTTAAAATCTTTGATTGGTCATCGAAGAATGGACAATAATAATCTTATAGTTGTGACGCACTTTCTAATTAGACTCCAACATGTAAGGTTGTGTGCTCTTTTGGTGGATTGAGCTTCGGCTCTGGACTGTCCCGTTATATACTCCTAAATGCCGATCCAGCGGCGTAGTGGTTAAGGCATTGGCCTCTGGAGCTGCTGGGTCCGGGTTCGAATCCCGTTCAGGCATGTATGTTTGTATTTGTCGAGTATATGCGGAGTACGTGCTCGTAAAATCTGTTGGGTCCGAAAGTCCTGTGGGCGGTCATTGCGCAGTTTCCCATGGGTACAGGTCCCTGGAGAAAATTTCCCTCCCCTTCAGGGACATGTCTAAATTGCGGAGGTGGCGACAGTTGGCAACATCTGTCATATGTGTTTGTGTGTGTCTTGTGTTGTCCTACTTGACGATGGTTTATAAGCGGGTCCTTGCGACCAAGCACACAAGCCTGAAAATATATGTCTACCAACCAACCAAATCCTAACTGAAATCTTTACAATAAAAAATTTTTTAGACGTCCATTCCTTCATTTCTAAATTAATTAAATAATAGGTGTGCGTTCCTGTGAAAGTAGATGTTGATCAACGTCAAATTCATTAACTGAGAATTATTAAGGGGTCATAGAGGAGTCTTAAAAATGTGCAAAAAAGGTACTACAAAGCATAAATTGATCTTTCATGTCATTTTTTAACTACTCAATATATAAGTATAATTTTTTTATATGTAATTCTACAAGATTTATTTAAAAATCAAACAAGTTTTAAAATTTATGACACTTTAGCCAAAACTAAAATAAATGATATTAAACATAAAGCTATTTGAACACATTGTGATTAGGCTTGCGCGGGCAATTTTGAGGTCAAAATTGAAAAAATGACCAAGAAAATGACTTTATATTGTACAAATATATACAAACAAAGACTTATACCTAAATTCTCAGCTCAATTTTAATTAGAAATTATTTTAAGAACTTTTTTCTAAAAAAATTATTACAAAATTTTAAAATTTTGATTTAAATTTTTTTTAAAAATAATTTCTAATTAAAATTGAGTTGAGAATTTGGGTATAAGTCTTTGCTTGTACATATTTGTACAATATAAAGTCATTTTCTTGGTCATTTTTTCAATTTTGACCTCAAAATTGCCCGCGCAAGCCTAATCACAATGTGTTCAAATAGCTTTATGTTTAATATCATTTATTTTAGTTTCGGCTAAAGTTTCATAAATTTTAAAATTTGTTTTATATTAAATAAATCTCATAGAATTACATACAAAAAAATATACTTATATATTGAGTAGTTAAAAAATTACATGAAAGATCAAACTATACTTTGTAGTAACTTCTTTGCACATTTTTAAGACTCCTATGACTCCTTAAGGTAGGCGAATACCCGAAATTTCCCAAAAATCTAAAATTTTTACTATTGCTTTAATCTTTTCCAAATTTGGCATAGTGATTTCAAATATAATGAATAATACTATTTAGGCTTTTGTTTTTATTTAAATATTATTTATTCATTTTAAACGGTGTTTTTCTACTAAAAAAAGAGGTTTGCGCCAACAAGTCTACCACATTGAATTAATTTTCATCTTATGAACATTTATTATATGTTAAATTATTCGTTTTGAACTGATACATGCAATGACCCTCTACAGTTACATACAAATTACAAAAAAAAAAGTTATTAAGAAAAATGTTGTAAATTAACCACAAAAAAATGATTTTTTTCGATTAACTTACACTTGGACATTTTTTATAAAAAAAAAAACTTGTATACTTTCACCAGGTGTTAGAGGTTCATAGCACAGATATATATTGAAATAGCATCTGTGAAAAATTTCAGGTAAATTAGTGTAAAACTTTTTATGCTAGAAGTGTTGGCGTAAACCCCTTTTTTTAGTTGAAAAACACCGTTTAAAATAAATCAATTATATTTAATTAAAAAAAATTGCCCAAAAAGCATTGTTCATTATATTTGAAATCACTATGAAATAGTTGGAAAAGATTAAAGTAATAGTAAAAATTTTAGAATTTTGGGTATTCGCCTACCTTAAGCTATTAAGAAAGAACTGTTATCTGCTTGGTTAATAATATAATTATTTTTACGATATATCCCATATACTTATTAAAACTTAGTAGATTAACACTTTTAGATTATCACTTAGCGACACAGTAGCTGAGAGATTAAACATGTCCGCCTCGTAGCCCAAAATCGCCGGTTCGGGCCCCGGCTGAGTCGTCGGAATTTCTGGATGGGAAAATATTAGACACGCATATCATATATTAGTTGTCATGATTATGTAGCATGTAAAATATACGTGGAGGGCCCATTTGGCTTGGGTTCTCTCGTCAAAATTAAATCTCGGCGTACTGTAACATCCACAGAGAGCTCAGATTCATTGCAATCTGCGCGTCAAAATTGGTAGGAAGAGTCGCCTAGAAGGTGAAACAATAAAATAAATGGCCCTCAAGTCTGGGGAATATACCGAGTCTTCAAAGGCTTGACAGCTAATGTTGCAGCCCCATAAGAGAAAAAACACTTCTGCTTCGACGAATTCCTTTGCCACGTAGCGTAAATTAGGGATAGCATTATCAATTTCTTAGCTTTTGATGTCGTTAGACATCATAAGCAGTGAGAGTGTTTATTTAGACAAGGGTATTTGCTGTAGTTTATCATAACATAAAACATTAGAGAAGCGTTATTTTAAATGAAAAGTATTTTTGCAATGATTTTACATTATTTTGACACTTTTTATAGATTCCATGTTTCAAATTTCAAAATATTGTACATTTGTATTCACGCTTTTAAATTGCAAACATACGCGTTTTTATTCTATCTATCAGAAATATTGAAAAATAATGATTTCTTTATTTGAATAATACTTTCTTACGAAGAAAATGGTAACTCGTACGAAGAAATGGAAACTCGTTTACAGCTACGTCTATTTTCTCTTGCACGTGGTTTAAAAGCCCTATAGTCTTAACATTAGTTCAAAACCGTTTTGTCCAAAACTTTTTCTCAATGAAGTCACTTCCGTAGATAACATGTTCACAATTATGTCTTTAAAGTTTAATTACGTGGGATTGTTCAAGATATTTTTTTAAGTGAGATTCAGTGGCTAAATTGGTATGACGCTTCGCTTAAAGCTTAAAGGTTGCACGGAATCGTGGCTACTGCGAAATGTTTTTATTTTATTAATAAAAAAATCAGAAAAGGTACGGTAAAAAACGATACTCACACAGGAATCCACCTTTTATTTATACCGTTGGCCAATGCATAAAAATGATCGGACTGCATTTCATTTATATTTTTTTACTCATAGGCAGAGTTGCCAATAATTGAAAAACTCAAGTACATTTTTAAAAAGTGTATTTGATGAGAAGTTATTAGCCTGTAAAACTTGTTTCAAAGTTGCCCAATTTGACTGTAGATAAAATTTGGATATTTTTTCCTAGCAACTGAGCTTTCAGATTAAAACCGTAAATTTGACTAGATTTTTTGCAGAATAAAATACTAATGCATACCTCTTGAACAAGCCTTCATACTTCTCATAATGGCCTCCAAATCGGACAGAATCGTCTTGTTCGCCGCCCTGATGTACGACTGCTGACATATCACCTCGAACCTGTTCGTGCTGGCCAAGTAGAACAGCAAATCCGCCATGGCCGAATAGTAGACGTCATTCTGTCTGAAGATCATGCCGAACAGCTTCCACTTGAAATGATCCAGGAAAGCCAGAATGGCCCTGGCCTTATCCTGCAGATCGTACGACATCCTTATCAGTGTGGTAAACTCTTCCCGCTGCTTCAGGACATCGCCTAGGCCCGTGATGATGGGTATGTTCCTGTAGGAGGCGAACCTTCCTACCACTTGGAGATCGTCGCTGCAGGCCGGGCCTAGGTAGGCCGATATGTTGCCGAGCCTGGCTAGGTCGGTGGCCTTGCCGATGGCCATCTCTGCAGAGCATTCTGCCGGGTAGTAGCCTGGCAGTAGGCCGAGGGTGACGGAGTAGTCTTGACGACATCGCTCGGCTGCGATGTCGATGGCCGGGCCGATCCTCTGGATGTCGAATCTGTTGTGGATGCCACCGTCCACCATCAAGACACCCACTTTGAATGTTGGGTTGTCTTGTTGTTGAGACAGTACGCTTGTCATCAGCGTGAGAAGATATGTCCAAAACATCATTTTTTTTTATAGAGCAGCTAACTGTTAATCAGGAGTCAATCAGAAAATATATGAATATGACATATTTAGAAATCTTTGAAGTAAGGAAGCCATTTTAACTAATTTCGACTGTTTGCTTTTTCATAAAATATCATGGTAAAAAAGATCCAACGGTTTAAGATAGTCAAGATATTTATATCTCCGTCATGTTTGATGTAAAAGAGGAATTATAAGAAATGTATAAATCTAATAAAAAAAAAGTGGAATTGGTATAATCTATTCTTACTAATAAATATTAAGGGTCCGTAATAAATGAAATAAACTGTTATATGTCATGATATAACTAATAATATGGCAAGTAAAACTGACAAATAAAATTGGTTCATAACTAATGCCATTTTTTGAAAATTTGTAAACTAATTGTACTTTTACCAAAAACAATATTGTGGGATTACTTTGTAGAATAAGCTGCTTTTCAGAATTTCAATCAACACAAAGGTTCAAGTTAAGCTTCATGAAAAATAATATTATTGGATTCGCCAGTACACCGAACATACAATCGATAAGTCATTGTTTCTTCTCGGAACTTGAAAAATTTATATTTGCTAATAATACAAGTTGTATTTTCAGAAACTTTAAAATTAAAAGTTTGAAGGTTGTATCAAAAGATTCTTAAAAGTGTTTTTTACCGACCTCAATCATAAACAATATTTCATTCTTTCCACGATCTACTGATATTATCTTTTTACATTAAAAAAAATCTTCATAAAAAATTTTATACACGGCAATGTTAAATTTATAATTTATAGACGCACATTTCTTGGTCCACACTTTCTTTACTTTCTTTGATAATATAATATCTGCTTCACTACTTTTCTTCGGAACGTCGAATATGCATTGTAAAACACATTTTATCCAATATGAAAATGCTTAACTATTTCAATAACTAATATTAATGAGCATCATTATTTTTTTGTTATTATCCTTGGGGGATAGGTAACTTATTTTACACTGTAGACTACTGATGTGAAAAAGTATTAGATACATGATGACAATCCCAGCACAGATATGAAGTCTTCTTCCACATTCAAATAATGACAAGAACCTAATTCCACAATTAAGTTCAAACGCATCTTTCACCAATTAAATTAGTAACAAGAACAAACTTCCACGTTCGAATTCAAAGATTCTTAAACCCAATCCAACACTTCTCTTAATTAATCCAACACTTCTCCACACTAAAATTAATTTCAAGAACAAACTTTCACATTCAAGTTCAGCACTTATTCCATATTCAAATCAGTGACAAGACCAAACTTCCATATTCAAGTTCAACTCTTATTCTATATTCAAATCAGTGACAAGAAAAAACTTCCATATTCAAGTACAAACGCGTCTTTCACCAATTAAATTAATTACAAGAACATACTTCCACGTTCGAATTCAAAGATTCTTAAACCATTTAAACAATTAACAAGAACAAAATTCCACAGTTTAATCCAACACTTCTCCACACAAAAATTAATTACAAGAACAAACTTCCATATTCCAGTTCAACACTTATTCCATATTCAAATCAGTGACAAGAACAAACTTCCACATTCAAGTTCAACACTTATTCCATATTCAAATCAGTGACAAGAAGAAACTTCTGAAAGTATTTTTCCACGACAAACTTTTCAGTGCACTGAGGTTGGTGTCCTCTATGGGAATGTCACCAAATGCTTATTTTAGAACGTTTCCTCACACGTTCTAATAGAATGTCGGGAAGATGTTGCAGGATCGTCTGAATCCGCGGAGCAAGGGGAGTTAAAATAACCGGGAAAGTCTCCGCGCCCGGTAGGTGGCACGCGGTGTGTTCTGTTCCCCGAATGAAAGTAGAAAATGAGTGCGTGGTGTTTGTGATGTTTTCAGAGAACTGTCAATTTTTATTTAGATATTTTTATGCAGAAAATTATTAAATACGAGGGCATTGATAGGTAATAGATATACGTGGGTAATTGAAATTTCTTCGGTTTTTTAATTTTGAATATTTTGCCGGTTTTAGCTTAAACACTTCATTTATAACAGTAAAAAGTGGAGGGTATTATAATCGTTCAGTCCGTCTGTCTTTCCGTCCGGCACCCACTTTCATAGTCCAAACTACACATTCTACAGGCAAATGCGATGCGGCAGCGCATTGAAATTAGAATACATTGACAATCTCAGAAAAAATTCGATTCCGAAGTACTTTAATTATTAAAAAAATCTATGCTTATTTAAAAAGCATAAGAAACTATTTTCATTGTAATTAAATCACCATTGCCATTGGCAGCAATCATTTGAGAAAATTTAATTTTTGGAAATAATAAGTTAAAAGAAATTTATTTGTGCAACATGAATCAATTTGAAATGACATCAAATATATTTCACTAAGAGATTCTTTGTTTGTTGTTTATATTAAACGTTTTGGTTCTATTTAAAAGAGAGGAATAATACATTTTTATTTTTTAAGTATAAAGTAATTTTTTCAAACAATAATAATTATTGAATTATTATTAAAGAAATAATTATTGAATTTTTGAAATAAAATAAGTGAAACTAGCCAAATTTAGCGTGTAACGGTTTATAATAGAATTAATATTGCGTTTGGCGAAATTTTTCCAGTTGAGCACAAATGTTGCGTGGAAGCGAGCTGAATGACAGATTCTGAAACAAACCTACTTGTTTATTTACATATTTTTTATACAAAAAATTAATACGTGGGTATTAATGGGTAGTGAGTATACGTGGGTAATTTTTAACGTTTTTTCTATTATAAATTACAGAGTTGGAAACCCATTTTCCTATGTTTTTAAATTTCGATTAATTTGTATTTTTTTTCCTTACTAAATGAGAAAAACGAAACACATCACTAAATCCTGGGATACTAACATATTAAATATTATTTTATTGAAATTCATAGAACCCATACAATCTTATATTTATATCGATCAAATTTTTATAAAGGAGGTCCATGAATCTATGGCAAAATAATTTAACTCTTTTTTTTAAAATAATTGAACATCCATTTTTTGTGAAAACTTAAAACGTTATTAAACTTGACGTATATGTCCCACTGTGTGCAGAAACGTGACATTTTGTCAAAAAGCTAACCTCCACCAATGGTACATTCGAAAAAAAATTTATAGTGCATAGTACGCTCCCCATCTTGTTCAGTTTTGGTCTCCCTTCCTCAGGAAAGATACAGAGCTGCTTGAAAAAAAATCATCATAGGGCTACAAAAATGATTAAAGGTCTATCTAATATTGATTATGGTAACAGATTAAGATCTTTAAGCTTGTATTCCCTGGAAAAGAGCTAGGGGTGATTTAATGCAGTTATTCAAGTTCATGAAACAGGGAGACATGGAGGGCTTAGGTTTTACCTTAAATAGCCGGACCAGAGGACATGGTCAGAAATTGAATAAATCATGCTTTAGAAAGGAGGTAAGGAAACATTATTTTTACAATAGAGTCGTCAATGAGTGAAATGCTTTACCAGAATGTGAATTCGAAGAGAGTTGAAGATTTTAAGAAAAATCTCGATAGTTACTGGAAACTGGTAAGGAATTAAATATATATTTTGGACCAACCTTGCTGGGCCTCTGGCCTGCTGTTAGTCAACAATTTTTGTATTTGTATTTGTCCTGTTTGCAAATAATGTTTTTGTAAAAACGAATTACGCTTCAGGCAAACTTATTATAACTCTACGAGATTTCCCATGAGTGAGATTTGACCGTATTAAAAGTTTTTAAAAGGGAATGAGCCCGCTAGACCTAGGATCTCCAAACCTAATTGCCTCAGCGTTGATCCAATGGAAAAAAAAACATATTTTTAAGCCACATTTGGAATACATTGAATATGTATACAGACGGGTAGTTTTATGTGATAAATGAATCTGAATTACTGCTATTGACAATCCAACTTTTTGAAATGCGTTCGATTACTTTTTTTTTTAATTTTCAATAAATGATTTTTCACAAAATATTCGAAACAATTTCGAAAAAGTGGGATTATAGAGAACTGCAAGTTATTTACCTTTATCATTTAAAAAAAAACTTTTGAAAAATATCCAATACAGCCGGAGAAATATGGCTTAGAAAATATTTTCTTTATCCCATTGGATGAACACTGATGCACTGTGGTTTGTAAACCCAAGGTCGATCATGCTCATTCATACTTGCATCACAAAATCGACAACAGACAGCATTGATGAGTTACAATCTCATAACAAGTGAAGAGGAACAGCCCGTTATTTCCTTTACGTATCTTTTCAAAATAAAGGGTTTCGATAATGGAGAAGTGATACTTTCTCTAAATGTTGGTTTTCGGGTGCTGTGATTTGAAAAAGTGTTAAGTGATATAATATTAAGAAAGAGAATGATTTATTTGAAATATTAAGTTTGAATGGAAGATATATTAACGGTTGCTAGCACATTTAAGAGAGCAAAAATATTTTTTTTAAAGATTACACTTACACTACAGCACAATCTTTTCTGTTTAATATAAGGAATAACATATACCTAAATTTTTATAGTTTTTGGAAGATTGACAAAACTTTCCTGACATTTTAATAAATTTTTCCAACGTTAGACTTTTGTAATTTATCGTCTTTAAATTACATGTTTTTGGTTTTTATGTGCATGCCTTCTTCATTTCTATTTAACAGGAAGACTTATTTTTGGTAGGCATGCCAATCATATGTACAAAATCATATAAACTACAAAAATTGCATAACGATTCATAGTATTTTATAAAATGCAAATTGTATGGCCATAATGGGCAGTGAACTTAAATTTATTTTTGCGCATTGTAAGAAATATAAAAATTTAATCGGATAACATGCTTTGTAGTCTATTATGTTCCTATAACATTTATCAGTGTAAAAGGAGTTAATTTTGTCTGTAGCATACACAATTAACCCTCAAATGCATTTCGTTGCCATATGGAAAGAAGTAACATAATCCACTTTATTCCATTTAGGTAGAGCTCCCTCCCAACAAATCTGTGTTTTTTTCATCTATTACATTCCATTTTGAAGTTTTAGTTACTAATAAACCTCATAGATGACAGTAGTAAAAGTGTATTCAAAATTAAAGAGTGAAGTTATTAACTGTTGGGAAATTACGTCTTTGGCAGTATTCAAAGTATAATAATATTAGTACTAAATACAAATAAATTGTTTTGAAAAAATAATTATACACAGTTCAAGATGGTTATTTTAAAATATATTTAGTAATTTTTCTAATAATTCTTATCAAAATTGGAATTTTGTAGTTGGTTTTTGCCATATGGCAAAAATTTCAAAAATTGAAATTATTTAAATTCCAAACGCAGTTAATTTTTTTCAGTATTATTTCATGAGTATTAAAGATACGAACATATTTTTTGCGGATGAAAAATAATTTATGCATTACATGGTTAATTATCAGATGAGCGACTCAAAGTGAATATTATGAATCTCAAAACAAGATTCATTAATTTTTTATTATGAAAATTTTTATGAAAAAAAAGTCGTAATTTGTACACTAATTACCCTATTTAAAAATTGTTTCACCAATACGTTTTAAAAAACTAAAAACTGAACAACTAAAAAACTTTTTGTTGCGGAATGGGGTTCTTGTGCCACTACTTCAATTTCTTCTTTTACCTATAAATCTTACCATTGATTAAAATGCCAGTTGCAGTTTTGTCAAACAATTTCGATAGTGAAGTTGGAAATTCTTTCATCTTGTTCTTAGAAGTTGGTGGTGTCTCCGAATCGGAAAGGAATAATCAGCGGCATATTTGTTTAAGAGGATTTATCAGCCAACTTTATTTTGATTCTGACTCGCCAGGTGGCGTTACAAATTTTCGCCAAATGATACGTCTGGCGATTTAAAAAAGGGGATGCGTTTCTCTTTCTGGGGTGTGGAGCACGGCAAGCTTTCTCAATCACAAGATAAAGATTATTCGATTGTAATCAGGTTTAGACTAACGAAAACTGGTTCCGGTACTCTTTTGCGAGCCCGGACGATGTTCTGGAGGGAAAAAAATTGTGTTGTTTGGTTATGTCTCTTGCATTTAATTTTTTTATTTGTTTAATAAATTATATTTATTTTGTAAATATTACGATCTTTCAGGAAACTATTTCTTTTCTAGTTTGCTCGTACTAATACATTATATTTCTATTTATAATTACCGAGATTTGATACCGCTATGAACTGCTCTAAAGTCATCCCTGTAAACTTCGGAATACTAGTTTAGCTTCGGCACATAAACAGTATTGTTCTTAAGGGGTCATAGAAGTCTTAAAAATCTGCAAAGAAGGTGATCTTTAATGTAATTTTTTAACTACTCAACATATAAGTAGATTTTTTATATGTAATTTTATAAAATTTATTTATTATATAACAAATTTTAAAATTTATGAAACTTCAGCCAAAACTAAAATAAATGATAACAAACATAAAACTATTTGAACACATTGGGATTAGGCTTGCGTGCCAAATTTTGAGGTCAAAATTGAAGAAATGAGCAAGAAAATGACTTTATATTGTACAAATATGTACAACAAAGACTTGTACCTAAATTCTGAGCTCAATTTTAATTAGAATTTATGTTAAGAGCTTTTTTCTAAAAAAAATTAATAAAAATTTAAGAAAAAAGCTCTGAAAATAATTACTTATTAAAATTTAGTTTAGAAATTAGGTATAAGTCTTTGTTTGTACATATTTGTACAATATAAAATCATTTTCTTTGTCATTTCTTCAATTTTGACCTCAAAATTTCGCGCGCAAGCCTAATCCCAATGTGTTCCAATAGTCTAATGTTTGTTATCATTTATTTTAGTTTTGGCTGAAGTTTCATAAATTTTAAAATTTGTTATATAATAAGTAAATCTTATAGAATTGCATATAAAAAAATTATACTTTTATATTGAGTAGTTAAAAATTGCATGAAAGATCAAACTATGCTTTGTAGTACCTTCTTTGCACATTTTTAAGACTATGACCCCTTAAATCTAGTTCTGTACTTTTAATTGTTGGCGTAGCAATCTTTATGTTTGTTAAAACTAATGGCATACTAATGCAAAAGTAGAAACCCCAATGTATAATGAATCTGTCGTATTAGCAGTTTCAAAGGCAATAATAAGGTCAGCAAGATACAAACAAACGCGGGTTTATGGTCTTCAAAAACATGTGCAGGAACCTTTTGTATTGCTAGTGGCAGTTTGTCAATTTGTTTATTCGGTTGCTCTTGTAAATTAGACACTGGTCTCTTTATTACAAGCCTTACTCCCGCCACTAATCTGTACATTCGTTCTGAAAGAAGCTTTCTACATTGCACACCTTTGGAACCGGGAAATCTTGACGTGTTTTTTGCAACTTTTCAAGGCCTCTAAAATAGCGTCGGACTGAGTGATTGGCACATTAAACTTTCAGTACTCTGCCACCAAACGACACATGTTCTTGAATGTTGCTCGAGAAGTTCTTAAAGAATTAAAAAGCCTACATGTGCAGTTACTTAAGTACTAGAATGAAATTCTCGTCGAAAAGCAAGGGTATTATAATAACATTAACTGCCACCTATAACCACTTCCGCACAAGATTTATAACTTCAGAACAAATATAGACTAACCCAGCATTCAGTTACAATTTGAATCTTCAACTCTAAAAATTGGCCACTATAATTACATTTTTTCTTCCGCTAATAATCTTTATAGTTTATATATAATAAATAATCTTTATAGTTTGCTAAATTTATTTGCAGTTTGAAGAATAATTATGTAAAATTGAACGAGTCACATCCTGTAGCATCCTTTCCGTGATCTTTGGCAATGCTTTGAAAATCTCACCTTAAATTACACGAGATTCTTGTAATTAAATAACTATCAATAACTATAATATTTGAAAAAACCTGATATATCCAGAACATTTGGCAATGATAAACATGAAATAACTCCAAATTGCACTGATAATTAAAGGAATTTAATTGTAAATTAATACCAATTAGCTCTTTAAGCAAAAAAAAGTAACACTGTGAACCACATTCTTAGTAAACAAATATAATAAACATTAAAAAAAATCACATCGTGGTATATTTTTTATAACGCCATTCCAAATCGATTTACAAAGAAAAAATTAATAATCTCTAACATTTCAAATAAGGTTTTTCGTGATATTGCTGATGTGGCAACAGTAATTTAAATGACTAAAAATTAAATTCCAATGCTACTTTAATGGGTCGCGTTCGTCGACGTGACAAGATGACAGATATCCGTATGGACGTACAAACAGAAGAACAAAAAGTATGAAGTTAGATCCCTGCTGTCCTATCTTTCGATGACAAAAAAGATTCTTAAGATCTGATGGATAGAACAGATTTCGTCACCGAAGTAAGGACAGACAGACGGGACACTTTGGGAAGACTACCATGTCAATACCTTCTTTTCTATTAAAAAAATGTTTCGAATTTTAAAAAAAGATTATAAAATATTCTAAAAATAACTTCAGGGCTTCATCCTCATTGACTATACATCCCAGGACCCCTCCCTAAACATTTTTAAATAAACGTTTATATTTCTCCCTTCAATAAACCCACAGACTACGGCCGTCATTTTAGAAATGGTAAACCAAAGGTCACTAAGTGATTCGATTGAATAACTCGTCAAATATTCAGCCAAATGTAACAAAAACTAAGATTTAGGGTTTATGAGGATTCTTAATATTTCTTAATTATAAAATTGGGTGCTGTCATTGAAAATTTTAAAGTTAATAGCATTTTTAATATGAAGACGGCTCCTTATGCAATTTTTTTGTCCTGCAATTAACTCATGATGTTATATAAACACAAAGTCAAAAAGGTTCTATAGGATGACTAACGTTCGAAATAATCACTAGTGGGAACTTTTTCCACAGCTGTACATATCAAAATAGCTAAAAGTATCCAAGCGCCAATAGCCCTCGTGTAGCTCTAGTGCGACGATAATTTAAACCAAATCTAATCTAAAAGTATCCAACCTATACTACAACTAAAGTAGTCAAGTTTAAAAGTCGCGCGAAATTCTTTGGCTGGATTTATAATGAGCTCCGCCCACTTTTCCATGTGGTTTAGGTTTACAGTTTGAATGATTTAGATATTGGCGTTTTTTTCCTTCTACGATTTGGCGACATTTATTTTTGTGTGTCATCAAATTTTAAAATCATAGATCCTCGTTTGTTATGAACGTTTTTGTCATAAAAAGTACTTGAAATGTAAAAGCATCATTTAAATTCTGTATTAACATACAAAGATAATGCATGAGTGAATTATTTAAATTAATAATAAATCTTTTTAATCAATTAAGCCAAGTTGTCCTACAGATGTCGCCACGATTCTCAAAATGAAGCTTTTAAAAAAAATTAATAATTAAAAAACTAATTGATATTGTTCCTTCAAATCTTTTTTAAATTGTCTTTCATCCCTATTTGCGTATCTGGTGCAAACAGATCATACGTTTAAAAAATACTTTTCAAGAAACTATGATTTGAAAAATAAAGCATTACGTGTATACCCTGGTCTAAAAGTCACCAAGGTGACGAAAAAAAATGACCATGGTGATTTTTTGGACGACCTGTGTGACATGACCATGGTCATGTCACCTGATGTATTGGTCATATCAGCATGGTCATATCAGATAGGTCGTCCAAAAAATCACCATGGTCATGTCACTAAGGTGACGAAAAAAAATCACCATGGTCATGTCACCAAGGTGATGAAAAAAATGACCATGGTGATTTTTTGGACGACCTGTGTGACATGACCATGGTCATGTCACCTGATGTATTGGTCATATCAGATAGGTCGTCCAAAAAATCACCATGGTCATGTCCCATAGGTAGTTATAGTTATCATCATGGTCATGTGACCTATGTGGCATCCCATAGATCCAAAAAATCACCATGGTCGTGTCAGCTCAGTAATATCACCAAGATAACAAGGATAAAAATCTTCCTGGCAAAAAATAGGACTAGTGTGCTTTGAATAGCATACAACATGATCATGTGATTGATGCATGGTCACGTGATGCTTGGCGATTGATGCATAGGGACATTTACGCAAGCTCGATATTATATAAAACAAACTGCTTGTAAAAATATTATACAGCCTGTGTAATTCAGAACCAAAAATTATTTTTTCCGTTGCATTAACACAGAGAGAAGCGTTCCGTTTCGAGACCTGATTACTGGTCTCATCTCCCCTCCCAAGTAAAAAAATCACCGAAAAACCTTTAAAAAAACCTTAAGGAAAACTGAAGGTAATTCGGACTAAAAAAACCTGCGCTTTCCCTTAAAGGGAAAATGCAGGTAAAAAACCTGCATATTCCCTTCATTTTTAGTCCGAAATACCTTAAGGTAAAAAAAACCCGTGCTTTCCCTTAAAGAGAAAATGCAGGTAAAAAAACCTGCAAATTCCCTTCATTTTTAGTCCGAAATACCTTCAGTTTCCCTTAAGGTAAAAAACCTGTGCTTTCCCTTAAAGAGAAAATGCAGGTAAAAAACCTGCATATTCCCTTCATTTTTAGTCCGAAATACCTTTAGTTTCCCTTAAGGTAAAAAACCTGCATATTCCCTTTATTTTTAGTCCGAAATACCTTCAGTTTCCCTTACGGTAAAAAAAAAACATGCGCTTTCCCTTAAAGGGCAAATGCAGGTTAAGAAAACTCTTCATTCCTACACATTTTTGTCCAAAGTACCTCCCTTAAACTGAATGAGTCGACGCATAAACAAGCAATTTTTTTAACCAAAATGCATAACTTTATATTAACTCCTTAGGTAACTTTTAAGTAAAAGGAAAAAAAAATAATGTGTACCCGTTTAAATTAACTTTAGATATCTTATGCACAAATCATAAATAAACTATAATTAATTGATTAATTTGTGACAAATGAATGACTGATGAATTTGTAAATAAATTCAAAACGAATGTATACAAATACCGAGTAAATTAAGATCCAAGTTTGCGCGGGTTCGAACGTTCCCCCTCCTATTCTTGACTTCAACCCGCTGTAACCCCCTGAATCGAAGAGCTGAATTGCTTATTGGATTTATCAAGAAATGAAATTTAAACTATATCATTATTTTTGGCCAAGTTTCTGCTACCAAACTAATTACTAAAATGCCACTTTCTCAATTAAAAGTACCCTAATTTGTAATAAATAAAACTAACACGATTAAATGTACTTACGAAAGCTGAAATGGGCACGGCAGGCCATGGCTCAGTAATGGGCTGTTGCGCCAGGGAGTTTTTTTTTTTTAGTATTACATATTATTTACTAGACTGCAACTTTGAGAGATATTACTAAAAATATAGGGCCTGAAATTATCGTCATTATGAAAACACCAGTCAAAATATTTAAAATTTGAAAAATTAAAATGTTAATTTAGATATATTTCTCCGGAAATAAATTACACTATTTTACGAGTAAATTTATTAAAATATCAAATCTTACGAGAAGGATGGTGCATTGTTCCTTGCCCTAATCCTGCATTCAACACTCAAAAATATATTCTAGGCAAAGATAAAAACAGACCTATATTTTTCACATAAAATAATTATTGCAATGAATTGCGTTTTAGAGTATAGCATCATTGAATTTTAAAACATTATTTCTTTACATTATTCAGTATCACAATTATAAATTAACTAGCACTTTTGCCACTCTATTCGCTCTCCGTAGTGAGCCAGTACGCGATGGCAGTTCAGTACGAGTCGTTCCTCTATCCTACTATAGAATTTTTTGGCAATTCGGGCAGTTATTTTTTATGTTCAATTTAATATGCATATAAGTAATGTTTCTAACACTTTTATATATAAGATGGATAAAAAACCTTCTATTTGGCTAATAATTACTCTCTTATAACTTTTGAGTCATGATATTAACAAATTAAGACCTGATTTTTTAAAAAGTAATTACATGATTAAATTATCTCATGTGCGAACCCTGTTAAAAACAATGAACTAAAATCTAAGGAAAATCTTAAAAATGCATTAAAAATATTATCATACTTAACATATATAGTATGAAAACAAATATTTAATTGCCTGTAAAATAGACATAGTACAGCCAGGGCGAATGCGGGAATCTAACCTGCACCCAAGTGTGCAAGTGAGTGAACCTTTACAGTGCGTATACTGCTAGCGTTAGTTCCAGTGATCGAAACCACTTGGTCAAGCCCTATATTGTCTCCAGGTTCAGCTTTACTGTACAGTAACTATTGGCGTGATGTTCAGATTTGGCAATAGTTTTTTGTGGCAACCTGTCTGACTTTGACCGAAACCCATAACGGTCAGATAGGGTTGCCGGAAAACGTCATCGTTGCGAAGAGAGCATGACGTCAAAAGTCGCCAGAATACGGACTTTTGGCGCGATTTCGGAAAGTTTGCCAATAGTTACCGTACAGTAAATTTCTACCTTGTCTCCATTTTGGTCCATGGTGCTGTTGCCAGGTTCAGTCTCTACCTTACTATCGAACTCTTTGGCTAAAACCAACCAAGATTAACAACCAAACCTCGATTCACTAATTTATATATTATGAAAATACTAATCCAAAAATTAAATAGTAGTATATTCAACACACCTGAAAGTATTCAGTATATTCAACACACCTGAACCAAAGCAGTCATGAAGCAACACTGGTTGCACTGACCTTTTTATGATTCTGATGAAGAGGATCTAAGGTGCCACAGAAGTCAGGACAACCAGAAGAGCTAAGGAGGTACCAAGAGTAAAGTAGCAGCTGGCCTGATAGTTTGACGAGGGAACTTAATTTTCCCCGGAAAGAGGGAAATTGTGCATTTTGTCAATAAGTTAATAAAGGCACTTACAGTGTCTCCTTAAAAACTTACTTTTAAAATGACACAATACAATGCTTTGTTATTCAAAAAAGCACTAACTGAAAGAAAGACAGAAAAAAAACATAAGTTGTGTTTAAATCAAAACATAAAAAATACAACTGATTTTCAGAAAACAATTCTTCAATAATACATGCGTTAATGCCAAACTTAAATTTACCGCTTTGATTTTTTTTCTTTTAAACAATTCAATGTTATTTTCAAAAAGAAAGTGACAGTTAAATAATTTGTATTGAATTAGAAATTCTTCAACAACTTATATCCACAAAAATTGTGTTAGAAAAAAACATTAATTGTTGGAAAATTTATAATGAGTATACATTTTATAATGAATATTATCATTCTAGTACATCCCAATAGTTTTACTATAAATAACAGTAAAACTGGATACATAAACAACACGCATGCTTTCACAATGCAATCTACAAGCCGATCCTAAACAATCTACAATCAATAAAAATAATCCCATCTACATGCAATAGAAAATAACGATATCAAAATCGACTTACCTTGTTTATCTTCTTGCAGATTTTCACATTTTAAAAGTAATTTTTTAAACAAAACTTAAATTTTTGAAGAAATCAACAATCCGGCGGGCGAAGTCAAGAAAATGAGAAGTTGAGTTGTCTTTCCTTCGTCTGCTTGGCTCGGAGTAGGGAAAACTAAACTAAAAACTGTTTGGTTTGGTTCCTTGCGAAAGAGCAGTGGCGTTCGCCGCAAGTTATTAAAAAATATTTGGAACTTATGTACAGATTTATGCCAACAATTTTCGTTGTTTTTTTAATTATTTTTAGAGCTGTTTTAGTTAAGTTTTGCAATCCACTAAACTGTATGACTTAAGAATCAAGTCAAGAAATACTTTCTCGCTGCGGTTTGGTTTGTTTATGAGGGGAAATAAATTAAAAATACAGTAAATGTGCCCGAATGTAATACTCTCACCTCTAATTATTTATAAACAAGTTCTATATGGCAATTTACTCTTATTTTTTTAAGTATTAAATTACGAAGCATTATGACAGTGTTCGATAGCGTAATCTGCAATCAATGAGTGATGGGCTTGTTTTAACATGATATAGCAAAGAAAACAAAACTACCTATGAAATCACAGTTCCGAGCGGGTGATCTTTTTAAACTAATGAGATGTTTCAACATTTTTGTCAAATTAAACGAAACAAGAAATGAAATCGCAGTTAAGAGATCGTGAGGTCTTAGGAAATATTCCTATAGAAGCATATATTAGTAGTATTTCAGCGAATTTTAACGATTCACTATTTCTCATAATAATTTCCATTTACGATTATGTGTTTTTAAAGTTGTACCTAATTAGCAAGGGCGGACTGGCTAAAATTGGCCCACTCGGCGCAGTCATGACTTTGGCCCATCATACCATAATGATATCGACGCGTATGTTTATTAATTAATCAAGCAGTTTTGATTAAAAGTAAAAAAAAATTCAATATAAAATCTAAAGGAGAAGTGATAAAACATAATTATAAAGGAGTTATTCGTTCTTTAAAATTTTTATTTGGAAGATACATTTTCTATGAAATATTCGTCCGATACCAGGACAGGATTCTCATGATAATGTGTGGTGACCAAATCTCATTTTGCCATTTATAAAACCAGATTGAAATTTGACCGATATCTTGATTTTTGATGACGAAAACAATTATAGATATAACAATTTACAAGTTGTTCAACAGATATTTTGCAAGAACTCTTATATTAGAATATTCGTTATGCGACGAGTCCCATTACATTGTAACAAAGCCAACTATCGCCAAATACTATACGCCTGTTAAAGTTAAGCCTAACTTGCACATGTAATTTTAATTTTGCCAAAATTTAACAAAAAATTCCCGTTGTATGAAACTTGTATGCGTGCATTCTTTTTTATATTATGTGCAATTTAAAAAAATGAATTGTTTTTGGTTCATAAATTGTATGCTAACTTTGAAGCAATATATAAATAATTTAATTAGTTAACTTTCAAATACAAAATAAAATGCAATCATTTGTGAATTTTCATGAAATCTCAAATAGTTTTAATCGGTCCTTATATATTGGTTTGAATGAATAAATAGCAGTAGATAAGAGAAATAAAAATTTAATAAATTCATTTAATAAAATGTGCATTACATTGCTTAATTCAGCATAGTTGTTAAATGCAAAAAAATATGTCGTATGACATAGTTACAAAAAAAAGATTACACACAGGTAAATTTTAGCAACAAATAATATATAAATAGATGTCAATAAACATATGTTTCATAAATTCCTATATATGAATGTGATCATATATAACCATGGTTGATGTGACCAATTAGCTAAGGTGATATTACCAGAATTGATCAAGGAATTCCTTGGTATTAGTTTATTTCAGTTTTTAACCACCAAATAAATACATAAATAATGACAGCAATATAATAGATTATGGTACAAATAATTACAAAATGATAAAGTTAATAATAAATTAACAAAAATAAATAAGGTATAATTTAAAACAAAAATGCAAATGTGCATTACTTGCAAGTATTTCAAGTAATGGAGTATTAAGGCATAAGTTTCCATTTTATTCATATAAGAGGGACTGATGCATATCGCTACAAAATGGTCATATTGTACAAAAGCAAAGTGACCAACATTATAATGTGGTCATTTTACAATGGTATTTTAGTCATGTCACTATCAAGTTCAAACTGAATATGACCATTATACAAATGTGACCAAACATCTTAGGTGATATCACAGATTTGGTCATAATAGAGTGACAGTTTAGTCACATCACTACCAAGTTCAATCTAAATATGACCGTAATATTCAAGTTACCAAACAGCTAAGGTGATATCAGCAGAAGTAACCAAGTCACCATAGCTTGTGACCATGGTGACTTTTCAATATGACCAAAAGTGACTACATCAGGTTATATGGTGACTTGGTGATATGCTGACATCACCAGAAGTGACCACTTCAGTCTGCATGTGACCATAGTGATATGGTGATATCACTTATATCACCTTGGTGACATCTGGTGACTTTTAGACCAGGGTAGGACTGACAGTCCCTCTTAAGAAGCGAGTTTTTTTTTTTCAGATAAAGTTTTTTAAGATGAGGAGAATACGTAGAAGGCTCGAATTCCCAAACTTGTAGAATGTGGCAGAGAACTAGCATATATTGACTTAATTTCGAATTAAGTAACTTGAGTTAAAAACAACTGAATTGTTTTAAAATGGATGCATAAACTTTGATAGAAAAAAGGAAATAGGTACGACACATTGAGCTAAGAAAAAAATGGAGATAAAATAATACGAAAACCGGTTTCTTAAGGGGTCATAGGAGTCTTAAAAATGTGCAAAGAAGGCACTACAAAACATAGTTTGATCTTTCGTGTCATTTTTGAACTACTCATTGTATAAGTATAATTTTTTTATATTTAATTCTACAAGATTTATTTATTATAAAACTAGTTTTAAAATTTATGAAACTTTAGCCAAAACTAAAATAAATGATATTAAACATGGAACTATTAGAACACATTGTGATTAGGCTTGCGCGGCAAATTGTGAGGTCAAAATTGAAAAAATGACCAAGAAAATGACTTTATATTGTACAAATATGTACAAACAAGGACTTATACCTAAATTCTCAGCTCAATTTTAATTAGAAATTATTTTTTAAAAAATTTAAAATCAAAATTGTTAAATTTTTATTAATTTTTTAAGAAAAAAGTTCTTAAAATAATTTCTAATTAAAATTGAGCTGAAAATTTAGGTATAAGTCTTTGTTTGTACATATTTGTACAATATAAAGTCGTTTTCTTGGTCATTTTTTCGATTTTGACCTCACAATTAGCCGCGCAAGCCTAATCACAATGTGTTCAAATGGCTTCATGTTTAATATCATTTATTTTAGTTTGGGCTAAAGTTTCGTAAAATTTAAAACTTGTTTTATAATAAATAAATCTTGTAGAATTACATATAAAAAAATTATACTTATACATTGAGTAGTTAAAAAATGACATGAAAGATCAAACTATGCTTTGTAGTATCTTCTTTGCACATTTTTAAGACTCCTATGACCCCTTAAGTGAAGTTATCTATCGCTCTGTATTAAGAGGGACTGTCAGTCCTATACACGTAATGCTTTATTTTTCAAATCATAGTTTCTTGAAAAGTATTTTTTAAACGTATGATCTGTTTGCACCAGATACGCAAATAGGGATGAAAGACAATTTAAAAAAGATTTGAAGGAACAATATCAATTAGTTTTTTAATTATTAATTTTTTTTAAAAGCTTCATTTTGAGAATCGTGGCGACATCTGTAGGACAACTTGGCTTAATTGATTAAAAAGATTTATTATTAATTTAAATAATTCACTCATGCATTATCTTTGTATGTTAATACAGAATTTAAATGATGCTTTTACATTTCAAGTACTTTTTATGACAAAAACGTTCATAACAAACGAGGATCTATGATTTTAAAATTTGATGACACACAAAAATAAATGTCGCCAAATCGTAGAAGGAAAAAAACGCCAATATCTAAATCATTCAAACTGTAAACCTAAACCACATGGAAAAGTGGGCGGAGCTCATTATAAATCCAGCCAAAGAATTTCGCGCGACTTTTAAACTTGACTACTTTAGTTGTAGTATAGGTTGGATACTTTTAGATTAGATTTGGTTTAAATTATCGTCGCACTAGAGCTACACGAGGGCTATTGGCGCTTGGATACTTTTAGCTATTTTGATATGTACAGCTGTGGAAAAAGTTCCCACTAGTGATTATTTCGAACGTTAGTCATCCTATAGAACCTTTTTGACTTTGTGTTTATATAACATCATGAGTTAATTGCAGGACAAAAAAATTGCATAAGGAGCCGTCTTCATATTAGAAATGCTATTAACTTTAAAATTTTCAATGACAGCACCCAATTTTATAATTAAGAAATATTAAGAATCCTCATAAACCCTAAATCTTAGTTTTTGTTACATTTGGCTGAATATTTGACGAGTTATTCAATCGAATCACTTAGTGACCTTTGGTTTACCATTTCTAAAATGACGGCCGTAGTCTGTGGGTTTATTGAAGGGAGAAATATAAACGTTTATTTAAAAATGTTTAGGGAGGGGTCCTGGGATGTATAGTCAATGAGGATGAAGCCCTGAAGTTATTTTTAGAATATTTTATAATCTTTTTTTAAAATTCGAAACATTTTTTTAATAGAAAAGAAGGTATTGACATGGTAGTCTTCCCAAAGTGTCCCGTCTGTCTGTCCTTACTTCGGTGACGAAATCTGTTCTATCCATCAGATCTTAAGAATCTTTTTTGTCATCGAAAGATAGGACAGCAGGGATCTAACTTCATACTTTTTGTTCTTCTGTTTGTACGTCCATACGGATATCTGTCATCTTGTCACGTCGACGAACGCGACCCATTAAAGTAGCATTGGAATTTAATTTTTAGTCATTTAAATTACTGTTGCCACATCAGCAATATCACGAAAAACCTTATTTGAAATGTTAGAGATTATTAATTTTTTCTTTGTAAATCGATTTGGAATGGCGTTATAAAAAATATACCACGATGTGATTTTTTTTAATGTTTATTATATTTGTTTACTAAGAATGTGGTTCACAGTGTTACTTTTTTTTGCTTAAAGAGCTAATTGGTATTAATTTACAATTAAATTCCTTTAATTATCAGTGCAATTTGGAGTTATTTCATGTTTATCATTGCCAAATGTTCTGGATATATCAGGTTTTTTCAAATATTATAGTTATTGATAGTTATTTAATTACAAGAATCTCGTGTAATTTAAGGTGAGATTTTCAAAGCATTGCCAAAGATCACGGAAAGGATGCTACAGGATGTGACTCGTTCAATTTTACATAATTATTCTTCAAACTGCAAATAAATTTAGCAAACTATAAAGATTATTTATTGAATTTGCGGAAGAAAAAATGTAATTATAGTGGCCAATTTTTAGAGTTGAAGATTCAAATTGTAACTGAATGCTGGGTTAGTCTATATTTGTTCTGAAGTTATAAATCTTGTGCGGAAGTGGTTATAGGTGGCAGTTAATGTTATTATAATACCCTTGCTTTTCGACGAGAATTTCATTCTAGTACTTAAGTAACTGCACATGTAGGCTTTTTAATTCTTTAAGAACTTCTCGAGCAACATTCAAGAACATGTGTCGTTTGGTGGCAGAGTACTGAAAGTTTAATGTGCCAATCACTCAGTCCGACGCTATTTTAGAGGCCTTGAAAAGTTGCAAAAAACACGTCAAGATTTCCCGGTTCCAAAGGTGTGCAATGTAGAAAGCTTCTTTCAGAACGAATGTACAGATTAGTGGCGGGAGTAAGGCTTGTAATAAAGAGACCAGTGTCTAATTTACAAGAGCAACCGAATAAACAAATTGACAAACTGCCACTAGCAATACAAAAGGTTCCTGCACATGTTTTTGAAGACCATAAACCCGCGTTTGTTTGTATCTTGCTGACCTTATTATTGCCTTTGAAACTGCTAATACGACAGATTCATTATACATTGGGGTTTCTACTTTTGCATTAGTATGCCATTAGTTTTAACAAACATAAAGATTGCTACGCCAACAATTAAAAGTACAGAACTAGATTTAAGGGGTCATAGTCTTAAAAATGTGCAAAGAAGATACTACAAAGCATAGTTTGATCTTTCATGTCATTTTTTAACTACTCAATGTATAAGTATAATTTTTTTATATGTAATTCTACAAGATTTATTTATTATAAAACAAGTTTTAAATTTTACGAAACTTTAGCCCAAACTAAAATAAATGATATTAAACATGAAGCCATTTGAACACATTGTGATTAGGCTTGCGCGGCTAATTGTGAGGTCAAAATCGAAAAAATGACCAAGAAAACGACTTTATATTGTACAAATATGTACAAACAAAGACTTATACCTAAATTTTCAGCTCAATTTTAATTAGAAATTATTTTAAGAACTTTTTTCTTAAAAAATTAATAAAAATTTAACAATTTTGATTTTAAATTTTTTAAAAAATAATTTCTAATTAAAATTGAGCTGAGAATTTAGGTATAAGTCCTTGTTTGTACATATTTGTACAATATAAAGTCATTTTCTTGGTCATTTTTTCAATTTTGACCTCACAATTTGCCGCGCAAGCCTAATCACAATGTGTTCTAATAGTTCCATGTTTAATATCATTTATTTTAGTTTTGGCTAAAGTTTCATAAATTTTAAAACTAGTTTTATAATAAATAAATCTTGTAGAATTAAATATAAAAAAATTATACTTATACAATGAGTAGTTCAAAAATGACACGAAAGATCAAACTATGTTTTGTAGTGCCTTCTTTGCACATTTTTAAGACTCCTATGACCCCTTAAGAAACCGGTTTTCGTATTATTTTATCTCCATTTTTTTCTTAGCTCAATGTGTCGTACCTATTTCCTTTTTTCTATCAAAGTTTATGCATCCATTTTAAAACAATTCAGTTGTTTTTAACTCAAGTTACTTAATTCGAAATTAAGTCAATATATGCTAGTTCTCTGCCACATTCTACAAGTTTGGGAATTCGAGCCTTCTACGTATTCTCCTCATCTTAAAAAACTTTATCTGAAAAAAAAAAACTCGCTTCTTAAGAGGGACTGTCAGTCCTATACACGTAATGCTTTATTTTTCAAATCATAGTTTCTTGAAAAGTATTTTTTAAACGTATGATCTGTTTGCACCAGATACGCAAATAGGGATGAAAGACAATTTAAAAAAGATTTGAAGGAACAATATCAATTAGTTTTTTAATTATTAATTTTTTTTAAAAGCTTCATTTTGAGAATCGTGGCGACATCTGTAGGACAACTTGGCTTAATTGATTAAAAAGATTTATTATTAATTTAAATAATTCACTCATGCATTATCTTTGTATGTTAATACAGAAATTAAATGATGCTTTTACATTTCAAGTACTTTTTATGACAAAAACGTTCATAACAAACGAGGATCTATGATTTTAAAATTTGATGACACACAAAAATAAATGTCGCCAAATCGTAGAAGGAAAAAAACGCCAATATCTAAATCATTCAAACTGTAAACCTAAACCACATGGAAAAGTGGGCGGAGCTCATTATAAATCCAGCCAAAGAATTTCGCGCGACTTTTAAACTTGACTACTTTAGTTGTAGTATAGGTTGGATACTTTTAGATTAGATTTGGTTTAAATTATCGTCGCACTAGAGCTACACGAGGGCTATTGGCGCTTGGATACTTTTAGCTATTTTGATATGTACAGCTGTGGAAAAAGTTCCCACTAGTGATTATTTCGAACGTTAGTCATCCTATAGAACCTTTTTGACTTTGTGTTTATATAACATCATGAGTTAATTGCAGGACAAAAAAATTGCATAAGGAGCCGTCTTCATATTAAAAATGCTATTAACTTTAAAATTTTCAATGACAGCACCCAATTTTATAATTAAGAAATATTAAGAATCCTCATAAACCCTAAATCTTAGTTTTTGTTACATTTGGCTGAATATTTGACGAGTTATTCAATCGAATCACTTAGTGACCTTTGGTTTACCATTTCTAAAATGACGGCCGTAGTCTGTGGGTTTATTGAAGGGAGAAATATAAACGTTTATTAAAAAATGTTTAGGGAGGGGTCCTGGGATGTATAGTCAATGAGGATGAAGCCCTGAAGTTATTTTTAGAATATTTTATAATCTTCTTTTAAATTCGAAACATTTTTTTAATAGAAAAGAAGGTATTGACATGGTAGTCTTCCCAAAGTGTCCCGTCTGTCTGTCCTTACTTCGGTGACGAAATCTGTTCTATCCATCAGATCTTAAGAATCTTTTTTGTCATCGAAAGATAGGACAGCAGGGATCTAACTTCATACTTTTTGTTCTTCTGTTTGTACGTCCATACGGATATCTGTCATCTTGTCACGTCGACGAACGCGACCCATTAAAGTAGCATTGGAATTTAATTTTTAGTCATTTAAATTACTGTTGCCACATCAGCAATATCACGAAAAACCTTATTTGAAATGTTAGAGATTATTAATTTTTTCTTTGTAAATCGATTTGGAATGGCGTTATAAAAAATATACCACGATGTGATTTTTTTTTAATGTTTATTATATTTGTTTACTAAGAATGTGGTTCACAGTGTTACTTTTTTTTGCTTAAAGAGCTAATTGGTATTAATTTACAATTAAATTCCTTTAATTATCAGTGCAATTTGGAGTTATTTCATGTTTATCATTGCCAAATGTTCTGGATATATCAGGTTTTTTCAAATATTATAGTTATTGATAGTTATTTAATTACAAGAATCTCGTGTAATTTAAGGTGAGATTTTCAAAGCATTGCCAAAGATCACGGAAAGGATGCTACAGGATGTGACTCGTTCAATTTTACATAATTATTCTTCAAACTGCAAATAAATTTAGCAAACTATAAAGATTATTTATTGAATTTGCGGAAGAAAAAATGTAATTATAGTGGCCAATTTTTAGAGTTGAAGATTCAAATTGTAACTGAATGCTGGGTTAGTCTATATTTGTTCTGAAGTTATAAATCTTGTGCGGAAGTGGTTATAGGTGGCAGTTAATGTTATTATAATACCCTTGCTTTTCGACGAGAATTTCATTCTAGTACTTAAGTAACTGCACATGTAGGCTTTTTAATTCTTTAAGAACTTCTCGAGCAACATTCAAGAACATGTGTCGTTTGGTGGCAGAGTACTGAAAGTTTAATGTGCCAATCACTCAGTCCGACGCTATTTTAGAGGCCTTGAAAAGTTGCAAAAAACACGTCAAGATTTCCCGGTTCCAAAGGTGTGCAATGTAGAAAGCTTCTTTCAGAACGAATGTACAGATTAGTGGCGGGAGTAAGGCTTGTAATAAAGAGACCAGTGTCTAATTTACAAGAGCAACCGAATAAACAAATTGACAAACTGCCACTAGCAATACAAAAGGTTCCTGCACATGTTTTTGAAGACCATAAACCCGCGTTTGTTTGTATCTTGCTGACCTTATTATTGCCTTTGAAACTGCTAATACGACAGATTCATTATACATTGGGGTTTCTACTTTTGCATTAGTATGCCATTAGTTTTAACAAACATAAAGATTGCTACGCCAACAATTAAAAGTACAGAACTAGATTTAAGGGGTCATAGTCTTAAAAATGTGCAAAGAAGGTACTACAAAGCATAGTTTGATCTTTCATGCAATTTTTAACTACTCAATATAAAAGTATAATTTTTTTATATGCAATTCTATAAGATTTACTTATTATATAACAAATTTTAAAATTTATGAAACTTCAGCCAAAACTAAAATAAATGATAACAAACATTAGACTATTGGAACACATTGGGATTAGGCTTGCGCGCGAAATTTTGAGGTCAAAATTGAAGAAATGACAAAGAAAATGATTTTATATTGTACAAATATGTACAAACAAAGACTTTATACCTAATTTCTAAACTAAATTTTAATAAGTAATTATTTTCAGAGCTTTTTTCTTAAATTTTTATTAATTTTTTTTAGAAAAAAGCTCTTAACATAAATTCTAATTAAAATTGAGCTCAGAATTTAGGTACAAGTCTTTGTTGTACATATTTGTACAATATAAAGTCATTTTCTTGCTCATTTCTTCAATTTTGACCTCAAAATTTGGCACGCAAGCCTAATCCCAATGTGTTCAAATAGTTTTATGTTTGTTATCATTTATTTTAGTTTTGGCTGAAGTTTCATAAATTTTAAAATTTGTTATATAATAAATAAATTTTATAAAATTACATATAAAAAATCTACTTATATGTTGAGTAGTTAAAAAATTACATTAAAGATCACCTTCTTTGCAGATTTTTAAGACTTCTATGACCCCTTAAGAACAATACTGTTTATGTGCCGAAGCTAAACTAGTATTCCGAAGTTTACAGGGATGACTTTAGAGCAGTTCATAGCGGTATCAAATCTCGGTAATTATAAATAGAAATATAATGTATTAGTACGAGCAAACTAGAAAAGAAATAGTTTCCTGAAAGATCGTAATATTTACAAAATAAATATAATTTATTAAACAAATAAAAAAATTAAATGCAAGAGACATAACCAAACAACACAATTTTTTTCCCTCCAGAACATCGTCCGGGCTCGCAAAAGAGTACCGGAACCAGTTTTCGTTAGTCTAAACCTGATTTCAATCGAATAATCTTTATCTTGTGATTGAGAAAGCTTGCCGTGCTCCACACCCCAGAAAGAGAAACGCATCCCCTTTTTTAAATCGCCAGACGTATCATTTGGCGAAAATTTGTAACGCCACCTGGCGAGTCAGAATCAAAATAAAGTTGGCTGATAAATCCTCTTAAGCCCAAACAAAGGTGTTCGGTGAAGTATTTGGCGCGATTCTCCACAATGGAGTTTGTTAGACTTACTACAGCGACTTTGCGATTTTCGACTTGCTAACAAAAACCATAATTACAGCGTGTTTTTTTTTTAACCTGTAATGGAAATTTCCACCACCTTGTATAAATTCAGATTTCGGGCTACACTCTATACCTGTGCAAACAGTGATTTTTTTTTATTTTTGGATAACGCTTTTTCTCTATATAATATTTAACGGTTGCGCTGGGTGCCTATTCAGGTGTTGGCTCGTCACCTGACTGTGGCTCTAAAATGCGACGCCCGTCGCCAATAGCCCTCGTGTAGCTCTAGTGCGACGATAATTCAAACCTAACCTTAACTCTATATAATAATATAATATAAAATTGTAATTGTCGGATGCTTGAAAGCCACGTGACTTACGCGGCTTCAGCCAATCAGAAACGCTGAAAGTAAGTGTGGCGGTGTGTTTGTTTTGTGCCGGGGCTGCTTCAGGTTGCGTCCCGTGGCTTTGGTAGAGATCGTTGCTTACTTGCTTAGTGCTAGAGCTACGCGATGCCTGGAGCTGTCAAACGAAAACTAGCCAGATTGTATAGATGAGCATTCCTGCATTGGCAGTATCCTCATATTAGTATTGTTATGTTTGTTTGCGGAGCAAGCAAATATTAATTGCGTAGCAATTCCCCGAAGTTGGCGAGCGGTAGGGAGCAGGGGGAAAGCCCCCTTCTTAAGGAATAAAACGATGCGTTTCAGCATGCACTAACATTGAGTGGGCGGTCTGTTTGGGGTTACTAGGGCTGCTTGGCGACTTTCGGACGGCTTCACTTTGATTCTCGCAAAGCATTTCTATGTAATGGGTAATGTAATCGATTTCGACTGCCTATTTCTAGCCTCCTTTAAGGAGCTTTAACACAGCAAATTACGCTTCGTAATTTAGAGCCCTGGTCAAGTGAAGAAGTCGACAACTGAGCGGGCACCCAACGGAACTTCGAGCGACATCGTACGCTAGCGCCGTCTGGACTTTCGACTCCACAGATTTAACGAGCACGTATATCGCAGTGTACTCGGGCACCCCGGTGAATTTTAGAGGAATTTTTCTACCGGCACGAATACGTCTATAGCAGGGATTCCCAACCTTTTTGCACCTGCGTACCACTTGACTTTTTGAGAAATTTTGGCGTACCACCAAACCTAAATATTTGATAAAAGTATAATATATACTCTTCTAAAAGTGGTTTTTTGAGTAAAGTACCTGAGAAACTTCGTATTTAATGGTTAGATATTTGTTTATTTATAACATGCTTGTAAAAAAGGAGAAATAAAAAGATTAAAATGTTATTAATTTACAGTTTTGTTTATTCCCTGTAGTCTAAAAACGAAAAAATAAAAAATAGTACAAACACAGCAAAATCCAATCCAGAAGTTAATTAAAGATTTCCTCTTAAACATCATGTTAATATTCAAAATAATTAGTAATATGTTTGCGTGCTCACTGCACATGCGTACAGAAGCTATTGCTAACATCATGTTGCTCACATCACTCACGCGTACCACCTGAAATATTCCTGCGTACCACCAGTGGTACGCGTACCACCGGTTGGGAACCCCTGGTCTATAGTATGGCTAGGACAAGGACAGAACCAAGAACCTACTCGGTGTGAGGCTCGTCGCTTACACCTCTCGGCCACCGAGGGGCCGTCTTCTCCATGTATGTAGGTAAGTTTTGGCTGGTTGTATATTTCTAGCCTTCCTTGGGAAGCTTAAACACAGCTCAGCTAAATACGCCCCAGAACTTAAGATAAGGGACAAGTAACTAGATCAATACCTGAGCGGACTAGGTAATAAGTACTTAGGTTTCAGGTACTCTCATAAAGCATTTAAAACAATCAAATAAAGAAAGGCTTTCCGTACAAATTTAAAAATATTTAATTACATTCAAAGTAAATTCGAGTGATCGGATATTTTTCATATTAAGTTAAATAAAAAAGGGATGAAAAGGGCCAAAAAAAATAATGTATGCTCCTAAACCAACGTGCAGGCTTTTTAAAATTGAAACAAAAAAAAACTTTTAAAATTTATTTTTAAAAAAGCTCAATCGCTAAATGATATGTTCCTCTGGTACGTTTTTGGAAAAAAATTTAATTCTTTAATATTAGAAATGTCGTAACTACTTTGTTTCAACCAAAACGGTAAGTAATAAAACGAAAACGACTTTTCTTCGTAAACATTACTATAAAAGGTTTTTCCAATTCTATAGTTTAGCAAACCAAGTAAAAACTACCATGAGACCATCTGTGAAATTGCTTTTCGTTTTACGAAGATTTGAAAATGTTTGAAGTGTCAGTTTCCAATTTCAGATAAATTGCTAAAATTGTGTTGTATTTGTTAAGGGCACTTTAAAAATCAAGGCGAGTTTTATCCAATTAGATAACCATACTTTTTTCCTGAATTCCTGGTTGGTTTTATCTTTAAATTGCATTTTGGCTTTTAGTGGCGTGTCCAGCAACTCTGCCGTTTAATTTCTATAAATAAAAACAATATTTTACACTCCATTTAAACTTTTAGTAAAGAATAGCTTTATAAACCCGGTGTTGCACGGCTGCACCCTAAATAACAGCAAAATACAGAACCGGTCCCGATTTGGCGGTTGCGTCAACACATTCCACATATTGCATTCAACTCGATTGATATAGAAACCTTTTCTTAAATTTTCAAGCTCCACGAAAGTGGCTCATAAACAGACCGGCCATTGTATGATAGCTGTACAGACTTTTACTTCATGCCATTTGATCTCTTCCCCACTGGCCAGCACCCCATCAGTGTATTATAATCTCCTCTCATCTTCATACCAGCATTAATTAAAAAAATATAGATATTCGATAGTATCTAGGCCCTTCCAGAAATCTGAGTTCTTTCCCATATATCTCTTTTAAAATTCATAGTTACATAAACAGAGAAAAACCCAGGGCATAATTAGGAATAAAAAAAAAAACAGTTGAACAGTTTACCGGGCTGCTTTCCATTCACACAAACATGCTATATGACGGGAGAATTGACATTTTGGAAAAGTATTCTGCATATCTAGAATTGTTATCGTCTATACTGCATGAGAGAGAGGCTTTGTAGAAAATGTCACCCAGTTTTCTTCAACATGTCTTAGTATTAATTTTTGGACTTCTGCAGTCATCAAGGCTGCACATCAGCACATCACGAAGGAAATAAAACTAAACACACATGCATCATTGTATTGTTTTAAAAGTTTTATCTTGTATGGTTTATGAAAAGTACAAACTTCTTATTTACAATTAAATCTTCCTTGATATCTTCATTTCTGACCAATTGTAAACATCAAGTTAGTTAAAATGGGAAATATAATTAAAATCGAGTTGAAAAAATCTTACCCTACACACAAATTCAAAGAAAAGTTTTAAATATAAAAATTAAAAGAACAAGGATCCTTTAAGTTAAATCCACGTGTTTTTAAGTGTTTCCGCTTAATTTTTTTTAATTTAATATATTAATTTCCAAGAAATGTTTTAGTTCTACTGAAAGAAAATACACAAATTCGTTTCAGTAAGGTAAAAAAATATTGCATTGTTTTAAACAAATGTAATTCCGGAAGGCCCAAAATTGAAAACACTACCGCTTTAAATGCTGCCACTCACAATGTGAAACTTGCTCATAGTTATATTTAAAAAAATTAAAAAATGACAGAGAATTTTGCAGAAAAAATAACGTATGAAGCTAAACCATCGAACTTCGTTCTGATACACATTTTCATAAAAATTTCAACTTCTTTTTCTTTAGAGGTGTCTCAACCACTTCGTTTCAATCTAAACAGTAAGCAGTAAAACGAAAACCAGCATTCTTCGTCAGCGCTTCAATAAAAGGTTTTTCGAATTTTCTGGGTTAGAAAACCAAGTTAAAACTGCCATGAGACCTTCTTTAAAATGGCCTTTTATTTTCGAAGATTTGAAAATGTTTTGGAGTGCCAGAGTTTCTACTGGCAGATAAATTGCTAAAATTGTGTTGTGTGTGTTAAGGGCACTTTAAAAATCAAGCTGAGTTTTTCCAATTAAATAACCATCTTTTTTCTAAATTCCCGGGTTGGTTTTATCTTTAAATTGCATCTTGGCTTTTAGAGAAGTGTCAAACAACTCGGCTGTTTAATTTCTAAAAATAAAGGCAGTGTTTTAAATTCCATTTAAACTTTTGATACAGATAAGCTAGTCTAGATATTTTTATAGATTAAAATAATAGAATTTTATAATTTTTTATATTTAAGTGCATAAGAAATCAAATAACAGGGAATATAATCGGAAAAATCTAAATTGGCATTACATTTTATAATGAATGAAGTACTTGCCATATTTGTGATTTAATATTGTACTATCATACGTAATTAATTGATGAAAAACTAAGAAATTTACAGGAATATTAAAAAAATAAAAGTACCTAACATTGTGAGTGATTATTCATTTATTTGCCTTTTTTTTAACCTGTTTTCCTTCTTTGACCATTTCAGTTCCAGTGATGCCAGTTGGCCTCATCATGTTTCTGATAATATTTTGAAAAAATAATATGACTGACATAAATTGGGATTAATAAAAATATTTTCTAATAAAAAAATGAAGAATCGAATGATTTGCGTTTCGATATCATAAATGGCTATGGACGATCAGAATTTTTATTTTAATTATGATGAAAAATTTGTTATTGGGACTGAAAAGTTTAATTCTAAAGAATTTAAAAATAAAGAAATATTAAATGTTGAAGATGTCTGTTTGTCCGTCCGGCCATACCCCCTCCCGCCACTTTCAAAATTGGTTCTATCTAGCTGAACATATTTTTTTTGTAAGAAAGGTACGACATCATAGAACTAGCTTTTGTCAGGGCATCTGTCTACTGTGTCTGTGAATTATCTATTGAATTAACATTAAAACTTAATTTCAAGCCTACTTTTCTTTTCTTTTAATTTAATAAATAAAAAGTAGGTATTGACATGTTTACGATATCCGTCAGTCCGTACATCCCTTCCCAAATTGGTTCTGTCTTTCGGATCTTAAAAAATCTTTTTAGATGACAGTTCTATGTTATAGTTACTATTACAAACCGTCTTGTTTTTCGATAAGAATTTCAGAAAGTAATCGGAAAGTAGCCTATTTTAGTTCTTTTAGAACTTCTAGTTCATTAATAAAATACTCGTGTATGTACTTTCACGTAAATTGTAATATCATCAATCACCTATATATGGCGGTACACTGAGAAAAAAATACTGTAAACATACAGAAATTTTTTTAGTAATGTTACAGAAATAACCAATTTTACAAAAAAAGTTTTTGTAATTCTGAACAGAAATCTTCATTTCTGCAGTTACAAAAAAATTCTAGTATTTGCAATTGTTTCAAACCAATCGTGGTCTTCGATCGTGATTCGAGACCAATTGATTGTTTCAAATGAATTTTACTTATCATTTCCTGACGATCTGTGTGCCGAAATAGCACAGTTGGGAGAGCGTTAGACTGAACTTCTAAAGGTTCCTGGTTCGATCCCGGGTTTCGGCAGTATGCTATTCCTCTGCAGTATGTTGTTCAGTACCTCCGCCTGTCACGCGGAAGACCGGGGTTCGATTTATCTATTTTTAGTAATTATTTACTAGAAATTTTCTAGGAAAAGTTTTTTACAAAAAAATTTCTTGTAATGGTTACAGATTTTTTTTCACAGTGTAGGTACAAACTGTCATCCATACATCTCCCATTCTCCCTTCCTAAAACACATTTTAATTAGCATTAATACTATCTTTCAATATCATAAATATATTTTTGAACCAAGCTTTATTTATATTAGTGGACTAAATCTTTTATATCGTAATCATCATTCTCTCGAACCAAAAATAAGTTTTGCAGGGCAAACACACATTTTGATTTTTCAAAAAGTTATCTTATTAGCATTAAATACAAAACAAGTTCATCAATTGAAATAGAGTGTTACGTAATCCATCTTCGTAGAACTCAACTGGTTCAATTATGTGCTTGAGAGACATACACTGCTCAAAACAATTAGGGGAGCACATGTTTTAAACACTTTCGCTCCCAATGATTCCATTGGGAATCATCAGCTTGTAATTTTTTTCTGACTAAGTTAAATTCGCAACTTATGTATCGTTAGATACATCATTATGTGGAAGAATAACGTATTTTGAAGAATTTAATATATTTTTTAATATCAATGAAAATATGAAAAATATGGTAAAATAAATTTAACTTTAAAACAGTTTTAGAAAATAAATTGACCCTAAATTTTTCATGCTTGCATTTTTTAGATGTTTAAAAATATATTTCAACTATTTTTAACAAAAAAAGTTTTGAAAAAATTATAGTTATAATTCACTAAAAAGTTATTATTCCATTTCCCCCCTTTAAATTTAAGTATTAAAAACTTAAGATTTTTTCTCCTGTTTTTTACTATTTCATTTCGAATGCATAGTGAACATATTTAACAAATTTCAGATTTAAAGGATAAAAATTAAAAAGTTGGGAGTGAAGTTAAAGTTGGAATTAAAAATTGCTCCTCTAATTGTTTTGAGCAGTGTGGAAGTATAAGTCCAAAAATAGAGATTTTCAATTTATTGTCACTGCAAATATACCATATAAGTTTAATCTTTCCCACTTAATAGGGTAGGGTAAATACACATATATTCCGGCATGTGTTCCATTGGAATCTCAAATTTTCCCTTTTTAAAATGATGTAAAGTTTGTACTGGACGTACACTCTAAAAAAATATCTGTAAGGTTACTAAGAATTATCTAGGAAACTCAGCTTCCATAAGTTTTTTTAGTAATGTTACATAAGAAATATGTGCATATATTACTAATTAAAGCTTAGTAAGTTATGCTAAGAAAACTGTAGTAGATTTGCAAGGGATTTTCTTGTATGTTTACAAAGAGACTGGTAGTAAACTGGTTACAAAAGATTAAAACCAGAGGGCACCACGATTTTTTCTGTTAGTCAGGTTTTATATCGAATTTCCAGAGAAGGAGTAAGGACCGAACCCAAGACCCTCGGTATCCGCATGTCTCCCAACGTAGAACTGCGCGTTAGTCCTCGCTGCTATCGGGGACTTGCATTTTGATTGCGTGTAAATAAAGAGATTAAAATCTTGATCGTTAAAGGAGTTTTATGTTATTGATTAAGAAATTTTAAGATTCATTTTTTTGGGGGGGATGTGAAGTTTTCGAAATAATTTAACGTAATTTTTGTATAATAAAATAAAAAAAACCACGTTTTTAGGTTTTTTATTGTTGCGATATCGATTCGTCATAATCTCTAGAAAAGATAGCCAGGGAGCGCTGTAAGCATTACATCAATTTACTTAGAATTGCTTAGTATTACTACAGTAGTTTCTTTAGGTTACAGATGATTTTCTAGTAAATGGTGAAAATCTGTAAAGTTACTAAGTAATCGTTAGTAAATTCAAGCCAGATTTTTTACAGTGTACTGGTACTCCACTCTAATAAAAAGTTACAGAGGTTTTTCCAATCTTCCATATCCTGGAAGTTAGTTTTTTTCTTATGTTACTTTTCTTAAACAATCATAACTAAAGTTAAAATTAACATTTTGTCAAACGAATTGTTTATTTACTTGTAAAATAAGTGGGTGGAGGGCATGAACCTCATAAAAGAAGATTTGTTTTTTTTAATTAATTTTATATTGCATACCAAAGTTTTTTTTTCTAAAAAATTTGATTTTTTTAATTTGCTTATTTTAAAAAGCTTTAAATAAAAACTTAAAAGTGTCGCATACTTGGTTTGAAGTTTATGCCCTTCAGAATGAATTGGTGATTGATTTGCATTGAAAGGTGCACTTTATAAAACAAGAAATTAATATTTAAGTTAAAATATGAAGATTGGGTATTAGCCTAAGGGATAAATCCCCTGTCACAGATATTTTAATGAAAAACCAAATTGACAAAATCGGTACCATGCTTCATAAAGGGAATATTCAGAGATTTTGCGTTTTTTAAACCATTAAGGTGCAAAATAAGTATTAAAAAAATCGAATTTCAGATACCAAAATTTTCTATTTTATTTCGCATTCCTCAACTTAAAATCGACTGTATCGTTTGAAATAAAAACAAAAATACAACATTTATAAATTGTTCATATGAATATTTTAAGCCTAGAAACACAGCAGTGTAGCAAAATTTAACCAAACGGAAAGAGTTGCCACAAAATTTTTATCGGATTTTCCTCTCGTATGTCATCAATAGCATCTCTACCTAATAAATAGTAATATAGTCTAAACATTTATTGTAAAAAAGCACTGAATACCTTTGAATTATTTATGGCCGCACCCAGTAAATATACCATTTTTGAACTGTAGATATACCCTTTTGGTTCTGAATAACAGGAATGTCGATATACTATCTCGAAATCGGTTTTCGGGACATGAGTGTTTGACGGTTTGAATAATTAAAGGAACTTAGATTGCCAATCAACTACTAGTTACCCAAGAATTTATTTGAAAATAATTTTCTACCTTGAAGGACGAATGGAGGCGCTGCTTCCGTTTCGATTTCAATTGTTATCGACCTCTGATGATTTTAGTACCAATATAAACGGAGAGTGTGTAACGCTACACGACTTTGAATTGCCACGCAATCAATTTATGCATTTAAAGATTATTATAACGTAATATTTTGACTTGGGGGAGAATTCGGAAAGCAGACACCACTGGTCGTCACCTTTTTAAGTTTTACCAGGGCCCGCAGAGGAGGATATATATAAAAAACATGCCAAGGATGGCGGCCACCTTTGCTGCAAGAGCAGGTATCGGGCATCTGCACGCAAAAAAAATGGTGCTGGTCCTGCAACTCAACCAAGTTCGGTTGAAGGGTGTTTAATTGGCACACCCAAACTGGTGGTTTCTTTCAAACCTACCAGTTTAGTTACCATAACTATAGTCGCTCGATTGAACGAGTTTAGTTAACGGGATCAGACTGCCGCAATGAGTTCGGTTGAGAAAACTAAACTCTGTGTGAGAACTAAACTGCGCGGTATCAGTGTAGTTCTCTCAACCAAACTAGTCGTTTGCTCCAGCTGAACGCTTCTAACCAAACGTGTCTGATTCCTGCAACTAGACAGTCCTGTCAGTCCTATAGCAACCAAACAGATTGGTTTAGAGAAATCAATTTTCGTTTGTACGTACCAGACAGTTTTTTGCGTGTGGTCACGTAAAGCTTACCTCCACCGGTTTCATCTCGCCGAATCTGCTCTTTGTGCACTGTGCGAGGACGATGAAGAGGACATCTAACACATCCTCTTGGGGTACACATATCCCATATTCCATCGAGACATTCTTCTTCGGGGAATGGATTCCACCGTGCAGGAAATCCTTAGAAAAAAAATTGGACCCTTGCTTTTCTTGCATACCAGGGACACCGAGCCATCGGCTGCAATTAGACAGACGTTCGTAGCAAGAAGTAAGTAAGAAAATTTCGATGACTTTAAAGTCTTAAAAGTTTATCGGTAGCTACCTTATTGCGCCTACGTGAGATTTTCTTCAAAACATTACTAGACGTCCTACAGGTACCAGGAACTTGTATATTAGCTTTGGAGAATATAGCAATATAAGTTCGAGCTGTAAATTGGTTGCAGACAAACAGAATGAAAAACGGACCAATGGTCAAAAACCACTTTTTCAGAAGAAGCACTCCTAAACACTCCCTCTCCAAAACATGTAGAAAACACACTATCTTCAATTTGGGGTTTTCAACAACATCGAAGTACTTTTATTAAATAATATTTCGCGGTTAGATAATTTAACACGTTTACGCCGGTGTGACCCAACGGTCGGTCACACCTGACTGTTCTGTGGGGCGGCGTGCCCCACCAGTGGGTCACACTTAACTGTTCCGTGGGGCGGTGTGACCCACTTGTGGGTCTAACTATCCTGTGAGGCGGCGTGCACTTCTTTCAGAAAAGAAGTCGTTAAATAAAAAGTTTATTTTATTTTGTCTCAACCATAAGAATATTGAGTATTTATGCAACTTTTCAAAACATTCCAAACATAATGGGTGCTGGCCCTTACAACGTTTGCAATATGTCATTGTACTTTTTAACTTTTTTTTTCTCGCCATAAAATCTACCTTGCAATTTCAATAGTTGTGATTATCACTAGTTTGGGTACTTACTAGTTTGGGTTTAGTTTTTTTGGGTACTTCAAAACTTATTTTACTTAAAAAAATCTAACAGTTATTTAAAAAAAAACCCTTTAACCTCAGATTAATATATAAGGTTGGTATATAACACACACAGAAAATTTTAAGATGATCTGATCAGTAGTTACTGTGAAAAGGTACATTGCAATTGGCCAATTTAACATAACCGATATACAACATGATGAACCCCCTTAAACGCTTTCGAACTCGCAAAGTGTTTTCCCGTCTGAGGTTATAATTTTTAATAAAACTAAAGTGAAAAAAAAATTATGGGGCCAAAAAGTGAAATATTTCATGATTTTTTGCGTACTTTAAAACTTATATTTAAAAAATTTAACAGTTATTTAAAAAGAAAACTTTTAACCTCAGATTAATATATAAGGTTGGTATAACACACACAGAAAATTTTAAGATGATCTGATCAGTAATTACTGTGAAAAGGTACATTGCAATTGGCCAATTTAACATTACCGATATACAACATACTGAGCCCCCTTAAACGCTTTCGAACTCGCAAAGTGTTTTCCCGTCCGACGAAGCGTAACAATATAAGGCAGTCCCGCCTCACGCGGAAAAACATAGATATTTTCCCCGGCGGGAACGTGTTAAAGTAACATATAGAGTGCAAATAATCCAATGTCTTGGGGCTTACAATTGCACAAGAATTGTTCTAATTATCTGGCAACCAACCTCTAAATTAAATCGATTTACAAATGCATAATATTCCAACAGTCTGAATTATCACTAACACCACATTGTAGTAAAGGTTATAGAATGTATTTGCCGATAGTTAGCGGAGGCCCTTTCGAGAGAGATTGTAGTAATGATATCGAGTGCAAAGCAAACTGCGAGGCTCGAATATAGTAATTGTTTTTGTTTCAAATTCAATTTAAAACGAATAAGCTGAAAATTGAAATTTTATTTTTGTACATGAAATTTTATTTTCCCATGCTATTAGTATAAATTGCTTTTATTCAGCTCTTCAAACTTGTTTTATACTGCTACCATTCTGTTATATTAAACAATATAAATGGATATTTAATGTCATAATAAATTATAACGTATCGTACATTTTGGTTATACCAAATTATCATATATTGCTATTTTACAATACTTATATTCGATGCTAGTATTTTGTGGTGCTGAATTATTATAAACCATAATTATGAGAGTAATTCGTATTAACGAATAAAATTGCAAGAAATGCAAAAATGAAAACAGGGCGTTACGTCATTTAAAACAGCAACATTTTTCTTCGAACTGAAAAATAGCTACAAAAAATATTAATTTAATATGTTTAAAAGTTTAAATTACAACAAGATGAGGTGTTTGTCGATTTCTTCTAATGTGTATAAATCTTCTGCATAAGTGGTTCTGATTGACAGTTACTTTTACAAACCTACTTGCTTTCCATAAGATTTTCAGTGAGCAAGTAGCAGGAAAAGAGCCGATTTCCATTATTTTAGAGCTTCTCTTATATTATAAAAAGTTGTTTTCCGGTTATAAAATTTGCATAAAGATAAATAAAGTAAAAATAGTAGGTCTCCAATTTCTCATCTTAAAAAAATAAGAAGAATTTTTTAAAGTATTCTTAATAGAACGGAAATACAAAGAACGATGCAAGCAATTGGATGGACAGACCGGCAAACGGATATCCCTACAGTTTTGATGAACTAATTCCTAATTCTAAAACACTTCAAATTAAAAACAATGAAAAGAAGGTTTCAGCGGCTAAAACGCCTTGTGCACTGTTAAAAATTTTGGCTCAAGATTGGTTGGCTCAAAAATTTGGCTCAAGAATCCTGGAACTTTTCAGCAGCCACCACTATCTATACATATAATTCCCTTATACGACTCCCAAATTTCCTTATTATATTTCTAACTTTGAAATGGCAATAATCAAGTTTGTTTGCACTTTCGCCTATGGTAAAGGGAAGTTGATTTTGATTTACCCTAAGCGTTATTTAAGATTCGTTATTAGTTTTTTAAAAAAAACTTTAAGATAGAATCAGGGCTGGCGAACCCCCTACTTTGGAGAGCTGATTCACCACTTTTGCGGTGTATCGGAGATATGGTTTTACTACAAAATTGGTAAATTCACGCTCCAAATAATGGTGGCAGCTGGAAAGTTCCAAGATATCGGTGCAATTTTGCCTAAAATTTCTTTAACGGTGTACATCGAGTCAGTGTGGCTACACGCAAAAAACTGTCTGGTACGTACAAACGAAAATTGAGTTCTCCCAACCAAACTGTTCGGTTGCTATAGGACTGACAGGACTGTCTAGTTGCAGGAACCAAACACGTATGGTTAGAAGCGTTCAGCTGGCGCAAACGACTAGTTCGGTTGAGAGAACTACACTGATACCGCGCAGTTTACTTCTCACTCAGAGTTTAGTTTTCACAACCGAACTCATTGAGGCAGTCTGGTCCCGTTGACCAAACTCGTTCAATCGAACGAGTATAGTTATGGTAACTAAACTGGTAGGTTTGAAAGAAACCACCAGTTTAGCTGTGCCAATTAAACACCCTTCAACCGAACTTGGTTGAGTTGCAGGACCAGCACCATTTTTTTGCGTGTAAGAGAAGCCTAAGGTATTTTCTCATGGGATATTTCCGTCCTGTTTTCATTAGCCTTATCACTCATCTAAGGCACAAAGAACCTCGGTTCTTTTCTGAGGGAACCCTGGAGGTCCATGTTAAATCCCCATGAGAAGCGAAGTCTATTTAAAACGTTTGTTTTAAAGCTAGTAAAGGGCATGTAGATTATGTACCAAAAATAAAATTAAAGTAACTGTTAGTGATCTATATGTCGAAGATAACTCACTGTTAACCCAGTAATGCATGAATTTTTTTTTTCATCCAGAAAAAATATATTTTTATCTTAAATACTCATGCATTAGGGGAAAAATACTGAAAAAAAAGATCTGCATTGTAATTCAAATAATTTCAATTTTTAAAGTTTTTGCCATATGGCATAAACCAACTACAGAATTCCAATTCCGATAATAATGGCTAGAAAAGTACTAAATATATTTTAAAATAACCCTCTTCAACTAAATTTTTTTTTCGTAACAATTTATTTGTATTTAGTATTATTATTATATTGAAATTACTTTGAATACTGCCAAAGACGTAATTTCACAACAGTTAATAACTCTACGCTTTAATTTTGAATACACTTTTACTACTGTCATCTATGAGGGCTATTAGTAACTAAGACTTCAAAATGGAGTGTAATAGATGAAAAAACACAGATTTGTCGAGAGAGAGAGCTCTACTTCAATAGAATAAAGTGTATTATGTTACTTGTTGTCATATGGCAACAGTATGCATTTAAAGGGTTAAACAATTTTAACAATTTCGTTCATTTTTTTTTTTCAAATCAATAATTTTGCATTTAGTAATGCTTTAACTATTTGGGTATCACTTTTTAACGTCTTTTGAATAATTAATTCAATTCTTTATTTTAATATTTAATAATTTTCTCCAATTGTATTACTATTAATAATGTAATATTCTAACAAAGCAACTTATTCATATTATTAAATTAGTTAAATACGCATGTTAGTTAAGTATGTATAAAGGAAAACCTATGTGAATTATGTGTTTGCTTGCAATCTATGCATTTCAAATAGCTTTTCGAATACTTTTTTGTTAAGAATACAGTTTGGAATTTCATTATTTGATTGTTTAATATTTGTTTACTAAATAAGTTGCAAGATTCATTTTATTGGTGTAATCCTGATTAGTTTTAATTCACATTTTTTTTTTAAGTGCATTTTGGAGTAGTTTCAAGTTTATTGTTCTACGAATAATTAAAAATTTATTAACTGCAAATAAATCAAACAGACTATAAGTAATATTAATTTTATTTGCGATAGAAAATTTATGAAAATATTTTATTGTGGCTTTAAGGTAGGTCGGTACCTTGTATACGGCTAATGTTAAATTGACCTTTTTCGTGTTCCCTTTTCTTGGAAACTAACATACAAAACAACACAAAAATATTTGCGCAATATATGCACTTTGAACAATACACTGAAATGAGATTTTATAAATATTAACTAGATTTTTTTAATATTATTTAAGGTATAGTGCTTTTTTTTATAAAAAAAAAAACATTTTTACATCACAAAATTAACCAATTTTTTTTTTTCTGCTTCAAATTTTGAGAAAGCTCATTTCAGTATTCAAATCATCCTGAAACAATTATCCTGTTAAAATATCAGCTTTATAAATGAAATAGATTTTTTTTTAAAAGGTACATAAACATGAAAAACACCATTCTGAGAAGAATGCGATTTAAGGTAAAACTTATATCAAGTAAATGCAGCTAATCCATATCAAAATTAAAATTTAACTTGGTTAAACTTATGTGAATGACTCACAAGGAGCATCGTCGGAAAGATCTTGAAACGTATTTTACCCAAATACTAAAATCAAAAAATCGCCGACCCAGTGGCGCAATGGTTAGGGTGCTGGCCTTTGGAGCTGTTGGGTTCGGGCTCGAATCCCGATAAGACATAAATAATTGTGTTTGTCAATAAATGTTGTTATTTGTTGTGTTTGTGTCGTCCTTCTTTGTGTGTCTCTTCTGGCGAGCAATGTAACGGGCTATAAATTCTACGATCTTCCCTTCTAGAGGGCGCACTCGCTGTCATTTGTCAAACTCGAAAAATCGAAAGTTACTTGGTACTGACCTACCTTAAGAAGTTTAAATTATTGCTGGATGCTGTGTTTAGTGAACTATATTCCTAATGTGTATAAATTTAATGTAGAAACGGTTGTAGATGACATTTACTGTTACGAACCTATAAGTTGTTTCCCGAAAAGAATTTCAGTAAGTATTTAAGTGACAGGAAAGTAGGCTATTTTAGCTCTTTTAGAACTTCTTGTTCTATATGTTACTATAAAAAAACTGTTTAACGCATGTTTACTTTTCACAAAAGAAATGGATATTCTTTTAATATATGATCTTCATAAACCTTGGAAAATAGGACTTAAAACTTATATTTTCTATGCACAATAAAACTGATGCTAAAACTTTTAGATAGCTGGTTTCTTTTCATAGGAAATGTATGATTTTTTTAATGCGTCCATTTTCTTTTTCAGACTTTGTGGTATATGGTATCTGTATGATCTTCCCTGAATTCCTGCTGTCTCTTTCTTGGCTATTTATACGTGATTATTTACGACCTTCTATCATATACCACATACTAATGGTAGGTTGTTTATTGCAGATAAATCTACTAAACTGCGTCGTAGTAGGGAAATTTTTCTTCCTGATATCAATTTAGTGAAAGAGGTATATTTACTAGTATATGACTGGACAAATTGTTTATTCTAAGCTTATGGGCCGTTGTGCATTTTAATCAAAAACATTTGCCATTCTGTGAAACTCATTTTAAATGGAAATTCTCGGTTGGTTGGTAGATATATATATTTTCATTCTTGTGTTTTTGGTCAGAGACCCGCTTATAGATCTTCGTCAAGTAAGACAGACACAACAAACACACATTAACATTTTTTAATACACTGAAGTACTAAATTGGCATGATGTCCTGGATATTAGTACAAAGAATGAATTAAACTGGGGATTTGGTGGAGAGAAAGAAAATGAAAATGTGTAATATTAAAATTAAATTTATGTACTTTTCTGTGTTGAAATTCGGATAATATAGGCTTTTTAATTTCAGATTCTACACCGAGTTTATAACGTTAAAGCATTTTAAAAAGGCTCTACACAAATGAGGAGTACACGGGAAGAACCACTTGATTTTTCATCTCTTGATGCAGGCTTTCTTTAATAGCCTCTTTGGGGATGATAGCGAAAGATCACCTAAACTGGTGTAAGAAACATGTTACTCGCTTTGTTTGTCTTTCGCAGCAACCCTGATTCGCGCCAGAGATCAGTAGACATAAGTTACACGTTAGTACCGTAAATGAAGAACCAAAGGAAAAACCGGTTTCCTGTCGCCAATGTCCTCCAAGCAGTAGTAATTGTAGTAGTAATTTTAATTGACAGTAGTTAACCCTCTAATGCATACAGTTGCCGTTTGGCAACAAGTAACATAATCCACTTTATTCTATTAAATTAGAGCTCCCTATCGACATATTTGTGCTTTTTTTCATCTATTACATTCCATTTTAAAGCTTCAGTTACTAATTATCCTCATAGATGACAGTAGTAAAAGTGTGTTAAAAATTAAAGAGTGAGGTTATTAACTGTTGTGAAATTACGTTTTTGGCAGTATTCAAAGTATAATAATATTTAGTACTAAATGCAAATAAATTGTTGTGAAAAATAATTATAGTTAAAAAGGGTTATTTTGAAATATATTTAGTAGTTTTCTAGTCATTATTATCAAAATTGGAATTTTTTAGTTTGTTTTTATCGTGCGGGAAAAAATTAAAAATTGAAGTTATTTTAATTCTAATGCAGTTGATTTTTTTTTTCCAGAATTTTTCCCACAATGTATGCGTGTCAAAGATACATGCATGTTTTTGGGGATGAAAATAAAAAATCATGCATTAGAGGGTTAAAAACCTACTTGTGTAATCTATGAAAACATAATTTATATGATTAGGCCTCCCGCGCGCGTGCGAGAAAAGCATATTTCCAGATACCTCTATCATACAATATCAAAATGCGACAAAATGATTCGAATACTACTTTACGTTTGCAAATACTTTTATAGGGGAGAGTGTTGTACCTTGGGACAATTTTTACATTTTAATTTTTTTCTTCGATAATTATTGTCAAAATAAAAATTTCAAGGCAGCATTTCAACACACCAATATATTCCTCTATAATATATTTTTTTAAATTCTGGCAGCTTGAAATTAAAAAATTGCCACTCATTTAAAGTAGAGAGGATAAACTGTCCCAAGGTACAACATGATGTTGTACCTTGGGACATGCTTTATAATTCAGACAATAGTCATACACTTGAACTAATTTGTGTCAGGAAACAAACTTTATTTCAAAATACATCAGAAAATGTGCTCTTTAGAACATTTCATCACACGGAAGGAAAAATATTTATCAGGTGTTGCCAGAATCATATTTTCAAACTTCAATCATTATAAAATATATCCAAAACAAAGCTGAGTTGTATTTTACATGTTTTGTGGAATTGCTCTTAAAATAAAAAATAAATATATTTTTATTTATCCAAATTATTAAGAATTTAATCAAGTTATTAATACTGTCCCAAGGTACAACACACTACATGGTTTAGATAAAAGCAAGATAGTGGCCAATCCAAATGCATTTTCATTATTTTCTCATAACCAAAATATTTTAAAATCTTCTCTTTTTTGAAGAAAATAAAATGTAGTTGACTTTTTGTAAGAGTACTAAGGTAAAAAATTATATTAGAATGAGAAAAATATTTACTTTGGGGTAGTGAAATATTATTTTTTGTCACCAATTCATCAATTCAATGATGCTAGTGTTAAATTTTATTATGATGATGTCTGTTGGTTAAGGCTACTATTAGAAATAAACAATGTATGAATATTGCCAATAGATTATTAGAAATTGTCAGTGTCCCAAGGTACAAGCGTCCCAAGGTACAACACTCTCCCCTATTATTTTTCTTAACCCCTTAAAGAACCCCTTGCAACCTGTCATACCAACATGTGGTTTCTGTAAAAGTGAATATTCCGAGTATCCCAGGGATAGAACTCCGCCCTTTCGGTATCAGTTTCATCAGTGCTAAATCTTTCCCATGGGTCTTGGGTGGAGTTTTATTTTTTGTTACTTGGAAAACGCAGACTTCCGAAAAGTGTATGTTCCATCTCGATAACCTGAGAGCCGGTCATAACAAACGGGTTTGCCAGAGTCCCACCAAATATACTAAATTTACACCTTTTTCGCTAAATAAGCAAGCTATCTATTTCCTCTGCCGTAGTAACCCAAGTTTCTTTGAAAGAATTATTACTTTAAATATGTATTAACTGAATTTTTTTTAAATGTCGATACAAATTTTAGTAACATGTTTGAAATACGAACATAGAGCAAAATAAAAAATAAACTTTTAAGCGATGTCTTTATATACTATGCAATAATTTTTGGAAAAAATGTCTTTAATACTGAAATCTACTAAATTAATTATGGATTTTCATTGACTTTTAATTATTATAAGTGGGTTCCGCCGAATTTGTGTTGTGTGGTGCAATGCAACTTCAACTTATCCAAATTAATGACACAGTAGAAGTAAAATTAAAGCATGAAGTAGTCATTTAAAATCATGTATTACAGACAACGTACCACACAACGTAGTTAACTTGAAATATAAGGCGCCAAACACGCAGTATTTAACTTGCCCTCCAAAATTTGAAGGAAACTCAGTACAATTTAAATAAAAAATCATACAGAGTTAAAAATTATCGAGCAAATAAGTTTTTAGATATTTTTTTAATCAATTCATACTCTTACGAGACATATTATTTTTCTTACTCCTATCTTGCATTTATTTTTATTTATTACTAACACAGAATAATTAAAGGTATTTTATTTCATTTACATGCAAAAACATGTAGTCAAACAATACTCTAAAACCTATTCTCAAAATCAATTAACTTTAGAATTCGCGAAGAAACACAAGGTCCATGCATCACTCAAACCAATCTAACAGGTTAAAAGGAATATTAAATAACGTTATTTTTGTAAGTTTAAATATCGCTAGATGGTGCCACGATTAGAAGTTACAGTTAAACTATAATATTTCTGTGTTGGTTAACTGTAGTGGTTTGAAAAAAATTCTTTTGTTTAAATGGCCAATCCAGTACAGTTATAAAAATAAAAAAATAACAAATTTTCATCAGTGTAATTTTAGCTGGGGACTTGTATCAAAAAATAAATTGCCTCCTTCTTTTTGTTTAATGAATAAAAGATATCGTATAATGGCTGAGTGGTACTGGTGATTTAAAAAAATTAGGGACCTTCTTATGCTATTTAAGGGGTCGTAGGAGTCTTAAAATATGTAATTTCATATAATTTTTTAACTACTCAATATATAAGTATGATTTTTTTTATATGTAGTACTAAAAGATTTATTTATTATAAAATAAACGTTAAATGTTATGAAACTTTAGCCAAAACTAAAATAAATGATGACAAACATAAAAATATTTACAAAATGTGAAAACATTGGGATTAGGCTTGCGGGCCACATTTTGAGATCACAATTGAAGAAATGACCAAGAAAATTACTTTATATTGTACAAATATGTACAAACAAAGACTTATACCAAAATTCTAAGCTCAATTTTAATTAGAAATTATTTTAAGACCTTTTTTAAAAAAATTATTAAAAAAAATTAATTTTGATTTGAAATTTTTTAAAGTAATTTCTAACTAAAATTGAGCTTAGAATTTAGGTATAAGTCTTTGTTTGTGCAATATAAAGTCATTTTCTTGGTAATTTCTTCAATTGAGACCTCAAAATGTGGCGCGTAACCCGAATCCCAATGTTTTCAAATTTTGTAAATAGTTTTATGTTTGTTATCATTTATTTAAGTTTTGATTAAAATTTCATAAATTTTAAAATTTGTTGTATAATAAATAAATTAATAGAATTACATATAAAAAATTATTCTCACATACTGAGCAGTTAAAAAATTATATGAAAGTGAAAACTATGCTTTGCAGTACCTTCTTTGCACATTTTTAAGACTCCTATGGCCCCTTAAATGGGTATTAAATATTGCAACTTGTAACTATTTTCTAAGATTTTCAAAAGACTTTTAGTTTCAGTGCGCTGAACTTTTTGACGTATCGAACTGGACTTAATCATTTGTTCTTTAAGCTATGAAAGTGATGGAGACAAACAGAAGGACAGATACTTTACCCTCTAATGCATACTGTTGCCATATGGCAACAAGTAACATAATCCACTTTATTCTATTACAGTAGAGCTCCCTCTAGACAAATCTGTGTTTTTTTTTATCTATTACATTCCATTTTGAAGTTTTAGTTACTAATAACCCTCATAGATGACAGCAGTAAAAGTGTATTCAAAATTAAAGAGTGAAGTTATTAACTGTTGCGAAATTACGTCTTTGGCAGTATTCAAAGTACAATATTATTAGTACTAAATACAAATAAATTGTTTTGAAAAAATAATTATAGTTCAAGAGGGTTATTTTGAAATATATTTAGTAGTTTTCTAGTCATTCTTATCAAAATTGGAATTTTGTAGTTGGTTTTTTTGCCATACGGTAAAAACTTTAAATTTTTAAATTATTTATATTCCAATTCAGTTAATTTTTTTCAGTATTTTTTCCATAATGTATGAGTATTAAAGATTAAAATATATTTTTTCGAGCTGAAAAAAAATCTTGCTTCACAGGGTGAAAAAAAAAGCGTCACTTCTAACGTTATAAACGTAGCATTTAAGCTAACAACATTGTATCATTTACACAACAAATATATATTTATTTATTCATTAAAAACTACTAGGCTGAGACTCAGTGCTCCCTAAGGATTAGGTGTGACCCATTATAATTGGACGAAAGCTTTACTCATTAGTAAACGACTAAATAAATTCTGACTAATGTTCCCCTTGATCATACCCATAAGATAGATTACTTTGATTAAAAGTAGGTGGATTACTATTGCAGCTGAGAAAATGTTTTGAACTCAGTTAACTCATTCGTGTTTTGTCTTATCACATTGTTTAGACCAAAGACATAGTGTGCGATGTTGACAATTCTCGGGAGGATCTTTAGACTTTTGGCAAAACAAAGTTAGTTTTCATTTTGTTTAATAAATTGTTTCTAACAAGACTTTATTTTTAATCCATTTTTAATTTAGGTAAAATTTGTATTTTTTTTTTACTTTGAATATCAAATGACAGTGATTGCGCCCTCTAGAAGGGAGAGTGTAGGGTCACATGGGGGAATTATGGATCACTCTCTTTCCGGGGTAAATAATGATCACTAAGTTTTACGGATTAAAAATGGTTTTTAGAAGAAAAAATTATGCCAAGTCATCTTTATACATTCTATTTTCTTATATCAAGTTCAAAAACAATGTAACTCTGCAGCAAATAATAGAAAAAAAATACTTTTTACACTACTATAAAAACATCTTCAAAAAAGATTGTCTTTGAAAAACATGATTTTTTTTAAGATCCATACTGGAGAAACATATTTGAACTAACTATATTGTTGGTGCTATTTTTCAATAGGAAAAGGTCTAAGCTTTTCATTCCGATATAAATTTTTTCATAATTATTTTTTTTAATGATTTTAAAGGTATATCGATTTATCCCCCAGTTTACTGGGGTAATTCTGGATCACTGGGGTAATTCTGGATCAGTGATGTTTTTTAACTTTTCATGTGTTTTTAGCTAAGTGGTATACGTCATTTTGAAGCAAAAAATCAGATTAGGCTGCATTCCAAATTTCATTAAAAAATTCGAATTAAAAATTTATTTAAAATTTAAATAGCAAAAAATTTAATCTACATTGAAATAAAATGTAAATTCCATTTTTATTCAATATTTTAACTCTTTTCATTTCGTTAAACTTACGAGAAACTTTCGAGATACTTCGAACTGTAAATTAATTTAACAAACGATAAATAACCGAATTTTCGAAAGAATGTAAATGGGAAATTGTGGCATAATTTATTAAAAAAGATCATCATTATTCTTCGAGTTTAAAAAAAAATTAGCAAACGATAAAGTCTAATTTTTTTCTGAGAAAGAAGATTAATAAAAAGTTAATTTAGGCGTTTAAAAGATTGCTTTGAATTATATTTTAACTGCAACCAAAAATTAATTTACTTTTAATATGCATTACCATAAAAAAAATGGGTGATCCATAATTACCCCATGTGTGATCCATAATTGCCCATACCCGGGGTAATTCCTGATCGCTCAATAATTAAAATAAAACTAATAATAATTAAGTTTTAGGTAAAGTGATTATTTAAATAAATTCTAAATTATTTAAGCTTACTCCATGCAAAATTAAATCTTTCTATCTTTCATACTTTAGAAAAAAATAGGATGTTGTGATTTTTTGATCCATAATTCCCCCATATGACCCTAGGCTTTATAGCCCATTACCCAGCTCGCCAAAAGAGACAGTCACATGAGACACACAAAGAAGGACGACACAAACACATAGACGAATAACAACATTTATTGACAAGCTCAAACATCCATGCCTTTACCGGGATTCGAGATTGAGCCCAGCAGCTCCAAAGGCTAGTACACTAGCCACTGCGCCGGCGGGCAGGCAAACTTTGAATGAACTTCCAACCTATTTTCAATAAGCCAAAAATACTTGTTTTTTAGTAATATTCGTCTTCTTCACATACATTGCATGTGACTTAGTGCAAGAGAGTGGTCCACTCTGGCCTATCACTTACTTAAAAGTTGCCGATTTATTCCATTGCACTGCTTGTAATTTTTGTGATAGGTCAGATCTTCAACCACTTCATTATTTGAGTGCAGAGGATTTCTCTGAGGAAGATGTTGCCTTGGCTGTGCCAAATACGAGCCATGTTTTGTTCACAGCTACTGACTTATAGTTTTGTTTTTTCAGAGTTGTCAAGATCTTTTTCATTCAACCAATTTGTCGGAAGCTTACCTCGATATCAAGATATATATGGTTTTTTTACACTATAATGCATACTGTTGCCATATGGCTTCAAACAACATAATCCACTCTTTAAAATTCTATTATAGTAGAGCTCCCTCCTCGACAAATCTGAGTTTTTTCATCTATTACATTCCATTTTAAGGTTTTAGTTACTAATAACCCTCATAGATGACAGTAGTAAAAGTGTATTCATAATTAAGGAGTGAAGTTATTAACTGTTGTGAAATTACTTCTTCGTCTTCGGTAGTATTCAAAGTATAATAATATTAGCACTAAATACAAATAAATTGTTTTGAAAAAATAATTATAGCTCAAGAGGGTTATTTTAAAACATATTTAGTTGTTTTCTAATCATTCTTATTATAATTGGAATTTCGTAATTGGTTTTGCCATATGGCAACAGTTTAAAAAAAATTAGATTATTCAAGTTCCAATCCAGTTAAGGGGTCACAGGAGTCTTAAAAATGTGCAAAGAAGATACTACAAAGCATAGTTTGATCTTTCATGTCATTTTTTAACTACTGAATAAATGAGTATAATTTTTTTATATGTAATTCTACAAGATTTATTTATTATAAAACAAGTTTTAAAATTTATGAAACTTTAGCCAAAACTAAAATAAATGACATTAAACATGAAGCTATTTGAACACATTGTGATTAGGCTTGCGCGGCAAATTGTGAGGTCAAAATTGAAAAAATGACCAAGAAAATGACTTTATATTGTACAAATATGTACAAACAAAGACTTATACCTAAATTCTCAGCTCAATTTTAATTAGAAATTATTTTAAGAACTTTTTAGTAAAAAAATTAATAAAAATTTAAAAATTTTGATTTTAAATTTTTTAAAAAATAATTTCTATTTAAAATTGAGCTGAGAATTTAGGTATAAGTCTTCGTTTGTACATATTTGTACAATATAAAGTCATTTTCTTGGTCATTTTTTCAAATTTGACCTCACAATTTGCCGCGCAAGCCTAATCACAATGTGTTCAAATAGCTTCATGTTTAATGTCATTTATTTTAGTTTTGGCTAAAGTTTCATAAATTTTAAAACTTGTTTTATAATAAATAAATCTTGTAGAATTACATATAAAAAAATTATACTTATACATTGAGTAGTTCAAAAATGACATGAAAGATCAAACTATGTTTTGTAGTACCTTCTTTGCACATTTTTAAGACTCCTATGACCCCTTAAGGGGTCACAGGAGTCTTAAAAATGTGCAAAGAAGATACTACATAGCATAGTTTGATCTCTCTTGTAATTTTTTAACTACTCAATAAATGAGTATAATTTTGTTATATGTAATTCTACAAGATTTATTTATTATAAAACAAGTTTTAAAATTTATGAAACTTTAGCCAAAACTAAAATAAATGATATTAAACATGAAGGTACTTGAACACACTGTGATTAGGCTTGCGCGGCAAATTGTGAGGTCAAAATTGAACACATGACCAAGAAAATGACTTTATATTGTACAAATATGTACAAACTAGGACTTATACCTAAATTCTCAGCTCAATTTTAATTAGAAATTATTTTTAAGAACTTTTTTCTAAAAAAATTAATAAAAATTTAAAAATTTTGATTTTAAATTTTTTAAAAAATAATTTCTAATTAAAATTGAGCTGAGAATTTAGGTATAAGTCTTTGTTTGTACATATTTGTACAATATAAAGTCATTTTCTTTTTCCTTTTTTCAATTTTGACCTCACAATTTGCCGCGCAAGCCTAATCACAGTGTGTTCAAGTACCTTCATGTTTAATATCATTTATTTTAGTTTTTGCTAAAGTTTCATACATTTTAAAACTTGTTTTATAATAAATAAATCTTGTAGAATCACATATAAAAAAATTATACTTATACATTGAGTAGTTCAAAAATGACATGAAAGATCAGACTAGGCTTTGTAGTATCTTCTTTGCACATTTTTAAGACTCCTTAGACCCCTTAATTTGTTTTCAGTATTTTTCCCATAATGTATGAGTATTAAAGACTAGCAGTATGGTCCCGCCTTACTGGGAACCCGTTAACTTCGCTTTGCTTCCTTTTAGAGGCATGCTTACTTGTGAAAATACACTCAAAATCAAAACAAAATTAAATTCGTGTTGGAGCATGCGAACTTAAAAAAGCTAACACTCATAGAGGATGAAGCAGCCTTGGGGCGAGCGCATATCTCAACCAAACTCAATCAATCAAACTAATAGAGGATGGCGGCAAGCCCCCGTTTCGGCCCGGTCCATGTATTTTCAAGCCCTGTTATGGTCCCGCAATCCCACGTGGATGACGTTTTTACGAAACTAATTATATTAATTAAAAATCACAATTAAATATGAAAAAACTAAGTCCCAGGTGCACACGTAGGTATTAAAAGGAATCTATATTGAAAATTTCGAATTTTTTAGAGCATTCTAAGTAGGTCTTTTGTGATCCACAGACATACACACAGGCAGACAGACCGACAGGCAGACTCTTTCTTTTATTATTGTAGATGGGTCATTCCTGAGAAAACGTACAAAAACATGTCCCCACAAGATATCTTTCATATGAAGAAAAGTTATGCTTCCACTTGAATAAATTAAAATATTTTATCTACTTGCAAGAGTTGAAGCAATTAAAAAAAATTATTATTTTGTGTGCAAATTAGTGTTCACTGACTATGACAAATCATGTCCGTGAGCAGTCAGGCCGTCATGTCCGGGAACTGTTTTTGTTTGTTTATACTAATTAAATACCAATTTTTCATAACTAAGGTTGATTTTCAGTTCAACTGACACTACTAGAACATACAAAACATAAAATTTAATCACTAAAATGAATGTAAATATATAAATTCCGTGAAAATAAAATGCCCCATATATTTTCGTCATGTCCGTGTACAACGTATTCTTTAGCTTGCATAACTATCTATTCTGTGGTTTAGATTTGCGAAGGTAAGCCTAATGATTTTACCTATAATTTTGTATTTATAGAAAGAAATAAGGTATATATTGTCAGTTTGCAAGTTTTGTTCTCTAAAGCCAAAACCTTTTGCGCCTGGAAGCTCTTATTTACGATTTCGTCATGTCCGTGTACCATCATGTCCGTGTATTCGGTCCATGTATTACTATATGAATAATTAATATTAATTGTATGATCTGGACTGATGTTATTTTACCAATGCAGTACGTAAGGGTAACTCAAATCCAAAGTTTTAAAAACTTTCATCAATATTTTTTTTTCGAGATTTTATCGCCTCAAATTGCACGTTTTCTCAGGAATGACCCAGATACAAATATATTTTTTTTTTCGGAATGAAAAAAAAAGTTCATGCATTACAGGGATAAATATTAGGATCTTGAAAGAGTTGTCGTCGGAGCGTTCTCATACATGGCCATTTTAACATATCATGTTACAAACGATGGCTTTGAGATATTTGGAGCTGTCAGTAGAATTTATATATTTTTAATTTTGATATTGTATACATTGAGTTACTATATTTCGTGAATTAGTTCCGAGAAGATAAATAAAAAAATGTAACAAAAATGTAGCATTAAGAAGTCATATTTTTTTTTAATATGCAAAAAAAAAACTTCTGTTTCGTCATCGCTTGCTTAAATTTTTCATAAGCAGTGGGAAAAATGAAAATCCTCTATTTGTTTATCAACATGTGAAGTTTTATTTACAATATGATACAATGGAATGATTCACAGTATATAATACAAGTATAAGAATAGAAAACAGTTTACAATTCAACAAAAAACGGACCTTTAAAAAGTGTGACAATAAAGATTATCTACATTAAATATTTCTTTGCAAAATAACCCTAAATAAACATGTTTTCAATATATTCATGCTCTTTTTCTGATATCTATCTTTAGTTTATTGTTAAAATAACCAAACAAGAATAGAAACTGCTAAAATAGTAGTATTTCTGTTATTTTCATTTCAAATTTTTCGAAATTATCGTAATTTGAAACTTATCTTATAAATTTGACACGAAATAAATTATTAACGAAAATTTTTATCTAAAAAAAACATTATTTAAAAAAAAACCTTGAAACACAGAATCCCATAAGTTTTAAAACCTTCTTCCTGATTTACAAATGTGACGGAAGTTATGATGTTAAAAAATAGTATTCGAAAGTCGCACATCTGGACATCCTAGTTGCACTTTGCATGATCCTCAATACCACCAAGTTCACTAAGTCTGTTTATATTAGTGGAAGGACTTGGTGATTGATCGTTCTAGATTTTATTTCCAAAAACGTTAAAGTTAGTCTATGTAGGGACATTCGACAACCCCATAAATGGAACATGAAATCTAGATTTTACAAATTCTACAAGCAAAAATACTTCTTTCCCGACAAAATTTCACAACTAGATTTTCCATGCAGATGATAAAATCCTTTACAATTACAACTACTGGAAGCTAGTTCTGTCAATCAGAGCTCGATATTTTTACTGACTTACTGGCAAATTTTCTGAAACACTAGGATGGTGACATATTCTGACAGCAATAGATATTTTTCACAAGCCACCAGAACTAAATTCGTATACAACAAATCTATAACAAAGGTTTCCGAAATGTGTTGCACGGCTCTTCAAAGCCCCAAACGAAAATTAGTAAATTTCTGAAAATTTAGCTTATAGAAATTTAAATTAAGAAAACGAGCAACACAAACGAACAAAATTCGGGAACAGTGATTTATGGTAGAATCATGAAGAAAATCCGTTGGGACAGGAATGGCCAAAGCCCTTATTCCAATTTGAAGTTACAGACAGGAAGATGTCATGTTGCTTATTTTAGCTTGATGGGAAAATGACTAAAAGATGTCATGGTCTTTTATCTAGATGGATGGTATAGACTGGAAAAAGTTATGGTCCTTATTCTACAATAATGGTACTGAATGGAAGTTATTGTCCTAATACCATCTTGATGGTAAAAGACAGAAAGGGACCGTGGCCTTATTACACCCCGATGCTACAGATTGAAAGAAGTGATAAGCCCATAATATACATAGATGTTACAGACATAAGAAAAAAGTCATAGTAATTTGACCCCATTTGATGGTACAGATTAGAAGAAGTCATGGTAATTTATCTATGTGGATGGTACAGACTGGAAAAGGTTATGTTTATTTATCTATGTGGATGGTAGAAACAGGAAGAAGTTATGGTAATTTATCTATGTGGATGGTACTGACTGGAAGAAGTTATGGTCCTTGTTATATAATAACGATACAGAGTGAAATTCATACTCCTAATTCCACCTTGATGGTGCAGGGAAAAAAAGGACCATGATTCTTATTACACCCTGATGGTACAGACTGAAAGAAGTGATTAGAACTTGATTTACGATACATAAATGTTACAGACATAGAAAAAAGGTCATAGTCCTTATTTCCCCCTTTGATGGTACAGACTGGAAGAGGTCATGGTCAGTTACCTATGTGGATTTTACAGACTGGAAGAAGTTCATGGTCCTTATTTAACAATAGTGGTATAGACTGAAAGAAGCCACGATCTTTTATGTTTATGGTTGGTACAGACTGGAAAAAGTTTTGGTCCTTATTCTACAATAATGGTACAGACTGGATGGAATTTATTCTCCTAATTCAACCTTGATAGTACAGATAGGAAAGGGATATGGCCCTTATTACACCTTGATAGTAGTACTGAGGAAGTTCTATGTACTGTAAAAATACCTTAAATTACATATTACAAATTTAAATAAAGTCATTGTCCTTATTTATCCCCTTGATGGTATAGACTCGAAGAAGTAATGATCCTCATTCTACATTAATGGAACAGACTGGAAGTAACAGCCATAATCCCACTTTGATGTTACAGACTGAAAGAAGTGGTAAACCCTTAATCTACAAAGATATTACAGACAGTAAAAAAGTCATAGTCCTTATTAACCCCCTTGATGTTACCCCCTTGACTTGAAGAGGTCTTTTTTTTTTATTCTGCCTTGATGGTCCTCCTGTTCTCCTGGTGCTTGAGGTCGTCCAGATACTGCCTGGACTTCTTCTTCATCTCGATCTGCTCGAAGTAGGTCTTCCTGTAGAAGTTGTAGAACATCCCGAGGAAGAGGACGGCGTGGAAGATGATGATGTAGGCGAACACGGGCTGGAAGCCGCAGTCGTAGAAGATCGGGATGGTCGCGTGCACGGTGGCGATGATGAACTGGATCTGAGAAAACAAAGATACTGTTTGAGGGCGAGGTGTAAGATGTGCTTCTGTAGAATATATGGCAAGGAAACAAAGTGCTACGTTCACTATCAGTTTAATGAATTTCTAAAACAATACAAATGGTTGAACAAAAAAGGACTCAAACATAGTGAGGTAGTGACTTGCGATTAGAAATTTTACGTTAGTTCGAATAGTATGAGAGCTGTCTCTTCTCGCGAGAGCGAGTGAGAGTCACTGGAAAAGAAAACACGTTCACTTCCTTTAAAGGAAAAGTTCCGAAGTCATCTCAGTTTACTTCACGTGGTGGTGATTAGCATCAGTATTTTTCCGCGACTGGTGAAGTGAAGCGTGGATCGTGTGATAGCTCTTGTGCTGACCAGATACTGTAAGTAAAGGAGCAAGCATGCTGATTTGTACAGTCGTTGAATCTTGCATTTACTATATTTGTACATCGTAAAAGTATCAGCTAAATACAGAATATTTATGTTATGTTCCTACATAAAATTTCGGATTTCTGAATGACAGCAGTTTTCAGTAAAATTACATCTCAGTGTCAAAAGACAGGTTTTCCCTGTAAATAGATAAAATCTGCAAAACAATCAACAGAATTTCCCAGTTGAGAGCAGATATTTCTTTTCGATAAAAACAAAAAAAATTTAATCTGTTTGGTGCCCGGTTTCTCAATAATAATGGCTCTTAGTAGCTGCACCGATTGTGTGGTGAAATTATTAGTTTTATTTTAGGCACATGTCTAAATATAACTAATAATTTTCTCATTATTTCTTCTTTTTTTTGTTTCTAAACATGAAAATATTTTCAACAGAAATATCGAAAAATTGGTGAAGTATTTTAACACTTAGCATTTTAGAAGCATTATTATGGTAAAAACCAAGATAAAAAAAAATTAAATGATTTAAAATCTTAAAAATTTGTCCAAAAGTAAGAAAGAATTTTCAAAGAAGAAAGAATTGCCAAAGAAGAAAGAATCGCCAATGAAGAAAAGAATTTAAAATAGTAAAAAAGTAAGAAAGAATCGTCAAAGAAGAAAAGAATTTAAAATAGTAAGAAAGTAAGAAAGAATTGTCAAAGAAGAAAAGAATTTAAAATAGTAAGAAAGTAAGAAAGAATTGTCAAAGAAGAAAAGAATTTGAAATAGTAAGAAAGTAAGAAAGAATTGTTTCAAATGCTGTACCATCTGCATCTGCGTGAGGTACTTCTTCCACCAGAGGTACTTCTGCATCTGGGGTCCGAGCGCGGCCAGGCAGTAGTAGCTGTACATGATCATGTGGATGAAGCAGTTGATGAACGGGAAGAACGCGTTGTGGCCGCCTGCACACAAAAAGCACATGATGCATTATGAATATACTCAGAAAAAAATTGTTTTTACTCTTCATACAAAAAATGGTGTTTCATCTACAGTGTATCCAAAAATGGACTACCCGTTTTTAAATGTTAATAAAAAGAAATGGCTAGAGATACTAACACAATTCTCTCTCTCTCTCTTGCAGAAAACGAATGAGTCATGTCTGGAATTTGATGTGGAACACTTTATTATTTTAGTTGTGTTTATTACGTTATTAGGTTATTACACATTATTATGTTCAATTAACCGACAGATGGCGTTTCAATACCGTGTGTTGGCTGTATGAGAGAACTAGGAATGCGTAGACACCGAAAAGGAGGAAAAGTGGTCAGAAATGTTCAATTCTGACCACGTGTCTTCATAATAGCGTAATAAATATAACTAATATAATAAAGTGTTCCTTATCAAATTCCCTACATGACTCATTCTTTTTCTGAAAGAATTGTGTTAATATATCTGGTCATTTCTTTTTTATTAACTTCTAAAAACGGGTAGTCCATTTTGGGACACACTTTAGTTATTACATACGTTATATTACAATAATACAAAAAAATTTAATGCAAACAAGTAATGATGCACGTGGAAAGATTTAAAAAAAAAAACGTTACTATAAAGAGTTTCGTTCTAGATTGCATTCACAGTTTTTATGCACGGAAGAGATGACTTAAAAAGTAGTTATGTCCTTATATTTTATTCTCGTAAAGTAAATTAAATATATTAATTAGTATTATAATTTGCGGTATTAAATTTAAATAGCCATTTATAAGTTTATAGTGTTTAATTTCTATTGTTTGTTTTTTAAAAAATTGAGGATTTTGAAATCTTAAGCCGAAGCTATTTGAAGTTTACTGCAAATAATCATTTAATTATCTTAAGTGCTGACGAAACTTGGCCAGAACTTTTGTAATCGTACCTGGTCCAAACTTGAGTCCGATCCACACGCCCCAGGCAACGGAGGCATGGTGCACAACGTGGAGGGTACTGATGTGGTTGAATTTTTTCCTCAGCACAAAAAATATCTAGAAAAGACGTTCAAACAAATATTAGTTGGGTTTTTTTTTCGCTGCTGATATATTGTATAAAACAACTAGTTATGAAATGAAATCAACGAATACAATAATTAAAAGATTCTTTTAGCTTGTGTTTCAGCATAATTTTCAGCTTTTACATTCCCCAAGCAACAATTAATAAAGGTTCCTTTAGCTTGTGTTTTAGCGTAATTTTCAGCTTTTAAGTTTATAGCACTAGCTAGATATGGAACAATAGTGATATGAAGTATTATCATAATATTTATACGATAGATATTCATAATATTAATGAGATATATAAGCATCAACTAAAACAAATTCCCTATCTCAACTTAATAATGCTTTGATAATGATGTGTTTTTAGGTTAGATTAGGTTTGTTTTATCATCGCACTAGAGCTACACGAGGGCTATTGGCGACGGGCGTCGCATTTTAGAACCACAGTCAAGTGACGAGCAGACACCTGAATAGGCACCCAACGCCACTGTTAGGGCGACATCGTACGCAGCGTTAGGACTTTGAAGGATATTTAACGTGCACTCCCTTACACGGGGTATTTCTCGTAGGACATTTTTGGCTGCAAGGGCCGTTTGTAGGTCGGCAGTTAGTTTGGCGATGCCCGGACCCGAAAGTGGGACATTTCGCTTGCTAGGCGAGTGCCTAACCGACCGGGATCCCCAGCCCGCAATGATGTGTCACAAAAACATATTAATGTGGAAGTTTCTGTCAAATTTTTTAACAAAAAAAACACTACAAAAAAGTAGAAAAGGAATATTATTAAAAGTTCTCAAAATTAAATTTTATACTCACTGTGTCAGCAAATTCGGCAATTTTGAGCATAAGATACCACCATCCAACTTTTACCAACTACAAAACATAATTTAAATTAAGTTAAATGTCATATAAAACATAAATAACAAATATTAAGATGATTAAAACAATATTTTACAAAGTGCATTAAAATATAATACTCAAATGAAAGATATATTTTTTTAATTTATAAATATTTGTTTTCGAAATACAAGAGAATTTATTAAATTCCTAAAAATTATTCTTGACTTTCTATTAAAACTTAATCTACACATTAATATTACGTTTCATAGGCATTTGCACGTTAGTCATTTAACGATTTTCATTTTAATTAGAATTTAATGGAATTTAACTTAACGATTTTCATTTCTATTAGAATTTGTTGGACTTTAATGGAATTTAACTTAACTGCATATAAAAGTGTAACATATTTCACAATTTAACTTATTGTGTCACTTGGAATCGGTGCATTATTTATTTTAAGAGCTCTGAGTATCCTGATACAAATTATTTGCTTTACAGGTGTGAAATTATTTTAACCCTCTAATGCATACTGTTACCGTTTGGCAACAAGTAACATAATCCACGTTACTCTATTAAATTAGAGCTCTCACTCAACAAATTTGTGTTTTTATCATCTATTACATTCCATTTTTAAGTTTTAGTTACTAATAATTCTCATAGATGACAGTAGTAAAAATGTATTCAAAATTAAAGAGTGAGGTTATTAACAGTTGAGGGGTTATTACGTCTTTGGCAGTATTCAAAGTATAATAATATTAGTACTAAATTACATCTAAATTGTTTTGAAATATTAGTTATAGTTAAAAAGGGTTATGTTGAAATATATTTAGTAGTTTTCTAGTCATTGTTACCAAAATTGGAATTTTGTAGTTGGTTTTTGTTATATGGAAAAAAATTTAAAAATTGAAATTATTTAAATTTTAATGCAGTTTTTTTTTTTCAGTATTTTTCCCATAATGTATGAGTATTAAAGATACATAAATATTTTTTGGGATGAAATTAAAAATTCATGCATTAGAGGGTTACGTAACAACAATGACCTCACTTGGTTAGGTGCATGTATTTTAAAAGCTTTGAATATCCTGCATTGTCTATTTTAAAAGCTCTGAATATCCTGATACAAATTATTTGCTTTACAGGTGTGAAATTATTTTAAGTAACAGCAATGACCTCACCAGCATGCTTTCTTCATCTGTGGAGTAGTTCACAGGTTCACACATCCAGTTATATTTGCCTAATAAATAAGTTTTGCTTCCACCCTAAAAAACAAAACAGTGGTAGTTTAATTATCAATCGTACAAAAATGCAAGAAAATTATAAAAAAGAAATTATGGAATGAACATTCAGTTATCTTTTACTAAATCTATCCAGATTATTAAAGCAAATTTGCTGAAAAAAAAATATTTTAGTGAGACGGTTTTGAAGACTCTAAAGTATGTTTTTAGTAAAAATGTCTTCTTTTATTGGTTTTTACATCAACACGGCATTGTATGATACAAAATTTTGATAAAATATTGCTCTGTTTCGAAATATAAACTTAAAAATACTTATTTTACGGATCAAGTAGTTTTATATTTGCTTTAACACAACAAGAAGAATCTGAGACCTCTTTTTGAGCCTATGTATTAAAAATTTGCGAAGTGGCAAATTCAATCTACTTGAAGATTTTTCTAGTGTTGGAACAAGTTAAAAAAAATTATAAAAAAAACATCTAAATAAAATATATAACATTATTTAGATGCATTAAGTGTAGATTAACTATTCCGCTAATTCTTTTCCCCATTTAATGTCATTTTTCAACACATGTGACTCATTACACGACACTCCTTGCCATCCTAAGTTTGATAAATAGAAATATGCTATAGAGAATATCCCTCAGTGGATGTAAAGAGTTCCATAAATTATTAGTGAATCCATCCAGAAAACATGTACTTTAAAACATTAACTTCGTTTAAGGTCCAACATATTTGGATATTATTTGAGAAACTTTCACAATTTTATCAGAATGAAATGTGTATATTGGTTAAATTGTATTCAGATCATTTTGTATGTAAATATCACCTAACAAGAGTTTCCAACTAACAGACCAATCACGCCTTCCCCCCTGTCTTTTTACTATTTGTTTTTACCCAAGTTAGGTTGGCACGGAGTGTATTGAATAAATAGGCAAGGAATTAACCAAGAATTCCAATAACTAATTTCAAAGAGTTCTATAGCTATAGTAGTATAGAGGAGCGACTCGTACTGAGCTGCCATGGCTCACTACGGAGCCCGATTAGAGTGGCAGTTAAGCCTAATAAGTGGTAGTTAATTTATAATTCTGGTACTGAGAAAGGAAGTACACCCAGGGCCAAGGCGAAAATCGAACCCGCACCCTTTACAACGCACTGACTGCTAGCGTTGTGGCATGCGATCCAACCCACTCGGCTATCGGGCCCCACATACCATCTATATTGTTTCCGTGTTGGTCCATGGTTGGTAGGTTCAGTCTTTACCCTACTATAGAACTATTTGACTAATTAACAAAGATTTAAGATAAATAATAAAAATGTCGACTTACGTAGAAAAAGAAGAACGCACTCAACACCACCATAAGAAGGTTATAGGCAACTATAATTCCATTGATCTGGAAAGGTTTTCGGTCCTTCATGTATGCAGGGCCGAAGATCTTCACGAAGTATAAATAGGAAGCGATAATGGTCAACATGGGAAAGGGACTGCCCGTCAGTGGCCAGTCTTTGGCACGGGGATCTAAAACAAATTCAAAATTATTATATGAAACTGAATATGACAAATATAATAGCTTTGGAAGGTCATATTAGCATAATATACTAATGAGACTTTTTTGCAAAATTTGAAAAATTGATATTTAATTTTTTAATTGATACTGTTGAATTTAGTATGATTAATGAGAAAGGTGAATGATTAATTGAATTTTGTATGATTATTGAGAAAAGTGATTGAGTAAATGTTGAATAATGGGGGTAAAACAATGTTTGGTTACGCTTACTCGCCTTGCTTTTTGTTTTAATAATAAAAGTATAGATGGCAGCACCACAACTAATTTAAAACAACGAAATTTAAAAATTCGTTATTTAATTTTTTAATTTATACTGCATATTTTAGTATAATTGATGAGAAAAAGTTATTTATTCATTGAATTTAGCATGATTATTGAGAAAAGTGATTGAGTGAATGTTGAATAATGGCGGTAAAAAAATGTTTGGTTACGCTTATGTTAACTCGCCCTACTTCTTGTTTTAATATTAAAAGTATAGATGGCAGCACTACAACTACTATATTATGATTCTTTTTACATCGTATATTTATGATTTTTATTATGTATTTTTTTAGAATGAAAAAATAGAGTTTATATATATATAATGAGGAAAAAATCTAAAAAAAGTATCAAATAAATCATCTTTTCATTTTAAATAATAATAAAAAAAACTGGAAATAAAATATTTCAATTCAATTTTTTTTTTAGATTGATTTCTGAAAACTGTGTAAATGTACTTTATTTTGTTTTAGAGTCGTTTTATTTTTGTTTATTCTAATGGTATAAAAATGAACTTAAAATAACTTTAGTACACTTATTTTAGTCTTATACACTAAAAATAAAATTTAAAAAGCTAATACTCTGCAAAAATTACTCTGTTTATTCTATAAAAGGCCGATGGACGATGTAATAACTCAAAACATTGGCCATTTTATCCTAATCACGATGAATAAAAAAAATCATCTTTTGTAAAATTGATTTATGTCCATTTGTCTTTGATAGCGTGACGGAAGATATGCAAAAACAGCATCGAAAATATAACCGCAAATATTTTCGGCTCAGTTTCGAGACCTTTTGGCCCGGATTTTTCAAACAGAAGAACGTTTACTTTGGCATTTACACTCGCCGCAGTTGGTTTCTGGGGCTACTTTATTTTGCATAAAAAGGTAAACATGCAAATGCCCGTGTTTTGTTCTAAATAAAGAATAAATATTATCGTCCAAACACGACAGAGTAGGAACTTTCGATGTGAAAGAAGAGGAAATCTGTTATTTTTATCTGTTAAGTAAAGCAAAATATTTTGGATTTAACTTATCACATTGAAAATTTTATTGTATCAAATCTTTTAAGGATTTTTTTTTTTTTGCATTTTACGGCACATGTTCTAAACAAATATTTGATTTTTTTATATTTTGAATATTATTATTGGGTTTTACTGCAAAGCAAAAACTGAAATGCAATATATATCAAACAAATTCACTCCCAATAGCTAAACAAAACATATATTGTAATATCGAACTTTTATATTGTTTAGAAGTTAATGGGTGCTTTTAAGTCCCCTACATATAAGAAGAAGGAACTTTTTTTTATTTAAACACAGAAATATATAGGTTGCAAAGGGGCCATCGGGCCCTTCCACACAACACATAAAATTAAACAATCAAAATCATCAAGGAAAATTAAAAATAACATTTCAAATTACATCCAAACAAAAGGGTAATACGTAATGTAATCTTTCTTAACTAAAATCCAAAATTATTAACTAAAATCCAAATTTTTCAAATTAGTACCTATTTCATGGCAACACCTAATGCGTCTTATACTTTAAAAAAAAATTCCAATAATTTGATTTAAGTTATAAGTGAAGTTTTTCACAGTCCATTAAAGTTTGAAACAAACTAATGAAGTTTTCAATTTTTTTTTTAATATCTTAGGTTTTCATGTCGCACATTGCTCTGCTGTAAGTTGAGCTTCCATCATTATTTAAAAAATTCACAAACAAAACATCTGTTCTTTTCAAACACCCAAAAGAACACCGCTTTTCAAATCGTCTTCGCCAAGTCCCCCGCCAAGCTAGGCCAAAAGGACATCGATTGAGGGTCATGGTTACGGGGTCATCTTTTTACTGCCTCGAAAAACGTCAGGTCAAGCATTCCAACGTTTTCTTTTTTAGCCTAAACTCATCCTTTCCCCCCTCCCTCGGTGGAATTGCTGACCTATATTTGAAAGACTCAATCCGGTATGTTCCGGGCTAAATGGCGCTTTTTAATTTTATATTTGGCGAGGATGTCTCTCAGTGTTTGACATATGAGCCATTTTAGGTGTCCCCACTGATATGCTATGGCATATCGTTACTATATATAGGACGATTCAATTATTCAATAATTAAAAAATCATGAACTTTTTTTTTAATATTTATTGGTATTGACACTTGAGCCAATTTCAGTATATCGATGTCCCACTAATATGACATGGCTTTTGTATCATCTTTATAATATATAGGGCGATTGGAGTATTCAATAATTTACATATCATAACACGGAAAATTAAAAATTGTCACACTTCAACTAAGTTTCTTATAACAACCTTTTTTTCGGTCGTCAAATGTCAATTTGGTTACACTTGTTACCTTTTCATTATATATCAGGCGAATAAATCTCGATTACGGCCATGCTTCAGGTTCGAATTTATATTTGCCCAAGATGCTCCAGTATTTGACATTTGTGCCATTTTTAGGTGTCACTCTAATATGACACGATATTTGTAACATCGTTACGATACTTAAGAAGATATTTGCTTATTCGATATTAAAACAATCATATCATCATGTTTTCTTTAGTATTATTATTGAAGATGCCTCAGTATTTGGAGGCCCTTTCTGTGTATCGGTGTCCAATTCATATGACTTGGCACTTGTATGATCGTTACTAAAATTTAGGGCGATTAGATTAATCAATGCCGAATTTTTACAAAATCACTAGAGGGAAATGAAAACTTTTGTCAAACTTCAACAAGTTTCTTATAATAACAGGTGCATCAGTGCTTCAACGTATTTATCAAATTCAGTCGTCAAATGTCAAATCGGTCATACGGCCATACATGTCGCTTTCAGCTTCCACACTACATTTGTAACATAAAAAAGAGGAAGGTATTATAATCATTCAGTCCGTCCGTCAGTCTATTACCCACTTTCAGCGTATTGAAATGAGAATACCTACACTGACAATTTCAGAAAATAATTCGAATTCGAAGTACTTCACCGATTTAAATACTGGAATAAACAAACAGCACCGATAGAATAAAATGCAGGAAGGAAAGCAAGAAGGGGAAATTCGTAACCTGAAGCAAGCCTTAGTGATACTTATATGATTTAAAATGCTTTAAATTTTGTTCGATTGAAATAAAAAAAAAATTACCGCTCAAATGGACATGCTTACATTTTTTTTCCAAATATAGACTAAAGATTAACAAGAACTTTAACGAATGAAGTGGTATTGTTGGTAGGCATGAAAATAACTACCAACTAACTATTAACTATTTCGGTGTAGATGCTAATCATAAATTAATTGCTTACATTTTTCACACGGAAAAAACGTTTCTGGGAAATTAATTTTATTTAAGAATCATTTTATTTACATAATCATTTATTTCGGCGAGTAAAAAAATATAATCAATTATGGCATTGACAAAAACTTACATGCTTTATTAAAGGCAACAAATGTAATTCAACTTAGTAATACTCAATTAAATTATTGGAAGGGAGTTTTTTTTTTGGGGGGGGGGAGGCGTCTGAAAATACTTGTAACAAATTGCATACCTTTTGGACAACAAACACAGATTTTTCGCAACTTGAAATGCAGATAATTAACTGTCTCATTTAAATGGATTTTACTTGTACATTTCTAGTTTTAAAATAATGAAAACATAGATAAAAAAATTAATTGTTAAAACCCAATACTCATTAGCGCAAATGAATGAAGAAAATTACATGACATGTAACTTTTCTTATTGTAACAAGAAAATGTATCCACAAGACTAAGTAATAATTGTACAGATATTTTTAAGTATACAAAATGGCATTTTAGGACACGCTCAAACAACTAATTATTGGAATCAAAGTGTTGAAATAGTTTTTCTATGTTGAGGTAATCAAATATGGGTCACCATGTCTGACAATTTGGTTCTTTGACTGTTTGATCGAAAAAGTAATTGTATATTTACAACTAAACAAATATCCAAACAGTTCGATTACATTGATTGCGTCACATTCTTGGTTTAAAAAAATGTCATTCGATTCAAACGTGGGAACTTTTTTGTTTCGAATTGAGAATTTACATCCGGGACAGTAGGATGTGGCCGAGTGACCCGTTTCAGCAGGTGTCCAAAATTAATTTTTTAAATGCCGAAGTGAAATGAACTAAGTGTGAAAAAAGTGACTGGGTAGATAACGAATGACCTCCTGAAATAACTTCGCGGTTAAGTTGAAAAATTCACTTTTGCAGACCATAATCAGTGTGAACCGGACCCGTGTTATCTCAGTTCACACTGATGCAAGGGTTAAAACTTTTGGCTTATTTATCAGCATTTACAAAAGTCAAGTATTTATGTGCATTTATGTAAGAATAATTTTTAAAAAATATTGATTTAATAGTATTTCTTACATCGTTGTAATCAGACGGAAAGTCGTTCCGCCCGCCATTCTTAAAATGACGTCAAGGGATGAACGGCAGTTATGTATATATACAGAAAACATTTCTCTACGTTAAAAGAAAAAAATATATTTTCTGTCCAGGTAAACTATACTTCGTAGAATAATAAATAAATAATACCGTAGAGAGGTTTTGTGGTTCACTTTGCATAAAAAGATTTTGGTTATTCTATAAAAAAAGAACGACGGAGAAAAAAAACCGGAGAAAAAAAATTTGAAACTATTTGAAATCTTGAAATCTTTTTAATATATGTTTCTTTATATATGTGCGTTAATTTTTTAATTCGATTTATTAAGCGAAGCTGACGAAGTTAATTCAAAATTGACGACAATGACGAAGCTGACACCTGAGCTTTTAGAATGTTTGTAGATTATTTTATGTGAGTAACGCTATAATTCTTTACAGTATTACATATGGCAATAGCCCAAACCAATTAATAATCTGTCACGTTATTGATTAACTCTCTAGTGCATACTGTTGCCATATAGCAACAATAACATAATCCACGTTATTCTATTAAAGTAGAGCTCCCTTTCTACAAATCTGATTTTTTTAATCTATTACATTCGATTTTGAAGTTTTATTTACTAATAACCTTCATAGATGACAGTAGTAAAAGTGCATTCAAAATTAAAGAGTGAAGTTATTAACTGTTGTGAAATTGCGTCGTTGGCAGTATTCAAAGTATAATAATATTAGTACTAATAAACAAAAAAAATTGTTTTGAAAAAATAATTACAGTTCAAGAGGGTTATTTTAATATATATTTTTTATAATTGCGTGAAAAAAAATCCAACTTTTACATTATAATTTCAATATCAGACCGAACCTCGCTCGTGAAATAAAATCCACTAGTTTTAAAAAGTGATACTTTTCACACTTCTTGCATAAATAACTATAGTAGTTTTCAAGACTTTTGTATCAAAATTGGAATTTTGTAGTTGCTTTTTGCCACATGGCAACAATTTTGAAAATTGAAATTATTTTAATTCCAATGCAGTTAATTTTTTTTAGTATTTTTCACATAATGTATGAGTATTAACGATACAAATAAATTTTTCGATATGAAAAAAATATTAATGCATTGCGGGGTTAGTTTTTTGGCATCATTTTATATTCACATTTATAGCCTACTCTACTGTTTCAAAACCCCACGCAAGCGGAAATAGTGTTATCTTATTATCCCATTTTTACACAGTCCACCTTATTAACAATTGCACAGAACTACTTAGTTCATTTTTCATTCCGAAGCGGAAACATATACTTCTAATGATGGTGATTGTCATAGTAATGTCCATTTAAACTTCAGTCCAATCAAAATTCAGCATGATCAAGGTCATATTTGATCATTAATATGAAAAATGCAGCACTAGACTATTTGTCACAGAATAGTATAAGATTTTACTATTCACGCGTAAGGCTGGGGAGCCCAGTTGGTTAGGCACTCGCCTAGCATGCAAAAGGGGGTCCGGGCATCGCCAAAATAACTGCCGACCTATAAACGGTTCGTGAAGCCAAAAATGTCCGACGAATAATACCTAGGGTGCAGGGAGGGCACGTTAAATATTCTTCAGTCCTAATGTTGCTCACGATGCTGCTCTTAACGGTTGCGTTGGGTGCTACTCAGGTGTCGGCTCGTCATTTGCCTGTGATTCTTAAATACGACGCCCGTCGCCAATAGCCCTCGTGTAACTCGAGTGCGAAGATAATTCAAACCTAACCTAACTATTTCCCCCCACGCATGACAAATTTATTTAAAGTAAGTAATTTGAAAACATTTACAAAGAAAAATGCTGCATAATGAATCAGCATTGCTTTTTATTTTTAAAAATTTTAGTCCCAATGATAATTTGGCATTACTATTTTATTTGGTTTGGTTTGGTTTTGAATTATCGTCGCGCTAGAGCTACACGAGGGCTATTGGCGACGGGCGTCGTATTTTAGAACCACAGTCATGTGACGAGCCAACACCTGAATAGGCACCCAACGCAACCGTTAAGGGCGACATCGTACGCAGCGTTAGGACTTTGAAGGATATTTAACGTGCACTCCCTTACACGGGGTATTATTCGTTGGACATTTTTGGCTGCACGGGCCATTTATAGGTCGGCAGCTATTATAGCAATTTATGGTATCAAAAAGCACATTATTCCATTCTTCAAACTTATTTCCAAAAGAAAATATTTTTATTAATCCCAATAGATATCAGACCTATTACTTTCTTTTTGATTATGATCAGAAACATGATGATGCCAAATGGCATACATCACTGGGACTGAAAGGGTTAATACCTATCTATACTACATCTATTACACCTATATACTACATCTATAGCATATGATCGGGTTTAGAAAATGGGATCCTCTGTATAAGAGAAGGCCGATATTCTTACGACTGGGCTACTGAGTGCCCCAGGGCCGTTTCTCTTTTCCCATTTTAAAATCCCATTCCCCGAATAACATTATCGGAAGACGAAGAAAAAAAATCGCATCTTTGCATCAATCAACCAATCATCGGAAATAACAAGAGCGCCGAATTCCTTCGACATGGAATGCTATTTTGAATACGAATCGTGTTTCCGGGTGAGGGGATACGGAGTGATTCGCCGGCACCCCGGAGAGAATTATTTGACTTCCTCAACAGCTTATGCGCCGATCGCAACTATTTCACAGTTCAATTGCCGACCCAGCAGCACAACGGTTAGGGAGCTAGCCTTTGGACGTACTGGGCTCGGGATCGAATCCCGGTAAGGCATGGATGTTTGGGTTTGTCCCGAGTATATGCGATGTCCTTGCTCGTTAAATCTGTTGGGTGCGAAAGTTCTGTGGGCGGCCATTGCGCAGTTTCCCAAGGGTACAGGTCCCTGGAGACTATTTCCCTCCCCTTCAGGGATATGTCTAAATAGTGGAGGTGGTGCATGATAGATGGCAGCATGTGTCACGTGTATGTGTGTGTGAGAGAGATAGGTGTCTGCTGTGTTTGTCTTACTTGACGAAGGTTTATAAACGGGTTCTCTGACCAAGCACACAAGCCTGAAAATATATGTCTACCAACCAATTTCAATTTAATGGGATTGTTTCAGATGACGTAACGCTCTTGTTTTCATTTTCTTGTACTGCAATTCCATTGGTTGCATAGGTTTGACGCTCAAATCTCACCGTCATACATAAAGAGAAACTTTTATTACTATGCAAGCTGTAACAAAAGTTTTGTACAACCAAAAGCACGGCAAGGAGTAAAATATTCTAAGAAAACTCATTTTCGAATACAGAAATCAAAGAATTCCATACAACAAATGAAAACAAAGCGTTTTAGCTGTTGCCGTTTGTAAAACAACCCCATTAGTTTTTTTTTTTTTTCAAAGAGTTCTATATTATTTAACAAAAAATCAAATCAAAATTTTAAAATTTTTATTAATTTTTTTTTAAGTTCTTAAAATAAGTTCTAATTAAAATTGAGCATAAGTCTTTGTTTGTACATATTTGTACAATATAAAGTCATTTTCTTGGTCATTTCTTCAATTTTGAACTCAAAATATGGCGCTCAAGCCTAATCCCAATGTTTTCAAATTTTGTAAATAGTTTTATGTTTGTTATCATTTATTTTAGTTTTGGCTGAAGATTCATAAATTTTAAATATTTGTTTTATAATACATAAATCTTATAGAATTACATATAAAAAAGTTATACTTTTATATTAAGTAGTTAAAAAAATTATATGAAATTGAAAAATATGCTTGGTAGTACATTCTTTGCACATTTTTAAGACTCCTATGACCAATAATAACAATTTAATTGGCTGGTTTCAGATAACGTAACTGTCCTGTTTCAATTTTCGCCATTCCGCGGTTTCATTGGTTGTGGCGGTTTCGCTATAAATGTGCGGTAATAACCGCAGACATTCACTAGTTAGGATATTGAATATTTAAAAAATACATATTATGTATTAATAATTTCATTCGTATTCAAATGAAACTATTCTGCAGATTACAGTACAATAAATTACACAGCGTAAAAATAGCAATAAGAAAAAAAAGCGGACGAAACGAACGATGAGGGAAAATTAAATAAAAAGTAATTGTTCTGAAAACATACACTGTCCAAAAATATTTAGTGATCCCGATATTTAAAATTTTTTTTAAAAAAAATCGATCAAATTATTACCAAAACAAATGTAATTCGATTAAAAAAGAAAAAATCCCAATAATGAAAATAATAACGCTTGAACTGTTGCCACTCATAACGTGACCAATGCCTATTCTTCTTCTTATAAATTATATATTTTATTAAAACTTGTTAAATTTTTCTATTTTAAAATATATTTAATAACATAACAGCTTAATGATGTTTGTAATATTTATAATTATTGGATTTTGTAAATGAGTGCATTTTAGTGTAAATTTAAAGGAAAAAAATTATAAACATTTGGTTTTTAGGTGTTCATGTTTTTTGGTGATCAATATTTATTATTTATGAGATGAGAGAAAGGTTTTACTATTCATTTAATTTTTAGTGTTGCTATTTTAATTACAGATGACATTACTGCAATTTTAGTTTTGTAAGAGAAAAAAGTTGCATTTTTATTAAAACTATTTTATCAAAACTATTTAATACCTCTCCCTATGCTATAGCTTGCAATTCTTAGCCCGATTTCTGTACTCATGCGAATATGTCGTACTTAATTAAGAATTTTTTAATCTTTATGTATTTTACACTCAAGAGTAATCTATAGAATCCTGTGTTAGGATTGGTTTAAATGCCACCCGAAGCTGTGTGACCTTGAATGCGCTTCCTCAAACGCAAATGAAGTGAAGTGCGAACGAACTCGTGACGTCACTTCACTTCGACCCAGAACAGTTCCGAATCGATTCTTCTTCTTCCAAGCGAACTACCGAGAACAATTTTTCTTTTAAACATTTGTTTTGTTATCCGTCGTTCAGATAAAATATTAATTAGAAGAAAAATCTGCATTTTCTCATCCGAAAAAAAGTATTTCCTAAGATAAGAATTCGTAGAATGGTATTTGAAAAGAAGGCATCAGAGAGGACATTGCACCCAACTGTATTCAGAGGCCCTGAAAATTCCGTTCAAGACGTACCCTAAGGGAGATTTTGTCCAGATCAAAGGAAATCGAGACATAATTGGGTCTCATGCATCAAATGTTGACATAAAATTGGTAAGCAAAGAATTGATACCCTAGGCTGTATTGGTAGGGGTGTAGGTAGTAGGTACATATATATTCCGGCTTGTGAGCTTGATCAGAGACACGCTTATATAAGCCTTCGTCCAATTGAGAAGACAAACACAGAAAGAACAATACACCCAGGAAGAAGGCGGGAATCGAACCAGCATCCGTTACAGCGCTCAGACTGCTGGCGTAATGGTTCAAACCACTCGGATACCGAGGAAACGCTAATTTTCGGTTATGTCAAGTTGATAATTTACTTAGGACTGATAAATAATTTTTTTTTAAATAAATATATTTAAAAAAAAACTGAAGTTTTTGTCATATTAACTAATGAAAGTTTCATGGGAAGCTATCGATGAGTGCGATATTCCGTTAACATAAAATTGCAATAGATTTAGCTGCCTCCATGAACAGGGTTGGGTAGGTACATAAATATTTCGGCTTGTGTGCTTGTTCCGAGACCCGCTTATAAGCCTTCGTCAAGTAACACAGACACAGAAAGAATCTTTACGTTTACAGAGAGAAAGGAAGTACACCCAGGGCCAAGGCGCGAATCAAACCCACACCCGTTACAGCGCGCAGACAGCTAGCGTAATGTAGTGCGATCCAAAACACTTGGCCATCCGGGCCCCATGAACAGTTAAAATGAATGAATACAATATTAATGTATATTTCTAATATAGTAATTATAAACAAGTTTTTTTTTTCGGCACAAGTGCCCGTGACCTTATGTTAAGACAAAAGTGAATCAATTTAGAGTTCATTCTACGTGGAATTCCGGGTACACGATGATGAATTGACTTCGCCAAAGATGCAACTGGACATTATGGGGGCCTAAATCAGGGGAATCAGGTCAGGTTGCAGGTCGTACCCCCTGAAAATTTTCGAGTTTTCTCACGACTTACGTTTTCATTCCTAAGACGTGATTTGAAACTGTAATGTAATGTAATGTAATCGATTCCGGCTGCCTATTTCTAGCCTCCTTTAGGAGCTTTAACACAGCCAATTACGCCTCGTAATTTAGAACCCTGGTCAAGTGACGAGTTTGAAACTGTAATATGTGCTATTGTATTGTGTAAACTAACAACATTAAATATTTTTTTTAATTCTTATTTTTATTCCTTATTTGTATAAGTTGAAGAAAACCTCATGCATAAAAATCTTCTTTATCACTCTAATGCATACTGTTCCCAATGTTGTTAATGCATTATGTAGCCTCTAATGCGTATGGCAACAAGTAACATAACCCACTTTATTCTATTAAAGTAAAGCTCCTAGTCGACAAATCTGTGTTTTTTTTTCATCTATTTCATTCCATTTTGAAATTTTAGTGACTAATAACCCTCATTGATGAGAGTAGTAAAAGTGCATTCAAAATTAAAGAGTGAAGTTGTTAACTGTTGTGAAATTACGTCCTTGGCAGTATTCAAAGTATAATAATAGTAGTACTAAATACAAAATAATTGTTTTGAGAAATTATAGTTCAAGAGGGTTATTTTAAAATATATTTAGTAGTTTTCTAATCATTCGTATCAAAATTGGATTTTTGTCGTTGGTTTTTGCCATGTGGCAAATTTTTTAAAAATTGAAATTATTTAAATTACAGTACTGTTAATTTTTTTTTCAGTATTTTTCCCATAATGTATGAGTATTAAAGCTACAAATATATTTTTTCGGGATGAAAAAAAAATCATGCATTACATAGTTAAATGGAGCTATGCTTCAAAGCTATATATGTAAATCATATTTAAATTTAAACGCATTATCTTCGGTGTAAAAAATGGTGTAAATCCTGCTTGTTGAAGAAGATGTGTTGTGTCTATTCGCCTAACATTTTAAGCCACCTATGCTTGGCCTCTGATCTGTTGTTGATCGACTATCTTTGTAGTAGTATTTGTAAATGTAATATGGGGGGGGGGGGTATTTAATCTCATACATGTTGTTGGAAAGGGACATGTTGTTCCAAAAAGACTGAATATAACATTGTACACGCATTACTTCACCCAATAAAAAGTTAGATCCACTATTGATTAGACGTTTAGCATGAAGAAACATTGATGTCATTAAAGATTATTATTCAAAAATTTTTAACTCCAATATATGTATATAAAAAATTATGTCTCACCTGCATTTTCCATTGCATAATTGTACCATTGCTGCATCGTAGCAACTACTTGAGCCATTTTTGTTCTATAAAATAAAATTAAATAATTATAATAAGATACCAACTATAGTTTCTTTATTTTATTTTAATAGTGGTTATTAAAGGATTCATAAATTTTTAATGAAGAAAAAATGACGATGACTTGTAATTAAAAAAAATCGTTTTTAGAATTTAAAACGATAAATAATATCTGATACTTTATAAATATTCGATATTTGCTAAATATTTTATGTTTTCTAAATATTTTGTGTTTTATAAATATTTCTAATATTTTTCTAAATATTTTATGTTCTATAAAGGAAAGATTTTTAGCATTTGTAAACTATTTATCAATAAAATGCTTTAAAAACAATTTCAACGCTAATTTTTTAAATGAAAATTCGGCGTCTTATTTACATTGAAATATTAATCTTTCAAAAAAAAATATTATTTACGACATTGGATCTTTTTAGTTTCAGTGCCATGTTCCGCTCCAAAAAAAAGTAAAATCATTAACAAAAAAAAAAACAATTACACAAAAAAGTCAATGCTATTACAATTACAAATTTAATTGGGCAAATATTACAAAACTCCATTTTCTTCTCGTTCAATGTTTTTTTTTTATTGTTATTGTTTGAACTAAAATTAGTTCCAATCCACTAACAGCTGATATTGCGCGGATATTTTTGACGATCATTACCGGTAACCGTGACGGGATTTTTTTCCGCTACGGGCGCGAACTTTGAGAAATCGAACTAAAGCTTTTGAATCATCCTAAAGATAAAAGAGAAGTACATACTGATTTGTCGATCACTGAACTTTAAATCCTTTATCTTTTTTTTTTTTTTTTAAATATTCTCTATTTTGTTATTACAAATTACTTAATGCTTGGTTTAGTAGTTTATGCTAAGCATGAGAAAGAGCTGAAGAACTCAATGGGTGTATTTGATGAGGTTGATTTAATTTATTCAATTATTTTATATTTCATTTATTTAAATATTTAAGTTTAGTCTTTTTCCTATAGCTATTTATGACATCAAAAAGCACATCATTCGATTCTACAAACTCTTTTTTCATATTACAAAATATGTTTCTTTAATCCCAACAGGTGCCAGCCCTATTCTTTTTTTTTAATTATGATTAAAAACATGATGGAGGCCAAATGACATCACTGGGACTGAAAGAGTTAAATGTTCAACTGTCTTTTAATAAGGCATTACCCATACAGATCATAGCTGAAGTATTAGATAGGCAGATCACGTGACCTACAATGCTAACGACTATACGTGCATGAAGACCAAAATTGCAAGGGTATGAGGCCAATGTTGCCACCACTTAACGGATAAAAGTTATACAAAAAAATAAAATATAATTCTAAAATTTGGAAAAAAACTTTAAAATAATAGCTGCATTTTGGAATATTTTTAGTGATTAAAAAAACCGTGAAAAGCTTTTTTAGTATTTTTATAGGGTTTTTTTTTTTGTAATTTTAGAATTAAATGGCATTTATTCGTAGTATTTTTCTTTTTAATGTTTTGGCAACACTGGCCAAATACCTTTCCAATTTTGGTCTCCATGCGCGTCCCGTCGTTAGCAGTGGAGATCACGTGATCTGCCACTCTCATACTTTAACTATTATCGCTATGGCATTACCACAATTCCCTCATGTTGTAATTGCAAATTATTAATTTTAGTCATCCAGTTATTAAATAGAGAGGCGCTACTTTTTCAAAGGCACTGGTTGTTGTACGTAAAAGAGAACGATTGATATTCTAAACAAATTTTTTTTTTTTTAAAATATATATTTCCCTTTACTGCTTTTATACTATTCCGAGCCTGATATTCTCTAATTTTATCTATAATATGTTATTATAAATTATTATTAATTTTTGGTGAATAAAAATGTGAATTTATTATCTCTATTGTTTAAATTAACGTGACGAATGTGTATGTCTATATGAAATACTCGTTTTTTTCTATTTATTATTGAAAACAATTTTATTAAAAATTAAAAATGACTAACTTTTCATTATTTAATACAATGTTATTGAATAAAAAATTACATTAAAAATTAAAAGTGACTAACTTTTCATTATTTAATACAATGTTGTTGAAAAGTATTAAATGAAAACTTAATTGTTTTATTTCCGCTGTATATTTTAGAGTTACAATGTGAAAGTATCACAATGTGAAAAAGAGTTTTAAAAAATACGAAATTGTAAACTTAATGCAAATAAATTATATTTCGATTACCACATTAAAAAGAGAGTACTTAACTCTTCATGATCAAACTAAAAAACTGGTTTGGTTTAAATTTTTCTGTCAGTCTGTGAGCCTCTAAAATTAGCTATAACACATCCATGCATGCCTAATGAGCTTATTAAAGGGTAAAGAAATTAATTAATTGACTTGAAACGCCTCACCCTGAAATCCTTTCCGATTAAAAGAATTTAAATATAATTTTTTTTAATTAAGATGTATACTTAAATTTTTTCACTAGAAAATTATGTTTGTATTTTTCTAATTCTTCAAATTGTTTTCTCTTACAAGTTCAAGCAATCACTTTCCTAAATCTATCTTTGACGAATTTCTGAATTATTTAGGAATTAAAAAAAATTACGAAATTATTCCACTTTCCTTAATTATTGTTTGGAAATAACTGACAAACTTTTTTGAAAATATATCGCAATATTTTGTATTAAATTTGTACAAAAAGGTGGATAATATAAGGTAGAGAAATACTTAAGTTTATATTTATTAAAAACTTCAAACAATTCGAAAAAACTATAGAAATTCATTTTTATGATTATATTAATGCATCAAATATAGTTTGGAATAGTTACTTTAATTCAAAAATGGTAAAATTATGATATACTTTATTAACTTTATTTTTTAAAAAAAAGACAAAGGCACTTTTGTACTAATAGTATATTACAATTTGACATCATCTGTCCTCAAAATGATGACTTTAAAATTTACTAATGACACTTCGTTAATCTTAGCATCTTACTAATACTTATTCATGACATTAAAATGTATTAAAGCATCAATAACACAATGATAACCTATATTTGATACATTCTTCAAGGACAATGATGAAAAATGATGAGACAAACATCGGGTGTTAACTTTTGTCGAAAAGGATTTTATAAATACCATTTTACAACAGGATATTATAAGATATTAATTGTTAGTAGTAACTATTGCAAAAAATAAAAACTACTAACCAAGTTCGAAGTTTCGTGTCAAATACTAAAGAGAATGTTACGAAGAATGAAAAATATACGTAGTAAAAGATGGTTATGGACAAATTCTCAACGTTTTTTTCGGTGATTTTTGTACATTCTTTTTCAAATGAGATGCGATAACTTTGTTTTGTTCTTTTCAGATTTTATATCATAATTTAAGGATTTTAACAAAACATATTTATACTTCTTCGGAAAATAATGTAAATAGTTAATTTATAAAAACAAAACTTTTACATTACATCATTTACATTATTTCATCTTATTTTTAATATCGATATTACTAATATTTTAAGTGTTTATAATGAATAGTTTCATTTCAATGCTTATCATGATGAGTAAGTAGTATATGGATGTTTTTTCAATAGAATACAAGAAGTAGAAATTAATATTAAATTAACAATTAGTTTACGTCAATGAATAAACAAATTCTATTAATAAAAGAGTTGAAAATAAACTATAAACATCTTGATTGGCTTATGAATTTTAAAAAATACAGATAAAAAAATTAATTTCTCATCTAATGAGTTTCTAAAATTTTTCATTGACAGTTTGTTATTATATTGTATATCTAAATGATTAACAATAGTTGTTAAAGTGTTTTTTAATAAAATATTTAATACGAATTGTGTATAATTATCTTAATTGCGAGATCTATTTCATTAAAATAAAAAATTAAATATAGTATTTAATGATTATTTAATAATTAAATAATATAATTCATTAAATATATTATTTAAAAATTTATTATTATATTACAAAATTAAATAAATATGTATACAAATTAAAACAACAATTTGAAATGAACTCTCTTACCTTTAGTTCCAGATAAGCCTCTTCTTTAAACCAAATAAAATAAACCACTCTAAACCTTCACAGTTCGGATCACTAAAATAAATTCAGCCAAACTACACCAACCAAAGCCACAGGAGTCTCTCCTATGGGTATGTTTCACGGCCCCACACAATCATTTATCTGTAGACGTCTTTTAAGTTGGACTGAAATCCAATTTTGATCGACAACACTTTTTAAATGACCCGGCCCTGTGACGTAGCCAAGAAAGGGGGCGGAAAAGTTGTGACGTTGATTTGGCTTAGTTTTAGGGAGATAGAAACCTGCATCTTTCTCCTTGTGATGGAGTTTTTGCGCCAGGTATTTTCAGGTAGAGATGGGGACGAAGCTAAAAGGACATTCTTTTACACTTGCTCTTTAGCTTACATTTTTTATCTGTTTCACATGCAATGATGCTTCAGTGACGGTCTCGGATGACATCGCCACTACTTAAGAGGACTAGTTAACCAAAATGTTTTTCCTTTACATGAAAATCGGCATATAAAAATATTTTTTTTTAATAATATTTTTAATTATTTATTTTTTTTCTCCTTTTTGAAATTTTTCTTCTTCTTCATATATTGTTTTCATATATTCTTTTGTAAACAGTAGTGAATCAATATATTGTTTTGTAAACAATAGTTGGTTTTTTAAGCGATGCATGGTTTCGGTAAAAAAAAAAAATAGTGGATAAACACCTGAATTTCACGAAAAATACAATTTTTTATTTTTTTAAATATTATTATGAATTAATTATTTTAATTTTATTGAAAAAAATCGTTCAGAATTAGGGATGGAATAGCAAATTTTTTTTAAAAAAATTCACTATTTTATTACAAATACTATTCGCTATAATCTTATGTCTATTCAAAAAAAAAAGTATAAGAGAATTCTAATAACATTTGTTAACTTTTAACAAATGTTCACATAACCTTTTTTATTTTATTGGAAAAAATCGTTTAGAATTAGGAACATTATCGCAAAAAATCAAATATTTTCACTATTTCATCCAGAATTATATTCACTATACTCTTATTTGTATTCAAAAAAATATCATAAAATTCTGTTAACATTTGTAAGTGTTTTAGCATTTGAAATACGAGTATGCGTATCCAAATATCACAAACTGGGTAAAATTAAATTGAAGGATTAAACGGTAATTGATCATTTGATTAAAAGTTAACATTAAAATTATTTTTATGTGATGAATACACTTCTCCAGTTATTTTTAAAACATTGAGAAAACGTAAGCTTAAATAGCATTCGAAACAGTATAAATAACGATATTTTCATCAATTCTGTGGTGCTCCCCTTAACTGAAAAACTCAGGTAAAACAGATACGAACATTACTGAAACCATTAACCATTTTCAATTACATTGAAACGGGACAGTATTTCTATAAAAAAAATATCCAATTTCAAAATTGAATAGTAAGATAGCTATGATGAATAATTTTCTTGTGAATCAGAAACATTACTCATACAAGCGCAAGTAAAACTCATTCAAAATTTTTGAAATAGGTGTCACATCAGTAGCTTTCTGTAGAGTTAACTGTTTGTGACTTTGGCAAACTGTCCTTTTCTATATTGAATTCTGGTTGCAACCTGGCCGACGGTTAATATGAGTAGGGGAGAGCAGGCGAATCCCGCCACCTCGGGTAATGCCGTCACCCCTTGTATCTCGCCAGCGGTGTGTGTGGGAGGGGGGCTGTGAGCGCTGACCTGTAGCAGGAAACAAAGTAATTTGTAGTATAGACGCTAATGGCCGTGCGGTGAGTTGGTGTAAAGTTATTTTAAAAATACGGTTTTTAGTGATTTTCATCTAATCTTGAGCCTTCTGAAATTAAGCGATAAGTGACTGCTATCTCTAAGTTAGATAAATCTGTTATATATCATTTAAAAGAGTAATTATTTGGTTATTTTATCACGTCGTTAGTTTGGACGCTAGGCTAACTACCTTTCTTTAAACAAGCCGTTTATGTCATTTTGTCTTACAGGGGTAATGCCGCCACATCACTCTGGGGTTATGCCGCCACATGCAAAAGGATGGCGGCATAATCCGTAAAATAGAAATTTCATATTTTGGGCCTTCAACTTATTAGTTTTCGTTAGAGATACCACGTATCTAAAAAAGAATAACTGAACCGGTCAAATAGACCAACGAAACTTTTTTTAAAAAAAACTGCATAGTTAGTTGCACATAGAAAGTTAATAAAAGAGCTGTACCCTGTATAATTTACCATTCCAAAGTTAATTAAACCTATTTTAGTTCTATATGTATTGCTTTATTATGTAATTTTCCATTATTTATAGATTATTTGCTTTGTTTATTGATGTGGCGGCATAACCCCAGTGGTGTGGCGGCATTACCCCAGATACCGGGGTAATCCCGCCACTGTGCGAGCTTTAGAAAAATAAAATTTTATTCAGTTTCTATTAAAGATTTAAATTTTAAAAAATCACCAGAAGATAGTTTATGAACTGTAGTATGCTATGCTCATTACAATTTACATTAATTGCAACACAATTCTGCAAGAAAATTCAATTTCCCTTAAGGTGGTGCCATTCCCCTTCTCTCCCCTACATATTGTTTTTCATTTACATATTTTGTAAGAAAAGTCACATAGTTAAGCAACTATGTGACTTTTCTTACTGATATTTTACGGAATTGAAACATTTTATTTAGTACTATTGTTTTAATTACTAGGATATTTATATGATATTTCAGTACCATAGTTTTTATTGATATAACATCATAAATTTCTCAGGTTGTTCGGTTTTGGTCCAATTTATTGGCTTATAATAGAAGAAATTATTTGAAGTGCAAAATATTTTTTTTAAATTCCCTGTAAAAATAAATGGTAAATACCACTTTTTTATTGCAAACATTGAATTTCATACAAATTACTATCAATTAACAAAAATTACATTAATTTCGTTTTGATGATTGTATGTACAGCTGCACTCATGTAGCACATATTAAGTTGGTGTGTTTTAGATTTTATGCATTGATATAAAAAAAATTCTAGTAAAAACAAACCATAAAAAATTATGCATAGAAAAATTTTCATGAAACGGTTTGGCCATTTGTTAAGTATTTGTTATTCTAAATAGGTTCCAATGAAATTTACTATAAATTTAAAGAATACAACTTAAAGAAATGTGAATTAATTAACTAAATGGTTGAATAAATAAAATAAATTCATTAGAATGACTTATGCATTAATCAAAAGGCGGTATTTTATAAAGGATTATTTAGACTAAAATGTCAATAACAGAAAAGAGTTACTCTTCTAAACAAACGTGTAATTTCTATTCTAGCCCTGAAGATAATTGAGGGTTGCCATTTTTTATGGAAAATGATTTACTGCTGAGTTTTTCGCTAAGATCTCACTTTTTGCTTGGTTAGATGAGTTTTTTGTGTTATAAAAAATATACGATAACCAATGGTGTGTTTGTATTATTTCAATTGTGCGTTCAATTTTTTATGCAGGTGTTTTAAATAATTTTTACCATCCCATTTTAAAATTGAATGAAAAATAATTATGACAAAGAAATTATTTTTTTAAAGGACCATAAGAAATTGCATTTGAAAAGTTTGTAATAACACATTTGAATAGTTTTTGAAAATAAAAAAAGATATCTTATAGAATAAAGATGAAAAATAATTTTATTTTTTACAGTCGAAATCCTATTTACATTGCAAGAGAAATTTGAGATGTTTTTTTTTTGACAATAAAAATTTTAGTTTGAAAATCTTATGAAGAATTAGTATTTCAATAAAACATAGTTACTTTGGCATAGTTTCTCACCTACGTTAATCTAAATGGAGGACCGTAAAAGAATGTCCGTCAAAAAATTCTATTAAAAGAGTTTTAATGGTATAATACATGAGTTTATTTGATACTAAAGACAACAAATCACACATGAAATTGAAGGAAAACTAACCTAGTTTTTCCAAAATGTGCTCAATGTGTGCACCTTTAATGATACAACACACATTTAAACGAAAATGCAACTCTTCCCATAATGTCTGTAGCAAGTCCGGAGGAATGGATAAAACAACTTGTGCAACAGGGAAAACGATGTCAAGCGCATGCGCTTATCTGAAACTGTTGAAGTTATTCTTTAGTCGCCACCTTCAACAACAACTGCCGAACGATTACAGCTGATACTATTACTATTTGAAACTCGGACGTTCTTTCACGGACACCCTGTAAAATAAATATTTTAAAACAGAAAGGAAAATCGAAAATCAAACAATCATCTGCAGAAAAAAGACCCGTTTCCATGTGGAAAGTACCCATACAGTACAAATCAGTAAAGACATCTTACTGAATACACATTTCATGAAAAAACAAGCTTGTTCTCTTTTAATAACACCTGAAAACTGTGGTCTTTAATTTTAAGACAGTAGGGATGCTTAAAAAAAACATACGAATAACATCATCTAAAGATTTGGTTGTTAATAAAACAGTGACGATTATCGAAAAACCCGAAAATATGCAAATGAATGACAACATTTTGAAACGTGTTGCATTTTAATAACTTCATTATACTTCGAATCTTACAATTTACCAAAGTAAAACAGGATTTTTTTTTTATTTTTTACTTGAAATTCAAGGTTTTCAAACTCAAGACAGTTTTATGGAGAGAAATTATCTGTTTGAATGGTTGGTAGACAGATAATTTCAGGCTTGTGTGCTTGGTCAGAGAACCGCTTCATCAAGCACGACAGACACAACACACAAAAATACGCGACAGATGCTGCCATCTATCGCCACCTCCACAATTTAGACATGTCCCTGAAGGGGAGGGATGTAGTCTCCAGGGACCTGTAACCCTTGAGAAACTGCGCAATGACCGCCCACAGGAGATTCAGACCTACAGATTTAAAGAGCACGTTCTCCGCATATACTCGGAGGGTCTTCAGTGGTACCGGGACTCAATCGCGGGACTTTCCAATCCCGATACCGAGATCTTAACCACAAGGCTCCCCACAGCCACTTATCGGTTTGGTTTTACATATTCCTTTAAATCCTTATTTCATTTCTTATATGCCTCGATGAGTTTATTATTTCTGAAATTTTATGTATATTTGTCTTTATCTCAGTTTTCACCTGTATACATTTTTCGATCGATAATAGTTCAATATTTTTCTATGTTCTTTTTCTTACTTTCTTTACCTCTCCATTTCGATTAACGCCTTGGCTCTGGGTGTAATTCTTTTCTATGTGACAGTAAAAATTATTTCTGTGATACTTGATGAAGTCTCATATAAGCGGGTTTCTGATCAAGCACACAAGCCGGAATTATATATACCTATACCCTGTTATCAACTGTTATGTCTTTGCTAGATAAGACGGCCTGCTATCCTATCAGCAAAGAATTTCTGTGGTTGTAAAGAACCAGACGACCAAGTGGTTAACGAAACACAACTTTAATATTTTCCAAACATAACAAAAAAATAAAAATGGTAGCTACTCGTAAAATCAAGTTATATTGAGTAAAGTTTCAAGAGATCGTTTACAAAAATAGTCACGTAATATATACATTGCAGTCAGTTACAGTTACAGGTGCAGTGTCAGTTACAGGTGCAGGTAAACAACAATAATTTGCATAAAACTTGATCCGTCACTTGTCAATTGTTACACTGGATACGCTCGGGGAAAAAATCGTTATTAACCCTCCATTGCATACTGTTGCCGTTTGGCAACAAGTAGCATAATCCACTTTATTCTATTAAAGTCGAGCTCCCTGTCGACAAATTTGTGTGCGTTTTTTCATCTATTACACTCCAATTTGAAGTTTTATCTACTAATAATCATCATAGATGACAGTAGTAAAAGTGTATTCAAAATTAAAGCGTGAAGTTATTAACCGTTGTGAAATTACGTGTTTGACAGTATTCAAAGTATAATAATATTAGAACTGAATACAAATAAAATGGTTTGAAAAATTAATTATAGTTAAAAAGGGTTATTTTAAAATATATTTAGTAGTTTTCTAGTCATAATTCTCAAAATTGCAATTTTGTAGTTGTTTTTGTCGTATGGAAAAATTAAAAAAAAATGAAATTATTTAAATTCCAATGCAGTTAAATTTTGTTCAGTATTTTCAGTATTTCAGTTCAGTATTAAAGATACAAATATATTTTTTCGGGATGAAAAAAAATCATGCATTAGAGGGTTAAAAGTGGTGTTTCGCAGGAGCTCTTTGATCTACCCAGCGGCATGCCTGTTGCGCTCTTGTTGGAAACCTTGACCGGTGGTAAAAGTGTTACTCGTAGAAGCGGAACCAAGGGAGGTAAGAAGAAAGTGGTCGTCAAACAGAAATCAGAATGTAATGTGAAGCCGTTTATTGTTTTTAAAGTCAACCCAAATAAAAATGCCTGGCAAATATTATCGAGCTTTTTTCAGTTAGAAATATTGTTTTTATATTCTTTACTCTGGAATAAAACTACATTGTTGGACTTTGGTTGATTTGTGATTGAATAAGTTTTATTTATATTTATATATATAATGGGTGCTATATTATATCATGAATTTTTAGCTATATTACGGATGTTTGGTTATATATTTGAGTTTTAAAAATGTCTGGGTTATAATAATATTACTCCAACTGAAAAGTTTATAACAATGAAGATAAACACTGAAGATTTAAAAATACCTGGGTATTATTATTATACTGGTGTAAAATAATATGTTATGCATACAATAATGTATTATGGTTTTTTTTTATTAATATGATTTATAATGTTTAAATAATATAATATTTCTTTTCTGCAACATTATGATTCTTAGTTTAAATTGTGTGTTTAAAAAATAAAATGTGTGCTGTGCATAGACACTATTTTTAATACAAACAGTTACTATTACCAAATTCATTTATTTTGTTACGTTATGAGTCCTTGTTTAGAAGTTTTTTTCGCATGCTATGATTAACCGTAGATACATCAAACTACTTTAATAAAGTTTTAATAGTGAGTGTTATAGAAACAAAATTTAAGTGTTATGTTAGTTCATTTCTCATTCTACTGTCCCAGACTGTACAAATTGTTAATTTTTAAGATTAAATAGAAGCCTCTTAAAGAATAAAATATGGAATTTTTAACTGAAATACCAATTGGGCTTGGGCTTAGTTTTCCGATTTGGCGTCTTTATCAGTAAAAATACTCACTTTTTCTAGCCTCCAAGTAACAAACAACATGAAGAACCCCATTAAGAATTTACTCATTCATTCTCTTGGATTGTTATGCAAGATTTTTATGCGTTTTTAACACGAGCGATTTGAGGGATTATGCGGTTTTGGTTGCAATAAGTAGACACAAGTGATTGATTTGAATTTATTTTTGTTAGGAGTATTTGTTGTCTTGTTTTCAAAACATTTTATGATAGGAAATACTAGATAATGAGTTATGTAAAGTATTTTTGAAAGGAATTTGAACTAGTTCTAGTTATGAGCTATTGGTTAAAAATTTGCCTATTTTTTTTTCTTTTTAAGAGTACAATTGGGAAATTTTGAATTTAAAAAAGTGACGATTGTGATGTCAATTTGTATTAAACTTAAAAAAGTCTATGTAGACAATTTCCTAAATTCAAAATATTTATTCTTTGTTTCCGGAAAAAAATTAAAATTGGTTACTCAATATTTTTGTATTTCTAAAAGGAAATACAACAATACTGTTCTATTTCTACAAAGGTTTGTGTAATTTTCGATGTGAGGTAACTGGGTTGGGGTTGCAATTTTAAATATTCAAAAAGTGGCAATTGCATTGCAAAATAGGTGTAAGGCTGGTTTCATGAGCCTTCGAATTCATGGAATGCCAAAATCAACATTAGAAGGAAAAAGTTTTATCAGGATTTCTAACAAAAATGATAGTCTGTGGCCGAATCCATGGTATATGAAACATCTAACCCTCCTTCATTGGAGGGTTTGCGAAACTCCCAATCAACCCTGCAATTCCAGTTCTGTCTGGGAGAAAGTCCCCAAAATTGAAAAATCGCTGAGTTTGCTCTTCAATCCATGGATTCGATGGCTCATGTAAACGCGCCTAAAGTTCCGTTACGTGCCACATCAACATCGTTTGCGGACTGTGGAACTAAATTACGAGACTAGATGGCTGTGTTTAAGCGCTGTCTTCAAACAAAATTAACTAGCAATCGGCATCAAAATATAACTGATACCCTAAACAATGTTGGATAAAGCATTACGTGTTTCATTCCAGCTTCCCCACACCAACTAACAAAAAAAGCGTGTTTGAACTATATCAAGTACTGCCTTCATATAAAGATGTTCAAAATGGCTACCAGTTTAACAAGGTATCGTAAATTCAGATATAATTTAAATCATTTTTATAGAAATTGCTTTCTAATCATACATGTATGTTTCATTGAATATGATATGCCCAATAACTTTCTCTAATATTATGCTTGTCATGCATATCAAATGGAAAATATTTTAAATTGCAATTCGACTTCCTATTGCATAGACTCGAAAATTGCGTATTATTTTATAAAGTCTCTTAAATTTTTGAAAACCTCTTCGTAGTTGAAAATGATAAGAATCGTTTAGTATTAAAACCTTTCGTTGTTTGTATGGTGCTCAATTTTAAGCTTTGTTTATAATAATCTCCCAGTTTCGTTAGGCAGTGGTACACTCTCAGAAATAACACTTTCATTTTTGACGATTCATGAATCCTCAAGTCTCATTTCGTTAACTATCACGTGACTTTTGAGTAAACGAGAATCCTCACTTTTACGATCGTGATTTGACGATTCTGTATTTTGATTTTGAGGACACTGAATCTCATTGTTGTACTGACATGCTCAAAAATGACGAAATATTTCTTTAGATTACACGACATTCAAATCCTTATAAAAATGACGATTCAAATTACCTCACTTTGAGGAAACGAAAACTCGGAGCATTTGCCAGTAAACGAATCGTCAAAATTAAGGAAAATTTCGTCGTTTTTGAGCATTCATTTTTTAGAGTGTATTGCTTAGTTTGGTGGGGAAAAGAATAACAGCTACTTAAATTCTTTTTTAAATGTTGACCATTTTTTTTTTGTTTGGCGGAGGACTGAAAAATTAAAACCGATAAGAAAATTTATTATAGTAAAATAGTTTTAAAAATATCGATGTTCATTAAAAAATTGGACGTTGATCGATGTTTGATGACACAACCTCCGGCATTCATTTCCAAATTGAAATTCAAATCCATCGTTCTAGTGTTGCTCTATAAGTTTGTCTTAAATAAAAAAAAAATTAACCATATCGCTGTTAATAAAGAATTGATTTTCATCTTCTCAAACCAAAAACTTAATTTCTATTGCAAATATTTGATTATTAATAATCATATTGGGATTTTGAGTCTTATTCAATATTCGTATACATTATAATTGCATATAACACGTTGCTTACATCAAAATAGAGGGGAGAGCGGGGCCATAAACAAATATGGTGGGACATGGTAAATGCTGTCTTAATTAAATTTTCCGAAAGGGAAGGAAAACTGGAAGGACCTGAAAATAAAATTTTAAAGCAAAAACTATTAACATACGTACACACAGAAGAAATATTTTTTAAACAATTATTTCATATTTAAAACTGAAAGATCAAAGCAAGAGAATTCAAAGATTCTAGCATAGCTTTCTGATCAATCACTGGAGAGGGCAGTTTAATAACTTCTTCTAAATTTATCCAAAACTTGTTATCTTTTCCTGGTATGTAAAAAGTATGAAGTCTGATTGTTACTATGCTGTAGTGTATAAATATTTGTAAAACTATCCACTTTTGGTCCCTTGCCCCATTGGCCCCACTCAAATAGTTTGAAAAGAAATATTTTGGATTTAACACATTCGCTGCCACTAAATCATCGATTGAGTCTTCATCGATAGAGGCTGATGAAATAGAAAAACATCCTGTTTTTTTAAACCTGTTCGTTACATTGGAAATAAACTAACTTTTCATTTTTGAACAAGTACAAATCTTAGTTCGAGATCGTAAAATAGCAAGGTTAGGTTGAATTAACGTCACTAACTAAAGCTACACGATAGCTACCTAGTCGTAAAAATACAAAGGAGTGCTCCTGGCCTTTTCAACCGGATAACTCATCATCTGTCACTAATAATTGAAGTGAAAGCCAATTACCAGATTTGCTTCAGTGATTAACTTTTCGTCTAAGAAATAATCATTAAATTTTCCTAATTCTTATTTTTGGGTAGTTTTTGTTTGAAAAAAAATTAAAAAATATAAAACAGAATATTTGCAATTTTTTATAGCTAGATTGTTGAATAACAAACTGAATCACTTTACGAAATGCGGTATGTCATGTGTCTGGTCGCCCTACACTTGAGACGAAGGATTTAATGTCCTCGTAATTTTAAATAGAATGCCCTCTTTCAAATCAAAAAGTATAATTCCAAGCACAGAAGGATCGGTTGCAAAAGTTACAAACGAACTTGAACTCATAAGAACGGTTGGCGAAATGGTACTATGAATTTCATCAGAATGTGCTGTTACCGATGAATCGGAACCACGCGACTCCTTAAGGAGTCAGTGGCATCCAACGTGTTAAAAGATTCTCATCATTTCGATTCGACTTAACAGAATATTGAAAAAATTTAAAACTTAATAATTTTTTTTTCTGCTAGCTCTAGCGCGACGTTAATTTAAAAATACATCCTAACTAACCAAGTTCCCTGTGAGGATATATCCTCTTCCGCCAACCAGGAAGTAGCGTCTCTCACTGCGGAGGGAGGTCAAGGTAGGAAGTAGTGTGGCAGAGAGAGATTTCGACTGCAAATAAAAGCTCTCGTTTTATGCTTCAATGAATGAGAACTGTTTCGCTCGATTTAGTTCCTCTAGTCTATGTCATGTTTTAGAGATGGCGTGTGTTTGAGGAAATAGATGTTATATGTTTCTAATATTTGCAAGTACTATCCAGACACAAAGGAGCCCAGTCGGTTACGCACTCGACTAGCATGCGAAAGGTCCCAGGTTTTGGTCCGGACATCGCCAAATAAACTGCCGACCTATAAACGGCCAGTACGGCCAAAAATGTCCGACGAATAATACCCCGTGTAAGAGAGTGCGCGTAAAATATCCTTCAAAGTCCTAACGCTGCGTACGATGTCGCCCTTAACGGTTGCGTTGGGTGCCTATTCAGGTGTCGGCTCGTCACTTGACTGTGGCTCTAAAATACGACGGCCGTCGCCAATAGCCCTCGTGTAGCTCTAGATAATTAAAAACCTAACCTTACCTAATCTAAACTATCCAGACACAAACAACAATAGGCATGTTTCAAGTCTTGTGTTAAATTAGTTATCGTCGCGCTGAGCTACACGAGAGCTATAGCAACGAGAGTCGTAATTTAGTACCACAGTCAAGTCACAAGCCGACACCTGAGTAGACACCCATCGGAACTTTTAGGAGCAACATCGTACACTCTTAAAACAAAAGAGTGAAATTCACTCCTAGGGTGCATTTTCGACTCTTGGAAGAAGTGAAAATTTACTCCTAAATCGCTCGTAATCGCCCTAAATCGCTCATAATCGCCTTAAAATCGCTCGTTTGTTGTTAACATTATTGGCGGTTTAACCAAACAAAAGAGTGAAATCCATTCCTATAGGGGAAGTGCATTTTCCACACCGAAAGGAGTAAAAATTAACTCAGACTGAGGTAAAATCGCTCGTTTGTTTTAAGAGCGTACAAACGCGGCTTTGGGACTTTGAAACATATTTAACGTACCCTCTCTAAACACGGGGTATTATTCTAACAGACTTTTAGTTTTACGGACCGTATATATATTGGCAGTTATTTCGGCAATGCCTGTGTCCACATCAAGACCATTACCGATGCCCCTGCACAGGTGTCTGCTGCAACATTTGTTCACAGTTTCAACTATGATGCCCATCGCTAGTCGTTTACGTGTAGTTACAGTGTGACGTTAATCAAACCCAACGGAAATCACTAAAATACTCTCCTTACCCCTGGTAAAGGAAGCATTATACAAAACACGAAGCATATATCAGCGGAGCGAGTTTTAGGCAAGTAAATACCAATTAAAAAAAAAACTTCTTGACATTTTTTAATTGCGTTTCAATACAATAAATTATTGAGACAAACTTTTTTTTAATTTGTGAGAGTAAAAGTGTAGGACATTGCGTACGATGTTGCTATAACATTGCATTGGGTTCCAGCTCAGGTGTCAACCTCTTGACTTCACTGCAGTTCTTAATCACGAAACATATATTTTTTTAAGATCTGCCATCAGACAAGAGGTTAGAAAGTGCTTACGCCCTTAGAAACAAACGAGTGATTTTAAATCGGTCTGAGTTAATTATCGCTCCTGCGGTGTCGAAAATGCACTTCTCCTACTGGCGTGGATCCTTTGTGTGTTAAACCTCCGACAAGATCACTAAAAACGAGTGATTTTAACTCAGTCTGAGTAAATATTCAATACTTTCTAGTGTCGAAAATGAACTTCTCCTACTGGAGTGGATTTCACTCGTTTGTTTTAAGAGTGTACACTGTTTCAAGAAATCGGTGGAAAACACCAACTTGTTATTCTTTATCCATGCCCATTAACCGCTTCATCTGTTCACATTGCAATTCTCTGGGCTCCAGAAATGTTCGACAAAGAAATTCTGAAGTCTTAATTAAGAGATTCTGTAATAGTTATGAATTTTCAGTAAATGGCAGGTGCAAAAACTTAGCTAGTTAGCTCATTCGATTATGAACGTTTGGCAAATTATTTTTGTAAAACTCTATCAAGGAAACTTCTCCTGATGCTTAAGATGAGGTTGCACCTCTTATGAACAGCGATAAAAGCGGCTGGTTTCACAAAACGATCAATTGACGTAGCTGTGACTTCACCGTAGGCTGTTCTAGTCATCCATGAAACAAAATTCTCAACCCCCAATCATACAATCACCAATTTTAACTAGTCGCCGAATCATAAAATAAAATATAAATATTTAACGCAACCCTCTCGCAGAGCTCCCATAGACTGTAATGTTAAGTTAGTCATTTTTAAGAATGGTTCTTCTGACGATCTGTAAGACATATTGGTGCGAAATTTTTTGCAGTGGTACATTAAACAATTTTAAAGACTTTAACATGGTATTTTGTAGTAATAATCAATTGCTGAGAAAAAAATAAAAATTAAAAAAAAAAAATACTTTTTCCCGTTCAGATTTTAAACCCCCATCCCCATACTTTCATTAACTTACATTTCACATTAGGTGCGTTTACATGAGCCATCGAATCCATGGAATGCCAAAATTCCCATTTGGGGAAAAGGGGTCGAACAGGATTTCTAACCCAAATGATAGTCTGTGGCGGAATCCATAGTATGACACATCAAACCCTCCTTCATTTGAGGGTTTGCGAAACCCTCCTATGAACCCTTCAATTCCGGTCCTGCCTGGGAGAAAATCCCCACGAGGGAAAAATTGCTGAGTTTGCTCTTCAATCCATGGATTCGATGGCTCATGTAAACGCGCCTTTTAGGTAATTGAAAGTAAGAAGGTCTGAATGGTAATTCGACATTCAAAAAGTAAAAACAGTGGAAATTATAGTTGCACGAAAATTACGGGTCAGACATTCTAGAAAATTCAATTAAGTTGGCTAACTGTATTCATGATACTCGTATTTATGTGGAAAATTTCTTGTTTGGGGACTTGTAACTCTACTTACTTCCTTCTTCGAGCCAAATATTAAATACAGATTACCCTTGAAGGAGAAGAGTTTCAAAAGCAAAACTATATAATTCTAAGTGAGATAGGAATACAATTTGAACACGACTGGATGAAAAATGGTCATTAGTTTCATAAAAAAAGTTTTAATAGATTTTTAGAATCAAAAGTATGCACCTACTCTACACTCCTTGCCAACCTAAGTTGGGTCAATTGAAATATGCTAAGGAGGAGATACCTCCGCGGATGTAAAGAGATCCATAAATTATTTGTGAATCCATCCAGAAAACATGCCCCACCCAATGCTGCAAAAAAATTGATACCTCATAAAAAAATTCAGTGCATGAAGTCATTGAAATTTCATTAATTCATTACTTTAACGCAGTGGTTGCCAACCTTTTCTGGACCATCGCCCCTTTCGTTAGGTTTACTACCACATATCGCCCCCTTTTAATTTTCATGCTTTCTCCAATTATAATTTGAGTTCAAATATAACTAATAGAGCAATTTTATCATTTTAACACTAACTACCTTATATAAAAACAGCCAAAGCCACTTTATCCGGTCACTTTTAAATAAAATAGAAAAATAAAATGTTTATATTTAACAGCTTATTTTAAAGAACAAAAGTTAAATAATTAACTAAGATATTTTACCTGGATACTGCAAAATTTAAGAGAGATGACAATAAAAATTAAAGAAAAAAACTAAATGAGAAGTGGTTCGGTTTTTTACCACAGTTGTGGATAATTGTAAAATAAGTTTAACGCAGGCTAACTCATAACCTCTCTGCTTGAAAATGATTTTCCACCTCACAGTCATACTTCAGATCTACTAACTCTGTCTTCAAAGAGTTATAAAGGTTAACCACAACCCGCAGCTTCAAACGAGAATGGATTTACATTAGAATCAGAAATTTCTAACTTGGTCAAATCTTCAAATCTTGTAAGCATGCCATTTTAACTTGTGAAGGTGATCAATAAAAATTAGAATGGTTTTATTGTACTACAGTACAGTATATTATTTTAATTTTACCCCTTTGAATACGCATCGCCCCCCTATCGCCCCCAAACAATTTTTGCCCCCTTGAAAACCCAAATCGCCCACTTGCTGGCGATTTCCCCCAGGTTGGGAACCACTGCTTTAACGAAATTCTATTTTCGAAAACGATTCATAATTTAAATTATGTGTTGACAAAGTAGTGATAATTGTATGAAATGTATACTGTTTAAATTAAAATACCTATTATAAATGGTTCTAGAGATATATAGGGTCCTTGATATAAGTTGAAACTAAAACATTTCTTTAAGTAACAACTGTTCCATAATTACGTTTCAAAATTTGTATTTTGTACGGAGGGGTGTTTTAAAAACGAATATTTTACGGTAGTTTTATTAACTTCGACGAAAAAATAAGTACACCTTCATTTTGAGAAGGATAAAAACGATTTTTTCAAAACTTTTTTTTAAAAAATGTTTCCTGGGAAAGGAATAAAAACTCTTGCCATAAAACTAGCCTAAGCCCACTATTTGGCGCCGGGGCTGGGGAGCCCAGTCGGTTAAGCACTCGCTTAGCATGCTGAAGGTCCCAGGTTCGGGTCCGGGCATCGCCAAAGTAGCTGCCGACCTATAAACGGCCCGTGCAGCCAAAAATATCCGACGAATAATACCCCTTGTAAGGGAGTGCACGTTAAATATCCTTCAAAGTCCTAACGCTGCGTACGATGTCGCCCTTAACGGTTACGTTGGGTGCCTATTCAGGTGTTGGCTCGTCACCTGACTGTGGTTCTAAAATACGACGACCGTGGCCAATAGCCCTCGTGTAGCTCTAGTGCGACGATAATTCAAACCTAACCTATTTGGCGCCATTTCCATTTCATTTGGCTGCTCCTTTGGCACGAAACTGCTGACCCCAATCCATCCGTTACAGAGGGCCTGGATTCCGCAGTTTTCTGTTTAATAAATACAGCACTGATTGACCTAGGCCTACCGCCTTGGGGGCCTATGTGTGTGTAGGGGGGGGGAGGGTGCGACCTGTCAGAGAACGGCCTCAAGGCATTTATTAATATGAAGAAGATCGTCTGAAATGAAAAGACTTGATGTACAGAGTGTTTGTTTCCCTTTATGGGTTATTTAAAACTATGAATGGATTTACTAGGTTATGAGTTATTTAGAAGGGTATGTTGGTTGACAGACTGGTATTCATAAAAAGGTGACCATGTTTCAAATAAGTTAGGTTTTTGTATTTTTTATGGGTGGTAGAGAAAAATGGAATGATCTATTTATATAGGAAGATGTTGAAAAAAGAACTCGCTGAAAGATTCAGACGTATAAACCGGGAACCAGACTGTCATGTTTTCCAGCATTAAGCATATTTGTTTAATTAATAAATTCTATTACAGCAGTTACACATCGTAAACTCCGTTGTCAACTCTGTTTTCAACTCCGGCTTGTACAATTTGCCCTTCAACCATTCGACCTTTGTTGGCGTGAAGTTGGCGAGTGATTGTATAACGCGGCGATTTTATTCAGTGTTTGTGAATATCAGCTGAGAATATGGATGAAGAAATTTTGATTGCTGCTTGTTACAGCATTACATTTGTGTGTACGAAAGTATATCTTGTTTTTTTTTCATGTAATGCATATACAATTTTGCGAGAAAATAATTATTTGTCAAGAAGATCCGTGTAAAGTTGGACGAAGGTACTCCGGTACCAGTATTTGTGCAGTTTTTAACTATATGTACCATCTTTAAGGGGCATGACTGTTTAAAAAAAATTTAAAAAAAGAAAACGGGACATGACATGACTGTTTTTTAACGGGGTATGGCTGGAATCTTTGCTGCCGGTCCCTGCCCATTATTAATATTTTACCGGGAATTTTTTTTTTAAGTGATGGAAGGTGCATTTTTTTTTTCTGGATTATTATTTTTTTTTATGACTGTTCTTTTTCGTACTTATATTTAAATCTTTTAATGCCGGAGTATTGCTGATTGAAATCAGGTCAAATAAAAAAGCGTTTTCGGTATTGTCCGCCAAAAATTTCGAAATTATTTGTATTAAAATAACTCATTAAGCTAATAACTCCAACCAGTTTTCAGTATTTTAATACAAAATCTTGTTTAAAAATTAATTGTTTTGATCACGGGTAAGATATAAATAAGAGTTTGAATACTTTAATTAACATAGAAACATTTTATCATCAACATATTTTACAGTGTCAAATTTTTAATTTCATTCATTTCAATTTGATGTTTTACATACTTTTTCGAAGGATCACTTAAAAAAGAGATAACAAGCCAAGATGTTTACTATTTTCCTTATGGCAACCTTTCCATTGAAGTCGAGAAGAAAAACCGAAAAAAGATGGGTTCGTTACCTTGAACACCAGCTTCAACTGAGTGTAGAAGATCTACATGTAATACTTTTACCTTGAACCAGTTCAAGGTCAAGTTGAAATGGAAGTTGAAGCCGAAGTTGACGACGTGTAACCGCGCTATATAAATTTAATACATTTTAAAATTTGAAGTACGGAGGAGACTTTTGTAACTTTCTTCTACATGAAAATATATATTTTTTTAATTAAAAAGAATAATTTTCTGTTAAAAATTTTAATTGCATTTTCATTCAGTAAAAATAAGCTTACACTTGGCTTATCCCTCAAAGAGATAACAATAATTTTAAGATTTTTTAAAAATCATACTGGTTAAAATGAATCGGCTCAAATATGATAAGTAGCTTTGATAGTAGAGAGGTTTCGATTTAACGGTATAATGTCAAAGAAGTATGACGGATTAAATACTTATATTTTTTCCGTAAATCTGCATATCCGTACACTCTTAAAAATGAATGCTCAAAAACGACGAAATTTTCCTTAATTTTGACGATCCGTTTACTGGCAAATGCTCCGAGTTTTAATTTCCTCAAAGTGAGCAAATTTGAATCGTCGTTTTTAAGAGGATTTGAATGTCCTCTAATCTAAAGAAATAATTCGTCATTTTTGAACATGTGAGTACAACAATGAGATTCAGTTTCCTTAAAATCAAGATACAGAATCGTCAAATCACGATAGTAAAAGTGATTATTCGCTTTTACTTAAAAGTCACGTGATAGTTTGCCGAAACAATCCTCAAAATTAACGAAATGAGGCTTGAGGATTCATGAATCGTCAAAAATGAAAGTGTTATTCCTGAGAGTGTAATATGAGAATATCTGTGGGTATTAAAGCAACAAGAAAGTAGACCATTCCAGGTCTTTCAGGACTCCTTGGTATTCTAATACATTTCCTAAGGAAGCTATAGCGAGGTCACTGCATGTACTGGCATTGCCATTAACCTTTCCCTCCTCAAAATCATCGTAACATTACCAATTAATTACCTTTGGGTCCAGCCTCAATCAAACATAACTCAATAAAACATTCAATAAAAGACCAATCAATTAAATTCGGGTATTTCCGTAAAGCAAGTGACAATGAAATTTATGCAAATTCGGAGATAAGACTATCTTTCCAAATTTTGTTATCTTAAGAACCTCTAAACGGCAATTAGCAATCAGCAATTAATTATTGTTTCTTGGTACAATAGCCGGTAACCCATAGAAGGCCGCAAAGTCAATAAACGCACTTAATTGGACACAGTCTACTTTTCAGGGTCGCCGTCTTTAAAATCACACTCAAGACTGTGAGGATTAGAATAAAGGGGAGAGCGGATCAGTGGCTGAGAGGTTAAACGTGTCCGCCTTCTAAGCCTAAGATCGCGAGTTCGAGCCCCGGCTGAGTCGTCGGATTTTCTGGATGGGAAAATCTTGGTCACGCATGTCATATGATTATGTGGCATGTAAAAGATCCCTATACTTTAACATCCACAGAGAGCTCAGATATATTGTAATCTGTGCGTCAAAATTGGTAGCGAAAGTCCCCTATATGGTGCCTCAAGAAAATGGCTCTCAGTTCTGGGGTATGTGTCGAGTCTGCAAAGGCTTGACCGCCAATATTGCAATCCACTTAAAAAAAGCAGCTCAATTGAAAAAAAAAGTACCTCAGTCTCCATGTTAGCCCTTGCGTAGTGTAACAAGCCTTACGTGACAGCATATCTACACTCCTTGCCAACCTAAGTTGGATAAATAGAAATATGCTATGGAGAAGATCACTTCCGCGGATGTAAAGAGTTAAATAAATTATTTGTGAATCCATCCAGAAAGCATGTTTAAAACGTTAATTTCGTTTAAGGTCTAACAGATTTGAATATTATTTGAGAAGATCGGACAATTTTATCAGAATGAATAGTGTATTTTGGTTAAATTGCATTCAGATCATTTTGTATGTAAATTAGGGTGGGCCGAAAAAAGCTTTTTATTTTATTTCGGATCGCTATAGTGCGGAAAAGTTTCCATTGGTAAAGACAAGAAAAATGCACTAATTATTATTTTTTTATTACTATATCTTCCGTTCGCGCAATGCCATCAAAGTTAGCAAAAACAATTTAAAAACCGTAATTTTTTATAATTTTTTTTAAACACGGTGTATGTTTTTAATTATGTTCCTATATCATGAATTAACTACTAAAAGTATGTAAAATCCATATCTTATAGCACTTATTCATAATAAATGCTATAATATATAGTATAATAAGTTATTATACATTTGTGTCAGACCTTCCGGCCACTTAACGTAGTATAAAATTAGGAAAATTCGTATTTTTCGCTAATTTTCAAAGTTTTAACTTTTTATAAATTTTAATCATACAACATGATATAGGAAAGCAATTAAAATCATATATCGCGTTTAAAAAAATTATAAAAAATTACGGTTTTTGACAATTTTTGCCAACTTTGATGGCATTGCGCGAACGGAAGATATAGTAATAAAAAATAATAATTAGTGCATTTTTCATGTCTTTACCAATGGCAACTTTTCCGCACTATAGCGATCCGAAATAAAATAAAAAGTTTTTTTCGGCCCACCCTAATGTAAATATCCCTAACCAACCGCTCTTTTCCCTCTGCTTTTTTACTCTTTGTTTTTACTCAAGTTAGGTTGGCTCGGAGTTTATCTCAATCTAGCCTCCAATAGACAAGACAGTCACGGAAGTTCAGGTTACCGCAGAAAATTTATTAAAGAAAACACAGCAATTTCTGCTTCCCTTGAAATTTTCCGCTTGTATCTTTAAGGTAGGCGAATACCCAAAATTTCCCAAAATTCTAAAATTTTTACTATTGCTTTAAACTTTTCCTAATTTGGCATAGAGATTTAAAATATAATGAATAATACTATTTGGGCTTTTGTTTTTATTTAAATATAATTTATTTATTTTAAACGGTGTTTTTCTACTAAAAAAAGAGGTTTACGCCAGCAAGTCTACCACATTGAATTTTCCTCCTTATGAACATTTATTATGTGTTAAATTCTTCGTTTTGAACTGATACATGCAATGACCCTCGAGAGTTACATACAAATTACAAGAAAAAAAGTTATTAAGAAAAATGTTATAAATTAACCACAAAAAAAGGATTTTTTTCGATAAACTTACACTTGGACATTTTTTTTTAAAAAAAAACTTGTATTCTTACACCAGATGTTAGAGGTTCATGGCACAGATATATATTGAAATAGCATCTGTGAAAAATTTCAGGTAAATTAATGTAAAACTTTTTATGCTAGAAGTGTTGGCGTAAACCTCTTTTTTTAGTTGAAAAACACCGTTTAAAATAAATCAATTATATTTAAATAAAAAAAATTGCCCAAAAAGCATTATTCATTATATTTGAAATCACTATGCCAAATTTGGAAAAGATTAAAGTAATAGTAAAAATTTTAGAATTTTGGGTATTCGCCTACCTTAATACTAAAAGAAATACTTGTCGTTACTTTTATATCTGTGGAAGTGCAATCTCATTTTTAACCCCTAGCTGGTTTCTTATAGAGATTCCTAATGATAGATATTGTCACTGTTATGACAAAGTTGTAATTGATACTTAGAGGATTTGGCATGGCATGCGTGAAACTAAATAAATTGAGACCTATTATGGCATGATGTCAAATTAACCCTATAATGCATGAATTTTTTTTCATCCCGAAAAAATATATTTTTATCTTTAATGCTCATATCATGGGAAAAATACTGACAAGCATTTACTGCTTTGGAATTTATATAATTTCATTTTTTAAAATTTTGCCTTGTGGCATAAACCAAATAAAAAATTCCAACTTTTTGACAAGAATAATTATAAAACTACTAAATATATTTTAAAATAACCCTCTTGAACCATAATTATTTTTACAAAATAATTTATACTCGTGTAGCTCTAGTGCGACGATAATTCAAAACAAAACCAAATCAAAATAATTTGTGTATTTAATACTAATATTATAACACTTTGAATTCTGTCAAATACGTAATTTCACAACAGTTAATGACTTCACTTTTTAATTTTGAATATACTTTTACTACTGTCATCTATGAGGGTTATTAGTAACTGAAACTTCGAGGAATGTAATAAATGAAGAAAAAAACATATTTGTCGATACGGAGCTCTACTTTAATAGAATAATGAGTATTATGTTACTTGTAGACATATGGCAACAGTATGCATTAGAGGGTTAATTACCAAGGATGCATAAGTTAACTTCAATATGTTATGCGCTGAGAAATCAGAAAGACAATCGGATGGGCACTTTTGAAGTATGCAGAAAGGCTTTAAAAAAACAGGTTAACCTTAAAAATAAATACATTATTAATTCAAACAGATTTGTCCTACCGATTATTTTTAATGTATGATCATGCTGGTCAGATGAGCAGCATTTTAAAAGAAAACAACTGGTATTTAATGACATTAAAAGATTTTGTCCAGAATTTTTTTTATTTGGTAGGAGAGAATGTTGAAATCCGTATTAAAGAATGAATTAAATTTCATTTTTCTCAGAGCACTAAACATTATGCAGAAGACCCAACAGCGCAACAGCCTTGTTGGTTCATTTATATAAAATTTTGATAATGTCCCAGTCCTTGATTATAAATAATATATTAAGTTCCATTTTATTCAGCTGCATTTCACTTATTTTGAATATAATAATCTTTGAGGCATACTTGACCATCTTTGAGACTTACTTCTCCACAGCATACTTTTAACTCCATTTATGTGTTTTCCTTACTTAAGTTGGAAGTTAAGTGCTTATGGTGAATTTTATTGTCTTTGAACTTAGCTATTACGTTTACCATCTTTCTAAAGTTAAAAAAATACCAATCATAGTTTCCCTAAGAAGTTGCCCTTAGTAGATACAATCCTCATTTCAGGAGCATTTAGTTTATAACTTTTTTTTGAACCAGGATTCATCCTTCCAATAATGCTCAGCAGCTCAGTGGCTGAGAGGTTAAACGTGTCCGCCTCGTAAGCCCAAGATCACGAGTTCGAGCCCCGGCTGAGTCGTCGGATTTTCTGGATGGTAAGATCTTGGGCCCGCATGTTATATGATTATGTAGCATGTAAAATATCGCTGGAAGGAACATTTGGCTTGGAATCTTTCGGCAAAATTAAATCTCGGCATACTTTAACATCCACAGAAAGCTCAGATTCATTGTAATCTGTGCGTCAAAATTGGTAGCGAGAGTCGCCTAGGGGGTGCCACAAAAAATGACTCTCAGTTCTGGGAAATATGCCGAGTCTGCAAAGAAGATAAAAAAAAATAATGCTTAGCCACCAAAAATGCTTGATTCGGATAATTGGTGTCCGGATAGTTAAAGTTCAGATACTCATAGTTCAGATAAATATGAACAAAAAAATCAATTACACTTCTATGGAACCAACTCAACATAAGATCGTTCGAGGATTAGATCTCTATCTCATCAGTATTGTCTGTACCGGCAATGTCATCGCTTGAACTGATTTGATCTGCTGTGCAATTCAAAAAGATATGCGCCATTTTCTCCGTCAATGGAGTCACTTGGGGACAATGGAAAAATTTGACATTTGAACTGATAATTTCTCATTGCCATTTTTTTTTTTTGTCAAGGTCGGTTAAAACGTTTTGTATAGATCGTTGGATTCTAAACGACTGATGTACCAGAAGAGATTTAATGAAAATAAATGTATGTAGGTATCTCCCTACCTTGAAAAGGTCAAATTTTGACAGTTTTCACAAATTTTGTTTAATTATATCGGTTCTAATAGGACATAGATCTAAAGAACTATTGTAATTTGCAATATATTTGCGATATTGGTAACATTTTTCATTTTTTCTTTGGAAAATACTAAATTATTTTAGTTTGTTAATGGTTACAATAGGGTTATATATCAAAAGGTCGTAAAATTCTACCCATGCGTAAAGTTCGCCGGAAGGTTTCTATCTCTGTTACTGTATCCTAGAAAGATAATTGCCAAATATCGTGCCTGTGAAGGGACTAGTTGGGTGCGATGAATCTTCTGTTCTCCTAAACAAACTTGTTACTCATTTGTCAATCCTTCAAGTGTGAATTGAATAGACCCATAAGAGCAGTTTCTTAGAAACAGGAATCGAACTCTAATTGAAATCTTGGAATTTTTACTCTCTTAAAACTGCAATGTTTTGGTCAGACAGAGACTAACACAGCAGTCAATCACATGATGTTTATTTTGAGATACGGCGATCATCATACACTCCAATAGCTGGCACGCTACTTATAAGTCCAGAATACTCGAGTTGGGTTGTTATATGAGATATGTAAATTAAGATTCATGGTTGCAGGGATACTGCAAAAACAACACCAACTCTGTTTGAAATCTTGGAATTTTTAATCTCTTAAAACAACACCAGCCAGTATTAAGCTATATGTATAAAATGAGTCCAAAACTAATTTTAGAATAGAATTGTAAAATCTACATTATATTTTCCTTTCGTCACTACGCAAAAACTATTTTGATAGGTGTTGTAACTTTTATCGGATGTTAAATTGGTAACGAAGATGATTTTACAGATTATATTAATGATGGCATTGATATTTTATAAATAAAAATAGGAAGCGGCTCTTTCAAATCGGAAATATGCTGTTTCATGTGTTGCTGCAGTATTTCAGGTGTATATTTTAGGCTTTAATGTCGATAATATGAAATTAGAACTGTAAACTTAGTCATAAACAGAGTGCTTTAAGTTGAGACAAAATCATTTGTTCAACTTAGTGTTACAAGAATTTGATTAAAACAAGAATACAATTCTTAGGCTGGCTGCACGCTTGCATTTTCATGATTCGGATTCCACATTCGTAGAGGAATTCAGTATGACTAAAATACCGTGCCAACCTAACTTGGTTAAAAACAAATAGTAAAAAGGCAGGGGGAAAATTACGATTGATCAGCTGTTGGAAACTCTTGTGAGGTAATATTTACATACAAAATGATCGGAATACAATTTAACCAAAATACACTTTTCATTCTGATAAAATTGCAAAATTTTCCCAAATAATATTCAAATCTGTTAAACCTTAAACGAAATTAATGTTTTAAACATGTTTTCTAGATGGATTCACAAAAAATTTATGGAACTCTTTACATCCGCGGAAGGATCTTCTCCATAGCATATTTCTATTGACACATCTTAGGTTGGCAATAAGTGTAGCGCAAAAGCTCGATTTATTTTGACCCTTTCAGTCCATCAGTGATGCCATTTGGCCTCACCATGTTTCTGATCATAATTTAAAAATATGTTTGACGTCTATTGTGATCATTTAAAAATATTTTCTAATAGAAAAAGTTTGAAGAATCGAATTGTGGGCTTTTTGATTTGATATCGTATATGGCTATAGGACGATCAGAAGAAAAATTCTAAAATGATGATTCCAAATTGTTATTGGGACTGAAAGGGTTATATTCGGAATTCACACTGCTCGTTGAGTTGCTTGATTGACATTTTTCATGGCAGTTTAATCGACACAGCACATGCGCAGTTTTAAACATTTATTTTAACGCAATTTTTATTTCTAAAAATTGATTTGCTTAATGGTAAGAGTATTAAAGATTACATACTTTATATAACTGCTTATTCCCCACTAATAGGTGTCAAAAGACTCAATTCTTCAATCATTTAACGACCAGTAATCCTCCAAAAAGTCACCTTGAAACGTCAACCGTGAATATTTATTTTGAGGGCAAAATCTAAATAGACTCCTTTCTTGTTTCTTCCAACACAATGCAGCTAAAACGGCCATCAAGTCTCTCCCCTTTAACTTTGGCAAGAGTTCTTGTTGAAGATTTGGATCTGCTAAGTCAATATTGGTAGTTGCCCAAGGTCAAGGCGACTGCAATATCATTTGCCTATTGAAATCTTCCTCCTACAGCATCTACATACTAATTTGGATTGCTAGTTGCTGTTTAATTTGTTTTCCGCTGTTCCTTTGAAAAGGGAAAGTAAATATTTGAAAAACAGTTATGGTTTTTTTTTTTCGCTGGAACCCCTGCTGATGTTTTGTAGAATTTTCGCTAGAAGTTGCACTCCTATCCTTCGAAAGCTATGATTTTGAGTGCTTCAAGATGACTTCCATTTGTTAGAGACACTGAGAAAATAAAAAAAAATTACCAATATTGTTTAAATTTTAATTTAATAAAAACATATTTTAATCTTTTATTTCAAAAATACAAAAGATTTAAATGTGAAAAGTATAGGTTATTGAAAGGATGCAACGTGTCAGTCTGTCCATCCGTACCCTCGTGTCCGTCTGTTTGTTATAAGAAAGATTTAAGATTTCTATGTGTATTAAATTAAAAGGTAAATAGGATTTTTTTGGTTTCAAGGCAAGGCACATCTATACATTAAGTATCCGTACCTTGTTAATAGATTATTTTACCTCCAACTTGTTAAACCTCTAACTTGTTTTGTCTTTTAACTCCACCTTACCTTTTCAAAAGAAATTAAATTTATAAAATAGAAAAAATATGCCTGAAGTTAATAATTGTGCTCTTGGGATTAACTTAACTGGTAACAAACGTGTTAAATTTGGTTATTATATCAGTTTTGGATATTATTTTTTTATGAATTTACTTTTCTTATGACACATTAAGTTTATAGAATAGAAAATATAGATGACAAATTTGTATCTTGTAGAAATAAATTCAAGATTAAATATGTACGTAATTCGTAATTAAATACCTTGTATTTTCTAGCGAGTATGTTGTAATAATACTAATTTTGAATATGTTGATGTTTATATTTTCTGTTAATATCAGAAGATTATAAATTATATGCTCCCTCATGTGATGTAGTAATATCAGGAAAAAAGTTGGTAATGTTCAATACAACTATTCTATATTTAAATAAATTAGAAGAGATTATTTTGTACAAAACGTTTTTATAGTGATTAAGAAATTATTTCCCAGTATATTTTATACATTTCGTAGTAGGGGCATGCGTTATAGTTTTAGATACGCATAACAGTAGTAAAAAAGAAAAGCTAATTTGAACATTAGTTAGCTATTACTATTTTACGGCGAATTTGTCTAATCTACTCTTTTTATGTGCCTGTTTCAAAGCAATCCATGCGTAATTACTAGCTAACTACAACTAAAGGCCGTAACCTAAAGGCCTTTTAATTACTACCAAACTACACCGTTACGCCTAAAGGCAACTACACGATAAGGTTCTTTCTACCTTAGTATATGAGAGTGTTGTACAAAAATAATTGTTTGGAGCCCTTATAGGTGTTCTTTAAAGAAAATTTTAAAAGTGATGAGCAAAAAAAAACCTTGATGGTTCATTTTTGAAATTATGACTAAACCATTAACGAAGATTGAAATGAAAGTTGCCGCAATGAGTTTTCTGTTGTTTTCCTAAATTAACAAAATATAAGCTAAGTGATTCAAGTCACATTTAAAGCAATGCATTTGGGCAATTAAAAAATATTTATTCATTGATTTTTTTACAATTAATCCGAAATTATGGGCATTATTTTTTCTTTTTGTAAAATTACATTTAAATTTAATTAAAAAATATTTTATGTTAAAATTAAAAATTGATTCTATTATTTAAATAAAAAGTATGCTTATTTTGAAAAATATTTTTTCAAAGGGGCGGTAGTTTGACTTTTCATCCGAGATTCCACAACCCTTTAATGCTGAACCCACAAAATCTTGTAACGAAAATACAACCTAACCCCTATGTTTGGAGTTAGTGCAAAAGCAGTGATCCGAACTCCAATCCTAATAGATTATGTTCATACTTAGCTAGATCCCAATCGAAGTTAGCTGGATCCCAAGCTGACATCGAATATTACCACAAAAAGTCCAAACAAGTTTATGTTATTATCTTCATAAACGTGAGGTACTATTAGGTAGTAATAATTTCAAGGGAAGAACATTTTTGCGGTCAACTTCCCTCCTAGAAGGGGGTTTTCCCCGCCAAAGGCCCCTGAGCAGCATAGTAGTTATGAAAAAGATGGAGATAGCAAGAACCAATACAAAAACCAGGTTGCCAAGCGAAGATATCGATTGCTTTTTAGTAAGCCTAAACAAACGAACTTGGCGAAGTATTTGGCGAGATTGTTTAAAATGGAGTTGGTCTACACTCCGTCAACCTAACTTGGGTAAAAACAAAGAGTAAAAAGGCAGAGGGAAAAGCGCGGTTGGTCCGTTAGTTGGAAACTCTTGTAAGGTAATACTTACATAAAAAATAATCTGAATACAATTTAACAAAAATACACTTTTCATTATGATAAAAAATTGCCAAATTTTCCAAAATAATATTGACATCTGTTAGACCTTAAACGAAATTAATGTTTTAAACATGTTTTCTGGATGGATTCACAAATTATCTATGGCACTCTTTACATGCGCGGAAGGATCTTCTCCATAGCATATTTCTATTTACCCAACTTAGGTTGGCAAAGAGTGTAAGCAAACATCCTCGACGAATTATTTGGTGCTATTTTAAAGTGGATTATATTTAATCTTATTACATCGAATTGGTGACTTTCTGACTCTGTAAGGAAAATTGCGCTTTCAACTTATTTGTCTTATTTGTGAAGGGAATGATTACCATATCATTATTTTGTTTTCTAACGGGACTGCTTTATTGGAGGTTAAGCCTTTGCAGACTCGGCATATTCCCCAGAACTGAGAGCCATTTTTGTGGCACCATCTAGGCGACTCTAGGCACGGCCTACTCAAATACTAAGGCCATAGAAGCTCTCCTAAACACGCTCTGGGAAGGAATTTTTGACGCCATAGTTCCGAGTGGCGTTGCTCCGAAAGTGAAGATAACCGGTTTCGAAACCTGTTCGGAAACACTCGTTCATGGCTGACCACATTTTTAGGGTTCCGAATGCATCCGAACTAGTTTCTCAATCTTCGGCACTCGGAATAGTGACGTCGAAAATTCCGTCTAGCTCATGTTTTGGGAAAACTTCTCCGGCCTTGTTATTGAACTTGGCCGTGCTCTAGGTACCCATTTAGACGCCCAGATTGAAATGAATCTGAGCTCTCCGTGGATGTTTAAATATGCCGAGATTTGACTTAGCCGAGAGAACCCAAGCTAAATGGGTACACAAGTGATCTTTTACATGCTACATAACCATAGAAAATGCGTGCCCACGTTTTTTCCATCCAGAAAATCTGACGACTCATTCGGGACTCGAACCTGCAATTTTAGGCTTACAATTTCGGACACGTAATACCGCTCAGCCAATGAGTCGTCTGATGTTGTGTAAATTCAAGTCCCGTGTTACAGCCTGCAACTAAGCAAACAATCATTTTATAACCTTCTAAAGCATACCATCGCCATATGGCAACAAGTAACATAATCCACTTTATTCTATTAAAGTAGAGCTCCCTCTCGACAAATCTGTGTTGTTTTTTTTCATCTGGTACATTCCATTTTGAAGTTATAGTTACCAATAACCCTTACAGATGACCGTAGCAAAGGTTTATTAAAAATTAAACAGTGAGGTTATTGCATGTTGTGGAATTACGTCTTTGGGCAGTATTCAAAGTATAATAATGTTTAGTACTAAATACAAATAAATTGCTTTGAAAAAATAATTGTAGTTCAAGAGGGTTATTTTAAAATATATTTAGAAGTTTTTAGTCATTCTTATCAAAATTGGAATTTTGTAGTTGGTTTTGCCACTTGGCAAAGATTAAAAAAATTGAAATTACTTAAATTCCAATGCAGTTAATTTTTCAGTTTTCAAAAAATTTATGAGTATTGAAGATACAAATATATTTTTTCAGAATGAAAAAAAAATCATGCATTACAGGGTTAAGTTTTTAAATGGCGCATTTTAAGGATTAAAATGCTGCATTTCAAAGTGAACTAACAGGTTTGATTGGCGACATTCTGATGGCTGCATTTTTTTGCGCCAAAACCATCTTCTTAAAACTACGCTGAGTAATGCGAGAAAAAAGATAAATTGTATAAATAACTAAATGCTAAAAGGGTTTGAGTACTTTAGGGAATTTTCCACTGCCCTTCATCTTCTACAATAGTGCCTATAGAAAGAAGTACAGCGGGAAATTATCCAATGGACTTGGTTCTTCTATAACATCTAACGATTCATATACTAATGACGTCACGTTTTTCAATATTTTATTTGCGGGAGTACCCCAAACATCATTTTATGGCCTCCCTAATTGCACGCTTTGTTGTGGTACGAAATTCGAATCTTCGTTTTGAGGTTTGGGGAAACCCACAATTTCATATTGTTAGAAATATCTACAAAGCAAAAGAACGTGCCTGAAAAACCTACTTAACAGCCTCCTCCCAATAAACGTGATTTGATAAATTATATAATTATTTTACGTTTCTGGATAAACTGGTAACTTTTTAAGTAAAAATAAATCGTTAAAAATATGGGGAAACCAAACCGCCAATTATGCATCCGAAGAAACATCTATTTACTTGTAATTTCACGTTATATAATGAATTCGTTACTAAAATGATGCTAATTTTTTTAATACAACAATTTGTAAATATTTTTAATGACATTTTGTGTGAACATAGCTTTATGAGACATAGAAATCTTTGCAAAAACAAACAATTCCGACACACTTCTTTGAGATTAATTGAAAATATATTTTTCATAATTATATTGAAGAGGCTGGGGAGCCCAGCCGGTTAGGCACTCGCCTAGCATACGAAAGGTCCCAGGTTCGTGTCCAGGAATCGCCAAAATAACTGACAACCCATAAAACGGCCCGTGCAGCCAAAAATGTCCGAGGAATAATACCCCTTGTAGAAGAAGAGCCAAAGTCAAAGCTACGTACGAGAAGTGTCAAAGTCCCAAAGCTACGTACGATGTCGCCATTAACAGTTGCGTTTTGTGCCTACTCAGGTGTCAGCTCGTCACTTGACTGTGGTTCTTCAATTTTGAAGCCCGTCACCAATAGCCCTCGTGTAGCTCTAGTGCGACGATAATTCAAACTAAAACTAAATAAGTGTACCGAAACTAAATCATTTATTTCCAGCTTTAAATGGACTGCATGTAGTCCCAAATTTATAAACTACTTTTTACATTTTTCTGAGACTGCCTCAATTTCAAATTTAGGTTTTTAAATCGGTACTTTAAATATCAATCTCCAACAGGAAATCACGTGATATTCTCGAAATGACGTAGTATGTAACGTCTCTATTTGTAAACAATTCCTCTCTATGAAAGTGCTGAAGTTTAGAAAAGTTAAGTTATTATAATTAGATTAATGATAAATGAATTTTTTTTTATTTAATCAATTTTTGCAAGTATTGAGAAATAATAGTCAAAAACTATTTTTAAAAACAAATATACTTTAATTAAATGTAAGTAAATATGAATGGAGATGACTGGGTATAGTTGAAAATCGGATGGTTGGAGTTCTAATTCGCCAGTTTTTTTACTAAAGAAGGCTTCCTTGTTTAAGCTATTAAATGTAACATTTGAAAGAATGTCAGCAAAGGATAAAGTAAATCTAAAAGTATAAAAACCAAAATAGTCCAAAATATCTCAATCCTTCTTTTCTGTAAATATGTGTTTTTTAAAATGTCAAATTGTGTGAGGATAGTCCGAACTAAAAATTTTATAGAAGTTTCAATTTTAGTTTATGGCAAAAAAAATAATTAAAATGTTCTCTCTAATGTTATGTCTGTTACATGTATGTTCTTCACAAGATCATCTCTTTTATTTCCGTGACCATGACGTTAAAATTTAAACAATCTTAATTCCACCCTTGCGTAACCGTCTGGCACTTTCAAATCCAAAGAACGAAAAAACTACAAAAGCTTACAATACCCATCATCAAACTTCTCCACCGTTACTTTCCAATCATCACGAAAACCCATTATCGAATTAAGCTTACTCAGAAACTAAATGAGCTTTACATTCTCAATTGCTCAATGATTCTTTGTTGATACTATGTTTTAACTCACCAAAAAAAATCTAAACTCCTTAACCCTTTACAAGATATGAAGTCACATTAACAAAATATGAATTTAACAGATAATAATATAAATGGTGCAAGTCAACCCAAAATTACAAACTATGACTATTGAATATTGATTTGCACCTAATGTACCTTTGTAATGTACTCATCACAGCATGTAAATGTCGTTCCTATGCAAAGATTTACCAAAATTGATTATCTGTGCACAAAATAGTCTGTTAGTTGAAGAACTCAAAGCTGCTCATTGCGTCTTAAGTTTGTAAACACTTTCTCTGTCTTTCACCCAAGTATCAGGACACAAGGTAGATTGAGTGAGAATGCTTAATATATTATACTTGCCAAATTAACCGCTTAAATATTTTCAAGGCGTGCTCTAAAAACCAGATTTGCAAGTGTTGATTTACCAGCACCTGAATTTCGCCTACAAAACATTGCCAATTTAAGATTGCTTTGCATCTTTTTTTCATTTCTAGACATTTCAATTAGTTTCTCAACTTTCTTAGGTTTTCTCATAAAGTTTTGAGCACACTCCAACTTAAGCCACTCGTCTTCTGATGCACACAAGTGCACGAAATCAAAACTATGTAATTTTACCATCAGTGACATCATTCCTTACTGAGCCAAGGCCAACCTTTTTTGTTGACAATTACATAAAAAAAGGACCTCGACTCAGATCGCAAGCAGCGAATCTGTTGACCCACTGGCCGGAGATAGGGTCAAACTTGTGTGACCCATCTTGACCCATGTTTGCTGCGGACCGAACCTTGAACCTTCTTCTGCTTGAGTTTGGAAGAGCTCTGACCACTTTTGCGCAACGGCTTCGTAATCGTGACATAACAGCCCCACTGAATATCACCCATATTCGACTGATGCTTCGCTACGTGGTTGGGTTGACCAAGGCTTAACTGATTCTTGAATGGAATCCCTCAAAATTGAAAGGTAAATAAGAATTAGAGATTTAGCCCATAGAATTAGGAAGGAGGGGCAGAGGGGTCTATCAGTTCAAATGGTTCGAAACAGGGCTGTCAAGTTTTCGAGCAACTGCGCATAACATACCGGCACTGAGGTATCCCAAGATGCACTGTTCTAGCTTGCTTCTTTTGTGCGTAACTGTGAGCATACATGGCCCGCTCTATTCTCTTTCCTAACTCTATGATTTAGCCTGGCTAAATGTTTGCAATTCTCAAAATTTCTGTGAGAACTATTGAATAGGTTCTGGACTATGATTAAAGTGTTACGCATACATACAAAAATGAAACATATTTCCATATTGAGGATATTTTACGAGGGACCATAGAGAGCGAGAATAACTACAATTTTCTTAGGCCATTGACTGCTTTAGTAAAAGAACTTTTCACCCTCTTTCCAACAAAAACTAACACAGTCATTAAATGTCAAAATCATTGCATTTTTAAACACGTTTTTACAGCTGAAGGATGAAGTTTCGAAATTCATTCATATTCTCCAAAGCATAACTTAGATATAGAGTTCGGTCCGTTCATTAACTTTTTTGATAATGGTAAATTCATTTTTTACCCTGACATATGTTTCATACGTTGAATTTAATTTCTGTTTCCTTTTTTGGCTGTTCTGGGTTAGGTCAATATTTTATCCGATTTAAAATGTAAACCCAAGAAACATTTTAAGTAATGAGAAAATCCAGCAATAATCTAGTAAAATCATTAATGCCTATTGAAAAAAATTATAATGACCAATTCTTATAAAATTATTTTCGATTAAAATACCAAGTACAATTTTGTCAAATCAACAACGACACTTGTGTTCAAGGACAGATTTTAAGGGGAAACTGGGCCGCTGCCCCCTGGGCGCTTGGATTTCTTTAAAGGTCAAGACTTTTTTGGCTGTGTTTGGGTTATGTCACGTATTTGTATACGATATAATTTCAGAATGTCAAAAGCCTCTGCTTTAATGCCTTTTGAATCGCGATTAAGATTTCAACGATGGCCAACTCATACCTTATGAAGTGAAGGGTCATGGCCAGGAAACGTCAGAGTCCACTTTCGCTGTTTTAAATCATATTTTAGAGGTTTAAAATGTGTAGAGAACTTTTCCCTACACCGTTAATCCAAGTTATTTGGAATGTTCAGAATACAAATAAACTAGGACCGGGGGTGGCATAGTGGTTAAGGCCTATCGTTCTCGGAATCGGATGGTCCCGCGATCGAGTCCCGATACAACTGAAGACCTACCGAGTATATGCGGAGTACGTGCTCGTTAAATCTGTGGGTCCTAAAGTCCTGCGGGCGGTCATTGCGCAGTTTCCCACGGGTACAGGTCCCGGGAGACTATTTCCCTCTCCTTCAGGGGCATGTCTAGGAGGCGATAGATGGCAGCATCTGTCACTTATGTATGTTACGTCTTTCTTACCTGACGAAGGTTTAGAAGCGGGTCTCTGCTCAAGCACAACAAACCAGGATTTATATGTCTCCCAACTAACCAACCATATAAACCAAGTTTACTTTTTTGGCATTTTATAGTTCCTCGGAGCAATTATCTGCACTAACTATGTAGAATAATTTTAGTACAATAATGGAAAAGTACTAGTTCGGAAAATATTTACTAGGAAGCAGCAATTACAAAAATATTAAGAGGTATATAAAAAAAGCCCTCTAACTTGAAAGCTCTGTAGAATAAGGAAGCTTTTTATAGACTTGGTTTACTTCTGTTCCGAGCCCTGGGCTGGGGAGCCCAGTCGATTAGACATTCGCCTAGCATGCGAAAGGTCCCAGGTTCGGGTCTGCGGCTTCGTCAAAATAACTATCGACCTATAAACGGCCCATGCATCCAAAAATGTCCGACGAATAATACCCCGTGTAAAGGAGTGCACGTTAAATATGCTCAAAAGTCATAACGCTGCGTACGATGTCACTTTTAAAGGTTACGTTAGGTCCCTACGCAGTTGTCGTCTCGTCACTCGAGTGTGGTTCGAAAATACGACACCCGTCGCCAATAGCCCACCTGTAGCTCTAGTATGCCGATAATTCAAATCGTCTCGCAGGCATAAATCTCTCCAAACGCACCCGATTCAATTGTATCCTTTTACCACAACAATATTTAACTAAGCAATAACTACTTCGCACGCCTAACTTCAATATTAAAAAACAGCATTGAACCCTTAGGCTTCTAGGCTCGTTGTGGCTGGGCTGGGGACCCCTTCGGTTACTCATTCAACTAGCATGCGAAAGGTCTCAGGTTCAAGTCCTGGTATAGCCAAAATAACTGTCGACCTATAAATGGCCCATGCAGCCAAAAATGTCAGATGAATAATACCCCTTGTCGAGGAAGTGAACGTTAAATATGCTCAAAAGTCCTAACGCTGCGTACGATGTTGCCCTTAACGGCTGTGTTGGGTGTCTTAAAACAAACGAGTGAATTTAACTCAGTCTGAGTTAATTTTCACTCTTTTCAGTATCGAAAATGCACTTATCCTATTGAAGAGGATGTCACTCTTTTGTTTAATTAAAACTCCGACAGGACAGACAGGATAACTCCAAACGAGTGATTTTAACTCATTCTGAGTTAATTTTCACTCCTTTCCTGTGTCGAAAATGCACTTCCCCTGTATGAGTGGATTTCACTCTTTTGTTTTAAGAGTGTACAGAGGTGTCGGCTCGTCACTTGACCGTGGTTCTAAAATAAGACGCCCGTCGACAATAGCTCTCGTGTAGCTCTAGTGTGACGATAATTCAAACCAAACCAAACTAAACTAGGATCGTTGTTTTAAATGACATTTAGGTTTACCTAGCTGCTTTTTGGCAAAGTATGTTTCAAACACTTCTTCCAAAAAACCTCCGTTTTCAAGTTCCTACATGCTTAGTTACAGTCTAGCGATTTCTTGTGAAATTCTTTTGTAAAACTAATGTAGTAACTACTCCAATTAATGATGTTCACAGCACTTGTGCAACTATGCAATTATTGAAGATTGGACGTATATATTTAGACGATGAAATGTGCTTGTTATCGTAGAACAGTTTTTCCATATTTTTATAGTTTAAAAAACTAATGCAGATCCTTCTGAAAAACTTTATTTAACCCTTTCAGTCCCTAGTTTGATACGTCAAAAAAAATTCAGCGCATCGAAATTGGAATACATTGAACATTTCGGAAAATAATTCGAAGTACTTCAATTATTTAAAAAAAAAAAACTGCCCATTTTAATGCTCTTTTAAAAGGCGTTGGAAGCCATTTTTATTAGAATTAAATCACCATTGTCATTCGCAACAATAGCTCGAGAAACTTTAATTTTTTGGGCAATAAATTAAAATACATTTATTTTTGAAACATCGATCAGTTTAAAATAACGTCAAATATATTTCACTACGAGATTCTTTGCAGGTTGTAATGAAATGTTTTCATTCTATTTAAAAAACGAGGAATATTACAAATATTTATTCTAGGATATATAAATTACTTTTTGCAAACGATATGTAATAGTTATTGAGTTTTCGAAATAAAATAAATGAATTTCAATCACCACAGTGAATACTTTTTTTATATATAAAATTGAATTTGGTGGCTGGGTATTGTGCTACGTATGTTAGTTAAATAAATTGTTATTGTTTAATTTAAACCTCTAATACTTTTTATTCTACACTCTTAAAACAAAAGAGTGAAATCCACTCCAGTTGGAGAAGTGCATTTTCGACACCATAAAGGCATGCATATTTTCTCAGACTGAGTTAAAATCACTCGTTTGGAGTGATCCTGTCGGAGGTTTAACACACAAAGGATCCACTCCAAAAGGAGAAGTGCATTTTCCAGTCTGGAGGAGTGAAATCCACTCAGACTGAGTTAAATTAGGAGTGCTTGTTTTAAGAGTGTAGGGAGATCTATAATGTATTCCGATGTTAAAGAATTTTTTTTAACTTCTAGCGAGAACACATGATTTTCTTTTTTTTAAAAAAAGAGCTTAGTGACATTTTTAAAAGTGAAGATTTGGAAATATTTCATTTCTCTTGCAGAAGAATTCAACCTATTTTTTGAAAAGTATGAAATCCGATCGCCGAAGCGGAAACTCTAGCCTTGAACTTTTTACTTTTAAAAAAATATCTTCTCAAAAATAAAGAAACGCATTGTTTTGAAACATGATTACAATTCGAATTGGTCACAACTATTGATTAAAAATCAAATGCTATGATCTTTGGTGGTTGATTTTTATTTTGAAGGGCAGGTATAAAATGTCATCAGACTTGTTTGATAACAAAATAATTACATTTCTGAAATTCGTAGCTTTTCAGGATTTGTTTTTATTAGAATGTAGGTCGTCAAATGTATTACAAAACTGTTTTTAAACCATTGTTTTAAGAAATTAAACAGTTTTTAGAGTTGGAAGTAAAATCCTTATGGATAAATAACTAGTTTAAGAAGAATTCTTTCGAATTGTAAATTCCTTCAATCGAATACTATTTTCTAAGGCCTTTATGACCTAATTAATGTTGAATAAATCTTTGTAGTACGCGAAGCATAAAGAAGGATAACAATAAATTAATATAATGAATAATAACGTCTGGAAGATAATTTATTAATACAATTTAACTTTAAAATGTTGAAGTTCCGTATACATTCTTATAAATACGTCATAGATGTTCGATGTGATTTCCTTGGTCACACGTACAACAACGAGACGGAAGATTTCACGCTAATTGTACGGAGCGGGCAGTGTTGGGCAAATTTTTATTGCAAGGACAATTAATTGGTAAATATAACCACAACAACTAACAATTCATCAATTGTAATTGTGGAAAATTAGAATTAACAATTATTTAATTGTTAACTGTAGTAGTAAATAAATAATTAATTAATTTTCAATTGTATTGTTTATTTTAATTAAAAATAACAATTAACAACTTTTTCATTCACCTCAAGTCTAAAACTTAACAGCTTAATTTTCCTAAATCTTTGCTCACTTCGTTTTAATACATAAAGTTAATTGTTAGTTTTAATTGTTTCATAAAGTAACTGAAAAAGTTTTGTAATTATTTTAATGGTGAGTTACAAATGACATTCGCTAATCAAATTAATTTTATTGCAGGGTGCAATTAAAAGTTTAATTGCTATTATTTAATTGGAATTAAGTTAATTGCAATTAATTTTTTAGTCAATTAATAAGATAATTATTAATAAGCCCTTTCCGCACGTTACTCGCCATTAAAACTAATGAGACGCACTTGCGCCTAACGTAGAGACATTTTGAAATTCCTTCCTTCTACACTCTGTGTTAAATTAATCAATAAATTGTTTTCTACTAAATAGTTTGAGTAGTTTATGATGGCTGAATTCATTTCTTTTAACCCTGCATATAATGGTATCTTTTAAGAATATATTAAAACATAGTTTCTCAAACTATTGCCTATGATTATTGTCCTGTGATTAATTTTTTATAATTTAAAATTTATATTAAAAAAGTACATAATTAATTCTATTTTGCAAGAAATATAAATTAGCTTGTTTTCTAGCAGCATTATAGTCACACAAAGGAAAAATAATTTTTGACACATAGTAAGTAGGATATCATTGGGAAAATTGAATTATTTTAGTGGCGCCATCTACCAGTGAACCGTAATTTTATATTTTATTTTTCAAGGTGCTCAGAGCCAAATCAAATTCTATTTATTATATTATATTTAAAGGAATGAATCAATCGTGAAGAGTTACAAAATATATTTTTTCATTGCGATGCTTCAATTTGGGAATCCAAACTTATCCTATCTATAACGTAAAACATTTTCCATATGCATAAGATTCCATATCTGGTATGCATAGGATGTAAAATGTGGTGCTGCTCTCTAGTGAGTAATTTGTACACTATAACTTCCTTATTTACTTTGGAAAATCATACGCTTCCTAAAAATATATCTAAATAAATAAAACTTATTGACTAAATGTGATACTTGTTTATTTTAATTATCAATTATATCACTTTTTTGCAATTTACTTCAATTAGTGATCTATTAAAAAGGGGAGGGGGGGGGGATATGAAACAATGTGTTTATGCACAATATTATTGATAAAACTATATTCAAAACTATATAAAACTATGTATTTCAACTGTTTCTTGAGTCAACATTTATGATAAACTCGGAACTCATGCAAATAATCATGTGTGTCTTCAAGATTTCCAATAGTGTTAATTTGTCTGATGTGTATTGATGGTCTATAAAATAATAACACTATTAAAATGCAAAATATTCAACCACTATCATGCGTTGTGTTTCGTATAGCTTCATTATTTTTCAGGAGAAAAATTCAATTTAAATTATTTTTTGAAGTAGCATAAATAGTGTAAAACATTTATATAATTTTACTTAGACATTTAGAACCATATAAACAGCAACAAACAAAACTATTATTTATAAATAGTATTTCTTGTTAATAGTAGTTCTTGTTAGTATAGTAGGTTTTGTTCGTTATATTTTTTGCTCATAATAGTGTTGCTATTACAACCTCTACTACATTTAACAACACACTAAAAGATACAGTATATTTATTAAATATAACTACCACTAAATATATTTTGACAAGCAATTTATCTCCTAACACAATTGATAACTTGACCTCTAGATTGATGACAAGATCTCATCTCAAAAACAAAGCAGACCAGAAAACCCCTCCGGAGCGAACAAAAAAAAAAAGAACATCTGTTTCACTTCCCACTGCAACTTTGCTGTGTTATCATTAGTTCTAACAATGCGCATTCCGCGTCAGTCAACTCAGGTAGTGTCTGCTGAATCATTAAAAGGTGCAGTTTTCGGAGACATAACAATGCGGGTTCGAGTCTAGCCTTGGCAAGCTATCATCTAGAAGTGACACTGGAGAGAGATACTGATCAGAATGAGTGGCAATCGAGAGTGTTGTTCTGTTTGTGTAGGTTTTTTTTTTTTTTTTTGGACAATTGAAAGGTTGGTTTTGACGGTGAGTAAAAGAAAAGTAAAGCATTTTCTACTTCTCCAAGTATTGAATACTTCTTCAAGTACCGGGTAATCCCGATACTTCAATGGTACCGGGATCGAGTCCCGATACCACTGAAGACCCACCGAGTATATGCAAAGTGCGTGCTCGTTAAATCTGTGGGTCCGAAAGTCCTGTGGGCGGTCATGGCCAGGGCCCGACATACAACTTAAGGAGCCCAGGGCACGAGCAAATTTGGGGGCCCCAAAACATACTTCGATGAAATATATGCGAGAGTATTTTTCTATCTTACAGGAGGGCTGGGGAGCCCAGTCGGTTAAGCACTCGCTTAGCATGCGGAAGGTCCCAGGTTCGGGTCCGGGCATCGTCAAAATAGCTGCCGACCTATAAACGGTCCGTGCAGCCAAAAATGTCCGACGAATAATACCCCGTGTAAGGGAGTGCACGTTAAATATCCTTCAAAGTCCTAACGCTGCGTACGATGTCGCCCTTAACGGTTGCGTTGGGTGCCTATTCAGGTGTGGCTCGTCACCTGACTGTGGTTCTAAAATACGACGCCCGTCGCCAATAGCCCTCGTGTAGCTCTAGTGCGACGATAATTCAAACCAAACCAAACTATCTTACAGTGTTTACCAAGAAAAACAAAACCGAAGTAATTCGCTTGGAAATCATGCTTAATCCTCCAAAAATAACTATTGTAGTGAATTGATTGGTTCAGAGTTTAAACACAATGTCATAGTAAACTTTTGTTCAGGAATTTAATTTTTTTTTATTTACTTCAGATTAAAAAGTTTGGGGCAGTTGCATTGAGCACAAATGTTAATGAAGGAAATTTGGGGACCCTTTAAAGTGGGGGCCCTGAGCACGTGCCCCGTTTGCCCTGCCGGAAATCAGGCCCAGGTCATGGCGCAGTTTAATTCGGGTGCAGGTCCCAGGAGGCAATTTCCTTCCCCTTCAGGAATAGCCCTCGTGTAGCTCTAGTGCGACGATAATTCAAACTAAACCAAACCAAACCTTCCCCTTCAGGGACATGTCTAAATTGCGGAGATGGCGATAGATGGCAGCATCTGTCACTTGTGCATTTGTTGTGTCTGTCTTACTTAGCGAAGCTTTATAAGCGGATCACTGACCAAGCACACAAACCTGAATATACAGGGTGGTTATAAAATAACGCTCGCTATTCGGAGTGGTCTGTAGCTTTAATGAATAATCCAAATGAAAAAAACTTTGAGACACTTACTAATCAAGAAGGGGGGAAAAGAATGGAACCATAAAAAACGAACTCGTCTCTTGACCAGGGTTCTAAATTACGAGGCGTAATTGGATGCGCTAACCGTAATCAGCCATAATTGGCTACGCCTCGTTATTAGAACCATGGTCAAGAGACGAGTTCCTTTTTTATGATTCCATTCTTTTTCGTAAAAAAGAAACTCGTATCTTGAACAGGGTTCTAAATTACGAGGCGTAATTAGCTGTGTTGGCCGTAATTGGCCATAATTTACGAATCCTCGTAAGTTAGATTCTGGTCAAAAGACGAGTTGTTTTTTATGATGATTCCTTTTTATGATTATTTTTTAGGATTCAGTCTTTTTTATGATTCCATTCTTTTTCCCCCTTCTTGATTAGTAAATGTCTCAATTTTTGATGCATTTGGATTATTCATTCAAGCTACAGACCACTCTGAATAGCGAGCGTTATTTTATAACCACCGTATATGTCTACCATCAAAGCACCAATCAGAGCACCGATCGAAGGCAACACAGGAATGAAAGCTAGAAAGTACCTGACCTGAAAGCAATTTTACAAATCTGTTGTTGTTACTAAACCTTCGTGACCTAGCAACAGCTGGATGTGGTTCATGAGTCCCTGTATAATTGTACCCAAGCCACTGCTTATACAAATCTACCCGCTACTACGGTTGCGTTAGGTGCCTATTCAGGTGTTGGCTCGTCACCTGACTGTGGTTCTAAAATACGACGCCCGTCGCCAATAGCCCTCGTATAGCTATAGTGCAACGATAATTCAAACCAAACCTAACCTAACCTATCCGCTACTGAGAGGACATAAACTATATTCAAACGATCGCATAGCACACATGCAAGCTGGAATAACCTTCTTATATTACCGTGCTGAGAATTTGCATATTTTTAAATCATAAATTGTGAATGAAATTATATTTGTTATAAAATCTTGCAGAAAAGTTTTGAACACAAGGCTCAAAAGTTCTTTTCAGCCTTTTTTTCAATGCGTTCAACTTATTTTTTAAAAAAAACGCGTTAAAATATGCATTTAAAACGAGTGCACAAATCTAATTATTTTTTTCGGGGAAGTTATTTCACCTGTAATCTTAACCGTGTTTGTAAAACAAGCCCAACCACCTCATTTAAGCATTAGATTCCGCGCTAGTTGCATAAATAAATGTTTTTAATTTCTGATTACTTTTAATTGGAATCATCACAAGTTTTGATTTTGGTCCACTTACTCTCAAAGTTTCAGATCGAAATGCTTTTAAACTTTTTAAATATTTCAGATTTTTTTAATGGAGCACTGGTTTAAACTTTCCCTAATCCCGTAATCAATTTAAGTTACAATTAATTTTCAATTTGTTAAATATAAGTTATAACTTTGAAAACTTTGTTTGATTTGCATTTTTGTTTGGTTGTTATAACTGGGAACTGAGCATACAAGTTTGATATTTGCAACGGGCTACAATTTTAGGGTAACCAGATATACTGCATTTCGCAGTACAGTTTAATTTGTAATTCAGCATTCTAGTATAAAATTTGTGCAATTTTTTTTAAGTTTTATTTTAAAACAAAAACAACGTAAACAAAAATATATACTTTATTGAAATGTATTAATTTCGTATCGAAGAGTTAATCATTGAAGCAATTATGGTCGGGCTACGTAATTTTGAAATTCTGTCATGAAAAGAGTCACTTTCACTGTAGATCAGTTCCAGCCTATACCTCAATTTTCTTTGCGTTTCCTGAAAAATATGGTTTTTGAACAGTTAGGAACAATTTTCGCAGGAACTACAAAAGATATCAATATGTTTTAGCATTTCTTCCCCATTAATTGCTCTATTTAAACTGAGGAAATTTAAATTTATCTGCTAAAAAAGAGTTATATTACTTTAAATCGTATTTTTGGGATTGTTTTAATACTTATTTTTAGAAAAATTACTGTTAAAGTATTTTATTAACAGTGAAACATCCTTAGTTTAAAGAGCTATATGTGAGGAACAAACTGAAAAAAAGCATAATTAATTTATACCTCGTATAGGTCCTACTAAATTTTTCCTATATTTGATAAAATTAACGTGGGCGAGATAGAACCATTCGGCAACCCTTTAAGTGAACGTTTTTGTTCGCAAATGTACACTCTTAAAACAAACACTCCTAATTTAACTCAGTCTGAGTGGATTTCACTCCTCCAGACTGGAAAATGCACTTCTCCTTTTGGAGTGGATCCTTTGTGTGCTAAACCTCCGACAGGATCACTCCAAACGAGTGATTTTAACTCAGTCTGAGTAAATATGCATGCCTTTACGGTGTCGAAAATGCACTTCTCCAACTGGAGTGGATTTCACTCTTTTGTTTTAAGAGTGTAGGAGTTAATGGTATTTATAAAGTCGTCATTAACGTGTAAACTGCCGCTGTTAATGGGTTTTTGCATCTGTTCAGTATTAAATGATCCGAACGACCTTCTAAGTCTATTCATATTGATTTCCGTTGCATGTATTCAATGTCACTGGAATCAATATGTGCGTGTCAGTTCTTCAATGGTAAAAACTTAGGAATTCTATTGAATTTATGAAACGGATGTTTCTTTTGAAAGGGTTTGTTGTAAAACAGTTACTATGTTTTCTTTTGCGTTGACAAAGCTTATACATTTAACGTTGAATTTTTTATTATTTTTTTTAGTCAAGCAACCATGCATAATATTAAATTGTTTCCTATTTATTTAAATGTAGTTATATTTACAAAATAAAATTATTTTAATTTGTACCATTATACTCTTGCCATTTTATTCATAATCATTAAATTGTACCCAAGCAATATTTATTGTACATTTTAAAAAAATTAACTGTTTCGAAATTACAAAATAATTTAAATTAGAAATTAATTACCGGTAGCGAAAGCCTACATGCCCAGTTCTATGGTGCCACAAATAAATTGCACTCAGTTCTAGGGATTATGCCGAGTCTGAAAAGGATTAGCAGCCAAAAAAGCAGCCTCATAAAAAATATAATTAAGTAGCCCATTAATTGAATGGTGCATAGTTATAATAATTTAGCAGTGTTTTAAATGTAATATTTTGTAATCATGTGTTATAATGTGTTTTTATAATGCCCATTTAACAAGTTGAATCTGGTGTGGATGAAGGAATTTCTCTGAAAGTCAAGTCAATAAAATTAAATAACTTCTTCCTTTCCTTAAACAGTTAAATTTAAAAATATTTTTTAATTTGTTAAATGTGAAATATAACCTTTGAGTAGAACAGAACTTTTTTTAACTAGATTTTGTTTTAGTTGAACTAGAGTTATACGATTAGTTGTTGCAACGGGCTTCGGATTTTTTTTTTTTTTTTGAAACTCTGTCAAGTAACGAGTCAGATATCTATTTTACATACTGTCGGGATTGCTCAGTATGAAGGAAATACAACCGATGCCAGATATTTGGAGACAACTAAATAGTTGTCTCCAAATGGGCAATTCCATAAAAATGTCAACTTCGATAAAATTGCAATTTTCGTTATTTTTACAAATTAAGTTTAAAAATATATCCCAAGTTTTAAACTATTGTCTAAGAAAGCAAAAGGACATACATTTCCGGAAAGAAGTGGACAAAAAGGATTTGTTGGCTCTGCAAGTTCATCCAACATTTCAACTAGTTGAAAATCGTCCTCGAAACGTATTTGAAAAACATGCGAATTCACACGCGAATAAATGTATATAATGTAATATTTAACATCTTATTTGTATTCTACATAATAAAAAATAGTAAATTGATTACTTAACAAGGGGCTGGGGAGCCCAGTCGGTTAAGCACTCGCTTAGCATGCGGAAGGTCCCAGGTTCGGGTCCGGGCATCGCCAAAATAGCTGCCGACCTATAAACGGCCCGTGCAGCCAAAAATGTCCGACGAATAATACCCCGTGTAAGGGAGTGTACGTTAAATATCCTTCAAAGTCCTAACGCTGCGTACGATGTCGCCCTTAACGGTTGCGTTGGGTGCCTATTCAGGTGTTGGCTCGTCACCTGACTGTGGTTCTAAAATACGAAGCCCGTCGCCAATAGCCCTCGTGTAGCTCTAGTGCGACGATAATTCAAACCTAACCTATTACTTAACAAACTTTAATTTTTATGGTTATGAAACTTTTAGTCATTCAATCACGTCAAATGACATTTAATAACTTAAACTATGTTACAGGTATGTAGCTCTAAATTATAATTTGCTTGGCATATATATCTTATTTAAGATATGCATTAGTTTGAAAACTCAATATATTGTTAATTCACAAAAGCTTCCATTTTTAAGTACCAGGATGCAGTCGTGGTTGCAAAAATGTCATTCCGTCACGCAAAAAGAAGTTTGTCAAAAGTGAAATAATAAATCACTTTAAAAAATTCAACTTTTGTTTATTATCTATTTATCATTAACAGTAATATATAAATTAAAAAAACCATTTTTTCTTTGAAAATAGCTTCGTGGTAATTGTTTTACTGCAATTCTGCGATTCAAAATGTCATTCCTCACATGGAATTGGCCTGTCTCTTCATCTTGGGATCTGGGTTTTGGCCTCTTTGTAATGATCATCAAGACAAGTTTAGAACTTTATTGCTATCATTTAGAAATAAAGTTCTAAACGTAGTACCAAGTGGTGTCACTTTTTAGTTCTGTTTATAGTTTTAGTACTGTTCATGTGCTCCTTTTTTTTTGCCGGAGCGGGAGTAGTCGCTATTTTTTGGGGATCCGTATTCTGTTGGAGCAGTCGAGCGTTTAATACTAATTTCCGTCTTTGTACCTTTCTTTTAAAAGTTTGATGGCTACTTTCGCAGTTTTTTTTTAAATCCCTTAAAGTTAAGTAGCCCCATAGCACATGGTCACTTAAGTTCCCACATGTGCTATCTCAGTTTTTGCGAAAATGAGTTTCCCATATTTACAGATGCGAAATCTCGCTGTCCTTTCGTCAAACTCAATAGTAACTATTGAGTTTGAGTTGGGAATGCTATTGAGTTCAGCCTTACGTTGAAAAAAAAGTAGTTTGACGAACGGGCCGCGAGATTTTGCATCTATAAGCATAAGGAAACTCATTTTCGAAAAAAGTGAGAAAGCACATGTGGGAACTTAAATGACGAGTATTCTACATTGCTTGGGGATCGTTCTTGCGGATATTCATGATAGCCCTCTCCTGGTGCTTGACTTCGCCGGAATTCATAGTCTCGTGGATATGCTGTAGCTGCTGATATTTTCTGAAGGATTGGACACAGCAACAACAAAGTTTAAATAACTATGATAAAGCGAACAAAACCAAAAGTAAACTTTCGTATTTTGCAATATTGGATCTGTAGTTAAATAACTTTCATCACTAACTATTATTCGTCATCAAAAATCTACATTCATTAGAAACCTTAAGGAACAATTACCTCCATTTCTAAACTATTCCGACATTTAACTTCTCAAGTAACATGACTTTGTACAAATATCTGTGCGGTATTTTAACTATAACGAGCCTCACTCCACGTGAGGAAATCGGTATCGCTTACACTCTCAGAAGTGAATACTCAAAAACGACGAAATTTTCCTTAATTTTGACGATCCATTTACTGGCTAATGCTCCGAGTTTTTTTTCCTCAAAGTGAGGAAATTTGATTCGTCATTTTTATGAGGATTCGAATTTCGTCTAATCGAAAGAAATATTTCGTCATTTGTGAGCATTTGAGTACAGCAATGAGATTCAGTTTCCTCAAAATTAAGATACAGAATCGTCAAATCAAGATCGTTAAAATGAGGATTCGCGCTTACTCAAAAGTCACGTGATAGTTTGACAAAACAATCATCAAAATTAACGAAATGAGGCTTGAGGATTCATGAATCGTCAAAAATGAAAGTGTTATTTCTGAGAGTGTAGTTGCACCTAAATAAACCAAATGTATCCAAATGTACCAAATGTTAACTTGACTTCCATCCAAGTGTAAATTAGGTACAACTACACTCTCAAAAATAACACTTATTTTTGACGATTCATGATTCCTCAAGCCTCATTTCGTTAATTTTGAGGATTGTTTCGTCAAACTATCACATGACTTTTGAGTAAACGCGAATCCTCACTTTTACGATCTTTATTTGACGATTCTGTATCTTGATTTTGAGGAAACTGAATCTCATTGCTGTACTCACAAGCTCAAAAATGACGAAATATTTCTTTAGATTAGACGACATTCAAATCCTCATAAAAATGACAATTCAAATTTCCTCACTTTGAGGAAACATAAACTCGGAGCATTTGCCAGTAATGGAATCGTCAAAATTATGGAAAATTTCGTCGTTTTTGAGCATTCATTTTTTAGAGTGTATCGATATCCGAGTGAAGATACAGTACTATTGCGGTGCTCAGCACAAATACACTACACTGTGACTGAATATGTAGTGTACTTAGTTTCAGTTACTATAATCAGTTACTATAACTATACTATAACTTCAGCTACTATAGTTACTATAACTTCATTCAGTTACTATAACTTCAGTTACTATAGTTACTATAACTTCATTCAGTTACTATAACTTCAGTTACTATAGTTACTATAACTTCATTCAGTTACTATAACTTCAGTTACTATAAGATTTAGAAATACAATTGGGCAAAAGGTACCACCAGTGACTATTTCAGCAGTAATTCGTCTTACAGAATTAAATCTTTTATTTTTGTTGATCTGCAACATTGTGAGTTGATAACATGACACTAAATTCACAACAAGGGCCCCGTCTTTATATTAAAAAAATTGTACCAATTTCAAAATGCTCAATAGCAACACCCCATTTTAAGATTATATTGAAAATGTATGAAAACTTTCAACACGAAATACCAAATTTCGCTACCTTTTAAGCATTACTAGTTGAGTTATAGACATAGAAAGTTTGGTGGACATACAACTTTCTGGTTTTTAAAACATTTTTTTTTAAAGAATAGACAAATATTTTTTTAAAAAACCAAGTTACAAGTTTAACCCTCTAATGCATGAATTTTTATTTTCATCCCAAATATATATATATATATATATATATATAATATATATATATATATATATATATATATATATATATATATATATATATCTTTAATACTCACACATTATGTGAAAAATACAAAAAAAAATTTAACTGCATTAGAATTTAAATCATTTCAATTTTTTAAAAAAAAATTCTATATGACAAAAACCAACTGCAAAATTCCAATCGTGATAATAATGATTAGAAAACTACAAAAAATATTTCAAAGTAACCCTTTTTAACTATGATTAATTTTTCAAAACAATTTATTAGTATTTAGTACTAATATTAATACTTTGAATACTGCCAAAAACGTAATTTCACAAAAGTTAATAACCTCACTCTTTAATTTTGAATACACTTTTACTACTGTCATCTATGAGGATTATTAGTAACTAAAACTTTAAAATGAAATGTAATAGATGAAGAAAACACAGATTCGTCTTGGAGGATCTCTAATTTAATAGAATAAAATGGATTATGTTACTTGTTACCAAACGGTAACAGTATATATTAGAATTAGAGGGTTAATAAGTTGACAAGTTTAATAAGTTTTTTTGTAACAAATAACCACGAACTTGAACTTGTGTACAATTTCGACAGATTCTGATATTTTCAACTCAGCATGACACAGACAGATGGGTTTTTATTTACAAAACTTCTTCTAGACTGAAATTTCAGAAGACTGGATCAATTAAGAAAAGCCGATGACCTGTTCAGGCTTAATTCGTTGATAATAAAAATTGTTTTTGATCAAAATACAGATGGGACAAATAATTAATGGCAATGACTAAAATATTTGGTATCTATTACTGATATTTATTTGTCCAACTGTATCTTTGAAAACCATTTAAATGTATGTTTGTTTTACGTTCCTATAAATTTATATATATATTAGTTTACTTTAAATGATATTTAAAATGAGCTGCGTTATCTACGCAGTTTGTTTTAAACAACAAGAGATGGTATGATGAAATATAATAATGGGGGGAAGGGACTTCAGCTTTTATTGATAAGTATCAGTCATTTATTTTTAAGAAATGAAATTATATAAAGTACACGTATTTGGAGTTTTTAAAAAAAAAGTTTCTCCAGGAGTACATTTAAAACACTGTTCGGAAAAGCCAATAATTCCAAAAAAAACTATAACACCAAAAAAATTTATTATTTAGGGGTCAGGACTTCAAATTTCATGAAGTTTATGTGCCTGTCTCAGCAACTACTAAACGCTATTTTTTTTTAATTTTGAAAAAAATTGCTTGGAACACACCATTTTTGATTTTAATGTACATAAATTCATTAATCAGATTATGTTTGTAGATCTCTTATTTCAACAAAACATTATTTTGAGGGGAAAAAAGAGTTAATTTCTAAACCAATAGTTTTTGCTCATCTTTTAACTAACAATACTTCGAATAAAATAATACTGAAAGTTGTTGCAAAAATATTTCCAAACTCCTCGTGTTACACAATAGTTCAGAATTTGATTATATACAGCTAGTACAACACAATTGCTGTGTCTTAGTATTTAGGGTGGTGAAATACATGAGGCAAAATGACGTCTACAAATTATATACAGGTATTCTGTATTTGTACTTGGTAAGCACAGTATAATAAGATGATTGTGTGCAAAATAATGATGAAGTTACACATAATAATATCAATCTGCATTGCAAATGTTACTTAAAAAGGTATTTCATTAACAACTTAATTTTTTTGTTATGACATTCAAATTAAAATACGTGACATTCTTATTCGATGTATTTACTGTTTTATTTTACGTTTTCGCAGTTGTTTATCATGACTTCGAACTTTTTCACCACTTATTTGTTCATATAGAATATTTATGATGGACACTGTTTTTAATTACCCAATATATATCTCTATTTATAAAGCAAAGTTCTGACTGGGTGACTCACTCGTCAACGTCTAGCCAAAACTACTGGAGGTAAGGATTCCAAATATAAGGAACTTATTCTCTTTATATTGAAAGCGTAGTTTGTAAGAATCTAATTTTTTGAAATCGAAACCAAATTGGTGTAAGAGGGCAAAACGTGATCCAATTTCTCCATAGAAATAGCATTGAGAATTCTTATAAATTAGGCACGTGAATTTAATTTGTAGGATAGTTATTTGAATATTATTATTTTATTCATTTAAAATCTTTATTTTTGGGTGATGGATCAGACTTCTTCAACCCGTTTCGAATTATATTTCTATTATAGGAATGACTAGAAAACTACTAAATATATTTTAAAATAACCCTCTTGAACTATAAATATTTTTTCAAAACAATTTATTTGTATTTAGTACTAGTATTACTGTAGTTTGAAGTGCCAAAAACGAATTTCACAACAGTAGTATAACTTCACTCTTGAATTTTGAATACACTTTTACTACTGTCATCGATGAGGGTTATTAGTAACTAAAACTTCAAAATGGAATGTAATAGATGAAAAAATACAGATTTGTCGAGAGAGAGAGAGCTCTACTTTAATAGAATAAAGTAAATTATGTTACTTGTTGCCATATGCAACAGTATGCATTAGAGGGTTAAATGTGCTTTGCATTATTGATTGGTAATTGAAAGTCGCGTTGTGATACACACCTGTTAAATATTTTAATGTAGGAATAAATTAGTTTTGTGAAAGATGAATCGGAAATTATTTCCTATTGTAGAACTACACTGCTCAAAACAATTAGGGGAGCACTTTTTAATTCCAACTTTAACTTCACTTCCAACTTTTTAATTTTTATCTTATAAATCTAAAATTTGTTAAATAGGTCCACTATGCATTCGAAATGAAATAGTAAAAAACAAGAGAAAAAATCTTAAGTTTTTAATACTTAAATTTAAAGGGGGGAAATAGAATAATAACTTTTTAATAAATTATAACAATTTTTTCAAAACTTTTTTTGTTAAAAATAGTTGAAATATATTTGTAAACATCTAAAAAATGCAAACATGAAAAATTTAGAGTCAATTTATTTTCTAAAACTGTTTTAAAGTTGAATTTATTTTACCATATTTTTCATATTTTCATTAATATAAAAAATATATATTAAAATCTTCAAAATACGTAATTCTTCCATCTAACAATGTATCTAACGATACATAAGTAGCGAATTTAACTTAGTCAGAAAAAAATCACAAGCTGATGATTCCCAATGGAATCATTGGGAGCGAAAAGGTTTAAAACATGTGCTCCCCTAATTGTTTTGAGCAGTGTATTTAGCAACTTAAAAATCCTTTTAACTTTACCTGTCCCGTCAACCCTTCAAAACTGCAATAGTGTAAAGTATTAATGAATACGAAGGGGGAGATAATTTTCCGAAAGACATCGGAAATCCACATCGTAATTAATCCAAACACTAAGTTGTAAGCCAATAAATAACTGCTACTGAAAGGCTGAAAAGCTATATTCATTTTCTGTATACTATAAACCAAATTTACTTTCCTAAACTTTATAATTGGGCTAGGGAGCCCAGTCGGATAAACACTCGCCAAGCACGCGAAAGTTCCCGGGTTCGGGTCCGGGCATCGCCAAAATTGCTGTCGACCTATAAACGGCCCATGCAGCCAAAAATGTCCGACGGATAATACCCCGTGTAAGGGAGTGTATGTTAAATATCCTTCAAAGACCTAACGCTGCGTACGATGTCGCCCTTAACGGTTGCGTTGGGTGCCTACTCAGGTGTCAGCTCGTCACTTGACTGTGGTTCTAAAATACGACGCCCTTAGCCAATAGCCCTCGTGTAGATCTAGTGCGACGATAATTCAAACATAACCTAACCATTGCGCATCCGGGTCTGAGTTGTAAACCAATAAATAAACTGCTACTGAAAGGCTAAAAAGAAAATTAATTTTTTCTATACTATATACCAATTTCAGTTGCCTAAACTTTATCAAAAATTATGTAGGAACATGGGAACAAAACACCCATTTAGAAGGATGTAAGGTCTCAGGTTATATAAACAAAATTAAATTCCTCTATTACAATTTACACGTGAGACACTTTCACGTTTACAATTACTACTCCTCAGGATACGGAAACAAATTAATATTACAAAAAAACTAAAACCGATTATTCAAACTAATCCAATATTATGAAGGGCTTAGGCGGAAAACGTGCTAACTGACATTTATAGAAAAAAAAAGATTTTGGTGTCAATGAACATATTACTAACTTCTTTAACGATAAAAATTTTCCCCTTTTTCCTAAGCTTTGAGTTTCGCATATTTTTTGCGGTTTGCAAGAAGGGTCAAGTGGGGTAAGTGTGATAGGGTTTCTGCATTTTTCATTAAGAAAATTCGTTCTCTGCTTCAAGTAAATTCCAAATCCTAAAATTGGTAGTGAATTATTATAAGGAACATACATATGTAGAAAAAAAATTATGTGTTTGAATTCCAATTTTAAGTGCACAAAATTTGCATTTCAAAATCCATTGCTGTTTTATCACACTTACCCCACATAGGAACCCCCATTCGAATTTGAAAAAAAAAGAAGACAGTTGCACTTAAATTCAAAAGCTCAAAACTTTCTTTAAACAAGAAATAAGGTCAATATTTCTTTTTAGTTTAATTATAAGTGGTCTAATGTTATATATTGCAAACTTTCAGATTTTTAGAATGATTTCCAAAGTTACAAGAGCTGTTTATCACACTTACCCCCAATCACACTTACCCCACTTGACCCTACCGTTTTCAACGGATCTGGGTGCAAACGAAAACCTTTATAAGCTCATTTTCTTGTTTTCACGTATTTGTCACTTAGCACATTTTCTCACTAAAGTTACATTCTCCGATATCAAACATTAGATAATAATTTAATTCCAATTAGATTTTGCATTCGCGATGCTTAACCCATTTACAGGTGCTGGAAAATATCTTTTTTATTTTGTGTATGTGTGTTACAGCATCGGTGTTTTAGTCACTGGGTCAGGTGAAAACTGAAAAGTCCCGGGATCGAGGCCAGCCGAGGTTAAACGGGCAAGGAGAAAGTGAAAATGTAATCTTGTTTTGGAAGTCCGAAAAAAAAAGTGTTTTGGTATCTTCTCTCGTTTCGGTAATTGTTGTTTGTTTTGTGTTATTTCATAACTTTCGCTTTCTTTTTGAGAAACGCGTAGATTTTTTTTTCCAAATGTAATGATTTTGAAGTGTAAAATTGTTACTGTGCAAAGTCATAAGTTTTCCAATGTTACTTTTTATTTCTACCAAATAATAATTCTATAAGAAGATTTTTCTCTTAGAGATATTATTTCACTGTTTAAGCAATCAATCTCGGGACAGCTTATAATAACGATTATGCCGAGTAATCTATTGTTCAAAGTTTACTTAATTTTTGACAATTTCTGGTACAAATAGTATTTATCAATAAGGGTCTTTTTTGCATTTGGGGATTTTTATTTGAATCCGAAGTAAAACTGATAATTCAGCTGCTCAAGATTTTCAAAATTTAAATTTCATTTTTTTTTTAAATTTAATCTAGTACAGTAAAAAAAAGTGTAATATAGGGTACAAAGGAAACTGTTTGGACTCCTTTCTATACAAAAATAGCTATACTTATGTTTTTATCATTGAAGTAATGTATTTGGTGCAATCATTTAGAATTTATTGTATAAGGCATTGAAATATAAGACATTGAGAAGAACAGTAACAATGCATCAAAACTGTCTGTTCAAACATTTACTGATTAATTACAATTGTGGAGAATTAATTGCATAGGGCATTGAAATATAACACGATGAGAAGAACAGTAAGAATGCATCAAAACTGTCTGTTCAAACATTTACTGATTAATTACAATTGTGGAGAATTAATTTCATAGGGCATTGAAATATAACACGATGAGAAGAACGGTAACAATGCATCAAAACTGTCTGTTCAAACATTTACTGATTAATTACAATTGTGGAGAATTATTGCATAGGGCATTGAAATATAACACGATGAGAAGAACGGTAACAATGCATCAAAACTGTCTGTTCAAACATTTACTGATTAATTACAATTGTTGAGAATTAATTGCATAGGGCATTGAAATATAACACGTTGAGAAGAACGGTAACAATGCATCAAAACTGTCTGTTCAAACATTTACTGATTAATTACAATTGTTGAGAATTAATTGCATAGGGCATTGAAATATAACACGTTGAGAAGAACGGTAACAATGCATCAAAACTGTCTGTTCAAACATTTACTGATTAATTACAATTGTGGAGAATTATTGCATAGGGCATTGAAATATAACACGTTGAGAAGAACGGTAACAATGCATCAAAACTGTCTGTTCAACATTTAGTTTAACCAAAAACGTTTTTAAACTCGACATTTTTAAAAGGACCCATTCCAATTAACCACTTAATCAGATCTCTGCATACTTCCTTATTACAATCAACCTCTTAAACGTTCTTGACTGGTAACATTGAAACCAAAATCTCTTTTGTTTAACGAGACAGTTCTAATCTTAACATTGAACTGCTACAATGGACGCCAAAAGGTACTCGGAATTGAAATATGCGCGTCCAACACTTTGATATAGTGACAACGTCCTTGGCAAGATTTTGTTATGTTGTAGAAGGACAGGATATACGTAAATTCGGTCATTAAGAGTTGATTGGCGAACGTCGCAGAAAGTGGGGGTGCAATTTAAATTCGGCAGAAACTATTTTAACTGGAGCTTAATTAGTTTTTTATTCACGGTGATGCAATTCGGTAGCATTTCACGGACACTGCGATGTTATAAATGTATTTTTATTATCAGCAAAGAATTCTTTCTTCTTGGTTATTTTCAAGTTCAAACTCAACACCTAATTTTTACAACTTTAGCCTTAAAATTTAAGCAACAAAGCTCAAAAATATATGTTTTTAATTCTTGGGGAATTCTGGGTAATAAGATTTTTAAAAAAAATTAATAAAATTTACGCCAATAATTGAAATAACAACAATAAATATCTCATATGAATTACATTAAGTGGATTCGTAAATTTTACGGTTTTTTCTTAACTTTTATAATTTTTTTAAGATTTCAATAAATCATTTTTTCTAATAACCCCACGCACGCAAGGTAACAAGGGACCAGGTCTGTAACTTGTTATATATAGCTATGCAAAATTATATGGGGCTATAAGACACCTGGAAAGAATTCCGAATAAGCTAATAGTTTTTAACCTCTGGTTTTTTTTACGTGCATTCAAATTGAATTTTAGAAAATTGCCATAATACGTTTGAGACATTTATTTATTTCAATATTAGGTCCTAAATAATATAAAATATGGAACTTAATAATAGTGTTACATAATCAATATATTATAAGGATTTATAAAGAAAATAATTATAATTAGTAAAATTAGCAGAAAATATTAAACACATTTTCTGAAGTGTAATCGGAAATCGGCAAATTAAAAAACGTTAGAAGAGCATGCAAATGAAAACGAAGTTATAAAAGATTTTTTTCTAAACTTTTTAACTAATCAATTACTAACCTACTAATTTTTAACTAATCAATAAATGAACTTTTAATATAATGAAGTATTAAAGACTAAATACTTACAGATATTCTAGACTTAAATTTGCATAATTATATTATCTACATAATTACATTCTAGCCCAAAATTGGAATGCAATTTAGCAAAAATAAACCATTTTACACAAGATCTCTTTCGAACAAAAATACCTTTTAAATAATAAACCTAATTAGTTTTATTACGTATGATTAAAAAAAATCGCTTTGCGATTTTATTCATTAATAAATTTTATTCAATTCAATCACTTTTATTTTATTTATCATATTTCCAGAATTGAATCTTATTCAACCTACTACTTCATTGCAGTTATAGTAATTTTTTATATATTTAAATTGATAAGTTTGAGTAATATTTGTTGTCATGTTTTAAAATATTGTGTTGAAGATGCAGTTGTATCAAATTCCAACTTCTTTTTCAGTCATATTTATACATACGCTTTTAGCATGTATATTTTTCTCTCATAAAACCAAATTTCATTACTGCAATAATAGAAGTTGTTTTACACAATTGTAAATAAAAAATTAAAAGCTACTTATCTGTTTTAAATAAGTTACACAGAAATATTTGTTCCTTCGATTTTTGTTTCGTGTTCAATGAAATTCTTTGGCGAAATATTTTTTGAAGCAGTTTAAATGAAACTAAAACAGCAAATATAGGTAAACTAGTATGCGTTTCCTCAGCATGGAAAGTAAATATCTTTTTTTTTTTAAGTAAGAATGCTGTAGAGATCAGACTTTATCCAACTCATCTGGGGATACCAGAGGGCGCGACGAGCCTCACAATGACTTGTGGAAGAGGGAAAGCTAAACTATATAACTGTGACCGTGTCGATGGTATTGAAAATAAAACTAGGAAAAACGAAAAAAATTGTTATTTTGAGAGCACCTCTTTTTTTTAATTTTTGTTTTGTATTAATATTTTTAACTAATTAAAAATGATATTAAAATAATCTTCAAAACCTTTCATCGTACAGTTTATGTTGTGCGTCAGCTGAAATTTCTCATGACCATGAATGACGAACATATACAAATGCCTTTGATTATAAAATACTTCTGCACTTGCTGCGATAGTAACAATTGTACACAATTATAACACAGCAACAAAAAATCCAACTTTTAATGCTTACCAATAAGCAAACAATAAATATGCATAATCTTAATGCCTATTTTGCAAGGCCTCATATAGGTAAATGTTTGTATTGAATAAACACATAAATTCAGAGGAAACAGCTTTAGAATCAGCAATTCTGCATTTCACATTCCGCTCAAAAGTCGCAAGTTGCGAAAAGTAAGCATCAGTTATTGACATTTCCTTTCCGTTTCCTGTTGGGTATTCTTCAAAAAAAGTACAAAAACATGGAGATTGCAATAAAATAAAAATATAAAATTGGTTAGCATGTTTAAAATCCAAATAATTTAATCATTGTAACATTTAACTCCGTTTAATTTATATTTAATTTTTTTTTAATAATTTAAAGATTTGAATTCATCAAAACAAATTTCGTTAAAAAAATAATTCCATTTAGTAAATAAATTGCTTAAAAATCAATTTATTTTATTACCTTTTCATTCATTTATTACAAATAAACGCATAAATTCAGACCAATCATAAAAAGTGGGTTGTAGGGTTTAAAATAATTTAAAGTATATTTGTTCGAAAATGTTAAGAAAAAACTCGTTCAATTTATAATATTTTTAAAAGTTAATATTAAGAGCTATTTTTATTTTTTGCAAGAAAACTACAATGTGTTTTTCAATTTGAATAACTGTATGAAATGGCAACAAAAAAAAATTCTCATTGAAGACATACATGACGATATTTAAATAGTGTTAAAAAAAATATCTGTTTTTCAGAATGGCCAAACTTGTAATTCACATTTCCATTCAGAATTTCCAGTAAAATTTGGAATGCGATTTAGCAAATATAAACCATTTTACACATCGTTACACACTACTCTGCATTCTTTCATTTTTTTACATTATAAATCATAATATGTATAAGGAATCCTGAAAAAGCTTAATATATTTATCAGCTTTCCATTTTATTTTAACTTTTAATCCTATCCAACACGGTGTTTGTTTATTCTGCTTATATACAAGCTCCAATAAAAAAATCGGTCTCCAAGCGAAAAACTGAAACCATAAATCCAAATTACATTAACTCCATTACCATCCACTTAAAAAAATCCCTTTTTCGGGCCATATTATTCCCTCCCCTGTTAATAATCCCTTGGAACTGAAATACCTTCATCACTAATTCAATAAACGCGGCGCCGCAATTTTTGTGAATGAAATCCCTCTACCGAGTCGCCACTCGCGCGCCAATTGGTCGGCCCGCTTCTCTGCCGTGCACCGGTGCACCACGGGAGAAGCCGAAGGGCGGTTAAATGCAAAACCCACTGTTTGCTCAATGGGAGTCATTCATTTGGCGATCTTGGCGTCGTGACTGTTGGAATGGTATCGGTTATGGGTGTTTGAGCGCTTTTTTGGCTGATAGTAGAGTTAAAGGGTATTATTATTTTTGAAAGGAGATAAATCAAATAGAAGGTGAAGATTTAATCTCCTTAATATTACAGTTTAAATTTAACCACTTTGAGACCACCTTTTTAATTGCCACTAAATAATTTATTTTAGGGAATTATCTTAATTTTGCATAGGTTAACATAAATACTCGGAACAAAAATATATTTCAATTTTTTAAGCGAAATTTTTGGATTTGGCATTCGTGATTGATGTTTTCTATATCCGTTTACTCATTGATTAAATATTCCTTTGTTGAATACTTGTAAAATATATTCTTGCCTTGTCGAAACTAGTATCTTAATATTTTATTCAGTCTTTAAACAAAGCATAACCTCTTAAGACCAGAGCAAAATCCTACACGTATATTCTTAACCCTTTCAGTCCCAGTGATGCCATTTGGCATCATCACTTTCAATATTTTTTTCTAAATGTTAATGCCCCGTTATGACATCCAAACACACATCATTCGATTCCTCACACTCTGTTCTATTAGACAATATCTTACATTAATCTAAATGAGAAATCATAACTACTATTTTTTTTTTATTCAGAAAAAAGCTAACAAGCGTTTCACCTGATTTTTGAAAAGTTCACTTCAGTTCCTTATATTTAAAACACAGTTTAAACTATTTCGGTTAAAATAATTATTAATTTTTTTAATAATATGGTCAGATACCTTAAAATATATAACTCGAAGGGTTTTTAGGTAATATATATATATATTTATTTTGTTGTTTTTTACAGTTAAAAATTTTGGCATTATTTCAAAAACCATAAAAAAAATTTAAATAAATATTTTTTCTTATGGAAATCTTATATTAGACCTAAAATAAGCTTATTTTGTTAATATCAGATGTTTCTGTAGCGTAGTAAATTTTTAGGACTGAAAGGGTTAATCTAAACATACTTTTCAAGCAAATATGTGCTAAAAAGTATGTTTTGCAAAGGAATTTTTAAAACAAAATTTACTTAATAACTACTTAGACACACGCCTTAAACTCTAAAAATACACATTTTTGCGCTATTAATTGCAACAAAATAGGCATCACTTATTTATAGTAAACAGTTTATTTAATCATTGTTTTTAATGCAAAATGCCTTTAAAATTGACTACTAAAATAACTTTGCGAAAAGCTTGAAAAAAGTTAAATATTTTTGAAGAACTCTAATATCGTATTGACCCTCGTTCAATTTCATTTTTTATAGAAATAAATGACTGATACTTGTAATCAACAGCTGAAAACTGGTATTTGGATATTCTTCTATCGGACCAGGTTAATTTTGGAAGTAACTAACGTGTTAATTGCTTTGGGGGGGGAGAGGTTCTCAAGAGGTTAAATAAGTATCATGTAAATAAAATGCGTTGTATTAATAGTATTGATATTTGACTTTCCTTGCGGTTTCCCAAAATAAATGTTTTGATCTATTTTAAAACACTGTCCTATAAGAAGCAATTAATTGACTTAACAATCTTTTACTTAACAATCTAAATTTTGCATTCTATATTTCATAATGTTAATTCTTTTCATTGCACTAAGCAGAAAATTTAAGGAAAGAGTTTGGAAAGAAATTTAATACCCAAATTTCTTGTTACTTTAATGTCACATAAATTATTATGGTGTTTACAGACAGGCGTTTAAACAAAAAATATAAAGTATAGATTTGTAATGCTTTACTTTTTCTAAGAAAAAAGAATATTTAAAATACTATGGTTAAAAAGAAACTGTTAAAAGGAGGTGGGGGGGGGGATATAGTCAGAAAAAAATATTTAATAAAATATTAGGTATGTGTTAGTCTTTTCTCCTACAAAACAAAATAAAAATGAACAGTCACATCTGACAGACAGACGGTCGGAAATCTCAACGATAGGACATCACAACTTCCCCGTTTTTTATTAGTTCACTCTATTGTTTAACTCAAAGGAATTTTAAAAAATATTGTAATATTTGGGAAGGAATTTTACCCTTTAAATTACAACATTAAAGGCTGTGTTCGACGATATATTTCTAACGTGTATAAGTATTGGGTGGAAGCTGTTTTAAGTTATAGTAACTGCTACAAATATACTTGTTTTCGATGAGAGTTTTAGTAAGTATTTAAGTAACCGAAAAAATGCTATTTTTTTCTTTAAAAACTTCGTGTTACAGTTTAATTTTTTAAAAAAGTATAGGTAAGGAATAAGACTAGTTTCAAAAATACCTCTTAGAATTATGTATACATCTACAAAATCATACATACATCTGTAAAGCATCTACACATACATCTTCCTAGAATTTAACATAATCTAGAGTTTTGTGGATCAATTTACTAAAGGCCTTACAAGGTTCTTTTATCTTAAGATATTAACCCTTTAAGTCCCAATGATAATTTGGCATCATCATTTTAGAATTTTTTTCTGATCATCTAAGCCATTTATGGTATAAAAAAGCACATCATTCGATTCCTCAAACTTTTCTCTAATACAAAATATTTTTATTATTATTCCCAGCGGATGCCAACCCTATTATTTTTTTAAAATTATGATCAGAAACATGATGACGTCAAATATCATCACTGGGACTGAAAGGGTTAGTTAAGAAACAAAAATTTATCGCCAAGGGTGACATTTCTACAACCCTAAAATCCACTCTCCCCCAAACACTGCAGTAAGCTCGCCTCCTAAGCCCTCGCGACTCTCAATAATTCAGTCGCCGGGCTGATGCCATTCGTCGCAGAGAAATAACGGTATCGGGGTCAGGAAATCCTCCTCTCTCGGTTCTCTTCTCTTCGAATGAAAACTGCAGACGACAACTGGGCAGTGAAAGTGAAGCTCGGGTTCCAAAAGAGAGCGTGTTCGGAGTTCCAGGATCGTTCGAAATAGTGTTCTCTCTTCTTCTCTGTCTTCTTGACTTTGTCATACATTGGCGATAAACTTTTGTTTCTTTGCCTAAAGGGTAAACGCCCAGAGTCTTCTCTTATCTTTAAAGAACTGTGATATTTAAAGGTGCTCGCGTTATTGAGAGGTTTTATTTTAAGGTAGGTGAACCTTGTATTTTAAATATGAAGGTGTTATTTTTATGAAATTTATATGTATATCTGAAATTTTTTATGGTATAATTTTGGAGAATAAAATTTCTTAGATTCAAAAATACTTTTAAAAAAATAATAATAATAACAAAAAAAAATCCAATTAAATTCGTAAATTTTTATTGGGGTATTTTGCACAGATAAATAACTTCTCCTTTTTTAAATATGAAATTTTAGCGGGCCCAATACATTCCTTTGAATAAAAAAAAATCATTCTCAATAGTATGTAAAAAAAATTTTAATTATTCCCAAGGAACGTTAAATTAAATTCTGTATTTATCCTAATACACTTTTTAACTTAAATCGTATTTGAAATCTATATTTCATATATGTACTTCACAGGCTGCATATAGTAGCGCAATTGCATTTAGCTCCCATAACCCTGCGGTTATCTCAATGCGCGTGTTTGCCATAGCAACCTTTCGTTAAAGTGGCTTTCCTGCCGCGCCCTTTTGATGTAGTGACCACGACCCATCCTGTAATCTATTTTTTGGGTGCAGTTCTTTTACAGAGCGCCTACGGTAACTTATGGTTTTTATAGAGTGTTTATGGAGAGTTACTTAGGGTTTTTACAGGGTGTTTTACAGAGTGCCTGTCATTCCGAATGGCCGTCTGATTGTTTTCGCTGCATAAATTTTAATTTTTTTTTTCAAATAACTATAGGCCCATTGGCTTAGTGTTAGTGCGCATTTGCAACGCCACAGGTCCGGGGATCGAATCCCGGATTGGGCAAGGTCAACCCCCCTTTAATCCATTGAGTGGGTCGATAAAATGGGGACCAAGCACGCTTGGGAACTAAGCACTAGGCGTTCAGCGTGAGGCTGACCACCTTACCGGAACATATGCCTAGCACCTTAGAGCCCTAGGTCAAGAAAGGGCTGGGGAGCCCAGTTAGTTAGGCACTCGTCTAGCATGCGAAAGGTCCCAGGTTCGGGTTCGGGCATCGCCAAATAACTGCCGACCTATAAACGGTCCGTGCAGCCAAAAATATCCGACGAATGATACCCCGTGTAAGGGAGTGCGCAGTGCGCGTTAAATATTCTTCAAAGTCTTAACGCTGCGAACGATGTCGTCCTTAACGGTTGCGTTGGGTGCCTATTCGGGTGCCGGCTCGTCACTTGACTGTGGTTCTAAAATACGACGCCCGTCGCCAATAGCCTTCGTGTAGTTCTAGTGCGATGATTCAAACCATACCTTGTTTGGTGCACCAGTTTTTCTTATAATAACCTTAATTTTCAAACTTTTATAAATATTAAATTTTTATTCGGAATATACTTTTCTCATTTTGAAATTATTTCAAGGTCATACCTTCAAAAATAAAACTAATTAAAACTTTTAAAACAAATAAATTATTTGAAAAAATTAAATTTTAGGTTTGGTTAGGTTTGAATTATCGTCGCACTAGAGCTACACGAGGGCTATTGGCGACGGGCGTCGTATTTTAGAACCACAGTCAAGTGACGAGCCGACACCTGAATAGGCACCTAACGCAACCCTTAAGGGCGGCATCGTGCGCAGAGTTAGGACTTAGAAGGATATTTTACGTGCACTCCTTTACGCTGAAACACGTTGTGCTTATTTGTCGGACATTTTTTTCTGCACGGGCCCGACACCTGAATGGGCATCCAACGCAACCGATAGCAAAGCGTTCGTGAGGAAAGGTCGGATTTAACTTACGCCAGTTTCATATAATTGTTGGTATTTTGTTTCTCTTGCGCAATCACTTGGACGGATAGCTATAGCTAAACTCAGTTTCCTTGCACAGAAGCCCCGACCATGGGCGGAGCTATAAACACGCGGATCATTCAGAAGAAGAGAAAATTATTTTTTTCTTCATCTTGTTCCACACGTTTTATAGCTCCGCCCATGGTCGTGGCTTCTGTGCAAGGAAACATGAGTTTAACTGTAAGTGAGGGCAGAACCTGAGAATTAATCTTTTGCTGAATGATCCGTACTAAACTGGCTTTTTTGTATATGTAAAGCTGTCCCGTGTAAAATTAGACATTTCGAAATTGCTTTAAACGTTGGTTTTTCATAAGGGCTCATAGCATGCATTAGAATTCTGCTTTCTCTAGTGTTAAGTCACGTGGGTTAAAAAGTGATTGTTACTTAAACATTAAATGAAGAAAACACTGCAACTGAATAATGTTTTCTGTTTTATTTGTTTGTTGTTTTTTTTATTTGAAAACCTTTTAACTTGTGACTTGATGTTACGAAAAAATAACTTCATAAATTGCGAAAAATTCGATCAATATATTTTAAACATAATGAAAAGGATTTTATTATTTGGCAATCTAACAGACGTCATTTATGTGTAAGAGTTAAACTGTCAAATGACTTTATATAAGTACCGAAATTTCGCATTTCCCTCCTATGACTTTGGTGAAGCAGAAATGACGTTGGAAGTTGTTGCAATTTTCGCTGTCCCTTAAGTTTATTTAAATGGCATAATATTTTTTTATAATCATGCGCAATAAATCTCGCTTTTTTAATTCAATAATCGTCTCTAAAGTAACTTTTTTTCATTTGCTATGAAAACTTACTTTACGAGCTAGTGCGTTTATTACGCACTCCACTGGCGGAATTTTTTTTTTTAATGCAAGTGACAATTGTTACAATTTTCTTGTCCTTAAGTTTATTTAAAAGGGATTTTTTTATAATTTTCCGCAATAAATCTCGTTTTTTCAATTCAATAATCGTCTCAAAAGTCATTTTTTCCATTTACCATGAAAACTTACCTTACGAGCTAGTGCGTAGACAAGTTAATAACGCAGTCCACGGGCGAAAATTTTTTTTTAATTCAAATGAAATAAAGAACTATCTGCAATTATTGATTAGAATAAGATGGATTGCATGTGACAGATCCAAGGACAGGTCCATCCATTGCCAAAATAACTGCCGCCTTATAAACGGTCTGGACATCCAAACACTCCGACAAATAATACCCTGTGTGGTAGTGCACGTTAAATGTGCTTGAAAGACCCGCATACTCTGCCACACCAAAACTGTGTTTGATACCTCAGGTGTCGGCTCGTCACTAAAGGGGTCATAGGAGTCTTAAAAATGTGCAAAGAAGGTACTACAAAGCATAGTTTGATCTTTCATGTAATTTTTGAACTGCTCAATATATAAGTATAATTTTTTATATGTAATTCTACAAGATTTATTTAATATAAAAATTTTTTAAAATTTATGAAACTTTAGCCAAAACTAAAATAAATGATATTAAACATAACGCCATTTGAACACATTGAGATTAGGCTTGCGCGGCAAATTTTGAGGTCAAAATTGAAAAAATGACCAAGAAAATGACTTTATATTGTACAAATATGTACAAGCAAAGACTTATACCTAAATTCTCAGCTCAATTTTAATTAAAAATATTTTAAGAACTTTTCCTAAAAAATCAATAAAAATTTAAAATTTTGATTTGAATTTTTTAAAAAAATAATTTCTAATTATAATATTATTACTAATTATTATGTGGCTCTAAATTATGACGCACGTCCGTCGCCCTCGTGTAGCTCTAGTGCGAGGATATTTCAACCTAACCTAGCAAACCCGCAACGTATTTACTGTCATAGGAAATACTCAAATTTGTCTCTTTATCATTAAAATATAAAACGTATTGACGTTTACCATGTTTTAATTGAGTTTAATTTACGTTAAACTTGGATTTTTCATCTTTTTGAAGAAACTGAATAACAGCTGCTTCCTTAAATTTTCATTCGCTAAATTAACATAATGTTATTGCCTTTAGCTTACCTTCATAATTCTTACATTAAATATAAATGTGTTCTGGTATTGGACAACATGCTTACTTAATAAATTTTATATCCAATTATATGATTAATGTGTTTTTGAAGGAAACGGTTCCAGTGGCAAATAAAAAAAAATCAAATCAAATAAATGAAATTTTGCAATTTGATTGGAATTTAACAGCTGAGTTTATTTATCAAGGAAATTTTTTTAACTAGATCAAGTAATAAAATTATAAAATTGGAAGACACGTACTCTAAAAATAATATACCAAATAGAAGGACATTGGAAACAGTCAGTTGTACAAGAGTCAAAAACGGTGGCACTTCTTCTTTCGTGAGTATTTTAATGTAGCTCGAAGTTGTATATATCCAAAATTTCCAAAATCCATTTTTTTAATCAAATGAATTTATATTTCCATTAGTAATGCACCCAATCTATACAATAATACACGTAATTAAAAAATTAATGACGTGTTAAGTAGTTTCTGTATATTATAAGATTTTTTTTTTTTTAAAAAGAGTTTACGGTTTTGGTGAATCGAGCTTTTTGCAAACTCAGCATGCTCCCCAGAACTGACATCCATTTATTTTAATGGCACCATCTAGGCGATTCTTGCACCAATTTTGACGATCATATTGTAAGGATTCAGAACTCTCTGCGGATGTTAAAGTATACCGAGATTTAATTTTGCCGGGAGAACGCAAACCGTCATAAAAATATTTGTTTGCTATATGGCGCTAGGCTTTTTGATGAGTTTTAAATAGTTAAGTTGTTTTTTTAACTGTTTTTTTGGTCTGGAAATCACTTAAGATCACTAAGATCATCTGTTACTCTGAAATTCCGATTTTTAATTCTTACATCTCCCAAAAACTTTAATAACTCTTTAAATTTTACTCTCATATTAAACTTGCTCGTATTAAAACTTGATCTAATTATATGCCATGCAAGGAATCATGTAAAGAAAATTAAATGTCCCCCGTAAATGAAAACAAGTGTCTTATTTCAGGAAAGCCACGGTCCTTGAAAAGTGCTTGAAAAAAACCGTTGATTTCCAAGGTCTTGAAGGTGCTTGAAAAACATTATCCACCGTGAAAAGTCCTTAATTTTTTGAGCTGATGAATTTATCTTTAAGTGTTGCAAATGTTAATTTTGGCTCCATTAAAAACACTATTTCAATGTGAATCAGTTCCTATTAAATGTTTTTATTTATTTTTTATATAATCCAAGAATTCAGAGCAAGCTATTTTATGTTGATTTTTAATAACTAAATGGTTATTTTATAACATATATATTTAAGTTAATTTGAAAGTCAGAGACCTCTTGGTCGTTTTCGAAATGAGTTTCAAAAAACTATCGTGAAATTTACGTGTTGCATGTTCGAATATAGAGTCCTTGAAAATGGAGATATATATCCTTGAACAGTCCTTAAATAGTACTTGAATTTTTTTAACCAAAGAGAGTGGAAACCCTGTTATTTAAATTTATCTTTTATTCCAAAAATTTACTTTGATACACACATAACTTGCGTTACAACTTGACCCAATTGCGGTTCAAACCCCGAAACTTCTTTAAGGAAATTAAGTGCCCCCGGAGTGAACCTAACTGTAAGCTCAGTGGTGTCGGTGAAGATTAGATTAGTTTCGCAAGAGGGGCAATCCGAACCGTGTAACTCCAACTTTTTTTTTTCCTTCTGAAAAGTTACGCTCGGTGTCACAGGTGTGAAACAGTGAATGCGTTGATGTAGCTGTTACTCAAAAAACACTGGGTGACAAAATAGAATTTTGTCGTTTCAGATGACAGGATTTTCTAAAACTTCTTTACTACAAAAATAGAAAAAAATGTTGCATTATTCCTTATACGCTTACCTAAAATGAAGTGAAAAGAAAAATGGGAAAAAAATAAGAAAGTGTACTTTTTAAATTAATAATGTAACCATCATACGTTCTATTTTAAATACAAATACCAAAGCAAAAATTGTCGACCAACAACAGGCCAGAGGCCCAGCAAGGTTGGTAGAAAGTAAATCTAATACTTAACCAGTTTCCAATGACTATCAAGATTCTTCTGAAAATATTCTACTCTCTTTGAGTGCACAACATAATCTGGTAAAGCATTCCACTCATTGACAACTCTAAGGAAAAAATAATGTTTTCTTACCTCCTTTCTAAGCACGATTTATTTAATTTTTTATCATGTCCTTTGGTATGGCTATTTAAGGAAAAACTTAAGCCCTCCTAAGTTTTATGAACTTAATAACTGCATTAAATCACCCATAGCTCTTCTATTTTATAGGGAATAGATGTTTAAATATCTTAATCTGTTATCACAAACAATATAAAAAATGTTGCCTTGTTCCATATACGCTTACCTTGAATGAAGTGTAAAGAAAAATGAAATATAAGAAAGTGTACTCTTTAAATTTACCTTATAGCCATACGTTCGATTTTATTATACATTTACAATTTGGGGAAAGGTTAACCATTTACCAATTACCCTACCCAAGAAAAAACTGGTTTTGTATAGTTTTTTGTCGCAAAAAATAGAAAAAACTAGTAACAATCTAAAATTTGTCCTGACCATCAGCGTCATCACCTGACAATGTCAACTTTTTTCCAATTCGAAATTGTTTCCTATTGGCTAAAAAAGCCCAAATCTTTTTGCACAGTTACTTCAAATTGCTGAATCTGGTACCTCACACAGTCTAATTTCTCCTTGGGCGTGTTCCGAAATGATTGCAAATCCCATGCTCTGGAGAGAAAAAGCTGTATCTAACACAATGGTGTTGTTGTTGTTATTTGAACTACACTAGTCTATACTGCCGCGGGCAGGTAAACTGCAGTAACCGCTACAATGAGTTTTACCATTTTTGAACTGAATTTTAAAAAATTACAGTATGTTTTCTTAATTGTTAGAGTAATTGAGTGGTTGCAACAATGGCCCAACTCGTTATGGAAGTTTCTGCAGTTTACATGCCCACGGCAGTAAACACAACTAGTAGACACGACTGGATCTAGTTACATTGGCCCTGTGTACAAAACTGTATGCCACAGTAATAACAAGCATATACCCGTACTTACTACCCTATGACTTATTTCTTGAAAAAAAATTCTAATATCTAATAAAACTTCTAATAATATCTAATATCTAATATCTAATATGAAAAAAAATTCTAATATCTAATTAAACTCAGCACTCTTAAAACTATAAAAGAGTAAAATCCACTCCTATAGGAGAAGTGCATTTTCGACACTGGGAAGGAGTGAAAATTACTCCTAATAGCCTTAAAATTGCTCGTTTGTTGTTACGATTGTTGGAGGTTTAATAAAACAAAAGAGTGAAATCCACTGCTATAGAGGAAGTGCATTTTCGATACCGAAAGGAATGAAAATTAACTCAGACTGAGTTAAAATCGCTCGTTTGTTTTAAGAGTGTAAACACCGAAAAAAACTAATTAAACTATAATACCCCAACTTAGCGCACTCCTATCCTTAAAACTTTATCAAGCCAACCTAGATAAACCCTCACCATACCATAAAAAGTACCTCCAACCAAGAAAAAAATATCTATTAACTTTCTGAATCCGGCGGGAATCTGTCTTATTATTTCTTTTCTCTGTCTGTCTTGGTCACGCATGCTGGACATGCCAACCAAGAAGCGAAAAATATGGATGTGGTAGTACCTCCAACAATGGTGCATCTCAGCCGTATGAAGGAAAACAGTAGTATCCATACGAATGACTTGGACCATTGTTGTAGGCACTCAATGGCTCTAAGGTTAGGTTTTGAATTATCGTCGCACTAGAGCTACATGGGAGGGCTATTGGCGACGGGCGTCGTATTTTAGAGCCACAGTCAGGTGACGAGCCGACTCCTGAATAGGCACCCAACGCAACCGTTAAGGGCGACATCGTAAGCAGGGTTAGGACTTTGAAGGATATTTAACGTGCACTCCCTTGCACGGGGTATTATTCGTCGGACATTTTTGGCTTCAAGGGTCGTTTACAGGTCGGCAGCTATTTTGGCGATGCCAGGACCCCGAAGATGGGACCTTCCGCATGCTAAGCGAGTTCGTAACTGACTGGGCTCCCCAGCCAATAGCTCTAAAATATAATAAAGTACAGTCTAACAACGTACACGCGAACTCGCTTAACGCGAAATTTCTCTCAAGGTGAACTAAAAGCATTTCCCCGGCCAAATAAGCTGTGAGCTAATGCTTCACTCTTAAAACAAACGAGTGGTTTTAACTCAGTCTGAGTTAATTTTCATTTCTCCAGTGTCGAAAATGCACTTCTCCTACAGGAGTGGATCCTTTGTATGTTGAATCTGCGACATCACTCCAAACGAATGGTTTTAACTCAGACTGAGTTAATATTCACTATCTTCCAGTGTCGAAAATGCACTTGTTTCACAGGAGTGGATTTCACTCCTTTGTTTTAAGAGTGTTAATTAATCTCTTAACGGGAAATCGTTTGAGGAAAAATGTCGCTTAACCCGAACAGAAAAATTCAGAATTTGACCTTTTTTTAACTAGCATTTCAAAGTTTTGAAAACAAATGAAACAAAACATTATTTTTTCAATTAAACCTAATTTTTCTATAGTATGAACTTCTCATAATGAATTTTATTAATTGAATTGCTAATTGTATACATGTACATTATTAGTATAAATTATATTATAAAATTAGAATACATTTTAAAATGTTATTATTATTTTTTTAAATATTCACTGGTTTAATGTAAAACAATTCCTGACGGTTAACATGAAATACGATTAACACGAAATGTTTCGGTGCTCCTATCGAGATCTCGGGCTAGGGAGCCCAGTCGGTTAGGCACTCGCCTAGCATGCAAAAAGTCCCAGGTTCGGGTCCGAGCATTACCAAAATAAGTGCGACCTATAAACGGTCCGTGCAGCCAAATATGTCCGACGAATAATACCCCGTGTAGGGGAGTGCACATTAAATATCCTTCAAAGTCCTAACGCCGCGTACGATGTCACCCTCAACGGTTGCGTTGGGTGCCTATTCAGAAGTCGGCTCGTCACTTGACTGTGATTTTTAAAATACGACGCCCGTCGCCAATAGCCCTCGTGTGGCTCAAGTGCGACGATAATTCAAACCTAATCTAACCCCATGAAGTTCGCATTAACGGAATTCTACTGTATAATGAAAAACGGATTAGTTCAGAGCTAAAACGGTTAAATTCATTATTGTGGTTGCTGCATTTTACCTTCACATGGCATCTCTCTCTTTTGTGGTGTCCGTGAAACTGACGCGTGTATTTTCACAATGGGAGCGACAGAACGGACCGCGTTTCTGTCACTTCTCTTAATGAAATTCAACGGTCCGGTGACTGGAGAAATACAATTGTTCGGAAAATGGGATTTTTTGTAGCTTATAAATGGGACTTTACTTTTAATAAGTTATATTTCAGACGAAAGAGCTACCAGTGAAGCTTCTCCCATTGAGTTAATATTTCAGATATTCCTTCTTGCATAACGCTTAATTTGGGTAGAACCTTGGACTTGTCTTGGAGACAAAATCTGCTAATTAATAAATAAAATTTGGTTAGATATGACATCATGAAATAAGTTTTACTAGTTATTTAAAAATGAGCTTTCATCTAATGATTTTTTAACAAGGGTTGTGCCAAATTAACACTTTGCACTTTTTGTAATTTTGTCACATTTCTCAAATATTGTGAAAACATAACCAGATATGTTGGAATACATTTTCAGTCATAAATTTTCTGTAATATAAAATTATGTTGTGACTTTTCTGATTTTATTGGTTTGTTGGTAGACAGATATTTTCAGGTTTGTGTACTTGGTCAGAGACCCGCTTATAAACCTTCGTCAAGTAAGACAGACACAACACACACATAAGTGGCAGATGCTGCCATCTATCGCCACTTCCCGTATTTAAGACATGTCCCTGAAGGGGAAGGAAATTCTCCAGAGACCTGTACCCGTTGTAATATGCGTCATGACCTCCTACAGGATTTTCGGACCCACAGATTTAACGAGCACGTACTCCGCATATACTCGGTGGGTTTTCAGTAGCATCGGGACTCGATCGCGGGACCATTCAATTCCGAGACCAAGACGCTAACCTCTTGGCTTCCCACGACCCTTCTGATTATATTTAACCATGTTCATTTACATACGTCCTTGTAAGTTCGTAAAAACTATTTGGCATGACTTTTACTTTATGAAACTCTAGATGTTTTTTTAAGTGAAAAGCACGTAGCGGAATGGCTATTGGCACGCAAAGCAGAATACCCCAAAATAGTTACCCTTATTTTATAATAAATACAACATCATAACAGATATCAGATTAGTTTTGGCGTATTGTTAATTAGTAACTAAATATTAGTTTAAAATAATTCTTAAATCCCTTTTTTCGTTTACTTCTTTGTTAAAATTCTTAGCCCCTGCATTTAATTCAGGTCACAGAATAAAGTATTAAAATATGTTTTAAAATATTCATTTCTCAGAATATTTGTATGTGTTAAAATATTTTTTTGTTAACTTTTTGTGTATAGGTAGGTTATTTGTTTCAAATTACCGTGCTTCTTACATGTAATTCAATAATAGTTTTCTATTATAAAATTTTCATTTTAAACTTACTTCTCTGGTACTATGTGAAAGTAAATAGTAGTATATACGATAAACAAATATATCCCTTCAACACAATATTCTACACTCTATAAAGATAGATCTAAATATTTAAAAACATAATTTACTCAAGTTGAATAATTAACAAGCTCTAAGCAATAATCACTTGTGTTAAACTACCTTTGATTAAAAATCCCAAATTGCCTTACTTGGGAATGAGAAAAAAACCTATAATTTATTAGACGTTCATAAAGCACTTAGGAAATCTTACCACTTACTAACTACTGCAATAGCACCTTTGCCAAGTTTTGTAAGTGACTTAACTGTGAGAAGCTCATATTTTGGATGGGATCCAATATTTTATCGTTAACGTTTCATACGTTCGATCAATTTTTGTGGGAGAGCAATTTACTTTAGAGTAAATTGCTTGCCTAGGTGAATCTCTTTCATAAAAAAATATCGTTTTTTTTTTCCTTCCAAAAATTATTTCCAAATTATATTTGAGAGGCGTAGTTGCAAAACTCACATTCTCTGAAGCACAGGGTGAGGCAAATAAAAGTGGCCCCGGTCTAGAGATAGAAATACGTTGAAATGCTTGGCGAGAAAAACTCTTGAAGCCGCCTGAAACCTGTTTTTGCATCGGCTGGATCAGATTAGCTTCACATTATAGCTACTCATGGACTAGTGGCGAGTTCAGATCTTAGTTCGTATTGTATGAAGACTTCCCATAATGCAAATTTTGTCTTGCAATCATTTTAGAATATTTTGTATTACCAAACACAAAAAGGTCCGATTCTCTAGAATAAATAACGACCGAAACAATCAAATAATCACTAGTGGGAACTTTTCTTGATCAGCTATGCAAACTTGTTTATATTTCATTTCAGCTAGCTTCTAGTATTTGAGACTTGGCAACATTTATGTCGTATTCTTATCTCTAGACCGGGGCCACTTTTGTTTGTCTTACCCTGTATAACTAAGATTTAGGATCCCGTCTCTTCCTTGGCGACTTTAGATAATGGTAAATTCAATTGGACAAAGTCAAGGGGGATGGGCCCATTAACTTAGTTTTACTGAGTTTTGCAACTGTACAAAATATCACAAATTTCTACAATTTACAATAAAAAGAGGGGAAACTAATTTATTGCTTTGTCAAACTTCTATATTCTAACCAAATATAATAAATTATCCCTTTTGCATAATAATATTTAGTTTTTTCATAAAATATAACTTCAATGTTTTTTCTATCGAAGTAAGATAAATTTTATGTAATATTTACTTTCGGATACTTTTATTACCGCTTTATTTCACCAGTATAGAATTAGCACTTATTTATCACGGGATATTCGAAATTCTTTCGAATGAAAAGAATTTTAGTCTTCATTTCAATGCCTCAAGTTTAAATTAGATATAGCTCATTGGCGACTTTTGATAATCGTAAAATCAATTCGACAAAGTCATAAATAATGGGTGTGAACCCTTAGCTTAGTTAAACTGAGTTTTACAACTGTACAAAATATTGCAAATTTCTACAATTCACAATAAGTTAGCTGCTCAGTTACTGAGAGGTTAAACGCCTTCGCCTCGTAAGCCCAAGATCGCGGGTTCGAGCCCCGGCTGAGTCGTCGGATTTTCTGGATGGGAAAATCCTGGGCCGCACGTCCTATAATTAAGTGGCATGTAAAAAATCCTTGGAGGGCTCATTTGGCATGGGTTCTCTCGGCATACTTTAACATCTACAGAGAGCTCATATTCATTATAATCTGCTCGTCACAATCGATAGTGCCACAAAAAAAATGGCTCTCAGTTCGGGGGAATATGCCGAGTCTGCAAAGGCTTGACCGCCAATATTGCAGCCCCATTACAGAACAATAAAAAGGGAAAACTAATTAATTTCTATGTCAAACTTCTATATTTCAAGATATATAATAAATTATCCCCTTTGCATTCTAATGTTTAATTTATATATATAAAGTAATGATGTAGTTTTTCTTTAGAAATAAAATAAGTTTTAAGTCATATTTATTTTTGGGAACTTTTACTACCTGTATATTCCTCAAGTAGAGTTAACACTTATTTATCATGAGACATTCTAAATTCTTTTGAAAGAATAGAATTTGATATTTCTTTTCATGTCAGTGCGTCGAGTGTTTTCAAAAACGTCATAGAATCTTGAGTACCCGTAAAACTGTCAAGGACAATGATTTTCCATATATTTTTTTATGAAACAGAATATATTGATTTCTGTTGACATATTATTTACCAGTTTTTAAAGCTTTGTTATTACATTTGTGTTGCTTGTAATATGTATTTATTCGACTACTATACGGTTCATAAAATGAACTTTACTAAGATCATACCTCTAAAATAATAAAATACGACATAAAAATGAAAATAAATCATTTTATGCTTTTGCTTAACTTTTTCTTTCATTTAGATGGATTTTAAACTAATGAAATAAACTAATAACAATCAACTTTTGACTATCATAAAATTTTCACATTTTTTTTATTTTCATTTGAAAAACCTGAAAAATTAAATTATATTTATTTCAGTAATTTTTGTAGCTAGAAAGTTAAATAACAAACCAAACTGAAATTGCGAATTGCGCCCATAAAATACTAATATAAACTATAAAAAGGAAGCTAGTATATCACATGAAAAACTTCACTTAGGGAACTTCACTTTTGATCACTTAGTAAATGACATAGCCAGCACTCCTTATTTTTCAAGTGTCAGGGCCACTATTATTCAATTTTTATTTTGTTTTTGGTTGTCTGTTGTTTCGTTGTTTTCAGATTTTCTGGTTTAATAACATTGGTTTTAAAATTCTGTTTGTTTTTATAGTAGCGCGTTAGCATTTTCTGTTTCTTTCACTCAATGTTTTTATGCACTGAGGATTGAAATTCTGTTAAGTCCAAAAACGGCCAAAACGGTACAGTCTGTGAATATAAACTCTGAATTAAAATCACTCGTTTGGAGTGATCTTTTCGAGGGAAATGAGTAATCCATCCTGAAAACACTACAAAACACTAAAAGGTCCAACAGGAAGTGAATAGGAGAAGTTATTTGGGGAAATGAAATTTTACTCAGGCTGAACTAAAATCGCTCGTTTGTTTTAAGAGTGTATGCTGTATGCTTTTTTAATAGTTTTTAGCTTTTTGATTTGCGTTCTTTACGTTGTTTTTTACTCTTATAGAGGGTAAATGTAAACCATAATGCGACCGACGAATAAACGTTTGTGTACATATAAAGTTGGAATACTCTTATTAAATTCTTCCCTTGCTTCCTCGTTTCAATTAGCAACAACGTTTCTTCTAAGTGATAGACTGGACGGCATGAGTGACATAAAACGATAAATGCTCCAGAAAGGGAACCTCTTTGCCATTACATCGTGACACTCCGTCCCTTAAATACAAAAAGTAATCATGGGAGTTAAATGAGATGCAAGTGCGGCCTGCAGAAAAACCAATTTACCAAATGAAGCCATGATCGCTTCTTTTATCTACCCCCTACTTGTAAGTTACATTAGGCGCGTTTACATGAGCCATCGAATCCATGGATTGAAGAGCAAACTCAGCAATTTTTCCCTCTTGGAGATTTTCTCCCAGACAGAACCGGAAGAGGGTTTCATTGGGGGGTTTCACAAACCTCCTTTAAAGGAGGGTTTGATGTTTCATACCATGGATTCGGCCACAGACTATCATTTGGGTTAGAAATCCTGCTTGACCTCTTTTTTACCCTAAGGGATCTTGGCATTCCATGGATTCGATGGCTCATGTAATTCTCATTTTTCAAAATATATTTGTATCTTTAATACTCATACATTGTGGGGAAAATACTGAAAAAAAAACTGCATTGTAATTTAAATAATTTAACATTTTTAAATTTTTGCCATATGGCAAAAACCAACCTCAAAATTCCAATTTTGATAAGAATGATTAGAAAACAACTAAATACATTTTAAAATAACCCTCTTGAACTCTAATTATTTTTTCAAAACAATTTATTTGTTCTTAGTACTAATATTATTATACTGTGAATACTGACAAATACGTAATTTCATAACAGTTAATTACTTCACTCTTTCATTTTGAATACACTTTTACTACTGTCATCTATGAGGGTTATTAGTAACTAAAACTTTAATAGAATACTCTTTACTTTAAACTCAGAATAAAGTGGATTATGTTACTTGTTGCCATATGGCAACAGTATGCATTAGAGGGTTAAATTATATATTTTAAGCCCCTATAAGAAGTGCGCGCTTCGCTTTGTTGGGGTGCATAAAATAGGTTTTCAGGCGGTTTCATTTTTTAGCTTCCACACTACGTTTATAATGTACGTTTACGTTATTATTTATTTATGCATTTATAACGAACCGCAAGTCTCACAAACAAGTGGGATACGTCATTTTGAAGCAAAATATCAGTTTAGGCTACATTCCAAATTTCATTAAAAAATTTTAATTAGAAGTATATTTAAAATTTAAATAACTAAAAATTTAATCTAGGGTCAAGTGGGGTAAGTGTGATAGGGTTTCTGCATTTTTCATTAGGAAAATTCGTTCTCTGCTTCAAGTAAATTCCAAATCCTGAAATTGGTAGTGAATTATTATAAGAAAACATACATATGTAGAAAAAAAATTATATGTTTGAATTCCAATTTTAAGTGTACAAAATTTGCATTTCAAAATCCATCACACTTACCCCACATAGGAAGACCCATATAAAAAGAAGACAGTTGCACTTAAATTCAAAAGCTCAAAACTTTCTTTAAACAAAAAATCAGGTCAATGTTTCTTTTTAGTTTAATTATAAATGGTATAATGTTATATATTGCAAACTTTCAGATTTTTAGAATGATTTCTAAAGTTACAAGAGCTGTTTATCACACTTACCCCCCCAATCACACTTACCCCACTTGACCCTACATTGAAATAACATGCAAATTCCATTTTTATTCAATATTTTCACTGTTGCCATAACAACAAACGAACAAGAAACTTTATTTAAAATCAAAATAAAATTCTTGAAAAAATATTTATTTTTGTGTAATAATTCAATTTGGATTGTTGTAATAGCACAATAAAGTTATTTTGAATTCTCATTAAATATGTATGAAGAAAGACGCATAAAAAATTCTAAATTTGCATAAAAAATATGCAAAGTTTCGCTTTTATTTTTGAAGCTACAATTTTACTAATTTATTTTTCGAAATGTAAACTTGTGGCTGCAAAAAAGTATTGATTAAAAAATACATCATTGTTCTTCGAACTTAAAAAAAAAAGCAAACGATAAAGGTTAATTATCAAATCTTCAAAAGAAGATTTAAGACAATTATTAATTTTGGCCTATAAAAGTTTGAATTAGAACTAGCTAAATGCCCTGTTTGGCGATTTTCTTTCTGATTTCTTCAGATTTTTCTAATTATCTTCATTTTATTTAGCCTCCCTGAATGTGTACCTCAGAAACTAAGCCATCTGCGATAACAAGCAGGAAAAGCCGTCACCCCTGATCAGCACAGGCAACTTGACAAAATGCGGATCTTTTTTTCTTCCCCTTGACTGGTTTCAAGTTGGAAAAAAGAATTTTATGTCGCTAATAACTGGAAATTTTAAAATTTAGGGGCCTCTGTGTTCATGGATCGGCTCAAATGAAAGGAACAAAACGGGCGTTCTCGGAAAAATTGAGTTTTGTGGAAACAGCTATGTACAGAACCTCACACAAAATGGTTTCTTTCAAATTACAAGAGTTTTTATTATTGCAATCATTTCATTTATCGTTCTTCAAAAACTTAATTACCTACACCTAGGATAGCCTCGCTTTAACTATTGTATTATCTATGAGATTCCCAAACTTTGAGTCTTCAAATTGACTGGGCAATAAAAAAGCATTGCCTTTAGGTTTAATTTCCATGTCCAACTAATTATAGATGCAATTTTCAAAGAAAATAACGAAGTAAAGGAATAGTATCAAATTATTGACACAACTTAGCAAAAACATACCTATGACTGTCACACTAGGTACATATATAAAACATATAATAAAATACAAACTGTCTTTCAATCGATCACTCTCTAGTGCTTTTCAAATGCACAATCTAATAATTACGTTTTTGCTCTTCGTCGTTTAGTTTTCAAAATCTAAAAAATTGTGGTCAAAGACCTTAAAACCATAAAAATCACAATTACTAAGTTTTACGAACTTATTTCGTCATTTGAGGTCATGTCTGATCTTTTTTTGACAAAATTTAGTTATTGCGATCTGGTTGCTCCTAATAACAATTCTTATATTTTGATGACCTTGTATAGACAAAGGAATGAATTGATTACAACAATACGTTATTGATGTACAAAACGAAGCTGTTCAACTTTAAAGATCTCATTTCCCATTTTGAACTCATTTTCCGATCAGAAATTTGTCCCTCGAAAGTAGAAAGACTCTCTTATTAACAAAGGGAAGTTTAACTTGGCTTGTTATCAAAAATGGATCCGTTTTAAATTGGCACTTCAGTTTGGCAATTGGTGGAGTGCTTCAATTGTTGTACGTAATTTAATTTTATTATGAGTCGTGTGGGTGACTTTATGCTTCCAATAATTGAAACAACTATTTCGTGATCTAAGGAAGTAGTATAGTTGACGTATAAAACTAATAAAATTGAAATATGCTAACATGAAATTCGGGGAAAATGTAAGGAAATTCGGTTCATTGAGAAGCATTCCCATCATAATTAAAAAATGTATATCTTTTTACAAATGCGTCATTACAAAGCTCTCTATTACAGGTAGTATCTCGCTGTTCCCTAAGTTTAAAGTTAAAATAAATTTTAAAATATTTGCCCTTATATATAAAAAAAAATGTGTAATGGCTAGGTTGTGTAACAGAAGAAAATCTCGGGGAAACTTTTTATAAAACATTTAATTTAGTTAAACACAAAGCGTACACAACACTAGGTTAAAACAAATTAAGACAATTAAAGTTAAGTAAAATTAGATCAAAATGAAAATATTAAAATGGACGGACAAAAGTTTGATGTTAACAGTTCGAAAGCCAGGCCCTCTCTGATGACGCTAACACCAATTGGACATGACGTTGCTTGCCCAAACGATGGTGCCCTCTTCCTGGTGCTAGGAGGGCGTTACATACGGTTATTTTATTTAAATACTACTCGAGACAATTCTGAGATGACGCTTCCAACTTTAAAAACCAATTCCAAATTTGAACATTAGACAAGTGGTGAATTTTTAAATGTATCGTTTTTTTCTACAAAAATTTTAATTCGACCACTACATATTGTTTTGTACAGGAGAAAAAAAGTACCGTTGCGCTCTGTGATAAACCAAAGACTCTTATTCTACATTAATAACTGTATAGGCGCAATATATAATAAATACAATATACAATAAAACTGTTAAATACCTTTATTCCTTTAACGTAGTTAAAACTGAAGTCATTTTTAAAGCTTTTTAACAACTATAATCCTTACTTAACACCGCTAAGTACAATTACACACTATATACTTATCCGTATTTGCACATGTTAGCCTAATAGCTTTAATGACACATCACACCAATTTTTTTAAACAGATTACGAATATTCCCTCAAAACTCCGTTTCACTTTTTATTTTTAGAATTAGACGATTCTCTTTCCTGCGCTTCCCGCCTTGCTCCATGGATGGCTAATTTTCTGACGAATTAACCTCGTTTTTCGAACAACCACAGTTACCAAAATTACCGGTGTTAATTCCTTGTAAAAGTTGAAGCGCCGTCACGGCTACTAAACGTTATCTTGTAGTCATCTTTTAAGCTGTGATAGGCATCTTATTTTTTTAAAGGATGATGTGTGGTCTTTATTTAGTCTAATTATGCAACTCATTCAAACGGGACGTTTCTTTTGCGTAATCATGTGGCGTATTGTGACTTTCTATTTATTTAAGTACATACTCTAGTTTTTACTCTAGTAAGTTATTAAAGACTGTTTCATGTTTGCGATTTTATTCAGTTTAATCTATTATGCATTTACTGGAAGAAAAGGTGTGGTTTTTTTTCAGATTTAGATATATATATTTAATACAATTTGCTTAGGATCCATCAGTGATTATGCCCGCATCTATATTAAACCTGTTTCTAGTGTCTCTCTGCATTGATCCAATGGAAAATAATTGTCTAAGTCAAATAACTGAGTATTTATCAACAATTGAATATTTTTACAAACAGCTATTTATATGATAAATTAAGCTAACTTGCATTCCCTACAATCTAACTTTTTACAATTGGTTAAAAAAAAATTTCAGTACATAAGTTAACAAAATATTCGAGCCAATTTTAAAAGATGGGATTTTAGAGCTCAATAACCCAACAACATTTATCACATTAAAAAAAACGTTTTTAAAACGATTCAATGCAAACGGAGTATAATTTGGCTTCGAAAGTTATTTCTCGAATTGGATTAATAAAGAGACATTTTTGCTAGTAGGGTCAAGTGGGGTAAGTGTGATAAACAGCTCTTGTAACTTTGAAAATCATTCTAAAAATCTGAAAGTTTGCAATATATAACATTAGACCACTTATAATTAAACTAAAAAGAAATATTGACCTTATTTTTTGTTTAAAGAATGTTTTGAGCTTTTGAATTTAAGTGCAACTGTCTTCTTTTTATGTGGGTTTTCCTATGTGGGGTACGTGTGATAAAACAGCAATGGATTTTGAAATGCAAATTTTGTATACTTAAAATTGGAATTCAAACATATAATTTTTTTTCTACATATGCATGTTTCTTATAATAATTCACTACCAATTTTAGGATTTGGAATTTACTTGAAGCAGAAAATGAATTTTCTTAATGAAAAATGCAGAAACCCTATCACACTTACCCCACTTGACCCTACACCCGATCCTTTCCCCCTTTAAAATGAATAATAAAATATATTACACACACTTTTGAGGAGAAAAGGAGAACCAAAGAGAAAGAGTCTGTTTCGCAATACAAATGCATGTTTAGTCCTAGTGCTACATTAATCCACCCAAAGCAAATCTACACGAATAAAGGTGCTATGAGGTGGTAACTGCAGCTCATATCCATTAGCGCTGAGAATCACAATATATTTCGCAAATAGCCGTTTCTCAGAGTGTTTTGGATGCCAAGCATTTCCCCTCCGTGGCTATTTGTTGCCAAGTTTGAAAAAGCTGCAGCTTGGAGAACTATATTTCGCTGTAAGTTTTAAATTAATAAGTAAAATAGATTGTGTTTCAACGTGTTTTAAGGGGTTTCAGTAAAACAGCAACTTTTCTAGACTATGCATATATCTGTCCCTCATTTTATATAATATATGCCATAGATTAATTAACGTAAAATATTTTAGGTGTTCACTATCTTAAATACGGCATGAGAAAAATCTTGATACATTTAAAAAACATGGAAAATTATCATAAATTTAATACAAGGTTGAAATTAAATGTTGATGTTATTCAAGGATCAAATTTTTCAAATAATTCATTTTAACAGATTATAAATATTCTATGACTCATAATAAAATAGTGTCTTCACAAAATTTTAATAGTCAAATTGGACATTTTAATTCGCTAATATCTTAAAATTCAAAAATGTTATAAATAAATTTTACTCAAATTCTGCCGGTCAATTGTTACAAGTTGGTCAGACCAACACAGTTCTTTGTTGAATCACTGCACATTCTAAAGAAGGTTACTCTTAATAGTGGAGGTTGTTACTGGAGGGGAGGGGGGGAGAAGGATGATACACGAATTAAATGGGTACTTGGAGTAATCCTCGAAATGAAAATAGCAATTAGGAGTATTTTAAATTTGAATTCGTTAAAGTACAACGTTATGTAGGATGTTGAAAATGACGAGAATACTCGTCAATTTGTATTCGGTACATATAAAAGTATTGAATATGAACTAGAGCACCAAGCTTATAAATTATTTTCCATTTATTTAACAAATTTTTGTTGGAATAAAGAAAACTATTTTAAAGATGATTTTTTTATTTTAGGATTTTAAAAACATTATCTAATTATAACTCATTGCTCAGATTTATTGTTAACTTAATAAATTATTTTTATAATCGAATATTTTTTCTAATTATAATATTTTGTTTTACTCATTATAGCTGTTAGTACAATGAAAATGGATTAAAATGTATTATTTTGTTGATTATTTTAACAAAAGCAGTAAAAAGAGTAAAACAACATTTTTATACGGTAAGCAGACACTCAAACTATAGGGGAGAGTGAGGGCTAATGGGAAAAGGGGCCTAAAGCGGAGGGAAATGTACTTTTTTACAAATATTTGTACACTACAGCATTGTAACAGTTAGGCTTCACAACTTAAAAACCAAAGATCAGCCATTAAACGTATGTGTTGAAGTGGAGAGAAGAATTGTTGTTTTAGAGAAATCAAAGTTAGTTAAAAGGTGTTTTTTTTTTCACTTTAAAGTATTAAATAAAAACTTTCTATGAATTAGAATAGATGAAATATTTCTTATTAGAATTTAGTTAGATGAAATATCTTAGAATAAGATTCTATATGTCAAATACTGTGGTGAAATACACGTGCTTTTGTGTTGGAAAATTTATAAAAAATAACACTGTGTGGTCTAATGGGTCGGAAAGTGTTGGGTCAAATGGGACACGAATAAGCCTAAATTTGTATGTTTCTCTTGAATAATCCATATAAATCTCTAATACTTTGTTCAGTCAAGCTTTGAAAAAAAATTAAAACTTCGATTTTTAACTTTTTGAACTGTTTTCGTCGTACAATAAGTGAACGCTCAAGTAGCTTTATTGGTGACATTTTTCCACCTGCAATTTTATTCATTACATCTGAACAGAGCTTATTTAAGATAAATAATGTATTCTTGTTAAAATTTGCTAGAAAGCAAACTATCATTTATTTCGTTGGATTGTTTACTGAAATAGAAAGTAATTAACTCCAGGTAATTTGAAGATAAAGGCAGCCTTTTAAAATTCACGTACCCTTAAAAAGATGACAAGTTTGGGATAAATTTTAGAAGATACAAGCTGAAACTATCCTTACTGCAAACTACACAAAATATCCTTTCCAGGGAATCAACAAAAAATATGCGAGCATTTTGAGTTTGAACTTTGATATTTTATCTTTCAATAGGAAATATTTGTTTAAAAAAATAAATTTTCATTATGTTTACATTATATGAATGGTGTGTGCTTTTAAATTTTATTTTCATGCAATTTTCATAATAATTTTCAATTTTTGAAACTTTAAATATCGCAAAATTTACCATGTCCCATTAGCCCTGCACCCTGCCTCATTAGACCTCACATATGGGGGATTTTGGGGCATTTACATGCTTGTTAAAATTGCGCAGAAACTAAAATATGATAAAATTTTAACATCTGTCAAATGACTTTTTAAGTAAGCAAATGTTCAGTTTATGATCTTGTAAAAAAAGGAAATTAAAATTCTTGTATTTTTGCTGAAATATAGAGGTTAATAAAAATTTGTCCCAATAACTACCATTCACCAATAACCATTTTTCGAAAAATTCTGTCAATAAATATTGAGACGAATCTATATACTGTGTAAATTTATTAAAATATATTAGTTTGCTTAATTATTTTAGTGTAAATGTCATCTTTATATGTAAACATATATCAACGTATAATTATTTTTCGAAAATTTTTTACGATATACATTGAGCCGAATCGATGTACTGAGTAAATAGATTAAAATACATTAGTTTGTCAATTATTTTAGAGTATAATAACATTTTTATACGTATGCATTCACGCAATATGTTTCGAAACATGCTTACAATAAACATTAAGCCGAATCGATGCACTGTGTAAATGTATTTATTATTTTACAGTAAAATGACATTTTTATACGTAAACACACACGCAACGTATAATTTTATTTCGAAAAACTCTAACAATAAACGTGGAGCCGAATCGATAAATACATTTTAAATTGTCACGTAAAATTATCATTCCAGTTACCCTCAGCCCATTCCATTAAATATTCATGACACCCAAACCAAGTCATCTTTTGTCGATTTAAAATGGAACTGAAATTGCCAAAAACTCCATATTTCGTACCTTTCTTACGAATTTTTGGAGAGTTTCCAACTCATTTCTCAACCTGTGCTATAAAACCTTGTCTCAATGAGATAGAAGGAAAAGTGGAGTGAGGTGTGTGAATCACTGTACAGGGCAGCAAACGAGCTGCACTCTCAGAAAAATCCGTCTTTATACACTAAACTTTCCGTCTTTTTTCACAGTAATTTTTCCGTTTTATAAAAAAACAGAAAGTCCGTTTTCTTTGAACCGCGCATGCGCATCGCGATATTATTATTGGTGGGTAGAAGAGGCCGCCATTAATTTCTATCGACATCACGACTTTTTGCAGAAGTAACTCCTATAATAATATTTTGAAGAGCTGTGTCACAATGGCCGAGTGGTTAAAGCATCCGCCTCAGGATTCAGAGTTCTCAGGAGTGCGGGGGTTCGAATCCCACCTACTGCCAATCATCCTATAAATCGGATATGTGTACTGGGAAGTTTAGGGCCCGAGGGCACTGGGACGGACGTGCTCGTTAAATTTGTGGAGTCCTAAGCCCCGACGGCGTCAGCGTACGATGTCGCTCGAAGTTCGATATTTCTTCAAAATACATAAAATTTTCGTTTTTTAACGAAAAAATAAACACAACGGATCTATCTTAAAAAAACGGAATACTTCCTTCTTTTAGCGGACTAAAGTGTTCCTTCAGTTCACGGAAACATTCCGGTAGCAGTGCTGCACAGACTTTTTCCGTGAATTGAAGGAAATTTTTTTGAGAGTGTGGTTCAATAACGAAACGCGGAGGATTACACGGCACTGCAGCAGAAACGAACCGGGCTGAAAACCTAGAAACTTGCCTATTTCGCTATTGGGTTCGTTTTCACTGGTTCTTAGTTAGTAATCCACATGGTTATTTCTTAAAAAAAAGTTGGAATTTAAAGTTAAATAAAGTTAATTTCTTTTGAAAATTTTAAAATACATTTAAGCCCAAGTAAATAGGATCTCATACAAGCATTGCATACAAGTGTAGGGAAAATAGTCCTTCCTTTTCTGCCCGGTTCGTTCAAAAGGGCGTGAGTGGTTTTTCGGCTCGCTGACACTACTCCAGTTTCCCTTCTAGCTCAATGCCATGTCTAGCTGCTCGACTTTTTTTGGCAGACTCTAATAATTTATTTCGATCTCGATCGCAGACATTATGTAATATTATTTTACCTTCGTATAATGCAGTGGTTCCCAACCTGGGGGCGATCGCCCCCAAGTGGGCGATTCGTGTTATCAAGGGGGCAATAAATATTTTTGGGGCGATAGGGGGGCGATGAGTATTCAAAGGGGGAAAATTAAAATATACTGTACTATGGTACGGTAAAACCATTCCAATTTTTTTTATCGCCATGACAATTTCAAATTGAAATTCTTACAAGATTTGAGGATTTGACCAAGTTAAAAATTCCTGAATTGTTGATCCATTCTCTTTTGAATCTGTGGGTTGTAACCTTGATAACTCTTTGTAGACTGAGTTTGTAGATCTGAAGTATGACTGTGAGGTGAAACTCATTTCAAGTAGAGAGGTTATCAGTTAGCCTGCGTGAAACCCATTTATACTGATTCTAAACTGTGGTATAAAAAGCTGAACTACCTCTCATCTCGTTAAGTCACAATATATTTAGTTAAAAAAAGGGTTTGTTCTCTCTGTTATCCAGCTCCTCACTAAACAAAGAAATCAATTGGACATTTGCCTCGAAGACTTGCACACGAACTTTTTTCTTTAATTTTTGTCAACTTTCTTAAATTTTCCAGAATTGAGTTTAAAGATCTTAGTTAATTAGTTCTTTTTCATTCATTGAAAAAGTTTAAATAAAAATAGAAAAAAATAAACATTATGTTTTTTTCGATTTTATTTAAGAGTTACCGGAAAAAGCTGCTTTGGTTGGTTTTATATATGATAGTAAGTGCTTGAAAATATAAAATTGGTTTATTAGTTACACTTTAACTCAAACTATAATTGGACAAATTATAAAAATTAATTGGGGGGGGGGGCGATATGTGTTAGTCAACTTTAAGAAGGGGGCGATGTGACAGAAAAGGTTGGGAACCACTGGTATAATGCATGTTCGAGAATTTTTTTCCACAGAGTGGTACTTTTATTACTTTTATCAAAATTCGGAGGTGACTCTTATTATATGCTGATAAAAATATTATTTTTTGCATATAAGATAAGAATAGACTCCAAAGGGGAATATGACATAACCTTAGCAAATAATTTTTTTAAGATAAAAGCGTTGAAATATAAGTTTTATATATCTGACTGTGAGATTACCGAAAAAGAACTAAGTTCCTAAAATATTAAAAGTTACATACACGTGTAAGCCAAGGTCCATCATATCGAACCGTCAATGTGTAAAAGCATAGAGTTAGGAAAGAAAATAGAGCGGCCCACATGGTACAGGGTGGTTATAAAATAACGCTCGTGATTCGGAGTGGTCTGTAGCTTGAATGAATAATCCGAATGCAAAAAACTTTGAGACACTTGCTAATCAAGAAGGGGGAAAAGAATGGAATCATAAAAAACAAACTCGTCACTTGACCAGGGTTCTAAATTAAGAGGCGTAATTGGATGTGTTGGCCGTAATTGGCCATAATCGGCTATGCCTCGTAATTTGCCTTGGTCAAGAGACGAGTTTCTTCTTTATGATTACATTCCTTTTGAAAAATAGAAACTCGTCTCTTGACCAGGGTTCTAAATTACGAGGCGTTATTAGCTGTGTTGGCCGTAATTCGCCATAATTGACGACGCCTTATAATTTGGAACCCCGGTCAAGAGACGAGTTTGTTTTTTATGATTATTCTCTTTTTTTAATTATTATTTAGGATTCTTTTTTTTTACGATTCCATTCTTTTTCCCCCTTCTTGATTAGTAAGTGCCTCCATTTGTAATGCATTCGGATTATTCATTCAAGCTACAGACCACTCCGAATTGCGAGCATTATTTTATAACCACCCTGTATGTGCGCAGTAATGCACAAAAGTGTTGACTGCGCACTGGTGGTGACAACTGGTAAACCTCAGTGCCAGTTTCCATAGTTTCGTCTACTATGTTATGTGCAATAGCGAAAAAAAACTGCCAAAGCGGTGCATCTTGGGATACCTCAGTGCTGCGCAGTAGCCCGAAAAAACCTGACAGCCCTGCTTAAAACCATTTGAACAGATAGAACCCTCTACACCTCTTTCCTTACTCTATGTGAAAAAGTGATGTATCGGACAAAAAATAATTTTCCCTACACTTCTTGCCAATATAACTTGGGTAAAATAAAGGTTAAAAAGCAGAGGGAAGAGCGCGGTTGTCCGTTAGATGGAAACTCTTGTGAGATAATATTTACATACATATTGTTCTGATTACAATTTAACCAAAATTCACTATTCATTCTGATAAAATTGCCAAATTTTCTTAAATAATATTCAAATCTAAGATCTTAAACGAAATTAATGTTATCATGTTTTCTGGATGGATTCACAAATAATTTATGGAACTCTTTACATTCTCGGAATGATCTTCTCCATAAGCAAGCATATTTCTATTTACCCAACCTAAGCTGGCAAGGAGTGTTGAAAATCGTTTGAAGTTTTCATTACTTTTCAATTTGGAAAAGTTACAAATGTATATATTGATATATCGTACAAATCTCCTAAAGTTATAATATTAACCACACAAAATTCTAATATTCAGTTCTTTCATAATAACTCTCAGTTAATATCTTGCCGATCCATCGTTAATAGGCTTCTGATAGGTAAATCGCAATGGTTACGTTCGACTACTATGAATGTTTAATATGAATTAATAGAGATCTGAACGTATTATCTATCTCCTTTTTTGAATTAACTACACAAATAACATGCTCTCTTATCAGGTAGATGTTATTTTACTTCATACATAATATCAGTTTGTAAAAATATTTAATACAGGTGGAGAAATTTTGATTAGAAAATTAATTTTTCACCACATCCCCATTTCGGTTTGTTGACCCCATCGCAATACTTTCACATTATCCCGTACCTTATATTTCAAAATATGTAATTAAAAGTTAAAAAAGCAAAAATAAATTCCACATTTCCCTTCGCAAGATTTAACCCTCTAATGCATACTGTTGCCATATGGCAACAAGTAACACAATTCACTTTATTCTATTAAAGTAGAGCTCCCTCTCGACAAATATGTCATCAGTGTTTTTTTCATCTATTACAATCCATTTTGAAGTTTTAGTTACTAATAATCCTCATAGATCACAGTAGTAAAATTATAGTAAAATTACGTCTTTATCAGTATTCAAAGTATAATAATATTAGTACTAAATACAAATAAATTGTTTTAAAAAAATAATTATAGTTCAAGAAGGTTATTTTAAAATACATTTAGTAGTTTTCTAACCATTCTTATCAAAATTGAAATGTTGTAGTTTTTTTTGCCACATGGCAAAAATTAAAAAAAAAATTGCACTTATTTAAATTCCAATGCAGTTAATTTTTTTCAGTATTTTTCCCACAATATATGAGTATTAAAGATACAAACCTATTTTTTCGGGATGAAAAAAAGGCATGCATTACAGGGCTTAGAATTTATGCATTTGGCTTAGAAAGTTAATTTTGCACCACATTTCCATTTCGGTTTGTCGACCTAATCGCAACATCCTATATTTCAAAATATGTAATTAAAAGTTTAAAAAAAAGCAAAAATAAATTCCACTTTTTCTCTCAGCCAAGGTTTAAAATACAACCAGATAATAATACAACCTCCTGTGGGGAGGAACATATATCATTTTCTCTCGGGAGGGTTAATAAACGAAGCGGTAGAAAAGGTCTGCTACCTCCAGTGGCGCTTTGGACAAAAGCCAAGCAACCCTAGCTATTGAACTTCTTTAAAGAGCGGAATTTCCCATTGTCTTTGTACGTATTCCAGATGCACGAGCTAGTCACAGTAACCGGAAGACAATGTAGGTGGGAAGCATATTTTAGAACTCAGACTGTCGGTATTTATATAAACCTTTTAGGATGAAAACTATTAGGCGGCCTTATTTGGAATGAATGCAAGGGTGGTTTAGATGAAATTGGTTTATTGAAATGGAAGAGAACCAGGGCCGGATTTCTAAATAGGCTAATTAGGCTGTAGCCTAAAGTTTCAAATTTTTTGGGGGGCGGCAAATTTTACGAACAATTAAGGCTGCATTCGATATATTTTTTTAATTTATAAAACTACTAATAGTTTTAAGAAAGAAACAAATAATGTACATTAACGTACAAACCGTAAACGTATATTTAGTACTAATATTTAGTCGTAAACATGGTAGCTGCGATGGCAATTAGACTCTTCCCCCCCTCCCTGATTTGAAAGTTGAAAGACAAATAGTAGAACAGTTTAAAAGAATCACCAACTATTTCGCTTTCGATTTAGAGTGTACATAAATGATTCTAATATGTAAAAAGAAAAAAATAGTAAAGAAAACTGGCTCTGAAAAGAACCACGTAAATTATAATTGATGTAAGTTGAACAATGAACAGGGTGAAAATATTGTATTGCAACGGGTGCTATACTATTCAACTATTTGTGTCTATTTTTTATGTACGTGATTGTTCATACCATACATTTGTATTCCAGATGTTAGAATTAGTGACAGTTTCTTACCGGAAGACCATGTGGGTGGGAAGCATATTTTAGAACTCAGACTGTGTGGTATTTATGTAAACCTTTTAGGATGAAAACTATTAGGCGGCCTAATTTAGATTTTTTTAGACGTTCTTTTATTATGGAAGGCTGTGCCGATGTAATTGGTTTATGGAAATGGAAAAGTTAATACTAATTTATGTCAAAAACTAGTTTGTTGTAGGGGATGAAGGTATTGTAATAAAATAGGTGTGATACTTTTTTTAAAACTATTTTTGTGTGTAGTATTGTACTCATTGCAGTATTGTACCAATGCATATTTCTACGCTTTCCAGATATAATAATCACGGTGTCTAAATCAGAAGACAATGTAAAGGTGGGAAGCATATTTTAGAACTCAGAAATCTTTTAGGATGAAACTATTAGGCGGCCTTATTTGGAATAGATCTAAAGATAAAATTGGTTAATGAAAATGGAAAAGAACCCCATTAATAATAATGTGTGTCAAAAATGAGTTTGCTGTATAGATAATGTAAGTATTGTAATGAAATGGGTGTGATACTTTTAAACTATTTGGTATTGCAGTATTGTACACATGCGTATTTGTACGTATTCCAGATATAATAGTCCAGATATAGTCGGAAAATAATGTAAGTGGAAAGCATATTTTTGAAAGCAAAATGTCTGAAAGCCTATATTAGGATGAAAGCTATTAGTCGGCCATATTCCGAGTGGATTATATGAAATTGGTTAATGGAAATGGAAAAGAAACACGTATATAATAATTTATGTCAAAAACAACGAATAAGTTTACGGGGATGTAGGTATGTTTTTAAATGGGTGCGATACTTTTCAACTATTTTTCACTGATAAAAATTTTGTGCTTGCTTTCACCATAATAATGGTTCCTAGTAGCTGCAACAGCTGTGCGGTGAAATGTTTCACCATATTTCTGGTATTCAGTCGAACCATTTTTCAAGTTTTGGAAACAGAAACCTGAGAAACAGTTCAACCCAATACCGAAAATGTGGTGAAACACTTCACCACACAGCCGTTGCAGCTACTAGGAACCATTATTATGGTGAAAGCAAGCACAAAATTTTTAACAGTGTTGTGTGTATTGTGGGAAGTATTGTACACATACGTATTCGTCCGTATTATAGATGTAAGACTTAGTCACAGTGTCTTAACGAGAAGACAATATAGATGGGAAGCATTTTTTTAGAACTCATCCTGTCTATTTATGTAAACCTTTTAGGATGAAAACTATTAGGCGGCTTAATTTCGAATGGATAAGAGGCAGTGCCGATGTAATTGGTTAATGGAAATGGAAAAGAACATCGTAAATACTAATTTGTGTCAAAAACTAGTTCGTTGTAGAAGATGTAAGTTATTGTATTCATACTGGTGCGATACTTTACTACTTAACTAATGATTGTTTGTGTACAGAACTTTTATTTTCCTTTCTTAGAAATTTATGGTCATATGTAGTTAACGATAAGCCATAATAAAAAAAAAGTTATAGAATAAAAGCTACATTCGTCAATGAGTTTTCGATGTATATTAGCATTTAGTATTTTTAATAAAAAATTAATTTAGTTAAAAACATTTATGTTAAAGGCAACGAGTTGGTAGTAGTAAAGGGTTTCAGGTATTATATTTGTATTGAAAAAGTTGTGAAACTTTCAACTTTTTTTTCATAATTTTTATTACGTTTAATTTTGTATGAAGTGAACAGAAAAAGCACATTGGTCAAAATTATATACATACTATTTTATTCACGTGATAATTCGAAGCAATACACAACAATATATCAATGCTAATATGTAGAAATAAAATAACGGAAAACAGAATTCCCTTTATTTAAAGTCCAAAACATTTATTTAGCGGTTAAAAAAAAATTGTGGTGAAATGTCGTTTTGATGTATATTTTTTAATAATTTTTTTCAGTATCAAATTCATTAAACCGTAAGGTAACATATGTTGTCGTCCAAAGGTTATAATTCAAATTGGCATATGCAGTCATGCGAATACACAATTAAATGAGGCGCCAAGAAGATAGAGCACTTTTTAAAAATCCAGAATTTTTTCACTCTTCTAAAAACTAATCCTAGTGATTACTTGTATTTTAATCCCCTAGTAACACTTCATTTGGTCTTTTTATTAAAAAAAATAATGTTGCCTTAATCATTAATTTTTCTCTTGCACGTTTAGATTTTTGCCCAACAGACATATAGCTAAAATTAAAATTCTGTCACTGCTTGTAACTAGTACGTCGATTTTTTTTTTCTAAAACGTAAATGATGACTAGTTTTAACGAGTTTGCTAATTTGACGATGATAAGTTTTGACTTCGTTGACACTTTTCAAGTTTCACGGCTCTTTTTTTTTAATTTAGAGCATTTTCGAACTTCAAAATCTGGGTTTGAAATCTTTATATGTATTTAAGAATGTGCTATAAATTAGTCAAATATGTTATGGTTTCTAATTAACCAAGTTTCTAATTTAATTTCAGTTTCTAGTTTAAGGTTTGGAATGGAAATATGTGTGTCTTTGAATTACCCAGTAAAAACAATGAATAATGAATTTGAAGCAATGTAAATAGTTTCTATTGGCTTTTCTAATGTGACGTATGTTCCTTCCAGCTTTCATGCATGAAGTTTCTTCGATAGTTGCTCATTAATGGAGGCTGGAGAAAAGAATTTATATTCATTTTCGGCAATTCTGTTTAAACCCAAAATCTGAAATATGTTCTTTCCAATATTCAATTTTAAAGAAATTGTCAACTAACACGAAATATTTTTGATGTCACTAGTATTTCTTCTTACTTTAAGTGATACTTGGAATTGCGAATTTTTAATTTTCAAAATGTTCTTTCTAAAAACAAGTCAATCAAAAACAAAATGTAAACTAATCGTTAATTTTATTTCAAAATAAGAATAAATCAATTTTCAGAATTTAAACTACCTTAATATATTTTTTACAATGTATAACTTTCATTTTATTTATTTTTAATATTTATTCGTTTTTCGATGTTTTGCTTTAGAGTTTAATGTACACAAAGAACAGTAGTTTTCTTGAACACGAAACTTTAATTAATACATTATATTCATCAGATTAACAATCCTCTATTTAATGAAGATCGTTTGTTTTTACTTTTGTTGACAACTTTCAATTCTCAATATTCTGTCCTTTAAATTTCGATTCCAACAACAAATCTTTAATTTAACGCCAATATTACCGTAAGTTGGAATTTTTCTGCTAATATTTTTATCTTGTTTAATATGCCACATTTAAAGCCCAAATAGTTAAGAAAGGCTTTTCTTATTCTTATTAAATTATGATATCTAGAACAAGAACAATTCTATCACGAACATGATTAATACTAATATCAATAACTGTCCGTATAATATGCAATTCTATTTTTATGTAATTATGAAGGATCGTTGACATTCTAAAAAATTTAGTACATACTATTATTTTGAAACTTAATAACATAATTTGTTAGTTTTGTATTATTTTAAATGAAATATGGAGAATTTAATGCTCGGATTTTATTGCTTTAGAGTCATTTACGAATAACGGCTTTGGATTATTATTTCAAATATTATGATATTTGTGTAAAATTTTAGGATACATGGGGGACGCCAAAGTTAAATATCGCTGTATACTCGATTTTGTATTAAACTTTCTTAAAAACAAATTTTAGTTTTTGTTACTTTAATGTTTCCGCAATTTGTAGAAAAAAAGTAATCAAGCAATAGAAGAATACAATTACATTATTTTTTTTTTAATTCCAATCTATTCAACTCTTATTTGATACTCTAGTGAGTCCCATGAATAAGCGTTCCCACAAATTAATTGCTATTTTGTGTTTTATCCTCTTAATTTTACGGAATTTTTTTATTTAAAAAAACAAAAAATTTCGCAATTCCTTTTTTTAATAATTTCATTAAACACGTGATTTCATTGTCATTCTACCTTATTGCCATGTTTCAGTAACCTTGCTGACGAAAAAACATGTTATAAATACATTTGCTCGCGTATTGGTCAAGTGGATTTATTGTGACCACATATGTGCATCCAGTATTCGAAATTCAATTAATATCTTTACTCCATTAAACAATAGTTGCCAGTGTAACGCAAATTTGCCAATGATCCATACATTTGTACGCTTAACTCATCAAGTATAATGAGTAATACACCAAAAAAAAGGTGTAAGATAAAAGAAAACTGTCCTTTTAATCGCAAGAATGAGCTTCAGCAGATTACGATCCGACGCTTGGATGAGTTTGGGTGCGTCTTCTGACACGATGCCGTAACCGCGGCCTCGCTTGATGGGCAACAATGGCGAAGTGAAGTGTGTACTATAAGCTTCGTGACGCTAATAAAAACTGAATGGAAAGCTCCATTCCCCAAATTAGAGCTTTTTCCGATTCAGCCCAATTTCCACGGTTTGATTCCACATTTTGTTTATTTATGTGCAGTTGTCGGCTTTTTTTGGATGATGGATTCAGGGCATTTAAAGTAGTATTTCATTTTCGTTAATGGAAAGTTTTTCTCATGATTGCGTATTGGAGGATTTTAATGATGAAACTATTGGATGAATAGATTTAATAATTTTTTTTCTTGTTCGTTTTTGAACGTAATTTATTAGTATTTTGTATTTTAGCGTAGAACAGTGTTTGTATGCCATATTATTCTTTCAGTCTTTGCTTGATATGATTGGATAAAAAATAGCTGACCGAATTATTTGGTGTAAATGCAACTGCAATATAGAATATGTTCAAATCGATTGTGGTATATTTTTTATGCTAAATAGTTCATTTGCAAAGGTTTTATCGTGATTTTCTGGGTTTTTTTTTGCATTTGTATGTCTAACTTTGCTGTCGTATAGAGTTCGCCAAGTATACCAGTGCCTAAATTTAGTTCCTTTATTTTCAAATTGTAGTAGTAACATTTTGCCCTAAAAAACAAGACTTTGAAATGTTAGCTACTCACATACATAAGGATATAGCAGGCACAAGGAATACAAAAATAAACTTGTTGTCCTTTACACAATTGATTCTTATACGAAGCAAAAAAATATATAAGCCACTATAATGGATCTTTTCCAATGGAGGAACATCAACCACTAAGCCTAAATCCATTACATATTTATGGGTGTTTTCCCATAGCAAAGACATCGCGATCGCCAATCCATTATTCGAAAGGTCATCCGACCAGAAATCAGCAGGCGTGCTTTTACACACACGACTGGCTTAACCTTCCGATTTCTTCTAAGAAATTATACAAGCCACTGAAGCTTGTGACAAATTTAGGTCTAGTGATGGATTCAGTACGTTTGACCCAATAACCTCTTGGGGCTGACCCCATCAAGGACTATGGCAGTGTCACTCAGATTCCGGACTTGTATTTATTGTTCCCTGCTGAGTGTAATAGGGTCTATTTTTGTCTATACTACTTTAAAATGTTATTTGTTGTACAGTAAAACGTGGACGACCCTCGATCTCTTGACCATTTCGACCCGTATAGGTATATACATCCTAGCAGCAATGACATATTGAGGAGACACCGCGAAAATCACACGGTTTGCCATTGAAGAAATCAATTGTCTTTTTTAACCTTCTTTTCTTTTCTTTTTAATTCGATAGAAGTTTGTTTTTATTTTTCATAAAAAAAAGTTGGTTATACTTTATAGAGATGTCCGTCAATCGATCTGTCTATTTTTATCCATCTTTCGAATTCCGTTCTTAAGGTCAGATTTTCAGAATCCATTTTTTGTTTTACAGTTATGACATCAAAAATTATTGCGAATTTTATATGTACTTTAGTCTTTTGGTCTGTCCATATCAATTTATATTTCCATTTTAACCCTTCCAGTTCCAATGACAATTTGGAATCATTATTTTAGATTTTTTTCTGATTGTCTATAGCCATTTATTATATCAAAAAGCACATCATTCGATTCTTCAAACTTTTTTCTATTAGAAAATACTCTTAATTACCCCAATAGATGTCAGGCCTATTATTTTTTTTAATAATGATCAGAGACATGATGATGCCAAATGGCATCACTGTGACTGAAAGGGTTAACCATCCGATAAAAAAAAATTTTTTTAAAGATAGGATGCTTATTAGATACGTCTATTTTACAATTTTTTGTGTAAGTCCATGTGTCAGTCCTTCAACATTTTAATTCGTTTCCCTGTCACCTTCTGTTTTAACTTTTCGGCATTTGAAAGGTATGACATCAAGTACTTATATTTTGTACTTTATGCCATACTGTTTGTACGCTTTATTCTCTTTTTATCCATCTGCTTGTCACCACTCCCTTTATCAACTTCCTTTGGAAGCGTGTTAATTTCGAAGTTCTTTTTTTTGTTTAAAAGATACTACATCGGATACCTGTCTTGTATTTTTGATGTCAGTACGTCTGTAATAAAAAAAATTAAATTTATATTTTCCATTAAACTTTGGCGTACACTCTTAAAACGAACGAACGATTTTAACTCAGTCTGATTAATTTTCACTCCTCCAGTCTGGAAAATGCACTTCTCCTTTTGGAGTGGATCCTTTGTGTGTTACACCTCCGACAGGATCACTCCAAACGAGTGTTTTAACTCAGTCTGAGTTAATATTCACTCCTTTCCAGTGTCTAAAATGCACTTCTCCAACTGTAGTGGATTTCACTTTTTTGTTTTAAGAGTTTAAACTATGGAGGTAATATAAAAAAATATTAAACGCAATTATGAGAAAAACCTTTTATGTCGGAATTTTTGAAACCTAAGTATTAAATTGCACACGCGTAGTTAATAATTATCCGTATACTTTTTAACAAGTCAAGGGCTGCAAAGTGTCCTAATGCTTGTTCAAAAAGCAAATGTTGTATTGAAAAATAATTAAATTTATATAATTCCGCGTTTATTAAAGTTCAATGTGAATGTATCACAGAATTTATTAATACACTTCGTCTCAATCTTTTATGTGATTATTCCTCATTTTCCCACCATTAGCTTCAAAACTAATTAAACGATATCTTTTGTCACACTTTTATTTCTAAACTACCACACCCTTATTTCTACAATATATTACGAACACATTTGTCCCTAACACCCGTAATTAAAATTTCTAGCCTTTCCACAGGGGCAATAACCCCTGAGAGGGCTTTTGCGAAGCAATCAATATCGCCACATTTGCTGAAATGCTAGACAGTATAAAGTGACCTGCAGAGTAGAATTGAAAACGTTTAGTGGGAAATTGCTGAGTTTCACTTTCATAATGAAATGCGAGATAGGATTATTTTAAGTTGTTACAATAAAAGAAAAGGTAATTTGGAACCAGTCTGCAATAGTGTAGTGGTCATTGCAATCAATTTAGAATGTTTTCTATTAACAAAATGGTCCGATTATCTAGGATAAATAACGACCGAAATCACTAGTGGGAAATTTTCTTGATCAGCTCAACAAACCTTGTTTCTATTTCATTTCAACTGGCTTCTCAATCCATAGCGTAGTTGCTGGCAAATAAGTCGCCAAGCATTTGTTTGGGCTTAAAATTGACGCTATCAAAAGCTTCAGTTAGCAAACCTGTTTTTGACTTGGCAGCATTTCTGTCGTATTCTTCTCTCCACGTTGGGGCCACTTTTATTTGCCTCGCCCTGTATATACCAAGGTTTTTTTCCTTGAATATTCTTTCAGTAACTAATTTAAGAAAACTTCCATATTAATAAAAAATATACTATAGTTATTCGTTTATAAAGTTAAGGACCTTCAAAAATTTGCCTATCTCAGTGGCTGTTACATGCGTGTTTACTTTTACCAATAACTGGAAGGCTGTATAACATTTCTGAAGTATCCATGGCAACCCGAGTTATATGCTAAATTCTTACTTTATATCCAGCGATTTTTTTTAACGTTTATTACAAAAGGCAAAATTTTATTCCTTAACAATATATAACACAGATTAATTTTTTTAGTTATACATTATTTTTTTAATGTTGCACACAAATTGCACAAAAAATATTCTCTGCCTTCCAGTGCTAGGCAAAAAAAAAAAAATCCCGCAAGTAAATAGCACCGAGCACTAGTGCAGTTTAAATCCGACCTCGTCTCTTGACCGAGGTTCTAATTCCGAGACTCGTCACCAATAGTCATCGTGTGGCTCCAGTGTGTTGTTATTTAACCAACCCCACAATTTTCAAATATAGTATTCTTGTCAAATTAAATCCGTTCTTTTCTCATGACTACTGTCACTTACTAGTCACGCTCACACGCACCTGATCCGTCGCAGTACGATCACTGTTTTTTTTCCTTTGGGAAAAATAGAGAGGGTTAGAAAACAGCCGTTAAGTGATTCATTCCTACCTGCTAGGTTATAGTTTTCTCGATTTTCTGCTTTCTTCTACAAAATTCCAGCGTGGTACCCTACAAGGATATGGCTTACGTGAAGAGTACAGGGGAAAAACCGCTTGATTTTGAAGAGAACTTTCCTCAGCAGGCCACTTTGGAGATGATAGCTAGTAAACTAATAAAATGGTGTAAGGAAACCAGTTTCTACCTACCGATATTCACGCAATGCACGATGATTCCGACGCTTGGACCAAACTAAGAAGAAAGAGAAAAACCGGTTTTGTGTCGCCAATGTCCGCCAAACAGACACCATTACGGGAAGATTCCTAATAAATCAAGCGGTTCTTCACTTATGAACGCAGCTAATATTGACTTGCATTAATACGGAAATCGGAAATCGAAGTGTACCTGGCAAACGTCCTTCGTCGAAGACATCCGGAAAAGTGATTAACTTGGATTTGGAATGAAGCTGGACTAAAAGTCTCGTTCTAAGATAGCCTATATATCGATACACAAGAGTCCCGATAAGTCGTAGTTTAGGCAAATTTGCGAACGTTTCCTTTCAGTGCCCTCTAGGCCAATTCGCTAACCCTCCAATCAAGGAGGATTTGACGTTTAATTCCATGGATTCGGCCACAGACTGCCTTGACCACTTTTTCCCCTAATGGAGGGTTTGGCATTCCATGGATTCAATGGCTCATGTAAACGTCAACCTTTCGTCTACTTTATAAGACCAAGTAACGGTAGGGCCGGATTAAACAGTATAAGGGCATGTAGGCAGAGGTTTTAGACGGGGCCCTCTGGCTCCTGGCGTTTTTTTTTTATGCTAGCTCAACCTCTTATTCAATAATATTCCGATGTTTATGTTGGTTATTCAGACGAAAATTTCGCTCTCCATCTTCTTCCTTTTTTCTTAATTATCATTTTAGAACAGATAATAAAATTTATGAATATTGAGGACTTAAAAAAAACTACTGAAGTTAAAGGTTTTACGAAAAAAAATTAAGGGGCCCTTTTTATTATTTGGGGCCTTTAAAATAGATGGGGCCTGTAGGCAACTGCTTACTTTGCCTAATTGGTGATCCGACCCTGCCAAGTTAGAAAGTGCGAGTAATCTAGCGAGCCTATATACTAGCGACAAACGTAGAGGAGGGTAGCCCAGCCAGCAGAAACACGTGGTGGCGGCTGCGAAGTATCGATTTAATACAATGCAAGAAAGTCTGCCTTGAATCGATGATAGTGCCCGACTTGGACCTAGCATCTGAATTCCGATCCGGCTGGAAACGAAAAAAAAGCAGGATCATTTTTTTTATCAACAAGGTTTTTAAAAGTGCTAGTATCTTCTATTGGATTTATACAGTGAAAAATATTTTTTTTATGAATGAATTAACAACATTAGGTACTTTTCCCATTTCGTGTGCGCAAACAATAAAATCGCCAAAAATATAAACCTCCTCCAAACGGAATATTTCCATTGGTAACCTTTAACTGGATATTTTGTGGTTTTTTAACTGTGTGTACTGAGTTCCATCGCCAGAAAATTCCGTTTGTCTCCAATGATTACTTTAGTGTCAGCAAAAATGGAAAAGCGATAAACATTTTTAATATTTTTTCGCAATTATTTTCGGTATTTAAGGGGAAATGGGCGCGCTGGACCATGGGTCTCCAAAGCAAAGTGCATCAGTGTTAATCTAATGGGGGGGGGGGGATATTTTCTCTGTCACAATTTCTCCGGCTCTGCTGAATATTTTTGCAAACTGACTTCTTTTTTGTGATAAATGTAGCTGACTTAGAGGTTCGGACAATCCCACTTGTTGAAATTGGTTCGAACTCTTTTTAACATTTTGAATAAATAATTTCACAAAAAGTATTCGAAGCAATTTGAAAAAAGTGGGATTATAGAGACCTGTAAGTTATCTACATTTATTATTTAAGAAAACCGTTAGTAAAAATATTCAATACAGCCGGATAAATGTGGCAGAGAAAATAGTTTTTTCCCATTGCATTAACATTGAGACACTTGAGTTAGTTCAGGGTTCCCAACCGGTGGTACGCGGGAAAGTTTCAGGTGGTACGCGGTAGTTATGTGAGAAACATGATGCTTTTAATTAACTTATTGGATCTTTAATTAACTTCTGAATTAAATGTAAAACCAGAGTACCCTTTGATCTTCCGGCAAGTTCTGCTATTTTTGATGCCACTTGTTACCAGTTACTTGTGTGAGAGTGGATTTTCTGAAGCCTTGTAGATAAAAAAAAATAAACATCGAAGCAGAATAAGTGTTTAAGAAGACTTTACAGTTAAGATGAATTCCCTCACTAATAAATTTGATAATTTGATCACAATCAAATAACAACAAGTTTCGCACTAAAGACTGTAAAAGTATGTCTGTAAATAGTATGACTGTAAAAATATGCTGATGAATTTTTTGGTGAGTTTGTACTAATTTTTTATTTTTATGGTTTTAGACCTACGTATGGTAATAAATGAAACTGTAAATTAATACTATTTAATCTATTCATCTCTCCTTTATTAAGAGCTTGTCATAAATAAACGAATATATAACTATTAAATATTCTCAGGAATTTAATTCAAAAAGCCCTTGGGCACTTTTTGAAGAGTAAAAATTATACGTTTATTAAAATATTTAGGTCTGGTGGTACTTCAAAATTTCTCAAAGTCAAGTGGTACGCAGATGCAAAAAGGTTGGGAACCCCTGAGTTAGGGAATCCCCGGTCCAGCGCGCCCATTCTCCCCGGAATTTAACTACACAAGGTGTGTATACACTAGCTTCCAAAGGGTCGCTCGTGGAAAAAACAACTCAACTTCATTTAGTAAACAGAGTTGAGTTGTTTTATATTCATCGTCCCTAGTACGACTAAATGTCACAGAGTGGGAAAAATACCCTTCTGAAATAAGGTATGAAGTACTGGCTCAATGTGTTTTCTCCGTGATAAGTACTCTAAAGGTACGCCGGCGATAAAGACACGCAATTTATATTTGCTTGCAAAGGAAAAGAAGCCCGAATGTTTGGTAAATGATTTTTGGAGAGCCTTTTTGTGTTTTGTGAATAGTTAGGAAAAACTTTATGGTCTCAGTAAAACTGTTTATATGTGTAGGGTTTGTTCGATGAAAGGAAAAGAGTTTTGACGAAAGAAAGAGTATTTTTTGTGCTTTGGGCGAAAGAGAGTTAGTTCGAATTTCCTAATTTCTAATTTGTATCTCTATAAAGTGCTATCATACAAAAGACCTCGCAGTTTATACAAATTGAATAGATTAACTTTAACGTTGGTTATCATTATTAGTTTTTATTTTTCGAAAAAAATATGCTTGTCAGAGTTTAAATGAAGAGTGTTAAAATTTTATTTGCTTCTTGATTTATAAGTTTGACTTCTTAGGAGAAACTAAACTAGTTACCCTCAAAGAAAATAAAAAAAAAAATTCTCGAAGATATTTTATAAAATATAGCACCATCTCTAAAAAACTTTCCCAAAGGACAGCTTGAACATGCTACAAATAAAGTTACTGTCGAATCAATCAAACAAACAAAAAAACTATCGTTTTTTCAACTCTTTGTTATCAATCGTCTCGAATTCTCACATCACTGAACATAAAAAATTAACTATCTCAAACATCAAAACTCCAAAAGAACTTTCAAAGATCTCTCAGAATCCAAACCTTTGGCTATTTCTTTACATTCACTCTGGCTTAAAAATGACTTTTTCCATAAATATTTGCGAACTTTTCTACCTTAACCCAGAGCAGATAATACTTTTTATAAGTCTGAAAAATCTCCAGAATTTATTTTTCAGTGCAGCATGACTTTCTAGGAAAAGAGCTTATTTTTTCGTGTCCATAGCTGCATTGGAAAAGTGTCGTATTTTTTTGGTTTCAGCTTCAATACTTTTTCTATTGCCACGATTCGATACGACAGAATAAAAAGTATAATTCCCTGTCAAAACATACGAAGAGCTTAGTATAAAAAAGTGCTATGTGGAAAATAAGTGAAAACGGGAAAATGAGCTTTAAAGTTTTTAGTGTGCACTTAGATCCAATAAAAACAGTACTTGCAAATTATATGAAATATATTTGCTTTAATTCATGCAAAAGGTTAAATGTGTTATCTTTAAAAGAGTGAATAATCTGTTCATTGGATATAAAAATAGCAGTTTTTCAAACAATTCACATAGAACTTTTTACAATACCTTTTTCATATAACATTGGTCCTTTTACACTAGGACACAAATTCTTTTCATTCTGCTTTTTTTAGGAGATGAAAACGAACTGTATTTTTATTGTTATGGTTCCCTTGCAATGTTTTTATCGCAATGAGTCAGAAATCGCTAGCTGAATATTTGATAGCCGCTTCGCCAGGGGAAAAAATAGTGGTCGTAAATGCTCACGTCATAAGTTACGACATGAAATAGGTGGAAGTTTTTTCGTCAAGACAATAAAGTACTGAGGCACGAAACATGGGGATGTTTATTGTTCAATTTGTTGAAGCCTAATTCCTGTAAAGGTACAGAACTCCAATAAATATACGATGAGATGTGATTTTCCAAAGTAGAACTCTTGATCCTTTAAAATGATAAGGAAGGGAGCCCAGTGGTCAAGGCATTTGCCTTGCATGTGAAAGGTCCTGAGTTCGGGTAACGGCATCCGGGGAATCTGTGTGGCTCTAGTTCAGCGATAATTCAACGCAACCCTAACCTTAAAATAGTTTTTTTTACATACTTAAGGGGGGGGGGTCGGAAGGGTGTTTTTTTCTTTCTTTTCTTTTGACTTTCTGGGGTTCTTTTCTAATTTTTTTATTCTGCATATTTTTAGCTTTAATTTAAGACCAAGATTATCGATGTCTCCTTAGTAGGCTTCTTTTTATAAGAATTTTTGAGAAACTCTTAATATCAGTTCATACCTAAACCATACTTTTCTTTGGCGTTTCCTGAAATATAAGGCTTTCTAACAGTTAGGAACATTTTTCTCTGGAACTACAAAAGATATCAACATATTTTGTTTGGTTATTTCTTCCATTCTATTTTATTATTTCTCCGTTGTATGGTTATTTCTTCTTCTATTAATAGCTCTTTGATTTATACTGAGGAATTTTAAAGATCTTTGCTAAAAAAAATTATATAAACTTTGAACTCAAAATATTAAAAAATAATTTTACAGTGATTTTCTAAAAAAAAGATGTATTGATAAACTAAAAAAAATCGGATTATAAGTTATATAATTTTTTTTAGCAGATATATTTAAAATTCCTTAGTTTTAATCAAAGAGCTATATATGTACGGAACAAAATATAAAAAGTTTGCAATAATATCTCGTATAGTTTCTGAGAAAAATATTCCTAAAGTTAGGTGAGCATGGGTGAGATAGAACAATACGACTCTTCTTAAGAAATTGTTTACTTGGAATCGAAAAGTATCTTGAAATACTCTTAAATAAATATTAAATATTTGTAATGAATGTTTTTTCGTATTGAACAACGAGCGACGAAATATTTATTGGCTTAAGTACGCATTATATTGTAAGATAAGATGTTTTTAAATTTTGCATATTTTATTTAAAAAATTTTGAATGGATGTAATTAAGCGGAAAAGTCAGAATTAATGGGAACACAACTAATATTTACAAAGTTATACATCTATTAAATTCGTTGAAAAAATAGTAAAATTGGAATTAAATTATTTTAATTTTGCATTTCGTGTTTAAAATGTATTTTAATACATGTAATATAAATACAAGTTAAGATAGTGTGTTTCGTAAAAAAGAAGTAAAAGCGTATAATAGATAAACAGAAAAGCCTGCTGCTAATGTCATGTTACATACATGAAAGACTCTTAGAAAAACGTCCATTGTGTTTTAGTCAGGTGTCTGTAAAGTGTCCAGCTTGTCATATTGTCAAGCCTGTTGTGATGTTGTTACCTAGAATTTTTATTTGGATTTTAGTTTCTAACTTATTTTTTAGTATTAAGAAAAAGTATTTTTAAATATTTCTTAGCAAAATTATTTAATGGTATGTTGAAATTTTTTATCTCCTACAGTATAAAAAGATAATTTTTTTATTTTAACCATTTACAAAAAAAGACGCTGAGAAATTTTATTATTTTAAAGAAAAATTCAAAAAAGATCATTTATTCACGCTGACAGGTCACATATTTTTTAAACATTTTGCTTCTAGGATTAAATTTTTTATCAAACAAATATTTTACTTTCACAAAGACGAACAACAAAAACAACTCAGGAAAGGTGACGTTTTGTTATTTCACGTTTTACCATTGATTTTATTACGACAAACGGAAAATACCATAACTCTTATGGAAAATGCGCTTCAAATATTCAAGCGCTGAAAATACTACCCCATAAATATTTTTTACGAACCATAATTTCCGCTAAAGATATTCAAATCTGATTTTTATAGAGCATTGTTCTGCCATCTAGTATTCTAAACATAAACAGAGCAATATTTGTTTGCTTTTCTCAGGTGTTTTCTATAATACTTCCTTTTATGAAAACACAGTAAAAAAGTCCATACAAAATGTCCCAGATTCATATTTTTGTAATTTTTCCTGCTTGTATTAAGGGGTTGATAAGTCCCATAGATTTAGTTTTGCAATCGCAACCTCTGCGATAGTATGGCTTTGCCATGTACGCATTTTTTTCAACTGGTATGAGAATCGCCATAATAGCAAAATAAAACAAATATTAAAGGAAACTAGCATCTGGTTATTTAATTATAACTTTTTTGAATTTTCAAAATGTTTTAACCCTTTTAGTCCCAGTGATGCCATATTTGGCATCATCATGTATCTGATCATAATTTTAAAAAAAATTGGGTTGACATCTATTGAGATTAATAAAAAATAAATTTTCTCATAGAAAAAAGTTTGAAGAATCAAATGATGTGATTTTTGATATCATAAATGGCTTTAGACGTTCAGAAACAATTTTCTAATATGATGATGCCAAATTGCCATCGGGACTGAAAATGCTAAATATTCTGATGATGAAGGCACCTCATTTAAAAGTTTATCAATTAATAATTAAATAATCGAATGACAAATTTCTTTCAAAATATGTTTTGTTGTTGCTATGATGATTTTCATTCCTGGTGAAATTAGTCTTACATATGGTACAGCAGTAATACCTTTCGTTGGAATTTCAAAACCAATGTATTAAATCGATGGGACTGACTACCCCTCTTAAATTTTTATGCATTTGAGTGCAATTTCCTATTAAAAATGAACAATACGAACATCAATGGAAATTTATATAATTTATCAAATTCTTTAACGCTTAGTAAAAAAATTTCCTGTCGTCGGCTATTGTGGATGTCATGGCTATTATGAAGACAATTTAAAGCCTTTTTCTAAACCTTTTAAAATATTATATTGTTCTTCATTTTAAATTTGTAAATGTCATAAACCTCACTATTAAAATGAAATTTTAAAATTTTATTTTCTTCTCTTCCGCAGATATTTCAAGCGCACAAAATTGAGCCAAGTCAAAATGATCAACTTCACACAGCAGTATCAGGATTTTTTGGATCGCGGTGGTAAGATTTTTTTAACCCTTTCATTTTAACCCTTTCAGTCCCAGTGATGCCATTTGGCATCATCATGTTTCTGATCATGATTTTTGAAAAATTATAGGGCTGACATCGATTGGAATTAATAGAAAAGGTTTGAAGAATCGAATGATTTGATTTTTGATACCATAAATGACTATAGACGATCAGAAAAGAAAAATTCTAAAGTGATGATGCCAAATTGTAATTGGAACTGACAGGGTTAATCGAATAGCAATAGAAGATAACATTATATTATAAATGACCTAAAAATATTTTCGATTTCGAATTAAAAACGTTAATTGATGAGCCAAAATTTCATTTATTGGTGCAAGTACTCTTTACTAAAACAGTGCTACGGTTCGAACAATATGTGACCTTTATCTAGACAAGCCTTCATTACCAAGCTTTATTATATTTTTGTTTTTTGCAAGCTTTATTATATTTTTGTTTTTTGTTGTAAGTAAATTTCAATACTTATAATGGTATCTAATACATTTCCTTCTAAAACACACTACTCAATCCGACTTAACGGCTAGTCCAGCTTAACGGCATAGTCACTTAGTTCAAATTAACAATGCGCGTCTCCAATAGCTTTAGTATAGCCATTGTGCAACGTTAATAAAATCAAGTGAACTGTTTTACTAGACTTAGAATTACATCTAGTATTTACTTAATCATGAAACTAAGAATTACTTTTGATACTGAAAATTTATTTAATGTTTACATACATCTTGTTAATTGCACTATAAATTTATTGTTTTATTACGAAAACAATTGTTTCAGTACGTTTGGATAGATTAACGTCACATAAAGGTTTACCAAAAGCTATTGGTAACGGCAGGCCTCGTAGCATTTGTAACATTAATCGCAATCTCCCTGTAAAACAGACAGTTCTCATATACAACAGGGTGGTAATGCCAAACGGTATGTATCATTTGACCCTTCATTTCTTTCAGATCCCCGCGTGGCCTCGTGGCCCATGATGGACAACCCCATGAAGGGCCTCACGCTGGTCGTCATGTACCTGGGATTCGTGAAGGTGGCGGGACCAGCCTGGATGCGGGACCAGAAGCCCTACAACCTCAGGTGGCCCATGGTCATCTACAACTTCCTGCTGGTGGGCATCAGCGCATGGGTGTTTGTCAATGTAAGAGAGCTTTTGAATTAAAGTTTTATTTCTTTTAAAAAGGCTGGTTGCACACGAGACGATTTTACCCCTAGACTGCTTGCCAACCTAAGTTGGATAAATAATACAAATATGATATGGAGAAGATCCTTCCGCGTATCTAAAGAGTTACATAAATAATTTGTGAATCCTTCCAGAAAACATGATTAAACTATTAATTTCGTTTAAAGTCTAACAGATCGCGCTTTTCCCTCTGCCTCTTCAGTCTTTGTTTTTACCCAAGTTAGGTTGGCATTGAGTGTAGCTTCGTGATAGTGGTCTATGGTAACAGTATTAAGTGAATGAATACTTGCCAACAACACGACGCAAAAACAGAAAAACTAAATTGTAAAATCCTTGAGTAAGCAACTATGTCTTTGAATATTTACCTTCAATTTCCTAATAATAAATATAAGGTAATGAAAACTATTGCGATGAGTATCGAAAATCTTAAATGAAGAATTTGTGTTTTCGACATGGTTTTAAGGGTGAGGGCTCTTAATAAAGTGGTTCTTCAACATTGGTCTATGTGGCTATCAGAAACCATTCTGCACCTGGAACTAAAGGAGATACGGACTTGGATTTAGAACGAGAATCTCTATTACATGTCCGATAATCATGAGGTCCATGATGGACAACCCCTTGAGGGATCTGACCCTGGTCGTCATTAACCTGGGTTTCGTAAAGGTGGCGGGACCAGCATGGATGCTGGACCAGAAGCACTACAACCTCAGGTGATCGTCGTCTACAACTGCCCGGCGTCACATGCATGGGTGTTCATCAACGTAAGATTTTAAATTGTAAGCTTTATTTTAAGCTGATTTATATAAGCAGTCTAGCCTTATAATTCTTAAGCACTAGCCTTATAATTCTTTTAATAGTTTGTTTGCGATTTACCGACATTTTACTACAGCTATTTCGCACGGCTACCGGGCCATTGAATATACAAGTCCTACAGTACTGAATGAATATACCAACAAGACGACGACGCACAACGGCATTTTTAAAAAAATTGAAACTACTCTGGGAAATGTTGCATGGGCTTGGAGGTTTTTTCACTTTGTTTTTGTTTCTGATGTACCAATTTTTTTACACGTAATATTATCAACATACATATAAGAAAAATGGCTTATCAAGTATTTCAGTTAAACTTTCACGCGCATCTAAAGTTCGACAAGTTCCTTGAAGAAGAACGTTTATTTCAATTGTAAATACCGTCTGTTTGTTGATCCCGGGTCATATTTCGATTTCCCGTTAACTAAGAATTCCAAAAAAAATTAATAATTCCATTGACCATACTTCAATAAAACAAATATAAAATGACATTACTAAAATCGGAACAACTATACGTAATGATTAAAATGTAGAATAGTTAGATGAATGGGTAACTTAAGGGGTCTAAGGAGTCTTAAAAATGTGCAAAGAAGGAACTACAAAGTATAGTTTGATCTGTCATGTAATTTTTTAACTACTCAATATACAAGTATAATTTTTTTATATGTAATTCTACAAGATTTATTTATTATAAAACAAATTTTAAAATTTATGAAACTTGAGCCAAAACTTAAAAAAATGATATTAAACATAAAGCTATTTTAACACATTGTGATTAGGCTTGCGCGGCAAATTTTGAGGTCAAAATTGAAAAAATGACCAAGAAAATGACTTTATATTGTACAAATATGTACAAACTAGGACTTATACCTAAATTCTCAGCTCAATTCTAATTAGAAATTATTTTTAAAACTTTTTTTCTAAAAAAATTAATAAAAATTTTTAAATTTCGATTTTGAATTCATTTTTAAATAATTTCTAATTAAAATTGAGCTGAGAATTTAGGTATAAGTCCTAGTTTGTACATATTTGTACAATATAAAGTCATTTTCTGGGTCATTTTTTCAATTTTGCCCTCAAAATTTGCCGCGCAAGCCTAATCACAATGTGTTAAAATAGCTTTATGTTTAATATCATTTATTTTAGTTTTGGCTAAAGTTTCATAAACTTTAAAATTTGTTTTATAATAAATAAATCTTGTAGAATTACATATAAAAAAATTATACTTGTATATTGAGTAGTTAAAAAATTACATGACAGATCAAACTATACTTTGTAGTTCCTTCTTTGCACATTTTTAAGACTCCTTAGACCCCTTAAATAAAGCCTCGATGTCAGTGAGAAAAACTCTGGTATTCCACAGAAGTTGTTGGCTTAGTTGGTTTATTGCGTGCAGAGGTTAAAAGGTACACCAGTAGCTAAAATCAACCTTTGTTCATTTCAGCCGATTTATTTAATGAAAACACTTTCCAAATCCATTTATAATGGCAATAACACAAAATAATGAAGCAAAAACCATCACAAAAAAGCAAAAGTTACGCCTTTCCATGAGAAAAGTTCCAGCATCATTAGCTTACGCATTTAATTTTCCTAAAATAACCTCTAATGTCCAGTATCCAATCAATACACCGATTCGGTCGTACATTATTTTTCTTTGGAAACATGTGGTTGATTAATGTTTCCGAAACATGCGACCGCTGCGTTAGAGGAATGTACTGCGAAAATATCTCAAATAATTGTCAAATGTGTACGTCAACGGGACAAGCGTTGGTTTTGGACAATGTTTTAAATGATATTTCCATTAAACAAAAATGTGTTCATACGTGTAATGTTCGAGTACCTATTTATATTAAAAGCTTTCTTTTGTACAGAGTTTGGTACTGTAACATGTGTTAACAAAGAAAATATATTACTTTGGATCTTTTGTACAGATTTGAACATTTCTATTAAAGTACTCTTTAATACAGACTACAGAGTTTTGTATTGTAACGAAATATAGACAGAGAAATAGTTAAAATATAAATTGATTTTTTAAAACATTTTTAGACCCGCAACACAGTTTAGTATACTTTGTACTATTCTATTGTGGAGTAAAAGATTTTTTTTGTCTGTACTCAATAATTTTTATTTTCAAATACAATTTAATAAAATCAATCTAGCCTCCTTTTCGTACTTGTAAAGGATTTGAGTGATTTAACCCTTTCAGTCATAGTGATGCCATTTCATTTGGCATCATCACGTTTCTGACCATAATTTTAAAAAAAAATAATAGGTCTGACATCTATTGGGATTAATAAACAAATTTTCTCATAGAAAAAAGTTTGAAGAATCGAATGTTGTGGTTTTTCATACATATCATGAATTCCTATAGATAATCAGAAAAAAAATTAAATGATGGTGCCAAATCGTCATTGGGACTGGAAGGGTTAGGCACAAGCGGTTTGATCTTCAGTATACTAAGAAAACTACATGTTCTTTTCTTAAACATTCCTTCTCTAACGCCTCTTTAGCTACAATAAAAATAATCAACCTTCGTCACTGTCGACTTAATGAAATAGCAAGATCCACGCCGCCCATAAAATCAATAAACTTCTCATTGTACCGCAAATATTTGCACAAAATGTTGCAACTCGTTGGCTAATCACGCGTTCACATTGGAAAACGTGGTTGTTTGTTTTGAAGATGTTGCGCACGTGTATTTCTTAGTATGGTTAATTTGTTTCTTTTCTTGTGTAAAAAAAACGTTGTTATAGCCTTCTGAGAGTCAAATCCAGACTTTGTCTGTGAATTAGCTATCAGTTTTTTTAAGTATAATAACTCCAAATTTTAAATATTATTTTTAAAAATAATTTTGATTGATGCTATTGTACTTTTTATTGAACGGTTCTTTTTGGGTTTCTCTAATGGGGCTGTAACATTGGCGGACAAGCCTTTGATGACTCGGCATATTCCCCAGAACAGAGAGCCATTTTTTGTGGCACCATCTAGGGGACTATCGCTACCAATTTTGACGCGCAGATTACAATGAATCTGAGCTCTATGTGGATTTGAAGTAAGCCGAGATTTAATTTTGCCGAGAGAACCCAAGCCATCAAATGAGCCCTAAAGTGATCTTTTACTGCCACATAATCATATGACATGCGTGCCCAGGGTTTTCCCATCCAGAAAATCCGACGACTCAGACAGGGCTCGAACGCATTGGACGATTCTAACGGGGCTGAGCTCTTTGAATGGCAAAAAGTATAGGTTGAGACAGATATGAATAACCCATGTTCGAAAACCATTTTTTTTTTAATCAGCACCCTCTAAAAACACCAAATCACCATTTCGGATTTTCGGCACCATCGAAATGCTTTCATTACCTTACATTATTCCTTACATTACATTACCTTACCTTATTATTCCTTACATTACCTTACATTACATTCCTTACCTTATTTATTAGGTAATTGAAAGTAATATATTCTTTGTACCACAGATTTTGGGGCTGCTTGAAAATGGATAGGATAAAGGCCGGGCTTAACCAGCTTATGCGGCTCTCAATATATATTCTACAGGGAGAAGCAAACAAAAGTGGCCCCAAAGTGGAGATAAGAATACGACATAAAATGTTGCCAAGGCAAAAACCAATACAAAAAACAGGTTTGCTAACTGAATCTATTGATTGCTTCAATATTAAGCCCAAACAAACGCTTGGCGACTTATTTGCCGGCAACTACCCTGTGGTTTGAGAAGCTATACTAGTCGAAATATAAACAAGGTTTGTAGAGCTGATCAAGAAAATTCCCACTAGTGATTATTTTGGTCGTTAGTTATCCTAGAGAATCGGACCTTTTTGTTTTTGTTAATAAAAACATTCTTCATTGATTGCAAGACTCAAAATGTGCATTATGGGACGTCTTCATAACATAAGAACAAAAATCTGAACTCGCCACTAGTCTATTAGTAGCTCTAATGTGAAGCTAATCCGACCCAACCAATGCAAAAACAGGTTTCAGGCGGCTTCGAGTTTTTTTCTCGCCAAGCATTTCAACGTATTCCTATCTCAAGACCGGGGCCACTTTTGTTTGCCTCACGTTGTATACACCCATCAGGAATTGGGTAATTGCTTAGTAGTTGAAAATTAGCAATCCATACATCCATATGCAGTATTGTCTATTTATTTTTGCAGATGGGGATGTTGGGGTGGTTCACGAAATACAGTTGGAGGTGCGAGCCCATCGACTACTCTAACAATCCTGATGCAGTCAGAGTAAGTATACATAAATTGCTGTCATTTACTAAATATGCTATTATTTTCTAAATATTGCACTATTAAGATAGGTTAACCCATCTCTGCGAAAGATGCGGTCGCACAAAGGCCTCGCGCCCCTCGCTACACGGCCGTATTTCTAAATAGTCTAAGTAGGCTGTAGCCTAGAGCGGCAAATTTTCGGGGAAAGCCAATTTTACGACCAAAATTAAAGCGGCATTCAGCATTTTTTTTTTAAAGATACTAATATTTTTAAGAAAGAAAACAAATAATTTACATTATAGCGTAAATCGTAAACGTATATAGTACTATTACTATATATACGTTTACGATTTACCCAATAATGTACACTCTTAAAACAAACACTCCCAATTTACCTCAGTCTGAGTGGATTTCACTCCTCCAGACTGGAAAATGCACTTCTCCTTTTGGAGTGGATCCTTTGTGTGTTAAACCTCCGACAGGATCACTCCAAACGACTGGTTTTAACTCAGTCTGAGAAAATATGCATGCCTTTAGGGTGTCGAAAATGCACTTCTCCAACTGGAGTGGATTTCACTCTTTTGTTTTAAGAGTGTAAATTATTTGTTTTCTTTCTTAAAAATATTAGTATCTTTTAAAAAAAAATGCTGATATTTAGTAGTAAATATGGTAGCTGCGAGACCTATTCCACCCTCCCCGGATTTGGAAAAATAGAACAGTTTTAAAAAAATCGTATATTCTTTCGCTTTCGATTTAGAGTGTAAAGGTACACAGATAATTCTAATAAGTAGAAAGAAAAAAAATAGTTTTGAAAACTATATCTGGCGGCAAATCGATCGAAGCCTACAGGCGGGAAATCTTTAAATACGGCCCTGGTTTAGCCCATCTCTGCGAAAGAGACGGCACAAGGCTTCGCTACAAGTAAAAATTACGAAATGAACTTATCACCGCATACACAGTTTCGAACGCCATGAAACGCTCAAACTCTCTTAAGGGGGGATCATAGTTAACAAAAACCAAAAAATCGAATTTTTGAAACCAGTATTTTCTGATAGATGGAAGCCCAATCTATCGAATAAGACCAATTTTGTATCGATCGGTTAATTATTTCTTATAAAGAATTTAAATTATAAAAATAAACAAATGTGCCACGCCTCCTTTGAATTACTAATTGTATGCTTGTATTATTTATGTATTAGATTATAAAATATGAATTTTTTGTGTTTATATTTGAAAACTATTCACTGGCTCAATGTAAAAAAAAATTCCTGACGATTTACATGAAATTCGGTTAACAAGAAATGTTTCGGTGGTCATTTCGAGTTCGTGTTAACGGGATCGACTGCATTTGTTTTTCGCGTTTTTCTCAAAACTATAATTTTCAACACATAGGTGCACTTTTCTCCAAATCTATTGAATATTTTTAAATAATATTTTTTTGTGTTATAAAACCATTTTAGATATATTTAAGTCACCTTACTTAGTCTTACAAATTAAAAAAAAATATTTTATTATTTTACACTTTTTTCTTTGAAAATCAGAATTTTTCTGAATGTAGAATATAAAGTTTTTAAAATAAAATTTAAAAAATATTTTAGGCAAAAAAAAAGGTGACTTAATAGATCTAAAATGGTTTTATAACACACACAAAAAATTATTAAGAAATATTTAATAGATTCGGAGAAAAGTGTACCGAAAAAATAGTTGTATTTTTAAATATTCGTAATTGTATGTTTCAAAAGATGTATTTTTTCAAAAATAATAATTTTTAAAAATAAGATTCTTAGGTGTAAATATAATAATAAAAGTACAATTTATAATTTGGTATGGAAAACATTCGCAAGTCAATTAAAGCCACAATTTTAATAAAAGGTGACTAGTTTCTTGTATCATTGTAAAGAACGAAAGGAGTAGATTTTGCAAAATTAATTTGTTTTGTGAAAATCACACATTTAGTATTTTTAATAATTTTTTGAAGTTAGTAAAAAATGGAGTACACATTAAGTTCTGACTTCAAAAAATTACTAAAAATACTAAATATGTGATTTTCACAAAACAAATTAATTTTACAAAATCTACTCCTTTCGTTCTTTACAATGATACAAGAAACTAGTAACCTTTTAATAAAATTGTGGCGGTAATTGACTTGCGAATGTTTTCCATAGGAATAACATTACGATTTTCAAGATGTGGAATTCCAAGGGAGTCCTCTTAATCCCGTTTCACATTTTCTTGCAACAAAATATTTTCCCGATAAGTTTTTCATTATCGCCGCATTCAAAATACAACATTTTAGGACGAGGCAATACAAAGTAGGGGCAATTCAAATAAAATTAATTTAATAAAAAGGGTTTCAATTATTTTATTAATTAGTTTAATTATGCGGTAAACAACATCAACAGTAACAAATATCAACTCTGGCCGACGGTGTTTAGTAGGAGACAACACGGATTAGCGAAGGACAGGTGAACTTACTATAAATTTAGTAACTTTTGGACATAAATTGCAGCAATACCAGTGCTTTAGAAATGTGGAGAATGTTTATGATGACAATAAAGTACATTTATTATGCAATTACTATTATGAACTCGTTGATAATAATGAAATTATTGTGAACTTTTTTCCCAGACATGTAAAAAAAATCTATTTCGTTTACAGATGGCTGAAATAGGATGGTATTTTTACATTACAAAATTCATCGAATTTGCTGATACGGTAAATATTAATTAATTTTATTTATTTATTTCAGATGCAAATAACAGAAAAAATCCAATTACAATGCACATCATAACAGACAATGCAAACAACGAGAACACACAAAAAGAAGACATTAAAATGACGGACATGTTAAAAAAAGACAGTGTTACAAAGAGAATAGCCTCCGACAATTAGCTTTAAAAATATTAAAAGGCATAAAAAATACACCCAGTTCCTCAGACATACCGTTATAAGTTTTATAAAATTTATACAGACACAAATTTTGAATACGGTTATTCCGATTTGAATTCAAATAAAAAAAACAACGATTACGTGTAACTCTAGAAGGCACGTTAAATTTTATAGTACTAGTAATGTAATTAGCATCAATCATATTATGAAGAACTTTATAAAAAAAACAAAATACAATAAACTTGAAGTCTAGACTTAAGGGTACAGATGTTGAATATATTACGGAGTTCACTGGAAGGCATTTCACGAGAAGCAGCGTTGAAACTCTTAAAATACAAAAAACGTAAAAAATTATTCTGTACACGCTCAATGACACTATTGCTATTCTCGTAGTAAGGATCCCATGATAGGGGTGCAATATTCAAGATTTGGGCGGACCAGGCCAAAATACAGAACCCTCAAGGCCTTAAGACTGGTGAAATTATTAGAAGTTCGTTAAACATACACCATTAGGCATTAGTTAAAAATATTAATAATTTTACTGATAAAAAGTACATGGTTGTTGATTTTTTTTTTACTTATCCGTAGTTTAATTTCAGATATTCTTCGTTTTGAGGAAAAAAGAATCGCAAATATCTTCACTACATGTCTTTCATCATAGTCTTGTGCCTCTAACTTTGTGGTTTGGTATCAAATACGGAGCAGGTAAGGAAATAATTTAAAATATAACAAATTATTTTTTAAGTTAAATTTACTGTGCTATACCTGAAACTAAAAAAATCTATGTTAAAAAAATCTATCTATCTACATGTTCCACAGATGGTTTTTTTTTGCCACTTTAATTCTCCAGATTCAAGTATTATGTAATTTAATTTATTCAAGAAGTTATCTTTTGAGAAGATACGCTACCGTCAGTGCGGTGTAACTTTGGTTCAAAATATTTTTTTTTAACAAAAGAAGACAAATTTAACTACAAAAACGATTTAAACACTTAAAAATCATTATGCATTCTAAGTACTGTTCTTTTAGGAATAATTTGTAAGCATTTTTGTTGCATTTTATAAATTGATAAAAAATTGGTATTAGTTTAAAAAATGAGGAAACTGTTAGGAGTAGGGTGGGTAACTTTGGCCACCCATGAAATACATAAGAAACATACTCTTTAAGATCCAAACTGCATAACATTCTAACTGCAGTGAAGGAATAAAGGGTTCTGAGAAGTGAAATTTTTCTTTGTCAATTTAACTGTAGAGGCATCTCTATTTTTTTCACAGAGAAATAGAAACAGGTGTTATGTACAGCAATCCATATAAATTCATTGAATTCCAGTTTAATTTCTAATCATAAAATTTTAATAACCTTTTCTCATACGATTTGATGTAAACTAATTTTAATACCATCCGTTTTATGTCAATGGAAAAAAAATATTTAATTTTGCCGACCGATTTTGTAAAGTATTTACAGCCACAAAAATTTCAATCTTGAGGGGGAAGGGGCACGCTGGACCGGGGGTCTCCAAACTCAAGTGCCTCAGTGTAATCCAATAGGAAAAAAGCTATTTTCTCTGACACATTTCTCCGGCCGTATTGAATATTTTTGCAAGCTGTTTTTCCTAAATTGTAAATGTAGATAGCTTACAGTTCTCTATAATCCCACTTTTTAAAATTGCTTTGAATGCTTTTTGTAAAATTATTTATTCAAAATTTAAAAAAAAAAACGTACTTATTTCTAAAAGTGGATCTGTCGGGACCTGTAAGTTAGCAACATTTATCATATAAGAAAATCTGTTTGCAAAAATACTCGATACAGCCGGAGAAATGTGGCAGAGAAAATATTTTTTTTCTCCATTGGATTAACACTGATGCGTTTTTCTTTGGAGACCCGCGATACAGCGCGCCCATTCGCCTTTAAGTTAATCCTTTTCCAATCTGCAATAAACTGGGAAAGCAAGCCCAGTAAAAAAAGATGAAGTATCGTCCTAAAACCAAATCGATGAAGTTTTGAGATCAGATGTAAGATTAATATTGAATTTGCAATCATCTCCAGCTTGATGGCATCATTATCTTATGATCTGAAAGATGTTTTTTTTTTACGTGTTCTCTTCATACTGTAAATGCTTTGTAAAAAGATTAAGTCAACAAAATGATTCCCGTGCTAAAGTACGAATTATTAACCCATTGCAACAACTTTGTGCATACCATTAACTCATTCATTTTTGAATAAAATCCTTAACTTTTTTTCGTTTTAAATTCATTTTCGTGCAACTTAATTCGCCCTACGTAAATTGTTTTAGGAATCTACTTTGGTCTTCATTTGCCTTATATTTTGTTTATTTAAATAAACTCTCTGTGGATATTAAAGTATGCCGACATTTAATTTTGTCAGAAAACCCAAGCCAAATGAGCCCTCCAGGGATCTTTTACATGCCACATAGTCATATGACATGCGTGCCCAAGATATTTTCAGATCCAGAAAATCCGACGACTCAGCCGGGGTTCGAATCCACGATCTTGAGCTTACGAAGTGGACACGTTTAAACTATCATAACTGAGTCGGTTTATTTATATTAATTTTGGCATTGAACACTTTTCAAACAGAGAAAATGTGATTTCAGATCTAAAATCTATCCATATTAAATGTTCACAATATTTAACTATACATTAACAATATTTTGAAAAGGAATCCGTTTTCTGTTGAAGTTCATACCCTGTCATTTTTTTCCAGGTGGCTACAATTCCATATTCGCTTTCCTGAACTCTTTTGTCCACACCTGGATGTACCTGTACTACGGTCTATCTGCTCTCGGACCATCATTCCAGAAGTATTTGTGGTGGAAAAAGTACATGACCATTTTGCAAATGGTGAGAGGGAAATCACTCTTTTAAATGCTTACATTCTTTCTTTTAATATTAACTCTTAACCCTTTCAGCGTCATCTGACTGTGGTTCTAAAATACGACGTCCTTCGCCAATAGCCCTCGTGTAGCTCTAGTGCGACGATAATTCAAACCTAACAAACTAACTTAACCCTTTCAGTCCCAGTGATGCTTGGTTTGGTTTGAATTATCGTCGCACTAGAGCTACACGAGGGCTATTGGCGACGTTTTTAAAATAAAAGGGCTGACATCTATTGGGGTTAATAAAAAGTATTTTCTAATATAAAAAAGTTTGAAGAACGGAATGATGGTCTTTTTGATATCAAAAATGGCTGGCAAATAGATGATCAGAAAAAAAAATTTAATGAGGATCTTGTCATTTTAACTGAAAGGGTTAAACGGTGAAATTTGTTTTTTAAATCTTTTTCTCAAAAGAAGTATACACACAAATTTGATCCAACAAAAGGGTGGATTCAGTAATATTTAGAGGCATTTAATCAAACGATGACCACCTGTCTAATAACAAAATAATAAATGTGCAAAAGGCTTTCTGCATAACAACTTACGCACAGAGATTAGAACAGAGAGTACCAAATAGTATCAATGTCTGGGAAGTTAACAGTAGGGATAAGGTTAATCAGTGGTTTTTCAGTGAGCTTGATAGATAGGATACTTAAAATGAGGTCCTGGTGAATTTCCTATTTAACATTAATCCACTCCTATCCTATCAATAAATCCGGGCTTCCTACCCTATTCCACTCCTATCCTATCAATAAATCCACCCGCATGTTAATGGGACTGGTGCATTCTAAATTTGTCCTGATCCAAAGCACTGAAATCTAGATTCTGTGTCCTATGTTGCTATAAGGCTGTGTATTGTATAAGTATTGGGTGCCAGACTATGATCCTCATTTGACCATGGCCCAAAGTCACGACGCCTATAACCAAATAGCCTGCCTTTAGCTTTAGTGTGGTTTTAACCCTCTAATGCACACTGTTGCCATATGGCAACGAACAAGTAAATAATCCACTTTATTCTATTAAAGCAGAGCTCCCTCTCGACAAACCTCTATTTTTTCATCTATTACATTCCATTTTGAAGTTTTAGATACTAATAACCGTCATAGATGACAGTAGTAAAAGTGTATTCAAAACTAAAGAGTGAAGTTATTAACTGCTGCGAAATTATGTCTTTGGCAATATTCAAAGTATAATAATATAAGTACACTAAATACAACTAAATTGTTTAGAAAAAATAATTATAGTTCAAGAGGGTTATTTTAAAATATATTTAGTAGTTTTCTAGTCATTCTTTTCGAAATTGGAATTTTGTAGCTGGTTTTTGAAATATGGCAAAAATTTTAAAAATTGAAATTATTTAAATTCCAATGCAGTTAATTTTTTTCAGTATTTTTCCCATAATGTATGAGTATTAAAGACACAAATATATTTTTTCGGGATGAAAAAAAATTCATGCATTCTTCTTCTTCGATGACACTACAGCCTGTTACAGGCCAAGGCCGTCTCTCCAAGTCTCCTCCATCAGACTCTGTCCCCCCCACAATGGCCCTCCATTGGTTATCTCCTAATACCCTGAGGTCTCTTTCAACCACATCCAGCCATCTAGTTGGGGTTCTTCCTCTGCGCCGCTTTCCTTCCATCTTCGAGAAAGTTACTTTTTTAGTGGGGAAGCTGTCTTCGTATCGATATACATGTCCCAACCAACGCACCTATTCATGCATAACAGGGTTAATTTAATTCCAACACACTTCATGTCTCTTTTTCCAGATCCAGTTCATCATGGTGTTCACCTTCATGGCCCAACTGACCTTCTTCCCGGCATGCCAGATCTCCAAACCACTCCTGGCCCTCAACGTCGTGCAGGCCATCATATTCTTCGCCCTCTTCCTCAACTTCTACGTCGGTTCCTACAACAAGAAGCGCAACAGCAGCAAGGCAGCAGCAAAGAAGGACGACAGCAACAACCCTGCAACCTCCCAGGCAGCTCTCCAGACAGACAGTAATGGCTACGTCAGGCACAGGAAGCAGTCCGTCCAAAAGCTACAGTACATTGATGTCAATTATGTCACCGAGGCTGTTACCATCTCCGCTTGAGTGGTGTTTGTATGCGGATGTCTATTGCCCTCGTAGCACAGCTTCTTTGAGATCTGACCAGTTTGAGGGGATGTACTGCAGTCTGAATAGACTATACTTGTTGTTGGCTTGGGGAGGCATGTAATGGATGAGGTGAATTGAATGGCAGGGATAATGTCGGCATTGGTGTTAAATGTGGGTTGAAGAGCTGAATTAGTATCGAAATCTTTTTGTTCAAATATCATTTGGACAGGAAGAACTTACCTGTTTGGTCAAATTATATATTTTAGATGGAATAAAATTGACATCAGCATCTAACAACGTTCAAATGTTGCTATGCTGTGATATGTAGTTTGATGTCAAACGTTATGATTTTAGATATTTTAAATGGTTTTAAAGCTTGATTTTAATTTGGTTGCCTTTTGGGCATCAAGGAGAGATAGATCAAGGATGAATGCTAGCAACATAGTTTTGTCTTTTAGAGACATAACGGATCTAATGAAAAAGACTTGAGGATGTGTTTTTACTCTGTGCTACCTGGGTTTTAGGTATTATGAGGGTTCTACCAACCAAAGATTGGGATTTTGCCTGCTATATGTTATGCCAGAAAGGTCTGGTTTGTATGGCAAGTTGTAAAAGTACAAAACGATTGTATGGTGTGAAGGTGAAAAAAGACAAGTGATCACTTTTGTTTTAATGGTTAAAAATTGAGTTATATTTTCATATTAGTGCAAATAATTTCAATATCTAAAGCTGGCCTTCGAGTTAAAATAGTTTTTGTCATCAAAAGAAAAAAATCTGTCAAAGCCCAATCTTGTACAGAATACCGAATTTCAAAATCTTTTTTTAATTGAATAAAAGATGCTGTATCTTCACTAAGATTGTATTCTAATTTTATATGAAACACTATCATTTAGCAACAAATATGTACTTATAAAATCCATGGAAACAAATAAATGTGAAGTATAAATTAAAGAACATGCAATGCCTGCAAGCCCATTAACTATGTTTTTCTTGTGTAAGGATCATTGTCTCTTTTAAAATATTCGCAATTGACAATTGATATAGTAATGATATTACAATTGTAATAATAATGATTATTAATGTTATAAATATAGCTACAGGCCGTACAAGAAGTTACGGATGACGTTGTTATAATGAACTGTAGTTTATATACCTGGATTCTTTTGAAAAACTACATTGATTGTGAGCAACTAACTCACTTAAGGGAAATATATCCCTTATTCGAAAACTGAACAGGGTTAATAAAGATGATAAAATAGTAGAAAAATAGGTAAATCAGATTATGTTAACTACTGATGAATTATGGTAAGCCTATGTTGGGAAGCCAGCACAATGGATAACAATACCTGACAGTTAGAGGCTGAACTTGGTTGATAATAAACTAAAATATATATTCTTCAATTAGGATATTTTAAGATATTTGTAAATATATATTGAAGTACTTAAAATGTCAGGTTTTAAGTGACTTTGAAATAAAATTAAATTATTAATAAAAAGGTCAAGAAATACCAAAAATTTTGCAAAAAAATAATAAGCTTTATATTTCATCTGAAGAGTACAGGGGAAAAACAACTTTGTTGCATATGAATATGCCTGTATCGGGCATCTTTGACAACAATAGTGAGTCATGGCCTATACTAGTGTAAGGAAACCAGTTACTCACTTTGTTTTTAACCCAAATCACGTCAGAGATCAGTGGACACGAGTCACATGTTTGTACTGCGAAAGGACAACCAAGAGAGAAACTGATTTCCTGTCACCAAACACACCAGAGTACCGGAAGATTCCTGTGCAATGAAGCTGTTTTTCCTCTGAACTCTTCATCTGAGAAAAGGTTTAAGGGCAGAAATACAAACTGCAGCTATAACTATTTTAGTAGTAAATAAACATGCAATACCTAACATATCGCACTATGAACAAAAAACTAATGCATTGTAAAAGAGGACATTTCAAGAGGACAGCAGAATCGTCTAAAGTTTAGGCTCTCATCTGAAAATGTCATGAATCTCCTTTAATATATAAGCATATATTTATAATTAAATTAACTGATTAAATTTACTTTTTGTCACTTGGCTAAGTTTCTGTTTTGATTCAGCAATTGCACATATACTCAACATCTGTCACATAAGTTAGTCTAAAATCTTCCTTGAGGTGCTATTAATAATGACATTTGTCAATAAATGTTGCTTTTTTGATCTACCAATGCCTTACAATTGACTGTATACACATCAAAATACTTTATTATTAAAAAGTATCTAAGGCTTTGTATTTGAGTGATTTATACTAACTGCTTGTGAAAAGTACCAACTCCCTTGCCACTGATAATTTTAAACAAGTGTGATTTTCAAGAAAAGGACCATCGAAGTTAAAGTTTATATGAAGGAAGTGCTTTTAAAAAAAGCGTGTAATTATATTATATTAAATTGCTTATAGTGATACCTTGTCTTATGAGAGTTTTAACCCTTTCAGTCCCAATAACAATTTGGCATTATCATTTTAGATTTTTTTTTCTGATCTTTTATAGCCATTTATGATATCAAAAAGCACATTGTTCGTTTCTTCAAACTTTTTTCCATTAAAAAATATTTTTTATTAATCCCAATGGAAGTCAGCCCCTTATTATTTTTTTTTAAATTATGAGAAAAATGATGCCAAATGGAATCACTGGGACTGAAAGGGTTAAGAAATATAAATCTGTTGTAAGTGCAATTCTGAACATGTAAAGGAATGTATAATTTAATAGTAGCTTCTGTACTAACCTTTTATTACATTATGCAATTTAAAACAGAAATCAATTATATATTTCATTTTTTCCTGATAATCCTTTCATTAAAAAAAAAAACTACATAAAAACTTTTGTGTGGGTAAAATGAAAGCTTGTCTATTGAAGTAATTTCCATTGAAATATGTTTTTAAAACAAACTTTTTTTGACCAAAAAAAATCAAGGTATTACTATATTAGTAATCATCAATACCTAGAACAGTTAGTTAAAAAAAAATAGTGGACACTAACTAGAAACTGTATTAAGATAGCACACTGCTTTTTATATATTAAGCTGAATAAGCAAGTGAATTGTATCATGATAACAAATTTGTAGTTGAAAATATTTGCCTTTCAAATATTTAAGTCAAAATGTGTTCATAAAAACCATCATATTAAATTTATGTTACAGTTTAATGTATATTTATGTTTGTGAGTTCAAAGAAAGACTGTATTTGTGTTTCATATTTGCTTAGTTTTAAGAAATAAAATGGTTTTTCTCAATTTGTTAAGTGTCCTACTGAAATCTACTAAACAGAATTAACATATCGCTGACTAAGAATACATAATATTGTTTCCAGAAAAAAAAAACATTTAATTACTTTTGAAAAGTAGCCACTAATGTAAATAGAACTTCAGAAAAAAAAACTTTGAAATATTAAAAAAATACTTTTATTATTATATTAAAAATAATTGCAAATGAGTCTTTCATTCTAAAAACTTACATAAGATAGTAAAGTACTAAAGAATATATACACACATAATGCAAGCTAATCCACAAAATTAATAATTGTTAAAATCAATTGCTCTAACATATGAAGAGCCATGAGAAAAAAAAAACTTCAACATGAAACCGGTTTCTCCCTTGGTTTTCTTTTCACAGTACAAACGTCAAACTTATGTCTCGTGTAAACCCCAATTGGCAGAAAAATCAGTGTTTAGGACATCTTTAGTTACGAAACTTGCAAATTTCGTTTTTAATATATATATAGATATATTATTATGCAAAAATAGACATTTTCTGAGAATAAAAAATATACTATGAACACACATTACTTGGATTTCTAAAAGAAAAGCACCTAATTTTGTGATTTTATTTTAGTGTATTGAATCAGAAAATTTAAGATTTTTAAATTTATTAAGAGAAGTACTAAACTATGATTTCCCCACCGTTCGGTATTCATGCGAAGTCACTGATGCTTGAACCATGAAAAAAGAACCAAGGCAGAAGCCAAATATCTTACACTAGTTTAGGGCCAATGATTCACCTCCATCTTCCCAAACAAACCTGATACAAAGAGATACTCAGTTGATGAAGGGATTTTTCTCCATAGACTCTCTATACACCTTCTAATAAAACCACAGCAATAAGCATCAAAAGTTCTACAAGCAGAAGTTAATGCTTTGATTATAGTGCATAAAATTGAATATATTGCCAAACATACTTTTAGAAAGAAATGCAAGCAGACATGCACTTTTTAACAACACAATATTTCACTCTTGTTTCTCTTCGATGGGCCTGAGTGCCTTGGGGTCCCATTTCCGAAGATTGGTTAAAGCTTCATTTAGCTTATTGCACCAAGTAATTCTTTCTTCTTTAGTATCTGCAGATATTAGGTGCCTAGAAATAACGTTATAGGTTTTAGCAGTGTTTGCAAATTTCTAAGCAATTGAGCAATAACAAAATTTTTAATTTCAGCTTTTTAAAAAAGATTTTAGTATTTCAGGTAAAGAAAAAGCTAATTTAAAAAATATATTGTTACATAAATATAACTTTATTACTTTCATACATTAACATATAACTTCAAGCAATTAAGTTTAACCATTTATTAGTTATCTTTGAAATAATTTTTTTTTAAATTCAGATATTCATCTTTTTCATTGATTTCACACATTTTTTTTTGTCTTCTTTCAATTCTCCATCTAACCATTTCAGCATTTTCAACTAATTATTATAAAGTAGAAACATATGTTAAATCACTAAATAGGAAATTGTCAATTCTGAATAGTGCACAAGTTCAAAATGTCATTTTATTCAGAACTGTATGAGAGGTTACATACCATTTAACCCTTTCAGTCCCAGTGATGCCATTTGGCATCGTGTTTCTGAGCATAATTAAAAAATAATAATAGGGATGACATCTATTGGGATTAATAACAAATATTTTCAAATAGAAAAAAGTGTGAAGAATCGAATGATGTGCTCTTTGATATTGTAAATGGCTATAGACGATCAAGAATTTTTTTTTCTAAAATGATGATACCAAACTGTCATTGGGACTGAAAGGGTTAAAATAATATAAATATTTAGTCAAAAACTACAAAATCTACTTACTTCGTAGATGTTAAAGTATCCAGTTTCTGTGAGACTAGCGTATTCTTATCTTCCCTAGATTGCGGCCTCACAGTCAACAGTTGGAAAGTATGTGGTCTGGCACAAATGTCTCTCGAAACCAGTTTAACCTGTGCTGTGACACATTGGCGAAGGTCAATGACGCCAATTGGCTCCTTCTTGGCTTCATCATCGGGATACTTCCAGAAAGACAAGTGGCGTGAGTCGAGGGAACACCATCGCCTGTTAAATGAATTAACTAAACTTAACCAATGTATAATTGAAAGGATTAGTAATGTTACACATCAGAACTAATGTTGTGTAACAAGATACCTAAAGGGTTCCTGTTCAAGATATTGATATAATTTTAAGGGTTTTTTTCAAACACTGCATACAGTGTCAACTAAATTGTGAATTAAATGCATTAGTTTTTAATTCTTATGTATTAATTTGTAAAAATTACTTGAAAATTTGTTTATTCTTACTTAAATCAGATTAGTTTCAATGAAGATGGAACCAACCTTGCATCAGTTATTTCAGGGCTCGAAAATTATGTTGCCCGACATATCCGGGGCATGTAAAAATTCCAATTGGGCATGAATTTTTTTGCCTCACATGCCCGACTGGACATGTAAACATTTCGTCAAAAAAACCTTTCCATAAATTTAAATAAACATTTTGCGTTTTAATAAATCCCCAACATATCCATTCGTTGCTTCTTGAAAATCGAAAATTTTTAATCTTAAGTTGAAATTAGTTACTTCACAATGCTGTCATGGCATCAAATAGAAATTCATCAATAAAATTCTGGTGGGAGCCGGGAAATTTCACCATTTTCTACAATTTTCGAATTCCTTGTAACATTGGTAATGTTTCTTATGGCATAATAGTTTGATATATTTTTAACTAACATTGATAAAACCTGGAATTTTCAGGCATGAGAACACAAAAATATGAAAAAAGCTGAAAGCGCGATGGGACAGATAACTTTTAGTTATTAAGTAGGGGGGGGGGGGGGGGGGGTACAGTAAGTACTACTTTAAGGGGCAGTAATTTTTTTTTTAAATATCTGCGAAAATGTTGATTTGCATGGCTATAAGGGTTACATATAAAAACTTATCATAACAGCAAGAAATAATTATATATGGGTAGGGTAGACACTACCCTAACCAGTGAATGAACGTTTAAGACCTCACGTTCGCCAGTGAATGAACACCAGGATATAATGACCAGGACAACCAACCACTGTCAGATAGCTTCCTACTACATGGGAGGAAGTCAGTGTTGCCAATCCATATAGTGGAATGATTTTCAATCTTTATTTTTTAATTATATTTACTAAATGTTCATTCACTGGGGCCTGTTCACTCACTGGTCAGTCTACCCTATAAGCCATAAAAATGCCATATTTCTACTGAATAAATGATAGAAAGAATATGCTACAAAATCTACCTTAAACCTTCTCTTATACAACTCACTCAGATAAAGACTCAGATAAAAAAATAACTATCTTACACTAAAGTTAGGTCATTAAAAAATAACTTTGAAAAATGGTGTTTACATTAAATACAATCTTTACTTACACTTACACATTGTTTTTTAAACTTCATGCACTTTTTCAAATAAAAATTTAATAACTTTTACAGTTCTGTTCTGTGGCATTCCAGAAAATTAGAGATCCAAAAATTTTTAACACCATAAAACCTGAATATATAAGCATACAGTCTATATTCTTATATAAACCGACTCCATTTTTTTATAAACAAAAAAAAAACCATCTAAAATTAGAAAACCGAGGTTGACGGATGAAGCACTACAAAAAAAAAAAAAAAAAAAAAAAAAAAAAAAAAAAAACCTTTTACATTGAAGCTGTTCTTGCCGACCCAAGGTCACGGACACTCGATTAGGAGACTCTGGTTGATCCTACTTGGCCTGAACCAGAGCTGCAGAAGTAAAGTTAGCCACTTTTGATCAAGCAGAGTCAATCATTATTAGGCGGCGCGGCATCATTGGATGTTGTAAATCAAGATGCTGCAAATTTTTGATCAAGTGAAAATTTTACTCTTCTAAAAGGGGTATGCATTGGCACTTTGTTGATATTTGAAGACATCTTAGTGAAATCTAATCTTAATTAATCTTCAAAATTTAAATACAGTCAGTCACAAAAGTCTACGTACACACCCTGATTTTCGTATATTTAGCACAGAACTCGTAATTTCAAAATTTCAACTTTATTTTCGCTATTATTTCTCATAATAACTCAGATAAAATAAATAAAATTTTCAACATATTTGTTAAAACGTAAAGAATATAATAAAAGTAAGAAATTATGTGGTCACGAAAGTCTGCATACAGAGACAGGACACCGAAATTTTGAACAATGGACAAAAATAAATATACCATTAATACTTGGTAGGGCCTCCCTTTGAAGCAATGACTGCATGCATTCGGTTTGGCATCGAATTCACCTGATTCTTCGTCGTCACAGGTGATATTTGGGACCAAGCAAGATGTATAGCCTTCTTTAGGGTTTCCATGCTGGTAATAGATTGATGTCGCATTTTTCTGTCGACTTTCTCCCAAAGGTGTTCGATTGGATTAAGATCTGGAGACAGTGGAGGTGAATGCAGCTGCTTGGGCGTTCTGTAGAGCAGCCATATCTTCACAATCTTTGCTGTGTGCTTAGGATCGTTGTCCTGTTGGAAGACAAAGTTGCTTCCAGTCCCAATTTTCTGGCTGATTCAAGTAGGTTGCCTTGCAAAATCTTCAAGTATCCAAAACGATCCATATTACCCTTGATGAAGACCAGATTGCCGACTCCAGCTGCTGCCATAGCACCCCAAACCATCACACTACCTCCACCGTGTTTCACAGTTGAGTCAAATTCTTTGGGTTCATTTCCGTGTTTTTCTTTCTCCACACTTTTCCACGGCCATCACTTCCAAAAACGTTGAACTTGCTCTCGTCGGTGAACACAACTGTTTTCCAAAACTCAAAATCCTTGTCGATGTATGCAGAAGCGAAGGCAAGTCTTTTCTGTTGGTTCACAGATGATATGAATGGTTTCCTTCTGGGAACTCTGCCATTGTAGCCGGCTGATCTAAGATTTCTACGAACATTTTCTGGGTGTACCTCCATTCCACTTGCTGTTGCAATTTGATCCGCTAATTTTGGGGAACTAATTTTTGGAATTTTCTTCACTTTTCTTACTATGGCTCTTGCTTCTCGATCATTGAGCTTCCTTGGACGACCACATCGAGACTTGCTGAGCACATTTCCACGTTTAACAAAATTTCTGTAGATTGTTTGCACAGTCGACAGACTTTTTTTTTGCAATTTTGTCGATTGCGGCATACGATTTCTTTTCACATTTCAATTTTACTACCAAATTTCGAAATTCTAAAGGTGTTTCCTTTCCCTGGCTCATTTTAAAGCAATTTTAAGAATTGTAAAATCTCGGAAAATAAGCTTTCAAATAGCTAACGACACGTGCCACCTCAAACTTAAGTAACCTTCAACAAAACTTCATACGCAAATTTTCTCTTATAAGCCAATCGAGTGTATGCAGACTTTTGTGACGCGCTAATTTTTGCATATTCACAAAATTTCCCAGTAAATGCTAATTTGAAACTTATTTTATTATGTAAACCACAGTTTTTAGTGAAAAGTGAAAGATTGAATTGATTTCTCAAATTGTATTATAATCTGGTTCTGAAATAAGCCCCTTTTTAAGGGTGTATGTAGACTTTTGTGACTGACTGTATATGTTTTACTTTTATTGTTAAAATTTATAATTATTTTAACTTGTTTCTTTAATGAAATTCAAGTTTAGTTTTCTTTAATATGGACCGAGAATGGATGAATTTTTGGTGGCGTTAATGCTGTGGAAAAATTGACGTCTCGTTTGAGCCTAATGCCTTTTTTAAAGTCCGAAAATTCTCGGCCTATGATGCAGTATATATTAAAGACTGGGTTTTTAAAAATATGAGTTAGATTAGAAAGTATCATGGTATCAAGTAACGCAGGTTAAAGATGACGCATAGTTATCACATGGTTTGGAAATTACGTTTGGAAATCCGATCCGATTTTGCAATAAATACGGATTTTCCCTGAGCGTTTTTTAGGACTTGTAAATGAACTTTTTTTTAAAAAGTTCAAGCACCTTTTAAGGAGTTACCATGTACGGCGATTTCGCCACCAGCTAGCAAATTGAAGTTTGGTTGAACGATCCTTCTTGAACTATAACTACAACATAAAAGTAATGGGTTCGAAAGTTTTCTGTTCTTTTTCCTATAAAAAAACGTCGACTTACATCGGAAGCATATGCCAATGTGATGAGGATAGTTTACTAGAAAGCGTACTAAAAAAATTATAGATTTGACTTTAGATTGAAGACTAAAACCGCGCATCGGATCTCTTCTCGCAACTTCTTTACACGAGACCGAAACACCGAGCCGATAAGAAAATTTGAGCGTAGAGAAGATTTACCGTGACACATTAAGTGACATTCAAGATGTATTTTGTTTCGCACTATTTGAGGTGATCAAAATAATTTTACAATTCAGTTTCCATTTTTAGTACAAAAACAAAAATTTGAAGGAAAAAAAAAACGGAAAACGTCAAAAATCGGAAAATAACCAAAAATCGGGAAAAAGCGGAAATCCGCCAAAAAGCGGAAAATTCTCATGCCTGAATTTTATGGGAAAACCTGGAAAAGTCAGAGAATTTGGTTTTCCAACTTACATAATGTAACAGTTTATTTCGTAAATTAAGTATACTGCTTAAAAAAAATTACGCATCCAATTACGCATTTTAGCTTTTGTTATTTTTGCCAAACTCATGCATGGGTACAGCTTTGTTTTCCTGTTTGGCCTGTAAAAGTGGGCACGTAAAAGTTTTATTCGGGAATGTTAAAGTTTTATTCCGGCATGTATTTCTAAGACTAACATGCCCGACAGGGCATGTAAAAATTTTGAGATTTTTCTAGCCCTGAGTTATTTAGTTATTGGGTAAAAAAAAGCCTAATTTTTTAATTTACAGTTCTTAAATATTGTTCCTTACTTAATTTTATAAGTCTAAAAAACTATCAAGTTTTATAAATCAAATTATAGCTTACCAGCATCATCTAACTTTAAAATATTATTAGCCCATTCAGAATAAAAATTAAACATTATAAATGCTGTTATTATCAACATGGGAAAAACTCTTTGCAGCCAATAAATACTTAAGTACCTATGCCATGCACCGAAACCACTGACGTCTTCAAACATGGTGAGGAAGCCTTTCTCCACCACTGTGTGCTCAGCGTGGAGGTGGAGGTTCACCTTCAGGACGCCCTCCAGAGGGGAAGAAAAGGGCACCTAAGTAGGGAAGATTGCTTTTAAATTGGATCCGCAAACTTTGCGTTTCACACAAAATCAAAATCTTAAACATCTACACTCTTTGAAAACCTAAGTTGGGTAAAAACAGAGTAAAGAGGCAGAGGGAAAAGCGTGGTTGGTCCGTTAGTTGGAAACTCTTGTATTAATACTTACATACAAAATGATCGTAATGCAATTTAAGCAAAATACACTTTTTCATTCTTTTAAAATTGTCAGTCAAATTTTCTCAAATAATATTCAAATCCATAAAATCTTAATGAAATTAATGTTTAAATGTGTTTTATGGATGGATTCACAAATAATTTAGGGTACTCTTTACATCCGCGGAAGGATCTTCTTCATAGCATATTTCTACTTAAGCAACTTAGGTTGTCAAGGAGTTGTGTAGCCTCTATATTTTCAATTTTGTCTCGTAATATACACACATGAAACTCACTAATTTCCAATCTTTAAGATATTTCATAATTAAGTGAAAATTTAAAATGCATAAAAGTAATCTAAAACAAGATTCTTTAATTGGAGTAAAAATGATAACCCATTTAACTGACTTATCAAAACTAACTTATAACAAGCTGTGCAATACATATTAAAGATAACTACACATAAATTAGTAAAACGTTAAAGAAATTCCATAAAGTAAATGCAACCTAAGAACTTTATTTGTCATATTTTTAAGACTTTTTTGTTTTTGGCAATCTTATAGTAAAACATTTTAAAACACAAAACTTAAAATTTTATGCTACCTTAACCCTCTACTGAGGGATAACCAAATAGGTTAAAGTGTAAACTTGTTTTCACTGTATGAGATTTAAGTTAGAATTTTTAAGTAAAAAATTAATTTCTTAAATTTTTGAAAAGATTATATTTATGAATTAGATTTCAAATGGCTCATCCATACATTAAATTTAAAAAATAATGTGTGTTGCTGGGAAACCTGATAGCCTGGTGACAGGTTTATACGTCTGTATCCCTCAGAGGGTTAAGTGAAAATTTAAAGGTTTGTAAGTAAAATTCCTAATTATATAATTTTAAGATATTTTGAACTTCTATGTTTTTTTAATTCAGCTTTGGTGCATAAACTTCTATAGAAAAGCTTAGTGAAAAATGTCTGTCCTTACCTTATCCAGGGTGAAGATTTTCTTGTTATGATTTTGAATTGTAAATCTTGTGTATCCAATCACAGAAAAACTTGGTGATCGAACAGCATGTGGACCCCCAGGACTACTAACACCTAAGACACAGTAAGTTATCTTTAATCACTAATAATGATTTAATCAACGGGTGATACAATAACTAAACATACATTACAAATGCGCCTTAACCGCTGAGAGGTTAAATGTGTCTCAATCATAAGCCCAAGATAGCAAATAACCCAAGTGTAAAGCTCAAGATAGCGGGTTCGAGTCCCGACTGAATCGTCCTATTTTCAGGATGGCAAAAATCTTGGGCATGCATGTCATATGATTATGCGGCAAGTAAAAGATCCTAGGAGGGCTCATTTGGCTTGGGATCTCTCGGCAAAATTAAATCTCGGCATACTTTAATATCCACAGAGAGCTCGGATTCATTGCAATCTGAGCGTAAAAATTGGTAGCGAGAGTCGCCTAGATGGTACCACATAAAAATAGCTCTCAGTTCTGGGGAATATGCCAAGTTTGCAAAGGTTTGACCACCAAAGTTGCAACCACATAAGAGAAAAAAAGATGATAAATTGCAAAAACCTAAAATAAATAATTTTTTAAACCTGGAAAGAGTAGTTTGGCATCCCCTTTCTTTTTCTTTGGAGTCAGAGTCCCCTTTTCCTAGTGTAAAGAACAAAAAAAAATTACAAAAAACAAAATAGAGCTGATTTGTATAAAAACATTAAGTTTTGAAAGAACTTTCTGCCATTTTAATACACATGGAAATTATTACAGTACAAGTTGGTAGACAGACAAAAAAATATATAAAAAATAGTATCTAATCCACACTTTTAACCCTTTCAGTCAAAGTGATGCCATTTGGCATCATCATGTTTCTGATCATAATTTTAAAAAAATAATAGGGCTTATATCTATTGGGATTAATAAAAAATAATTTTCGAATTGAAAAAAATATTTGAAGAATCGAATGATGTGCTTTTTGATATTCTTAAATGGAAAGGGACAATCAGAAAAAAATTCTAAAATGAGGATTCCAAGTTCAAATCGCCATTGAGACTGAAGGGGTAAAACAATTTTATTTAAAAAAATCAAAAAATGATAAAACAAACGTCATAGGACAGATAGAGAAGCATACAGATACAAAGTATAAAAGATAGGTCTGATGTTTTACCTTTCAAACTAAAGATTTTTTTAATTGGTTGAAAAGAATAGAATGTGAAAGGACAGACAGATGTTCTCCTTAATGTCAATATATATTTTCAATTTCGTTAAATTCTTTTTTACAAAAAAAAAAAGTTAGCACAAAAACGCAAGCAACACAAAAAAAATTAAGTTTTAGTGATAAGGATAAATATCTAATTTTATAAATGTAAAAAAATTTATAAATTAATCTCATTAACATCAATGACAAATTAATTCCAGTCCGAACAATTATTGGAAAAAAATTACATAAAAGTGCACTTTAGCACAATTTCAGGATTGATAAGTTTCGAATTGCTCAGTATTACAGTATTACACTACATTTCAGTTCGTGGTATTGTTTAACATGCCAGTTGAACCCATTCAAAATTTTATTTTGCTAAGTTAAAACCAGGGCCTCGTCCATGAAATCTGTCTAAAGGCACAACCTATTTTGGGGCCCCTTTAAGGAAAATTTTATGTATGATTTCCAGTAATGAAGGTGCTATACAAACATATGTATCAAATTTTTGCTACTATTTTACAGGCTTCCTTAAAAACATCGATCAAAACAATCATGTTTAGGTTAATTTCTCAGTCAAAATTGAGCAAAAAACAAAGTGGAATTTCAGTATTTTTTAAGTTAACTCATATTTCGGAGATTTATAGCATTTAGCATATTAGAAACTGAAACTTAGGTGCCTCTAAAATTTCGGGGCCCTATTCCTGTGCCTAATGGTAGAACAGGCCCAGGTTAAAACCTAATCAAAATTACAAAGTTATTAATAACACATTAAATTTTTTTAAAAACACATTTCAATGTAATGATGCATAATAAAATACCTTTTTGATGTGATACTTCTTATCATGAGGCAAAACTTCCTTCTTTGTTTGCTGTAAAAGTTAAAAATAAATATCAATATGTATGAGGGACAAAAAGAATATAATTGAAATGAAAATTAAAAATTTGTCAGCCAACTTACCAGCCCATAGACTTCAAACACAACGGAGAAATCGGATGGTAATTTTTGCAACTTGATGTGATTGGTGAAATGCAGGGTTCCATCTGAACTTTTGTCAGCGGTAGAGACCATTTGGGTCACTATAACTTGGGATCCGTGGCGGATAAGGCACAAAAAGTAATGAACGGCATCATCTAAAGGAAATTTTTTAACAAAACAGGTTTAGATGATAACAAAATATACAAATGCATTCAATAAAAAAAAAGAAATACTATATTAAAATTAAAACAGGTTTAAGACAATTTCCACACACTTGTAAGACAGATGCGGGTTTCTGGATATAATTAAGTTTTATTTGCATTCCTTTAAAAAAGAATATCTTTAATTTTCATTATGGCCAACTAACCCCTTACCCAAATAGTTGTTTTATCAAAATTTTGTAAAGAATTATTTTCATTAAAAAGAATTAGGTACTTTTCAAAGACTTATAGTACATTTCCAAATGCATTTCACATGTTGAGCAAAATTATTATACTCCGGATATGAATAGAAGAAATCGGCCTTTTAAAACTTTTAAACATCAGCTTAAAAAACACAGTATTTCTAAGGCCTCTTAACGCTTTTTAAGTCCGCAAAACATTTTAGGCACTTGTGTAGTATTATCCTATTAACCAGCCAATCTTTGCTAAATACTTTGACAATAGTTTTCTTATGCTAAAAAAAATAGTAATAATTTATACCTTATATTACAATTATATATATAATATTTTTTTTAACAATTACACATTTATTTGCATTTTTGTGGCCGTTTCCTACATATTTTATTAAAGATTATATATATTGTTTAGCAACAATACAGGGTTTAGTAAAAATGGTTGACGGGATAGCACACTAATACTCCAAGTTATCAATAAATTGGCGTCCCCATTCGGGGACATTTTTTCAAACCTCCAAACAAACAATTAACATGTTAATTAGTTTTGAAATTGACCGTGTCCAATACAAGAAGATCCAAATATCAGTTTTTAGACTTTGATTACAGGTATCCGTCATTTATTTCTATAAAAAAAATGAAATTGAACGAGGGTCAATACGATATTAGAGTTCTTAAAATAACTATTAAAAAAATTGCATTAAAAACAATGTTAGAATGAAATGTAAACTAGTATAAATAAGTGATACGGCCTTTTGTTTTACGTTTATAGCACAAAAATGTGTATTTTTAGCTTTTAAGGCGTGTCCCAAAGTAACTATTATACAAAAAAAAAATTTAAATGTCTGCAAAACATACTTTTTAGCATATATTTGTATGACAAGTATGTTTAGATTAAGAATATAAGTGCAGGATTTTGCTCGGGTCTTAAGAATTCTACTTATTTATAGGTTAGGTTTTGATTTACTGTCGCACTAGAGATACACGAGGGCTATTGGCGACGGGCGTCATATTTTAGAACCACAGTCAAGTGACGAGCCGACACCTGAATAGGCACCCAACGCAACCACCAAGGGCGACATTGTAAGAAAACGTTAGGACTTTTGAAGAATATTCAATGAGCACTTCCTTACACGGGGGTATTATTCGTCGGGCATTTTTGGTTGAACGGTCCAATTATAGGTTGGCAGTTATTTTGGCGGGGGCCCGGACCCAAACCTGGGATCTTTCGCATGCTAAGCGAGAGCCTAACCGACTGAGCTCCCCCAGCACCACTTATTTATCGATCAGTAATGATACTCATTTAAATATCTGTAACTATACTTATTTATCTATCTGTAATGATACTTATTTGTATATCTGTAACGATACTTATTTATCTATCTGTAATGATACTTATTTGTATATCAGTGACGCTACTTACTTATCTTGCCCTCCAACTGCGCTGCTATGAAGGTCTGTTTCAAGGGCAGCTGAATGTCGGAGATGGTCAGGGTTCCCGATCCCTCGGCGATGACTTGCCCCTGGGCACCGTGAGACTTCAAGCGCTGAATTTCATTCAGACATGCTTGACGCTTTTGGGCTGGGAAAAAGGTAATAAAATAAGGAAATTAGGATACAAGGAACAATATTTGTTGAAAAGTACATTTCGATTACGTTGTCGCTTTTGGACTTCTGAGGGATACAGATGCATACGAGACTAAATTCCCACTACTTAAAGAATTCCCAATACAGTAAACTCCTGATTATTCGAGGAATTGGGTGGTGTGGCTTCTGCGGATAAGCGAATTCGCGGATAATCCACAAAAATGAAAAGAAACTGCCTATAAACAAAATTTTTCTTCTGGGTTTTATTAAAGTAAATTACAGCAATTTTATATAGCATGTACAAATTTACTAACTTCAAAATGTACATTACTGTCGTTTCTCCTATCCCATACTGCAAGCACATTTGATTTTTAGAGGATCCGTTTTCCATCTTTTTCTTGAATTGTTAAGCCAACTTTTTTTTAGTTTCTCATGCATTTCGCTAGTTTCAAAATCAGCAATTTAATTAAAATAGCGGGCAGTTTATTTTACAAGTGACACTTTTTGACAAAAATGGATATGTGGCCAGCAAAGCGGACAATCCACCCGCGGATAATCGGGAGTTTACTGTATTTAAATATTGTATAATTATACCCTATACACCTTTGTCAACCTGACCCTGTCGATAAAATCTGTCCTTGTAATAAAACCACAAGATTACGTCAGTTGTTATAGAAACTTGTACCACATGACCAGTTCCCACTGAAGCAACTGCGTTGTTTTACCTTAATGATTTTGGGCTTTAAAAAAAGATGCTTAGTATGGAGATTAGATAAAAAGGTACCATATTTTTATGGAATAGAAAATTTTCATTACATTCATGTTTGCCCCATATATTTATCGAAATAAACTAAATTAACCAGGAATTTTCAAATATTAACTAAGAGAAAAAAAGAGTACCAGAAAAACTATGTCACCAAAACAGAAACTGCAGTTTAATAAAAAATGTACTTGAAACATTTAACCCAAATTAAAGAGTAACAATATTTGAAGTTAAAATAAGCTTAAAAACATTTTTTTATTTAAGTTTCGACACCATCTAAAATTGCATGTAAACAAACTGAAAAAGTTAAAACATCTCCCTATTTAAAAAAAAAATCTAGAAATCTTACTGGCTATGAGCAAGAGCCTTTCGCCTTCAACTTGTTCTGTGGATCCGGAAAATTCAGTAGTAGCAACACACAGGTTGAGGGCCTGGCTGGTTTGGCTGATCACAGTCTCATGCCTCAAGTTCTCTGCTTGCAACATCTACACAATAAGTCGAATCAGTCATATTAAGAACATTCATAAAAGCATTTTAATTTATTATTTTCTCCCAAATAGATTTAAGTTTCCAAAGACAAAGTTAGCTCTGATCAACACCTTATTTTACCTCTAAAAACTGGCATTGGGGAATAAATAAGCTGTGTGAGCCAGGATAAAAAGAAACATGCATTATAAAAGAACACAGAGTGTAGCTCCCAACAACCCTACCTTTATCCTATCCTGGATCATCTCAGTCTGATCTTCATCTTCCACGTCTTCCTCTACAATGGGCTCACGTCTGACAATGGTCTGCTTCGGGGGTGTTCTCACTACCTGCTTCTGTTTCCGATAGAAACTGACGGTGTGGCAAAGCGGCGATTCGACAGCAGAGACGCTACTTGGTCTCTGGAACACTTCTTCGTTCAGGTCACTGGCTCTGTACGAACTGGTGGAGCTACCGGTTGAGCTGGTCTGGCTCTTAGTTACCTGGAAAGATCGAGTTATTGGGTTTGGTTAGGTTAGGTTTGATTTGAAGCAAATAACACATAGAGTTAGGAAGGAGGAGAAGAGGGGTCTATCAGTTCAAATGGTTTGAAGCAGGGCTGTCAGGTTTTTAGAGCTACTGTGCATAACATACCGGAACCGAGGTATCCCAAGATGCACCGCTTTAGCAGGTTTTTTTAGCTACTGCGCATAACATAGTAGCGGAAAATATGGAAACTGGCACTGAGGTATCCCAATATGCACAGCTCTATTCTCTTTCCTAACTCTATGAACTAACACTGGTAGGTAAGATTTAAAATGTACAGTAAGGTGGTTTAGAAGGTTAACATTCTTTAGAGTTAAGTAAAACTAGATAACTTTTTTTATTTTAGTTACATTACATGCAAAGGGTCTATTTGCAAAACTCGCATTGTCTTAAGTCTAACTAAGATATATAATGGCCAGTCATTCTTCTTCTTCTTTGATTTGGGTTTGTCTGATATGTGGCACCTCTGCCTTTTGGGTAGCATTTTGTACCATACCCCAGACCCAAAAAGCTCCTTAGCTCCATTTGTTCGGGTCTCCTACTTTAGTGATAAAGTCAACCAGGTCCCTGATAGAGCTAAGGTTTAACTCTTTATCATTAATGATACCTAAGGTAATCAATCGAGCATGGGCAAGGGCAATCACATTTAAATATGATGTGATGTGCCGTTTCCTCTTTGTTATGACATTTCCTACGTGTGGGTTCTTATTGAAAAAGTCCAATCATATGAAGATGTTTTCTGAAATGATAGCGCCCTGTGATAAAGCCCACAATAATTTGTATCTGGCCTGTCATTAGTGACTGAATGTTCAATTAGACAAATTTCCCAAATGAGCGGACCTGACCCTATACCTTAAGACTTTGGAGAACATGAGTTTTGCAACTAGACCCTTCATATAATTCCATCAAATTGTATTAGTACATTTAGAGACAAACTATTATAAATAAAATAATAACAAATGTGCGAAATTTTGATAATTCAATTCTTTTTAACAAAAAAGAATGTCCTTAAAAAATGCTTTTTTATACAATAAATAAGATGCGAAGCCACACTCCTTGCTAACCTAAGTTGAGTAAATAGAAATAAGCTATGGCGACGATCCTTCGGCGATGTAAAGAGCTCCATAAACTATTTGTGAATGCATCCAGAAAACATCTTTAAAACATTAATTTTGTTTAAGATCTAACAGATTTGAATATTGTTTGAGAAAATTTGGATCATTTCACCAGAATGAAAAAAGTGTATTTTGGTTAAATTGTATTAGATCATTTTGTATGTAAATATTAGGCCTTACAAGAGTTTCCAACTAACAGAGCAACAGCACTTTTCCTGCTTCTTCCTATTTACTCTTTGTTTTTACCCAAGTTAGATTGGCACAGAGATAAATTTATATTCAGTCAACATATTGAAATTAAATGAAGATAATATAAGCTATGCACAAGATGATTATAAGTAATTTAAAATGAAAAAGAAAAGGTAGGAAACTAACACTGTAAGATTGTGGCTCTGACGTTGAGGATTTCATGGAAATGCTTTCGCTTGACATAGAATCGTAGTTGCTAATGGGGCGACCATAATAGCTGCCTGCATCATTATCAGTGGTATCTGCAATGAAATGCAAATGATAATTCATAAAACAATGGAACCAATTAAATATTAATTAAGTTAAAAATGCAAGGTAAAATAGTAATAGTCTAAATCAACATAACTTTGATAATTAAAGTGTAAATTTAAACTAATTTTTTAGAATTTATTCAATTTTTAGGCCGAATTCAATGATAATGCCTTTCTGTCCTAAATATGCATAGTCCTGAAATCAGCGTGTCTTCCATATTATGTGAATTTTTCTTAGATATCTTGCTCTATAAAATAATTTACAAAAAAATTCACAAATAAAATCGTCTGAGGATTAATTCATGTGCCTTTGAAGATAGTCGCACAACTTGTGACATAAACTGACTTAGTTACTGTTTAAACTTCAATGGCTAAATCATTATTTTAAAAATGAGTACAATAATATCAATATTATTGTAAATTTGACGGTTGTAGAAAATAGTTTAAATACAAGGCCAAGATTCTGGCCTTAAATTTGAATAATTTTTATCAAAGAGAAATTATTTGTATTGCACAAGGTTGTATAGTACATTTCATTAATATTAATAAAATATTCAAATAATATTATATTCATGCTATAAATTAATATTTTAATTCTAACAAGACAAAATTTGAAAATGGATAAATTATTTTTTTTTTACTTTTAATGATTTTATAACCTAAACTGTTTTAGTACTTTTATACTAAACTGTTTTTGGATTTCACATATTTGAAAGTAAGAAATCAATTCTTAAAAAAGTATACAACAACTGTACTTACAATCTGTATCAACATCAAAGTTTGTTAAACCAGCTTCAGCAGTAAATTTATTAGAATTAAAAACTTCTTGCTCAGAGTCCGAAATTTCATGATCCGACTGGCTTTCATCATGTTGATCAACCATTTCTTCTTTATCGTTGTAATTGATTTCGGATTCTTGATCATGGTGCTCGGATTCCAAATCGCTTTCATAATCTTGTTGCTGGTCATCCAATTCTTCTTCTTCAGATTCATACATCTCGTCAGAGTTTTGGTATTTCCGAGCATTTTCCTGAAAAAAGGCATAAAGTTATTTAAAGCATTCAAAGATATGAAAAGTTACGATAGAACTTATTGATATCATACATATCATAGATTTAATTAAGTTCAGGAGTGGTATGCACTTACTTTCATATAAAAATGAGGTGATTTTGTGGAAGTTTTTGCAGTTTTTTATTTGCAAATTGAAAGGGGAGAGTGACAACCGGAGTATTTTCATTGCGTTAATACAATGGGGAATAATAATTTTTTAAGACATTTACACTGCCTGTATTGAATATTTTTACAATCAAGTATGTATTTTATTTATATGATAAATGTAACCGGCTTCAAATATTTAAAAAAAAAATACTTCAATAAATAATTTTACATCAAAATATTCAAACCAATTTCAAAAAGTGAAATTATAGTGCCCAGTAAGCCAGCAACATTTATCACATACAGAAAACAAAAATATTCCACACGGCTGGAGAGTAATTTGGCTTGGAAAATTATTTTTTTCATTGAATTAACACGGAGGGAAGACTTCTGCTTGGAGACCCAGCTATCACTCCTATTCCATAGTTATGATTTACCCAACTCGAAAAAACCTGGGTGGGATTTTTCAACAAAAAAAAAAAAAAAAAAACAAATTTGAAAAAAACTCATGGAGAAACCCAAGTGGACAATAAAACTTAAAATCGCCTTTACTGGAAATTAATAAAAATAATATAAATTAATAAAAAAAATTTAAAACACATTTAAAAATTAAATTTATACTAATTATACAACAATTAAATATAATAAATGCATTTTTCAATTCTAATTTAAATTTCTTTAGATACAATGTTCTGGGTTATATAATTTGTTTCCACATACCCAAACAAGACTTTGGTCCTGAACAATGCGTTTAAAATTTATATAACAACATTCCTGATATATATATATATATATATATATATATATATATATATATATATATATATATATATATATATATATATATATATATATATATATATATATATATTTATATATATATATAATATATATATATATATTACCTCTATAACATTCACTTTGTTCTGTTAGTTAAAAAAAATTTAATAAATATAAATAGTTAAAACTTCAATGAATAAACCACAAGACCCCAAAAGAAGTATCCAAAATACTGAAAAAAACACCTAACATCATGAAAAAACTATTTAAACCTTGAAAAACTTGTTTTTTTACAACCCTGCCTGTTTCCCTTTAAAGGATTAACTGAGTAACTCTAGATAATATAAATTAGACGATTCAAACTTCAAAACCCTCAAATGACGTCTTACTCTTTTTATCTGTTCTTCCTTCTGCACTAGATTCTCCCAGTGATTGACAAGGCTTGAAATCTCCTTTTTCTCTCCAACGGCGTTGGGGACAGCTTCCTTTTGCTGAAGATTGTTGGCAACGTTTTGCACACGTTGTTGAACTTGATTCGTGTGGAAGGGTTTTTTAATTGGAGAACCTGGCAGAAAAAGACATTATTAAAGTTTATATGCTTTTTTTTACTGGCAAAATCCAAGTTCATTGAATTTCATTTCGACTTTCCACCATTAAGTCAAACTTTCGTACTTCTCTTTGCACATGAATCCAATCACATTACGTAGAAACACCAAAGGTCTGTCAACTACATTTCCATTAGTAAAAATTCTACAATGTAACAGACTAATCCCCAAGAAGAGCGATCTCCCGCCAACAATGCTGGCAGCGCGCCAGAGAGGACAAAGCTTTTTTTTCCTACTCTGCCATTCGAGACTAAAAACATTGAACTGGGATGTTCCTTTATCGAGTGATCTTCCATTTTGAATGATATAATGTATCGTCGTCTTGCTATGTTTTAAATTTAAAGAAGTGCAACAAAAATTATCTCTTTAATTAAATTAGTAAAGTGATGTGTTACAGAGTTTATTTCCACGATTGGACGGTGAACTTTGTTAAAACGAATCCTTTTAACAATGCATAATATGGGTGGGTCAAAATCAAATTGATTGAGATCAAACTGAACATGACATTGCTTTTGCTCTTAAGCAGCAAAGGACCTGCAATGTCCAACAATAATTTGTTTAATGGCTTTGCACTTAGGGTTTAAATATCCACGATATCCAAAATCCTCTGAGGACAATGCCGTTGCAAAACAAAAGCTCTGCGCTAGGGCTCGAAGGACAACATCCTTTCCCGGGCTTAACTACGACAGAGAAATCACTACGACGATCACCAGACTGAAGACAATGCACCTCAGAGGCATGAAGATCTTGCCTGACAGATCCATAAAATACCCAGAATGCAGGCACTGTCTGGGCACGCAGCTAAATCCCAAGCACTCTTCAACTGCCCTTCCATCACTCTTCAAGATTGACTTAAGGTATCCGATCACCTTTTTTCAGCAAAAATTGACTACATATAAAACATTTGGTTTTTTTTGCCTTTTAATATAAAATAAACATCAGCTTTCTAAACATGTTTTATTTTAGTTTCTAGTTTTTAATACAACCAAAGTTATAGAACTTTGCTTTTTTTGCATTTTTTTCAAAACGCATTTCGCATTACGCAAAACATAAAAACTGAAGTTCTTTATTATCAATTGCTTCCAAATTTTTACAGTAGCTTTGTAACAGTATGAAGAAGGTTTTGAACTAGAACCGTGTAAAACTATTAAGAATTGAATATTTTAAAACTATTTATATGATTTTTACACTTTTGTTTCTATGTGTTTTCGATATAATGCTACAAACTTTTGCCTATAAAAAAATTTGGGACCTCACCTGATATCTTAATGATTTTAGTTCATGACCTACAGAAATTGCTGTCAAAGGTGATCGGCCACCTTAAACTGTTTATACGGACAAAGCTGCAGATGTGGTCAGTTCTGTGCTCCACGCTTTTGGAACTGTTTAACTGTTCCATCCCACCCTGCCTCTAATTACAATAGTCTTTTTTTTATTATTGCACTAGTCACACGACAACAACATATCCACCATTTTCATAGCCGGACAATAAGGTATTCTGTTCCGAATAAACTGTCCGACTATGAAAGACTCCCCTACAGAAAATAATTTTCATAAAGCGATCATCTTACTTTTAGGCACTGAAGCTACAACAGGTTTAGATGGGCTCTGATGCACTTGAACCGTTTTAGTTGACTTCACTGGTGAACTGGATTTTGGTGCAACAAAGTTAGACGGAAGTTTCGGTTTTGTATTAGTCTTCGTGGCAGTTTCGAACATCTTGGCTTTTTGAGCAACGGACAGCTTTTCAGGTGGCATTGAGGGTTGGGTGTTGCCGCAAAGCAACGCTTTTTCAAAGAGGGCTTTTCGTGCAGATAGTGGCAGGTCAGTTGGTTCAAAACTTTTGTCCAAATTCTCATTTTTCTGCACATTTCCTGAAAGTTTATTATTTACATTTAGTTTTCAGCTCAATAGACTATTTAAAAAAAAATATGGCCAACTCTTTCATTAATTGTATTTAAACTATACATCACAATATTTGGCAGTTTTTATTTTTTGAAAAAGTATAGTAAATCAGAAAGTTAAGTATATCATCAAACAGAATCAAAATCGAACATGAAACAGATAATACTGAATTCAGCCTTATTAAAAATTCAGCATGAATGGTTTTTTTAATGTTATTGCGTAGTCTTACGAAAATACACAAGATATAGAAACACAGTCGAAGCTTTATTCTTTCCGTATCAGTACAACCCAACTTGGGATAAGCAATTCGCTTATATACAGTGTGCGGAATTATGGGAACTAAAGAGATTTGCATATAAGTAAGATAAAATTAATCATCAAATAATAATGTAGTATATGCGACAAATTAAAGATACAGAAGATCTGGGTTTTGAACCGAGGGTAATCTGTCCACTCTCCAGTACTCTTCCGAGTGCACCATCGAGCACTATGTCAATATAATTTGATAGTTTTGTCTATTAAAAAAAAGTTAAAGTTCAGTCTGAAATGTGTGAACAATTTTGTAGCATAAAGATTTCATTTGTTCTCAACACTTATTTAAGCTCTTACTTATCTGTTTATTTTGTTTTTAAATGAGAGCCTTAACATATCCCTAACCTTTAATAACCCTATATACCATTTCATAAACATTCACATCAACACAAAACATTACTGCTATTCTTACCAAACACATGTTTATTATTCAATTTTGGCTCTTCTTTGTTGCTAACAACTTCTTTCTCGTCTTCCTCTTCATATGATTCCTCATCAGAACTCTCTCTTTCGGGTTCAATGTTTGACTGAACATTGACAGGAGCTTTCATGGGTGACTTTACGTTTTCATGAGTCTCCTAGTGTGTAAAAAAATAATAATCCATATAAGTTCATGGTAGTTTATTATAGGAGTAGGAGACATTACGTACAGAAGCAGTTAATAGCATCATGTTGCTCATATCACATCATTCCTGCATACCACCTGAAATTTTCCTGCTTACCTTACTTAATAATCCATACAAGTTCATAACTATACCTAAGGGTAAAGTTAAAACTGCCCCCCTAAGTGTCTTAAAGCTAAGGCTAATAAAGCTGTACTTATATTTTGCAATTGTATGTGCAACTGCAGTAAAAAATTTTTCAATGAAACCATTTATTAAAATACACTAGTTGTTAGAAGAAAAACATAAAAGCTAGACTAGAATTTAAATAATGTTTTCAACATGTTTTATATCGATTTTTTTACTTTAAAAAAATGCTTGGTTTTTAAAAACAATATAAAATATCGATGGGCATTAATTAAATTACTTAGAGTAAGGAAATCAGTGAATTTACAATATTTTTTCTATGGTTCATTAAACCTATAATTAAATGTATTCACTATGTATCAACTCACCAATGCTGCCTGTACAGCTTGCTCCCAGACACCAATTTTCTTTGCAATGCCACTGTTGCCACCAACCCCACTGACAATGTCACATTTGCTCGAAGCCTTGGGCACAAGAGGACGCTCCGATTCTCCAAATACAAAAGTACTTTTCGCACCAGAACTGATCCACTGCTTATCAATTTCACAAGAACTACTTTTCAAAACAGGGGGTTTGGAAATTGTGGACTTAGGTTTTGAATCGGAGGAGTGAGAATTATTTTTAAAAACAAAAGATTTGGATCCTACGGAATGAGTCTCGGAGACAGAAGATTTCGAGTCAGAGGAGCTGCTAGATGAAGTAGAAGAGTAGTTGTGAGAATTTGACGCTGGTTTTTTGGACGAGATAACATTGTTAGTGGGGTGTGATAAGTCGTCTTCCCATTGGTTGATGTTGGCTGCAAGGTTGGCGAGTCTTGTTTTGCGTCCTCCCGAGCACAGTTCGGTGCTGGGAGTGGAAAAAGTGTAGGTTTGGGGATAATTCTCTTTCATGTGGGATTCATAATTAGATTTATAATCATCAATTGGATCTGAAAATATATGGTATAAAATAAATACTTATTCACACTATTGAAACTCAGAAATTGTCATCGAAAACGAAACAGTGACTAACATTTCCATAAATTGATTGAGCTTTTTTTTAGCATTTATCTTTTAAAAGAACACTTCAAAGAATTAATAATTATTCTTATACAATAATATAATTAGTCTAAATACATTTTCAATTAATAAAAAGTATTTACTAGGATAATTGAAAAAAAAATCTTAACAGCCTATACATGTTGAATTATCTATTATAAATGTTCATGCACATTTTACATAATAAAAATAAGTACTTCTTAAACAACAATTCGAAAAATTAATGGCTAATTTTTTTCAGTCCAATACTCCAAAATATATTGCATGGAATTTATTACACTTTTGCAACTAATAATCTCAAAATCGGAATGTACATACAATACAGCCAATTATATCCAATAAATAATAAAAGAACGTTAAGATCCTCAAAATGTAGATTTCAAAACAAAAGATTTTTTCAGGGAAATTAAAGGACTGGAAATAAAGAACAGAAAATAAATAAAAACTAAGGCTAAACCAACCTTCATTGTGCTTGCTCTTGAGAGCTGCCAAGCCTCGGTTGGCAGCGGCTTTGTAAGGCACAAAAGAATCTCCCTCTTCTTCAATGTCATCCATGACAACATCTTCTTTTTCATATTCGTTTTCTTCAGATGGGAGAGAAAGGCGCTGTCGTTTTGGAGACTCATCAGTGGCAACATCTTCAAGATCTGATGCTAGAAATTTCAAATTTTAAAAGAAGATTTAAGGTAAAAATGAAATTCCCCCCAAAAAATATCAGTTAAAAACATACACTTCTCAAAACAATTAGGGGAGCACTTTTTAATTCCAACTTTAACTTCACTCCCAACTTTTTAATTTTTATCCTATGAATCTGAAATTTGTTGAATGGGTTCACTATGCATTCGAAATTAAATAGTAAAAAACAGGAGAAAAAATCTTAAGTTTTTAATACTTAAATTTAAAATGGGGAAATGGAATAATAACTTTTTAATAAATTATAACAATAATTATTTCAAAACTTTTTTTGTTAAAAATAGTTGAAATATATTTTTAAACATCTAAAAAATACAAGCATGAAAAATTTAGGGTCAATTTATTTTCTAAAACTGCTTTAAAGTGAAATTCATTTTACCATATTTTTCATATTTTCATTAATATAAAAAAAATATATTAAATTCTTCAAAATACGTTATTCTTCCAGATAACGATGTATCTAACGATACATAAGTTGCGAATTTAACTTAGTCAGAAAAAAATCACAAGCTGATGATTCCCAATGGAATCATTGGGAGCGAAAGGGTTTAAAACATGTGCTCCCCTAATTGTTTTGAGCAGTGTAGAATTAACAAAAAACTGAAAAGGAGAAAATTTAAAAAAAAAAACTTTTTAGTTTTGTCCATCAATAATAAGTGCTTGAGTAATATATGAGTACTCTGTCTTACTATTTGAAAATCTTGGGTTTCTTTTTATATTACTTATCTTCAAATGAACACAAATATCATTTGTCAAAGGCACTATCATGAATGTGCAGAAACACAGGATGGGAAAACTAGAAATGGTAATTTAGATTGTATCTTTGGTTACACCAGCAACTAAAGCTCTAGATTAGCGGTCGCCAGTCGCCAACTGGCGACTGTTACATCGAAAGTGGCTACCTAAAAATGAAACCCCAGTCGCCAAAAGTGGCGATCATAATTTTCTTTTTTTGTTCAACAAATAATTAATACTGAAGCTGTATTTCTAAAATAATTATAATAAAAACACTCCTATTCGATTATGTTGGGAAGAAAGACATGACAGTTGTTGCTTATCGGTGAAATTTTCCCCTCATCATTGACCAGTGTTTTGTGTTACGTCACTGAGTCGGCCTCTGTGTGACGTAAATGGAGCTGGGCGACGAAAATGCAAATTTGATTTTAAAATCTTGCTTTACGATCTTGGCAATTTACAACTGATTAAGATCTCAACTATTCATTTAAACAATTCTGATATGAGAACATTTCATCAACAAAATAACATTTTATTTTATGGAAAATCGCACTTTATTTTTGTCGTATATACTTAAACTTAAAATTGGCTACTAAAAATCCAAATGTGGCTACCATTTTTTTCACTCTGGTAGCCACTGGCTACTATTCAAAATTCCCAGTCTAGAGCATTACCAGCAACACAACCACAACACCAGCAAAAAAAAATTCAAAATAGAAAACCAGGAACCAATATTTCTAATAGTTCTATTAAACAGCTGGTTTTTGGTGACTGTTTAACCGGTACCAAATAAAACTTAAAATGATAGAACGTTTAAATCTAGAAGAATAAGTTTTTTACCTCAAAAAAGTATATCCTTAGGGTAGGTATCTTGGCGAGCTTTCCAAAATCGTGCCAAAAGTCCTTATTTTGGCGACTTTTATGGTCTGATTGGGTTGCCGGAAAATGTCATTATAACGCCAAATTAGAACACGTTCGGGATGGCGGTTTTTCAGAAAAACCTTTTTTTTTTACAATGCCGCTCCATCCCAAGTGCAACAAATAAGGGTAAATCTAATCACCTATCCTTATAATATGGGCCAACAAAAAAAATAGATAAAACACAAATACAATATTTGGCCTCTGATTTTTTTTTCAAAATGAAGCTTACCGTCACTTAATATCTGAGATTCTTCAGTCAGAACAGGACGTTTCTTACTGCAAATGATTGGACTTTCAGTCTTTTTGGTCGTCAAATATTCTTTTCTTGCCTTCGCCCTGCGGAGCAGTTTCTAAAAAGTAAGATTTCAAAATAAAGATCATAAGAAAATAACTAGCATAAAAATAATTAATACTTAGCGATTCGTCAGCTACTACAACAGCAATAACTTAAATCTAAGTTTTTAAAAAATGACAAAATATACAGCACATAGGCTATAATGAATTAAGGCATATTAGGGTTTTCCTACTTTTTCAGTCAATAAAGGTCAATTTTATATTTAAGGTCAAGGTGATTTTTTGTATACCTTAGCAACCTGGCCGATTTCTATCACCCTCGGAAAAGAACAGATTAGGGTTGTTTTAAAACTTAATTCAGCAATAAAGATATAAGAATAAACTAATAATATTCTATTTTGCTTTGATTGCATTCTTATACAAAAAAAACCTCAGTAAACTTTGGCTAATTAAATATAGCATGATTGAATGGCTGGTCTGTTCATTGGCGTCTTCCCACCGGCTTCAAAATGTAAGGTAATGTTGCCACCCCAACCGAGTTGTTTGAAATTATGAAGGGTGAAATGTCTACCAAGTATGGACATTTTTTATGCTTGGCAAAGTTACATAAATAACCAAATTAAGACCGCCCAATATATCACAGCTGTTATACTTGTTAGCTTCCACACTATGTTTATAACGTAAAAAGTGGAAGAGGAAGGTATTATTAGCTTTCTACTAAGTTTTTAATGTAAAAAGTGGAAGGTATTATTAGCTTCTATACAAGGTATTATAATCGTTTAGTCCGTTCATCACCCACTTTCATAGCCAAACTGTAACTGCTACGGACAAGAGTGATACTTCAAAAAATTCAACGCATTGCAATTAGAATACATGACCATTTCAGAAAAAATCCAATTTTACTTCAATTATTTAAAAAAACTGCAAAATTTAATGGTCATTTTAAAAGCATAGGAAGCCATTTATATTAAAATTAAATCACTATTGCCATCACAACAATTGCTGGAGAACAATAATTCTTTTGGACAATAAATTAAAAATACATTTATTTTTGCAACATTGCTCAGTTTGAAATGACGTCAAATTTATTTCACTACGAGATTCTTTGCATGTTGATATGAAATGTTTTCATTCTATTTAAAAAACAGGGAATATTACAATATCTATTCTTTGAAATGTAAATTAATTTTAGCAAATGAAAAATAAAAATTAATGAATTTTCGAAATAAATGAAACTAGCCGAATTTAGCGGGTAAATGTTTTATATAGAATAAATACTGTGTTTGCCACCTTTTTATCTGTTAAACACAACTGTTGTGTGGAAGCGGGTTAAGTGACAGTTTCTGTTACAAACCTAACTGTTATTGTCATTTTGAATCTTAGCGTCTTTATAGAGATTTACCAAATCCAAACATTTTTAACTAAGAGGCCCATTTCACAATACTGATTTGACTTGATACATTTAACTGACACTTGATACATTTAACTGAGGAATCCGATAGTACAGGCTATATTGATTCATGTTCAACTCCTAACTTTATAATAGCCAACAATTGCATTGTGTTTTACTTGATTAAATGTGCTTAAGATCTTATTTGGCTGTAAATTATCAAACTGAAAATTTACCAAATTATTAAGTCTCAGCAGTTAAAAGGCAAATTTATAAAAAGTATTTAATATATTTGGTCCACGAAAGCTTGATTTTCAGTTTTTATATAGAAGTTATTTATGCGATGAAACTGTTATTTTGGAATTTAAAGTTCGAAGAAATCAACCAGTGGGCGTATCTTGCATAACTTACAATAAATAAAAAAAAATACTTTAAAAATAATTATTTAAAATTCTTTTGTCAATAAAAAATCTATCATACACTATATTTATTAATAGCTCTAAGTTTTATATGGGAAAACTTAAAAATAAATATAACAGATAAAATGTAAACAAAATGTCAAACTGTTAAAGTAAACGTAACGAACTACATCTTACTTCGGTAAATGAATCGTCCAAATCCATGATTAATTTGATTTCTTTGAAAACAATCTGATGTTAACTTTAATTCATGCGTATAAATTAAGTGGAGAAACTGAAATGTCAACAATGAGACTTATTTATTATCATTAACTCAACGAATATTTTCAAGTGCATAACGACAAACAAGTCAAAATTTCAAAATTTGTGCCGGCCGGAAATCAGAAAATCAAAATAAAATCAAGTTGCCACATACATTTTAAGGAAAAGTGTAATTATGGAATGCGCCAAGTTGTTTTGGTTTAGTTCGACTGTAGGTTTCCGCTTATGGTTTGGTTTGGTCGAACTAACGGAGCCTTCACATTGAACTGACAATCTATGTCTGAGGAAGTTCCAGGTTAGGTTATGTTTGAATTATCGTCGCACTAGAGCTACACGAGAACTATTGGCGACGGGCGTCGTATTTTAGAACCACAGTCAGGTGAGAGGAAGTTCCAGGAAAGGTAAAGCAAACGAACGAAGTATATTGTGTGTGTACTGAAAAGTAATTATGCATGGAGGGCAAAATATGATAACTAATATCTAGTAAGTACCCAAAATACAATCCAAAAGGGCGTGGGGTTTGAGTAAAGCAAGGAAATATCCAATATGCCCTATTATGTTTAAATTTCACTCAAGGGGACTTCCTGCACGAACACTTCGATCAGAACGGCCACGCCTACAGCGACGTCCCAGTTATTTACCATATATGATATAAAACATACACTGCGATCCAAAAGTTTAGACAATGACGTTTTTTAGCTGTAAAATTTACATTTGTGATATTAGAATTTCAAAACATCCCTATATATATTAAATACGTATTTTGAAATGCTATAATTGAAACATAATTGCTTGATTTGCTATAACAATTTTTTGTTTCCTAAAATAAAATTTTGTATGGTCCCAAAAGTTTAGACAAAAATACGAGATTATGCTAATTTTAAGTACATAATTGCCTAATTTCGCATTTTTATTGTTAAATTACATATTTTTTATGTGATAAATTCAAAAAAAAAAAGATATCCGGTGAACTAAGCAGATTTTATAACGATATTGGTTCAATTTTACACCAAACAGACAAGTAAGCCATATTAAATCTTCATTAAAATCCTATTTGCTTCAAATGTACAATTTAACATCTCTACATACGAACCGAATGAATATCAGTCCATCACCTTAAAGTTTTGAAACGAATTCGTGGATTTAGAGACATGCATTGACCAATTTTCTTGATAAAAAGTGCAATCTTTCCCATATAAAATCACAAAATAGCGACATATCATTCTATTTTGCACTTTAGTACAATGCAGAGATAGTCACCTCTTCAAAAACGACAAAAAAAAGTAGGAAATTTTAACGCAAGTTCACTCCACACCATTACGAAAGTTTTTTCTTCATACTAAAATTTGAAGTTTCTTGAGAAAAACCGGTTTCTTTGAACCGGTTACAATTTAACCGGTCTCTTTAGTGCTATTTAAACACATTCGGTTTAACCGAATATTGAAAAATATGCTTTTAAAAACACCGGTTTTTCCCCTCAAAAACTCTAGCATCAAGGTGGTGTTTGCAATGGTATAGAGTGAATTTACTTTGGAATAACCGAATTTTTTTGGCGTTTTTGAAGAGGTGACTATCTCTGCATTGTACTAAAGTGCAAAAAAGAATAATCTGTTGCTATTTTGTGATTTTATATGGGAAATACTGCACTTTTCATCAAGAAAATCGATCAATGAACGTCTATAAGTCTACGAATTCGTGGTAAAACTTTAAGGTGATGGGCTGGTATTCATTCGGTTCGTATTTAGATATGTTAAATTGTAAATTTGAAGCAAATATGATTTGAATAAAGATTTAAAGTGACTATATTGTCTTTTTGATGTAAAATTGTACTAATATCGTTATTAAATTTGTTAAGTTCATCAGATATCATTTTTCTTTAATTTATCATATAAAAAATATATGATTCATCAATAAAAATGCGAAATTAGGTCATTATGTACTTTAAATTAGCATAATCTCGTATTTGTGTCTAAACTTTTGGGACCATACAAAATTTTATTTTATGAAAAAAAAAAATTGTTATAGCAAATCAAGCTATTATGTTTCAATTATAGCATTTCAAAATACTTTTTTAATATATATAGGGATGTTTTGAAATTCTACTATCTCAATTCTAAATTTTACAGCTAAAAAACGTCATTGTCTAAACTTTTGGATCGCAGTGTATAATGACGGGCGTGGACTACCCCCCGCCCCCCACAAACCAACCACGATCCGTCCCGTCAAGTTATATATCATCCATTTCTTTTGTCTATTTTTTTATATTAATATCTTCTTTTCTCGAATTTTCTCACTTTTAACGGAATGGACAATGTACGATTAGTATGAGCAAAAGTGCGCAAGATGCCCCCTTTTTTTTTTGGAAGAAACATAATTTAATTGTGTACCAAAAAAACTTAAAGCCTGTTTCAGTCATTATTTTTTCCAACAACAGAAGTCATAATTCACCATTTCAGCCACACAGACAAAATGGCATAATAAAATAAATATGTAAACTTATTTTAATAGTTGTCCAATTAAATATACATACTTCACGAACGATAAATTAAATCCTTATCACATACTAAAATACTTTTCATACGACAACATTTTCGTATACGTTGTTTTTGATTTAAGATATTCCTATTGATCCGATAGCCAATAAAAAGTAGAGTAGGACTTTTTTGTACCTCTTTTTTCGAATTTTTCATTCATGCTTTAGCTTAGATTAATGAAAGAATGCACTCCTACTCATTATTATGCCTATTTTGGTACGCGAAATTTAACAGCCCCATTTATTCATATATTTACTTTCTTTGTTTTATATCATACAAATTCCATTCAAATAAATTTTATTTCATATATATTCTACTTCATTCAAACAAAATATGTAGTAGGTAAGTAGTACCATCAAACTTGAATTGACTTTCTTTCTGTATAGAAGTTGAGATTTACAAAAAAAAAAAAAAAAAAAAAAAAAAAAAGACAGAGAGAGAGAGAGTGAGAACTTCAAGGATTAAAAAAAACAAACAATATTTATAAAAGAAAGAGCACATGGAGCAAGTTTGGAACGCTAACATCAAAAGTTGACAACTTTACATTTAATTGAATCCATTTCAAATAAATAAATCAAATGTACTGCAATCTAATAGATTAAAATTAGGAACTGGATCCTATGGAAAATGGGAGAACATTAAAAAACCATCATTGAAAAATTACAAACTTCCACTCATTAAAAAAATAATAATAAATTTAATCCTATAACATTCTTATAGCAAGAAGAAATAATTACTTCACCGACAGTCAAATCAGTGCTCTGAATTTTATAACAATAAATACAGGCCTCGCAGTGACTTTTATCAAAAATATAATAGGAAATATAGGAATTTTTAAAGAAAATATAGGAATTTTATAGGAATTTCTAAAGAAAATATAGGAATTTATAGGAATAATTAGACGTTATATTAATTAAAATTACACATAAAATATACAAGTTTCTTTAGCAGTTTTACCGATATCCGATAGGGATTGGACCTAATATCTGAAAAATTAAAGCGATCCGATAGGGGTTGCAGCCCTACCAGAAGACCTGAAATACCCTTAATTTCCATTAAATTTCGCTAGGTTTTAATCGGCGACTAAAGTGATCCTACAGCATTAATAAAAAAACTATAGCTATCTCTTATTTAAGAAAACTCCGGCGATCCATAAACAATTACAGAACCGCTAATCTGGACACCCATAATCCAGACACTTGAGTTTCAACGAAGGTCAGAAATTTTTCCGAAACTTCTTTTTTTAAAAAAAAACTTAATCCTGTCTAAAATCAGAAACCCAAAATAGACCTAAGTAAAATAATATGAGAAAAAAGTTTCAAACGTAGGAAAAAAAAATCTTAACAAACAATCAAGTTGTTCTTGTGATCACAAGGTCACACACTTGATCAAAAGAAATTTGCTGGTTGGTCCGATTGGCTTGAACCGGAGCTACAGTAAGGAGCCGATCATGCAGAGGGAAAAACTTTCCATTATGAGGCATTGCGACCCCATCGGTAGATTTGGTGAAAATTTCTAGGCGGAAAATAAGTTCGGAAACATCTTAGTATAATATAATTATAATTCATCTTTAAATTTAATTAATTTTTTCTTTGTTATTAGAATTGACCATTTTAGCTAGTTTTTTTTTATTGAAATTTAAACTTAGTTTTCAGTGATATAGACTAAGAATAGATAGGAAACAATATTTTCAGGATTGTCAATGCTCTAAAACATTTGAGGTATGGCTCCCCTTTATTTTTTCCCGAAATTTCTCTACCTTTGCACTATATTTCTCTGCTCAGATATTTATAAGCTAAGGTGCTTTTAACCCGATTCGCAGGCACTCAGTTTCCCTAAACTCATTCCAATTTTCTGAATTCCGGAAATATTGGGTAGTTAACCCATAACCCAGAAAGGCTCAAGTCCCGCGATGCCTGTATTAAAGGTTCTGTACTGTATCCAGAAACTCCGACGATCCTAATATCCGAAAACTCTGGCGATCCTAATATCTCACAATCCAAATATCCGAAAACTCTGGCGATCCTAATATCTGACAATCCAAATATCGATTACTCCGGAGATCACATAATCGGAAAACCTCCGAGAATCATAAAAATAAAAATTAGAAAATCACACGAGTGTAGAAGAACACCCTTGATCCGGCGATTCTACGGAAATTTTATCCATTAAGGAAAATTTTTAGAGGTAAATTTTCAATTCATTTCGATTTTAATGATATATGATTGTTGATTAATGATTATGATATGTTTCATTTCAATGCTCGTATATCTCGATTTTTGTTCGAGAAATTTAGCACAAAAATAGCGCCTGAAAAATTTGACTTTTACACGAGGCCTCAAAATCTCCAAAACATTAAAGCCACCGAGACAATAGTTTTCTCCATTCTCAGTCAATATCAATGAAAACTAAATTTAAATTTTAATGAAGAACAAGTTTAAATAATAAATTTTAATAATAAAGATAAAAAATACAATTAAAATTTGAAGATGAATTAAGATTGGAATACATTAAGATATCTTTAAATATCGGCCACTGGCATCCCCCATGAGAAGAGGATCATCTTCACCTGACCAAAATATGCAGTCCAATAATGGTTTTTGATTTACTTATTTAGCTGCCTAGTAATTTCTACGAAATCCACCAATGATGTCGCATCGCCTTATAATGATTGGCAGATTTTTGCCTCCAGGTGATCGGAATTGTGTCTCGTTTTACTTTTGTAGCTCCGGTTCGCATATTTCTATTCCTTACATTCAAGCGACCCCAGGCAACTGGGCGGGGAAATGAAAAGTCTTAATGAAAGTGTCTCCTGAAGAGAATAACGGGCAATCAAAAAATTGTGATCGCACTGCGAAAATTTACATAAAGGTTAAATTAGAGATTGTCAACACAAAGAAGACTACAAAATTTGTAAGGGTTCGTATTGATTCTTTTTAACAACGTGACTACTATTAACTATCCGTTCCAATAGAACAGAACATTTATTATATCTCATAGACACATATATAGCTAATTCAAAGAAACATGTATTCAGTAATTTTTAAATCATTAAATAGGGGAATCAGAAACAAAGTTTTTTTATATTATTAATATCAATAATATATTTCACACAAAATAATTTCTATTAAAAAATATTTATTGAATCCCCAGTTAAGGGAATGTAATTACATTATCACTGGCTTTTGAAATATATAGGAAAATATTTTGAATGTAGGTATCGATTTCGAATCCGGTTTATTATTTGTGAGCATGTTATTGTTTTAGTAGAGTAAAAATAAAGAGCAATCTGTATATTAGCAATCTGTAGCTTGCAATCTGTATATTAATTGCACATTCACATTCAAAAATTAGATAAAAACATTTATTAAAATAGGAGGCGAGTTCTTATTTAATTCCGGTGTATTCAGAAAAAGGAGTATTTTTTAAAAGCTATTTTAGTAAAATTCAAGAATGTTTTTTTTTAATGATTACTATATGATTAGGATTTAGTTGCTGTACTTCAATATAGGTGGCAGCACGAGCGCTAAAATTCGAGATCTAAAATCTGTCATTTGGTTCTCAGAACATCTAAAATTATCTAGCTATAATAATCATCACTTCAATTTTTTACAGATAAACACCATTCAATATTTTTTAGTTAATTTTTGTATTTTTTGTGTAAATAATTAAAATCTCGAAATGATGGTAAACTCTATATGACAATAATTCTTACGCAACGCCATTGCACCAAGACGGACAATGATTGGTTACATTTATTTCGTTTCCGCCCAGCAGCCTGACGTCACTGACATGGTGTCGCTTGAATGTAAGGAATAGAAATATGCCTCCGGTTCAGACCAAGTCAAACAAACAAGAATATTTTTCTGCTGATCAAGTCCGTGAGTCGAAATCGCAGTAACAGTTTGAATGTAAAAGATCGTACTGATGAAAGGGAGAAAAAAAGAGAATTTAAGGGTCTAAATTATAGGAAAAAATAGGAATTATAGGAAATATCGGAACTTTTTTTAATTTATAGGAATTATAGGAAATATAGGAGCGCTGCGAGGCCTGTAAATATCCATCTTCATCTTCGATTTCAAAGTTAATGTATTTGCGGAGTCATGGTGGGACATCTTGCCTGTTAAAAGCTATCTTACCTACATACCTTGCCAACCTAACTTGGGTAAAAACAAAGAGTAAAAAGGCAGAGGGAAAAGCGCGATTGGTCCGTTAGTTGGAAACACTTGTAAGGTAATATTTACATACAAAGTAATCTGAATACAATTTTTCGAAAATACACTATTCATTCTGATAAAATTGAAATTTCTTTTCAAATAATATTCAAATCTGTTAGACCTGAAACGAAATTAAAGTTTTAAGCATGTTTTCTAAATGTATTCGCAAATACTTTATGGAACTCTTTTCATCTGTGGAAGGGTCTTCTCCATAGCATATTTCTTTTTACCCAACTTAGGTTGGCAAGGAGTGTATATCTACGAGTATAAAGTAGCTCCATAACAAGCAACATTCACATAAATTTATTTCTCAACAATTAAGCCATTGAAAAAAAGTAACTAAAGCATCAGTAACAAACTTTCCTCTCTTGTTTTTGATTGCGACGTACGTATAAGCGCAATAAGTTTTATGCAATCTAAAATAAATTCAGAAGTAGAGAGGGCATCGTTGAACGTCTGTCGCAATGTTTTCGTATATATAGTACATAAATTAATCATTTAAAATAATTTTTATTTAAGTACATAATGTTTTATTTCATAAATAATCATTGGGTAAAAAAATAATAAATAAATATATATTGCAACTTAATTTTATAAAAATATTACAATTAAAGTTTTTGGAGAAAAAATAACATTTTTGAAGAATTTACTTTTTAAAATTGTGCAATCCAAAATAAAATTTGGATTGCATTTTGAAATAAAAAATAACGAGCATTTAGAAACATCAATTAAATTTACAATAGAAATTCAATTGCTATCACTGTCCAAATATGAAGACTAGGCCTGTTAATGTCTTGCAGTTACAGTCACAATTAAAACTCTTAAGTTTAATAGTAATTAGTTCTCTACTAAATATTTAATGTTTTTCTCTCAGGACTTACAATGATTCAACACTTTTCTTTCTATATAAGATTTCCTTAATAAATGATTTGAACAACCAATAGCACAGCAAGAAGCTAGCATTTAAAATTTTTCAATATTTATCATGCACATTTTTTAATTAATTAAAATTCTAATTATTATAATAAAAGTTATTTTAATTGAAATTATTTGCAATTAATTATGGACATAAATGGGAATATTTCTTATGATGTCACGCTCAACATATTGCGGTTTCATTGGTTGTTTTGTTTTCTTTTTGTACTATGTGAAACACGCCCATTACTTTTTAATTTGCATAACTAAAGTTCGAATTATTTGATGATAATTGGTGCTTCATTTTTTATTTAAACAAATTAGGTTCAATAAACAGGAAAAAAAATAAATTTATGACAGAATGCTTATTGAGCATTTAACTCCTTAGATAATTTAAATCACCTGATTTGTTGAAGATAAATTAATTGAGACTTTCCCGCGTTAAACTTCGATTGGACGGAAAACTATTCCGAGGAGAGGGGGTGAGGAATGGGATAGTTGTGCAATATTTATTACCTCTACAGATTTGTGATTACTAAAAGAACGAAAAAGCGGTGCCAAAGTATCATGTTTATCGGAATTGTAGCTTTCGTTTTCAATCTCTCCCCTTCACAGATTAGAGTTTAGTTTGAGTTATCGTGCTAGAGCTATACGAGGGCTGTTGGCCCCCACACATTAGATTTTAGAAGAGTTAAATAATTTGGTTTTACACAGGTTTTAATAAATGCAAAAAGATTTTTCCTATAAACTTTTTTTCAATTTGGAACTTTTTTACGTTGACAAAATAATTTGACTTTTACTATAATTTGGGTTCTCGGGGGGAGGGGGGTATATCTCTTAAGGTATCTTAAAAAACTCTATCTGTTGTTGTTCACCAGGCGCTGGAAAGTATCTGGCGGCACCTGGTTGCCATGGGTTAATGGTTTCCGGCCGATCATCACAGGTTGAGCTTTTAGAATCTTGCAAATATTCTACAATTGTTGTAACAACTTCAAAAGCCAGTGTTCGATATGACTTTTCCAGCATTTTCCATTTATCCATTTTCTTTAATTCTGAAAATACAGTGTGCTTGCATATCCAGTTCATGGCATGGTCTTTTAAATTTCGGTCATGCAGCCCCAATTAGTAACATATCAATAACATTCTCCATTGACAAAGTGCTCTTCATATTTTCAATGCATAACTTCTTAAAAAGACCAAGTTGGTACTTGTCAGCTGCATACAGGAGATCTTCAGCCTTGGCACCGTTAAAGTTGTCAATTTGACCAGAGTAAATGTAGCTCACTACTTTGCGAAGAATCTCTGAATCTATGTCTGTGATGTCGACAGAGTTGCCTTGAGCTTCTTTCATGTCAACCCGAAACATGGCTGCAAAAAATGGAGATCTTGCTGCTAGAATGCATTTGTGGACACGAATCTCTTCTCCAGCGCATTTCAAGACAAAGTCAGTATAAAGAACATCCGAAACCATGAAATTAAAGTCCTCAGACAGTTGTAATAAAGCTTCCTCAGATACAAGTTTTGAAGAACTGCCACAGACTTCAGATTTCTTGTCAGTCTTACAGGAATCCATTGTTAAAATAATTATAAATTCATTTGAACTTCTATTGGAGTTAGTATCTATAAAGCAAAAATAAAAATGAACAATCATGAAGGAAAAAACATACAAACTAAAAATGATTTTGGGGGCTTCATCGACCTTCAACACTTTTATTTTCTTTTCAATTAAAAGTGGGCCATAGGTATGAACAAAACCCTTTACCAATGCACTTAGCCATATGAAAATAGACTATTTTGTAACAGCAGCTTTTTAGTAGAACCTCGATTTAGCGACCCCTTCGTTATAAAGACCACTTAAGAAAGTCCCAATCATTTTAACATAGGAATGGTGTTAAAAAACCTACTTTTTGCGACCGAATATTTGCAAGAAATTTTAGACAAAAATTTGCTACAAGTAGCCATTTTCGTATTTGCTTCAAAATTTCAACTTGTGGATGTGTTTGAGTGAGTAGAACCTGTTTGCTTTTGTTCGAACACAATAAAGAAAGTCATCTCCAAGCGGGGAAAGGGGTCGAACAATGGATGAACAGGGCAGGGATGAATTCCGGGAATTTGCCGGGGACCAGTGTTGCGAAAGAAACCAAGGTCAGCTTAATTTTTCACGCATTCTGTAATTGATTGTTAAACACAGATGTAAAAAATACCCCACAACATTTGAAAATAGGACAAACTGACCTTGGTACAATTCGTATGTCTACATATAGTGGCTCTTAAAAATAAACGTAACCAAATTTCTATCGATGTAAAATGTAATGTGTGAGAACAAATGCAGATGATTTTCTACAAAAAATAACAGAAATAGAAAAGGCCATAATTAAGAACTCTGTTAGAACTTTGAAACAATTTTCAATTATTTAATTTTTATCTGTACAGTAAGTGCAATGTAAATACAAAAAATAAACGTTTCTATAGGTATGTATACGTTTGTTCTCAGTTTGAAAGGTGTTTTTATTAATTAAAATTCTTCATAACGTCCCTTCGATTTAACGACCGCAAATTGTTGGTCCCGAGAGCGGTCCCTGTATCGAGGTTCTACTGAAACAGATATGCTTGTGTAATAGTAGTTCCTAATCCAATGCCTCCACGAATATTAATTCATAAATAACAAATAATTTAATTAGTAGCACTCTATTCGAATGCTATATAAATACAGTGGTTGCCAATTTTTTTTAAAGTTTAATATTTTTTAACTTTGTGTGATTACAGAACATATTGTTTATCAAATTAAACAATTGTAAATCAAATTAAAAGTAATTTAATCTTTATGAGGACAACTGTCTGCAGATCCCTGAAGCAGTCTACGAGACCTTTGGTCCCATATAATGTATATCCATGGATACAACATCACCATCATCAAAGAATTTAATGTAGAATTAAAAATAAATACAGTATTACAATATCTGTATTACAAATAAGTTATACAACTAACTGTACGACCTTTCTTAGTTTTGCAAGTCATTGAACCACCAACTTGTATTGCAATTTCAGCAAAGAGAATAAATTGATTGGGCTTGTTTGAAATTACCTTCAACTTAATATTTAAATGTTTGCATTTAAGCAAAATTTAATAGATGCAAGCCCACAGGTAACAGTTGAAATACATGAAACTTTCAAAAAATTTTAAACTTAAAACAAATATTGTTTATCATCAACAACTTTAATCTCTACAATTTAATAAATATAAAACTCCACATTGACATTATAATATAAAAGTAAAAGTCTACCTCTTGCTGGCAAGCTTCAAAGACGTAAATAAAAAGTTTGCAAGCTGTCAGTTTTCAAATGGGCATTCTGTAAAGTTCTTCAGCAGTATGTGAGAAATTCAAACATTGCAAAAAAGTACAGGCGTCTATGAAAGATTTCATTGACAATAGGAAGATAAATAATACAATATTAGTCGATAAGACACCACGTGATAAGGCTGGTATCGATTTCTTATCAGATTTTACCTGCACTTATCACAAAAAAATATTTATACAATGCTTTTTTTAATTACCAAAATAAACCATGCTTCAATTAGTATTGTAATTTAATTTTAAAAACTAATGTTGTAAATATATCGTTCATTTTTAAAATATGATTGATATTAAATAAGCAAAAAATTCTTAAAACAATTATTTATACCATTTATTAAGGCAGTAGCAAGAAACGTGCAAAATCAATTATTTAGGGTTCACACCTACAATTTAAAGTCTTAATTTGAGACACTCACCCTAGTTATAAAAGCTATTAGATACTGGTAATGAAATTGTCAAATTGATTAGTACAAATCTGATGAAATCTCTAAAAATTTCTTTAATATCACATCTTTAAAAGACCTCTCGCCTCTTCAATGAACCTGATTGCCTATATGGACAGCATGTGCTAAGTGTAACACAAGAGACTGTAAATTTGTTAATTAACTTGAGTGTTAACTCACTTGTGTAAAGACATAGTTAGTACTTGTTACTCACATGCAGAGATTTTCATGAAAATTATCAATAAAAATTAATTAAAGTGTTTAAAATTCATAGTGTTACTAGAGTTACTCTGTTGACTTTGCTATTATATATGCCATGAATCTATATGAATGATCCATGAATCTATCTGAGAATACATATATTTTTATCACGTGAAAATGAGAAATCAAAATGGTAAAATGATTTATCATCACAAAGCGGCTCCTCGTTACTTCTCCATGAGAATAATCAGAGTTTTTGGTTCTAAAAATAATAATCAAGTTTATACTTAAGTATGTTCAAAAACCCTTAGAGGTAGAAGGTAAACTGGCCCAAGTGATAACTTTGCATTAAGAAAGCATGAAGATGGACAATCACCTCATATTTCAATGATTTTAAGGAATGCAATAAAATATTTAATGTTACAGGTATAGTAATATAAAAAACTGCCAAGGCAACTTTTATCTTTAACAAGTAATCATTGATTCGTCAAAGTGGGTCTCTTTTTTTTATTTTTGTAAGACGATTTTTAGTTCCTCTTGTCTATAGAGCACATAAAATTCTCACATAAACCCATATCAAAGAGAAAAATGAGAAACAAATTGCTAGAATATCATAAAAACACAGGAACATACCACCTTTTTAATTTTAGATAATTTAAGATTCTGTTTTTAGTACTGTATATATATAAAAAAAAAAAACATAAGCTAGTTTTAGTTAGGCTTTATTCCACAAAACACCATTACAGCCTAGGCATCAGCGATGGTGACTTCAACTTCGACTCCCGGTTCGATGCTTATGGATGTGATCTGCTTGACGATTTCCGAGGGACTGTGGAGATCTATGATGCGTTTGTGGACACGCATCTGGAAGCGGTCCCAGGTCTTGGAGCCCTCTCCGCAAGGGGTCTTGCGGGTGGTGATGCGAAGGATGCGCGTGGGCATGCGTACAGGACCCTTGACCTTGAGTTCTTTTTCTTTGGCCCCTTTGATTAGGTCATTGCAGACTGAAAAATGGAATGGAAGAGAAATTAGTACAGCATAGGATATTCAAACCTCAGAAGTCAGAGCATAAAATATTTTGCTCAGGAAGTAAGATTAGGTTGGGTTTGAATTATTGTCGCACTAGAGCTATACGGGGGTTATTGGCAACGGGTGCTGTACTTTACAGTGTCAAGTGACGAGCAGACACCTGAAAGGACACCCAACACAATCGTTAAGGGTGACATCATACACAGCGTTAGGACTTTGAAGGATATTTAAAGTACACTCCCTTATACAGGTTATTATTCGTTAGACATTTAAGGCTTTCACAGGCCGTTTATTTTTTATATACCGGCAGCTATTTTGCCGATGCCTGGACCCAAACATGGGACCCTTTGGATGCTAGGCGAGTGCCAAACCAACTGGGTTCCCCAGCCCCTCAGGAAGTCAGAGTTTACTATAACATTCACATTCTAAGTAGGTGGAACTAGTAAACCCAGTAAAAAAAAGGTAGTGCCATTTTGTTGAAAGGGCTGGTTCAACTGCTATACCAAATACGAATAAATTTTTCCAGAAGCACCACGAGTCACAATTTTATCGAAATTTAGTTTTTGATGTTAATTGATTCATCCTATGTAAAAACACATCTGGGAAGAAATCACATTAATCTAACGGTTTGCACAGGCATGGAAAGCAACCGAATATTGTGTCTCGAAAAGAAACCTTATAAGTCACAAACCTTGTTGAATTGCTACAAGAGGCTGCAAGGGACATATAATTGATTTTTCGGAAACCCCATTCCCCATTCGGAAACCCCAACAGTTCAATATTGTATATGATTGTTCTGATTTTAATTACTTCTACTTTCTTTTGGCGAGTCTAACATTTTTTTGAGATGAAATAAACCAACTGCAAATGGAAAGACCAAGAAATGAGTACAGAATAAGCTTTAAACAGCTCTGAAAGGGAGTGGGAAGTGCATTTTCCATAATTTTAATTAGATTCAATGTTCCGCTAGAAATTCTTCCATCCAGAAGATGCTATTTTTAAATGGTTCCAGCCATAAATATAGCTCTAGTACGATTCAATTTTTGAAAGACCAAATCGACTTCTACTTTTACTGCATTTATTGCAATAAAATGATTCAGGTAAATGGGTGCTAATTAAAGAAATTTGGAATAAATGTGCTGGGTGCACATACATGGCTGTGGCACTGAAGCCCAATTAATGAAGTTATTAACTTTGGTAGTTCATCAAAACAAAATAAATGGCATAGTATATAATATAATGGGCAGTGGTCCAGAGTCCAGAAAAATTTTGAAAGCTGTGACCTAGATCTTGAGATATCTAATAAAGTTTTTGAAAAAAAATAATGAGTATGATAAATAGATCATGATAGTCTGATAGATCATCCATTGTATGCTACTGATAGCAGAACTAGATGAAAACTTAATTCTGCTATCATACAAATAATGCATAAACAAATCTATTGTTAGTCAGCAGTAGAGTAAAAAACATACAATCGGAACCATATAATTTAAAAACGCACTGACTTATCACCCGCCAGGAAGTGGAAGTTAGCCTCTTCGACGCATGCGCATCAGCCTTCAATACTCGGCACCGAAGTTGGCGACTTCAAAGTAGTTGGCGATGGCGATTTATTTTTCGCAACAACCCATGTCGGCCGCCTTGAAGCTCGTTACGTTATATTTTTTTTGTTGAGTTTTTCGAACGTATTATGCAGATTTAGTGCCACAACTAATAAAAATATTAATAATTATTATGTGTTTATATTCTAAGGAGTCTAAGGTATGTACTTACTTTTATTAGTTTGAAAAATTGAATCTTCTACCTGTATGCACGTGGTGAGTAATGAATGAAATTTGTGTAACTTCTTTTGCTTAACTATATTTTACGATTAAATTAATTGCCGTAGAAATTAATGCTGTTCACCATTAATCTTGAACATGTGTTTTGCTAGTCAAAAGAAATGCCTAAAATTCCTCAGCTACAACTAACGCTGGTCTGAAGTATTGTGTGAAAATATGTAAATAACAATTTCAAAATATGCCGATGTAATATAGATTTCGCTAACTGTATATTGTAAAATGCTTGTAAATTGAAATTGTATTAAATTATTCCATAGCATGCGTTGCAAGTTTAATAATTGACTAAAGTGCAAGTTAAATAACATTCTCTTTTTGTAGGATGCTGCTCAAATCGGTTTTATATCAAATATGGGCAGTAGTAATGAAAATATAAGTAAATACAGTCATTTAAAATTTTTTCTTTGTGATTCTGTATTGTCTGATGAGAAAATTTTCTAAATTAAATGCTTAAATCTCTCAACTCAAAATGAAATGTTTTTATTTTATAAAAATAACTTTCTTGAAGAAAAACCCATGCCTAGAGTTAGAGAACTGCATGAAGGATTTGCAAAAACTTTTCAATTCCTAATGATTTTTTTCCCTTATTCTTTGTATGGTGAATTTTGGGATGTTAGTTCTTGTATTTATTGATATAAAATGACCTTAACAATGGCGTATGTAAGTAAAAAAAGCCGCACTGTCTTAACAGACGAAAGAATGTAACTTAAATTGGAAGTGTCGTCATCGATGCATGTGCAATCAGCCTACCATGAAGAGCACAAGGTCAGTTATTCTTCTTTTAGATTTCTAATTAAGTGTTCTGAAAACTGCGAATAAATCTTCTGATAGCATGCACATGGTGAGTAAAACATGCATTTTGATGGTTTAAAGAATAATAGCATAATTTCCACAGGTTACCACTAAGCTGGATTATTACGTCAAATTGAAAGTGTCAGTAAAAGAGTTACAAAATACAGCTATTTTATGTTCATGTGGGTTTTCTATGATTAATAATGGATATATCCTAATGACCATCCTCTTTGATTTGTCCCAAATTAAAAGATAGTGGCATCTCATTGCAGTTTGGTTTTTCGGAATCCATTGTGGTGAGTAACACACTAAGCATGTATTATTGATAATGGAAAAATCAAGATAATAAAATATCTGTATAAATTTGAGAGGTAGATTCGTCATCGATGCATGTGCAATCAGCCTACCATGAAGAGGACAAGGTCAGTATATTCTTCTTTTAGATTTCTAATTATTGAGTGTTCTGAAAACTGCGAATAAATCTTCTGATAGTATGCACATGGTGAGTAAAACATGCATTTTGATGGTTTAAAGAATGATAGCATAATTTCCACAGGTTACCACTAAGCTGGATTATTACGTCAAATTCAAAGTGTAAGTAAAAGAGTTGCAAAATACAGCTATTATATTAAAGCTCTAGATTAACGGTCGCCAACTGTAGACTATTACACCAAAAGTGGCTACCTAAAAATCGAACCCCAGTCGCCAAAAGTGGCTATCATATTTTTAAATTTTTTTCAACAAATAATTAATACTGAAGCTGCATTTCTAAAATAATAATAAAAAAACGCTCAGATTCGATTCTGTGGGAAAGAAAGACTTGATGACAGTTGTTACTTGTCGGTGAAATTTTCCCCTCATCATTGGCGGTGTTTTGTGTGGATGTCACTGAGTCAGCCTCCGTGTGACGTAAATGGAGCTGGGCGACGAAAATCATAAATGCAAATTAGATTTTCAAATCTTGCTTTACGATCGCGGCAATTTTCAAGTGATTGATTTACAGCTGATTAAGATCTCAACTATTCCTTTAAACAATTCTGATATGAGAGAATTTCATCAACTATTGTGGCGATTCGAATTCTCTGAAACTAATAGTATATACTAAGTGCATAAATTAATTTTCTTCTTTTAACAATGGCCAATCACATAATACTTACATATTTGGTATGATCCTTTTTTTACTGTCAATCTTTTTTTATCAAAAATGTCTTTAATAAAATTGTGTTTTGTGGAAAATCGCAGTTTATTTTTGCCTTATATACTTAAATTTGAAACTGGCTACTATAAATCCAAATGTGGCTATCATTTTTTGTCATTCTGGTAGCCACTGGCTACTATTAAAAATTCCCAGTCTAGAGCATTATATTATGTGTTCATTTGGGTTTTCTATGATTAATAATGGATATATCCTAATGACCGTCCTCTTTGATTTGTCCCAAATTAAAAGATAGTGGCATCTCATTGCAGTTTGGTTTTTCGGAATCCATTGTGGTGAGTAAGTAACACACTAAGCATGCATTATTGATAATGGAAAAATCAAGATAATAAAATATCTGTGTATAAATTTGAGAGGTAGATTCGAGCAAATTTGCTTGACACTAAAGTTGCTGTTTTTTGCATTGCAAATTATAAGTTGCGAGTAGAAAAGATGTCATTTATAGATTTAATAGTCGTGTCCCAATTTTTTTTTTATCGCACTCTCTTATCCACCAGGAGGCGGAAATTGGCCTTCCAGGATGCGGTTGTTAATTTAAATAGTTCAGATTGTAGAACTAAAAATGTAATCCATTTATTAGTATTCATGGTTTTTAAAAGAATAAATTTGAAATATTCTTCATTTTAAGCTTATATTATTTTTTAAGTGAAAAGTAAAAAAGTCGTCGGTAATCAAATTCCCAAGAATATGCAAGATAGTATGCAATTATTGCCTTAACAAATTTTAAACTTTTGTACATTAATGCAATGCGTCTAAATTTTCGAGATATTTGATGGCAGTATTATTACTTGTACTTGTTCTCTTTAAATTAACAGGAATTTTTCCTCGGTTTTAAAAGTTTTGACAGTAGAATATTATTTAAACAATGTATTTACTTCATTATTATTTGTATTAAATCACAACTGCTACTTCATTAATATTGAGTTCAATATTGTTAAGTCTAGGAATTATTCAGTTAAAAGTTTTTAAATGTATAATTCTGCTTAGCTAGTTTCTATAAAATTGCAGCTGTTTTGTTCATATTATGTGTAATACATACAATAAATATTTGTTTGCATAATAAAGTGAAATTTTTAAAATGTTGTTTCTTCTCTGTGTGAACAAAATAAAAAATGTTTTATTGTAAACTTTGATGAAAAATAAAGTCAAGCTAATATAAAATTTTATATTTGTCAGTTCATTACCATTAGGAAGAATGTATTTTATGCATTCAAATTTATTAATGGATTTTTTTTAATCTTAACTTGATTTTAATAATTTATTACAAATGATTTAACTTAACTGTCAAATGGTAATAAATTGAAACAAAATTTCTCGATAATTTGAAAGAAATTGATTTCCATTGTAATTTTTTTACTTTTTAATTAGCCAGGTTCAGTGGTGCCTATAAGCACTGGTTGAGGGGGTTAAAAAAATAAAACATTTTTTCGTGCTAATTGATAGTAGATAGTCATCTTTGTAATCAGTGGATTAAGAAGCTGCTATCATACCCTGTTTTCTTAATACTTCATATGTTTCATTCCTGAATTATCGCAGAAAGGTTTTAAGAAATTATTACAAAACACAATATGAGCTTGGAATAAAGATTAAAATTAGTGTTTTCCCAAGTAGAACATTGTCCTTTTTTAAAACTCTTATCACTAGCTGTATTTCTGCTTATCTTCAATTGATGAATTACGGAGATTTTGAAAAATTATGGCAATTCAATAATTTTTTGTCAACAAAATGCATGAATGAAATACGAAAATGATATTTTAAGTTTTTATTGCTTGTTGGAGTATGTCAGCTTATGCTGTGCTGGATATGAAACCTTAAATATTAGTTCAGTATTGCTAATAAATGAATTATAACAAAAGAGATCTTTCAATAAAGCAGTTGCTTTCCCTATATTCTAAGATTTTAACTTATCAGATTATAAATTGTTAATGTTTATAATTATCTTTAAAATATTGTGCCTAAAGCTAATGTGACCAAATTTCTAAATCAAAACATTCCTATAACTCTCATAATAAACAACAAATAATTGAGAAATAATAGTAATTATTATCTTTATGGTAATAAAGGTATACAAACTATTTAGTATTTTAGTGTCATATTAATATTTAAAAAAAATTATATAGCAAAAATTTTGTCAAATCAACCTGTATAATTTGTAAATCGGATTTATAAAAACAAAATCTTCATATACATGGTGAAGATGCATTTTGTGAACCTCATTTATTCAAAAACAAAAAAGTTCACTTTGCAACAGATAGTTTACGTTAGAACGTCGCAACATGATGAAGCAATAAATGATAAGGAATGCATTACATAATTTACTTAGAGGGGGCAAAGAATTATACAGAGGGGATGATCATGTTTGTGAATTTTTCTTTTTCGGCAAAGGTATTGGGTTTGAAATACACTGCAATAAATAAAATTAACCGAAGGTAAAAAAAAATTAACTCTAAGACAGTTTTAGAAAATAAATTGACCCTAAATTTTTTAGGGTCAATTTAGGGTGTTCTTGCATTTTTTAGATGTTTAAAAATAGATTTCAACTTCTTTTTTAACAAATAAAGTTTTGAAAAGATTGCTGTTCTAATTTAGAAGTTTTTTCTCCTGTTTTTTACTATTTCTTTCCGGATGTATTATGAATCTAATTTCACAAATTCTAGATTTTTAGAATGAAAATTAAAAAGTTGGGAGTGAAGTAAAACGTGCTCGCTAATTGCGTTGATCAGTGTATATTAATTAATGCTAAGGAGGGGTTTTCCACGCTCAAGATTTACCCACACAAAAGGTACCTAGTTTGTAACAGACTTTTTATACTTGAGTACCTGTACCACCAGATAATTTTACTACGCCCAGATGTAAGGAATATATAATTTAATATAAGTAGTGAGACTAAGCGAATCCGTTACATATAAAAAAAAAACCAAAAGCATAGAATATATGTTAAGTTTTTTTTATAGGAAGTTCTTTGGTTTGAACAGCGATACCTTGATCCTAACCTATAGCAAGCAAAATGATTCTACTAAATTTATTAAATAAATTAATTAAATCAAATGTTATTTGTTGAAGGGAACATCAGTTTTCAAGACACACCAAAAACGCATTAAAAAAACTAATTATTTGTGATTTTTTTTAATTTGCATAAAAAACTAATTAATACAATTTTGCATAAAAAAACTAATTATTTATAATTCGTATAAAAATTAAAAAACATATTTATGTATTCAGAAAATAACAGTACAACACTGCAACCGCTTGGAAATATCCAATTTCGTAAACATTGTAGAAATTAATACATTAATACAAGTGGCGATATAATGCCAAATCTGGTTTCCATCTGGACACCAGTTTCTAAAGCTACGACAGTCGGACGTGGTTCCGACTGCCGTATACGGCAGGCGGAACCGATATGATTGGTTGTTATTTGACTTCCTGGCGGCCGTGTAGCAACGGCCATTTAAAAATGGATTCAGTATTTACAAATGGACTAAGTATTTGAATGCAACTACATAAATCACTATTTAAAGATAAAGTGCGTCCTAAAAGTTTAGACAAAAGACATTTTAAATCACAAAATTTCACTGAAAAGGCATATTTAAAAACTTGTTTGAGTAAAGATTAGACAAGTACACATAATTAAAAATATGAATCACAAAAAAACAACCAATAATGAATTCTAATTGATATCGAATTGTATAGAGGTGGATTTGGTTTAAAATTTCGACTTTTTTTAATTTTTTTAAATAGAGGCAATCCCGACATCGTGTTACAGTGCACAACAGACCAATTTTTTGTAATTTTGGATCTTTTAATTAAAAAAAAATGATGTTTTTTTTGCAGGAAATGCGTCATTACACGTCTTAAAATGCACGAATCGGTGGCAAAACTTCTCGGTACTGTTGTGTTAGGCATATAGTCGTTATTTACATACAAGTTGGATTTTTGTAAAAGAGCCAAAACGGCTATATATGCTGCTTGTATTAATTGGACCGGGAACGATACAAAATGGTTAAAATTCAACTGTAAAATGTGTTTTTTAATTTATCATAACAAACAGAAATACAATTCTAGCAAAAAAAAAAATGCAAAACTGATAATTTAAAGTCATTAAATTGATTTTGTCTACATTTAGGCAGAATTTTTGGGTATTTTTTATAATTAATTTAATTAGAATTTATTGGTTGTTTTTTTGTGATTCACAATATTTTTAATTATATATACTTGTCTGGTCCTTACTACCATTTTTTTTTTTAAATAAACCTTTTCAGTGACAGTTTGCGACTCAAGATGTCTTTTGTCTAAACTTTTGAGCCACACTATAAATATAATCAAGATGAATTTCAGGGTTCCCTTCAAGAAATAGAGGTAAAAAAAACTGAAAATAGCGACCATTTGAAAAAGTGACAAAAAAATGACTAAAATAGAGAACTCATCGGCAAAATATTGAATCTATATACTAACACCTGACACTCAAAGTTTGGGTGTCTGAACCCCAAAGGCTCCCTAACTACTAGGCATTAAACTTAGAATATGGGAATTGTAGTGTTTAGCTTCCACAGAAAATTAAAGCAGCAATTTTGTAATGTGATTTTAGCTTTGATTAAAATTAATTATATTTGTTAAAACTATACTGTTGCTGGATAATTGAAAATAAGCAGAGGCTAAATATTAAGTTGATCAATTAGTTTAAAAAGCGGGTACTTTTAGTCAGAATATTTTTTTAAATGGCAAATCTAGCTGTCTTACAGAGCTTTATAATTCCACATTTTATGTAGTGTTACAACACTCCTAGGTTTATGTCTAAATCAACAAACAATATTACCCTTTTCTAGGCTTTTGACGTTCAGGCTGGTGAGGGTAATGCGAATACGGTGATTCAACCAGCTCTGGCCTTCATCCATGCCTGGCTTCATGGTGTCCTTGTAGGTTGCCTGAATAGCATGATCAACAAGATATTTCATAATTAATCAAACTAATTAAGTACGTTACAAATGTAATTTTTAGTTAAATGAGGGAGACTCATCCAACTTAGCTTTCTGTCTGTATTTCGGAAAAAAGCTACTGTATCATATATAAAGGTTACCTTTAGTTCGATATTATGCTAGAATCTTACTTTAGCATTACCCCTCTGTGCAGTTTTGAAAATTGATGCAAAAAAGGGGGGTAGAAATTTACTGTACGTACGGTAACTATTGGCGAACTTTCCGAAATCGCGCCAGAAGTCCGTATTCTGGCGACTTTTGACGTCATGCTCTCTTCTCAACGATGACCTTTTCCGGCAACCCTATATAACCATTATGCGTTTTGATCAGGTCAGACAGGTTGCCACAAAAAACTATCGCCAAATCAGAAAATCGCGCCAATAGTAACCGTACAGTAAAGGTGAACCAAAAGGGGTTAATCATATTTGCTGGCCTGGCAAATTTTCGCGCTTCGCAACATCCCCAAAGTCAGTTTCAGAACAAATTTCACCCCTAAAACACCCCCTTAATTTTTAAAATCAACTCATATATGTATAATGTAAGTTTAACATCACCTTCTTTTGATACTCGTACATGGGTGAAAGAATAAGTTACTTATTGCTCAATAAGAACTTAAGAAATTGTGCAATTTGTTTCCAGCCAGTTTCTTTGATTTAACTAAAAAAAGGCATAACACCAAACAATTCCTATTACTAAGAGAAAACATATAAACATAATATGCTTCCCTTCATTGCATGCAATCAAGTAAATTTGCAATAAATTAATGCAATTTAAACATGATGAGGAGTACCCTGAACTAGGATTACACTGGTTTTACTTTATCCTTTGGTAATTTTACCATTTGAGCATTTATATAGAGGAGCCGCCTATGGCACATCATGCTTTCAGCCAATAACATTATTTAATAATTGTTACCAGAATTTAAGCATTATATTTTTATTTAACTAAAGAAGAATAAAGAGCTTGGCAAAAGTTAGGTACTCTAGGCTATAGAAAAAAAATTGACTTTTTATTTTAAACCAGAATATTAGATTTTTGATAGCATTACTATTTGATAGCACTAATATTTGTTGCAGCACATACGTTTGTATTTGTTACAAAATACAATTCGACCAGACATGGTACCACCGTCATTATCAATGCAATCTGATCACACACTTCAAAATTATCGTTGATATTTAGTAATACTTATTTTTAGATTGTAAATTCATGATCATGATAAGGGTTAAGATCTTCCACGTGTACTATTCAAGAAATCATAGCAAAAAGTCCAAAATATAGATAATTTTTCACAAAAAATAGTGTTGTAGAACTTACCATCGTTAATTTAAATACTGACCGACTTAATCAATTTCTTAATTAAATATTTTAAAGAAATTGAACAGCGGTGAGTCAGTATACAACACAATCACACAAAAATTGCGCTCGAATGAAGGAAAACGAAACTACGGAAACTACAGAGCAAATAGTATTGTTGAGTTGTTTTTTTGCTAAAGGTTGTTTTTCTACAGATAATTTTAGAAAAAAATATTTTGAATCATGTTTCATAATGGGAATATCTGAAATAATTTTTTTCAATCATATTTAAACTAATTTATCGTTGTTAGTAAATAAACAATTCAGATAAATAGTTATATTGTTTTTTTCGTTTTCTGAACTGGCATTGCCGCTTTTTGTGACGGCTACGTCGGCAAACAAAACTAATACTGATCATGGCTTCTGCAGCAGAATTTACGGTTAGTTATTTTTATGAATTATAGTTTAATTAATTACAGAATTTTAACTTCTTTGTTTCCAAATTTTTGTTCCATTAATGGGATATATTATTGACTTTTTTTTTATTTGGCTTGACAGTCAATCAAAAGTCAACTTCTTGTTATCTTCTGTTGATCACTAAAATGTGTTTTCAAAATTTGATAAAACAATATTTTAATTTCAGAATTTGCTCTGATTTAAACTTTTGTATTGAGAATATTATACTATTGTCTTCAAAATTAAAAAGTAGTAGAGTGTTACTTAAAAAAAATATGTAGTACATGAGGGTGGATCTTCTATAAGTAGTTATATTTATAATTTAAAGGTCTACCTTTTGTGGATAAAACTGAAAAAAAAAAATTGGCTCTTTAACTTAATATCTACTCTTAGATAAGGAATTAGTTTGGGGTAGATATTCCTATCAACTTGCACCAAGATACTGGTAGATTAAAAAAAAAAATCATTTTCGCTGCTTGACAAAATAAGAGAAACTGTAAGATCAAGATTGACTTTTAAATTAAAAAAAAAAACCCTGATTATTTCAACTGGAACGTAACTAAAGGGATAAAGTCAAATAAAACAGCACTCTTCGTAAATTTTTCCTAACATGTACATACTTTTTTCATGGTATTTTCCACAATCTGTAACAAATACAAGGTTATGATCCGTTACAGAGAAATACAGATCCGTTCCTGGTTGTTAGTTATCCGGAATTTTCAACTATGATTGCCTGTTTTCAAAACAGTAGAGAATTAGAATGGTTACAATATCAAATAAAATATAATATGATAAAAGTATATCATTTAGAAAAGTAGAATAACTTTATCTTTCTTCCAAAAATTTTTGGAATGAGGTTTCGTTTAAAACACACAAAAAAACCCCACCTGATCTTGTTTATCTATAGATACACAATGTGTAGCCATGGATGGTACCAGACAAAAATTTACTATTATGTATAAGTAATTACAATATAATATGTTATAAATTATTTTAGTAGCTAAGGATAATTTGATGATTTAAAGCATCACAGTTTTATGCCTAAATTATTACTAAATATAACTATTTATATAAATATAATTATTATTCCACCAATTTCAAGGTTATGACTGGTCATATTAGGACTTATTCCGCAATAGAGGTGGTTGGTAGATATATGTATTCAGGTTTGTGTACTTTGTCAGAGACCCGCTTATAAATGTTTGTCAAGTAAGACAGACACAACACACACATAAGTGAATCCATCTAATTTGTAGGGACAGAGGCCAACTAGAAGCTCTGTAAAATTGACTACAGGTGTTACAGTTACTAACATTCATTTTATTTTTATTTTCAGATGGGTCTCGAAAGCATGAGCCGCTATGTCAGCCCAGTCAACCCAGCCGTTTATCCTCACCTGACCCTGGTTCTCTTGGGTATTGGGCTGTTCTTCATGGCATGGTTCTTTGTGTATCCTTTTCTTGACGTTGTTTGTTTTAATTGTATTAAAAATTATTTTAACACTTTACTAACCGGTCGCGGTTTGAACATACTATGCCCTATCACCCCTCAGTTTCCCATTAGCCCTCTTGTAGCTCTAGTACCGCTTCCAGTTAGTACAGTGTTTATCCATTTTTTATGTGGTTCGCTTTAATTGTATTGAAAAATGATTTTAACAACTTTACTAAAACCGATAGCGGTTTGAACATACTATGTCCTTTCACCTCTGTTTCCCAATAAACCATCTGTAGCTCTAGTGCGACGATAATTCAAAACTAAACTGAACTGGTCGGTCCTGACTCCAAACCTGTGTGACCTGTGTTCCAAATAATTTTGTCGGCGTTTAATTACGGCTTTCCCATAAGCTACATGTCATAGCTCAAAACTTCTTGCATGTAGTATTTAACTTTTAGAGATGATTTGTGTTTTACTCAAATCAATATTTGACAATTATGTGAGTTTCTTTAACCAGACTTTTAGATATGAAGTAACATCCACAAAATTCACCCGTGATGTGTTCAAAGAACTACTTATATCTCTAGTAGCTGCTGTCTTCTTGGGGTTTGGCATCTTGTTTCTGCTGCTTTGGGTTGGCATTTATGTATAACAGGTATCAAATGATCATTTTTCCTTAACCCTCTAATGCATACTGTTGCCGTTTGGCAACAAGTAACAAAATCCACTTTATTCTATTAAAGTCGAGCTTCATCTCGACAAATCTGTGTTTTGTTTGTATATAATTACATTCCATTTTGAAGTTTTAGTTACTTGTAACCCTCGCCTTCCCACTGGCACAATGGTTAGTGTACTAGCCTTTGGAGCTGCTGGGCTCGGGTTCGAATACCGGTCATGCATGGATGTTTGTGACCCCGTCAATAAATGTTGTTATTTGTCGATGTGTTTGTGGCGTCCTTCTTTGTGTGTCTCTTGTGACTGTCTCTTCTGGCAAGCTGGGTAATGGGCTATAAAGCCTACACTCTCCCTTCTAGAGGCGCAATCACTGTCATACTAATAACCCTCATAGATGACAGTGGTAAGAGTGTATTCAAAATTAAAGAGGGAAGTTAGTAACTGTTGTGAAATTACGTTTTTGGCAGTATTCAAAGTATAATATTAGTACTGAATACAAATAAATTTTTTTGAAAAATTAATTATAGTTAAAGAGGGTTATTTTGAAATATATTTAGTTGTTTTCTAGACATTATTATCAAAATTGGAATTTTGTAGTTGGTTTTTGTCATATGGAAACAATTTAAAAAATTGAAATTATTTAAATTTTAATGCAGTTAAAATGTTTTCAGTATTTTTCCCATAATATATGAGTATTAAAGATACAAATATATTTTTTCAGGATGAAAAAAAATCATTCATTGGAGAGTTAAATATGTCATTTTAAATGTCATTTATGATAATAAATTGCTGTATTTTAAAAAGTTGCATAATGTATACTTTGCATAAAAAGAGTGAGGGAGTGCTGTTTAAATAATGGAAATAATACTTTTGCCTATGTAATTTCTAGCTAATATCTTTGCTACACATTATATTTTCAGCCACGCTTGAATATTTCATTTATTAATATTCTACTTTTGAAAGTTATTTACTTGCAGAGCTATTGTAATTTTTTTTATGCATGTTAATTTTTCCCCAAAACGGACTTACTTAAGGGGGAATAGGCGTTCTGGACAGGGGGTCTCCAAACTCAAGTGCCTCAGTGTTAATCCAATGGGAATCTCTGCCACATTTCTTCATATGTATTGAATATTTTTACAATTTTTTTTAAAGAATAAATGTATATAAACTGCAGGTCTCTATCTTTCCTGTTTTGAAATTACTTTGAATATTTTGTGAAAATTTAGTTATTGGAAATTAAAAAAAAATATTCTAACTAATTTCAAAAAGTGGGAAAGTCGGGACCTGTAAGTCAGCTACATTTATCACATAAAAAAATCCTCTTGTAAAAATATTCAATAAGCCATAGAAATGTGGCAGAGAAAATATTTTTTTCTACATAGGATTAACACTGATGCACTTTGCTTTGGAGACCCCTGGTCCAGCTCGCCTATTCCCCCTTATTATTAAGTTTAAAAATTTTCTCATATGGGGATAAAAAATTAATTTGGTAACATTTAGTGATTAATGTAAAATACTCGAGTACTTATAACTGAGGATAAATACCCCAAATCCATTTTTATATATGTTTTGTTAAATTTTCCATGTTTTAAGTACATAAATGGCTGAAAAAGTCTTACTAGTTATTTAATAACTTTTCAAGGTTACAATGTAAGAAAGCCCTTGCCTGCCATTTATGAGCGACTACTGATTGAAAAAATGTAGCAAGCTTTATTATGGTTAGGGGTTTAGAGTTGTCAAATAAATCCCTACTTTTAGTTCTATTGGAAAATTTTAATTAACATCTAATATTTACTACTTTTTGTAGTACAAAAAACAGGTCAGATTTACAAAAAAAATCAGGACAAAATCTAAAAGTAAAATTGCACTGTAAAATGCAGTAGGGTAACGAGTACAGGGATTGGCACCTTCAGGGTGATTGGCCCCCCTCAGTCATTATTGAAAATAATATGTTGAATCCCAAAATAGGTGTGACAAAGGTTTTTAAAATTCGCGCCATTAGCTTATGTCATGTTGGCAACAGTGCACCAACAGTCGGAAAAGCAATATGGCCGCTGAAGAAATATGTGTGAGTAAAGGTCAATGGGAGGGGGGGGGGGGGGGAGGCAATCATTGTACTTTTTACCCTATGTGTGTTCACCCTACATATATTGTGTCTTTTGGTATTAATTTTCATTTTATTTTTCAGATAACTTTTCTTCTTCTAACTTCGGGTTCTTTCCATTAGCTGTTTAACCCATGGAGTTGTCCACTGATGGTTCTGTACAAGTTTTTGTTTGTAAGCTTTATTTTGTAAAAAATAAAATTTTGTAAGTTATTAAAATGAATATAATGTTTTCTTTGCTAGTAAAATACATTGTTACTTAGTTACATTTTTTTAAAAATAAGTATAAAAAGTTATTATAGCAACATTTTGTAATGGTATTTGTATTTACACTGGATAGTTAAAAAAAACTTTAGTAAACGTATTGAAGCTTTGACTGAATCTTTTTCTGGTACAATGCATTGCCAGAACATCCAAACTTTATTATTGCATGATTAAAAGGAACACAATTTTGAAGAAGTTGAATATCTGGCTATTAATTTACAATTTTTATCTATTGTTAATTTTTTTTAATATTTCACTTATGATAAAAAAATATTTATTGGCATTTGCATAACGAAATTAGATTATATTATTTTATTATAATGTTTTAAAATTCTTAGACACATTGTCTTAATTAGAGTTAAGAATGCATAGTTGTAATGAGAATTATAGAAGTGTTAGAATTTAAGTTTTAGCATCATCATTAAAACTATTTGAGTGTCTTTAATTTGATAGTTCATAGTTTGTATTATAAGTATTCATAAAATTTCAAGCTAAACACTGCTAAATTTTGGTAGATTAAGAGGATTTATCAGCCAAATTTATTTTGATTCTGACTCACCAGGTGGCATTACAAACTTTCGCCAAATGATACGTCTGGCGATTTAAAAAAGGGGATACGTTTCTCTTTCTGGGGTGTGGTGCACGCGGCAAGATTTCATCACAAGATAAAGAGGATTCGATTGTAATCAAGGGTTGACTAACGAATACTGGTTCCAGTACACGTACACTTTTGATAGCCGGAACGATTTTCTGGAAATTTATTATTTTTGTTGCTTGGTTATTTCTCTTTCATTTAATTTTTTTATTTGTTTAATAAATTATATTTATTTTGTAAATCTTACCATCTTTCAGGAAACAATTTCTTTTCTGGTTTGCACCGTACTAATATATTATCTTTCTATTTAAAATTATCGAGAGAGATGTGATACCGCTACGAATACTCTAAAGTCATTACTGTAAACTTCGGAATACTAACTTAGCTTCGGCACATAAACAGTTTTGTTTTTAAGGGGTCATAGGAGTCTTAAAAATGTGCAAAGAGGGTACTACAAAGCATAGTTTGATCATTTATGAAACTTTTTATCTACTCAACATATAAGTAAATTTTTTATATGAAATTCTATAAAATTTACTTATTATAAAACAAATTTTAAAATTTATGAAACTTTAGCCAAATCTAAAATAAATGATAACAAACATAAAACTATTTGAACACATTGGGATTAGGCTTGCACGCCAAATTTTGAGGTCAAAATTGAAGAAATGACCAAGAAAATGACTTTATATTGTACAAATATGTACAATCAAAGACTTATACCTAAATTCTGAGCTCAATTTTAATTAGAAATTATTTTAAGAGCTTTTTTTCTAAAAAAAAATTATAAACGTTTTAGAAAAAAAGTTCTTAAAATAATTTCTAATGAAAATTGAGCTTAAAATTAGGTGTAAGTCTTTGTTTGTACATATTTGTACTATATAAAGTCATTTTCTTGGTCATTTCTTCAAATTTGACCTCAAAATTTCGCGCACAAGCCTAATCCCAATGTGTTCCAATAGTTTTATGTTTGTTGTCATTTATTTTAGTTTTGGCTGAAGTTTCATAAATTAAACAATTTGTTTTATAATAAGTAAATCTTATAGAATTGCATATAAAAAAATTATACTTTTATATTGAGTAGTTAAAAAATTACATGAAGATCAAACTATGCTTTGTAGTACCTTATTTCCACATTTTTAAGACTCTTATGACCCCTTAAATCTAGTTCCGTACTTTAATTGTTGGGGTAGCAATCTTTGTTTGTTAAAACTAATGGCATACTAATTCAAAAGTAGAAACCCCAATGTATAATGAATCTGTCATATTAGCAGTTTTCAAGGCAATAATAAGGTCAGCAAGATACAAACGCGGGTTTATGGTCTCCAAAAACATGTGCAGGAACCTTTTGTATTGCTAGTGACAATTTGTCAATTTGTTCATTCGGTTGCTCTTGTAAATTAGACACTGAGTCTCTTTATTACAAGCCATTACTCCCGCCACTAATCTGTACATTCGTTCTGAAAGAAGCTTTCTACATTGCACACCTTTGGAGCCGGGAAATCTTGACGTGTTTTTTGCAAACTTTTCAATTCCTCTAAAATAGCGTCGGACTGCGTGATTGGCACATTAAACTTTCAGTACTCTGCCACCAAACGACACATGTTTTTGAATATTGCTCGAGAAGTTCTAAAAGAATTAAAAAGCCTACATGTGCAGTTACTTAAATACTAGAATGAAATTCTCGTCGAAAGGCAAGGGTATTATAATAACATTAACTGCCACTTCCGCATAAGATTTATAACTTTAGAACAAATATAGACTAACCCAGCATTCAGTTACAATTTGAATCTTCAACTCTAAAAATTGGCTACTATAATTACTATTTTCCTTCCGCAAATTAAATAAATAATCTTTATAGTTTGCTAAATTTATTTGCAGTTTGAAGAATAATTATGTAAAATTGAATGAGTCAAATCCTGTAGCATCCTTTCCGTGATCTTTGACATTGCTTTGAAAATCTCACCTTAAATTACACGAGATTCTTATAATTAAATAACAATCAATAACTATAATATTTGAAAAAACCTGATATTTCTAGAACATTTAGCGATGATAAACATGAAAAAACTCCAAATTGCACTGATAATTAAAGGAATGTAATTGTAAATTAATACCAATTAGCTCTTAAAGCAAAAAAAAAAAGTAACACTCTGAACCACTTTCTTAGTAAACAAATATAATAAACATTAAAAAAAATCACATTGCGGTATATTTTTTATAACGCCATTCCAAATCGATTTACAAAGAAAAAATTAATAATCCTTAACATTTCAATTAAGGTTTTTCGTGATATTGCTGATGAGGCAACAGTAATTTAAATGACTAAAAATTAAATTCCAATGCATGGGTCGTTCGTCGACATGACATGATGACAGATGTCCGTATGGAGTACAAACAGAAGAACAAAAAGTATGAAAGTTAGGTCCCTGCTGTCCTACCTTTCGATGACAAAAATGAGTCTCAAGATCAGAGCGATAGAACAGATTTCGTCAATGAAGTAAGGACAGACAGACGGGACACTTTGGGAAGACTACCATGTCAATACCTTCTTTTCTATTAAAAAAATGTTTTGAATTTAAAAAAAGATTATTAAATATTCTAAAAATAACTTCAGGGCTTTATCCTCATTGACTATACATCCCAGGACCCCTCCCTAAAGATCTTTAAATAAACATTTATTTTTCTCCCTTCAATAAACCCACAGACTACGGCCGTCATTTTAGAAATGGTAAACCAAAGGTCACCAAGTGATTCGATTGAATAACTCGTCAAATATTCAGCCAAATGTAGCAAAAACTAAGATTTAAGTGTTTATGAGGATTCTTAATATTTCTAAATTATTAAAATTGGGTGCTGCCATTGGAAATTTGAAAGAATAGCATTTTTAATATGAAGACAGCCTTTTATGCATTTTTTTTGTCCTGCAATTAACTCATGATGTTATATAAACACAAGGTCAAAAAGGTCCGATTCTATAGGATGACTAGCGTTCGAAATAATCACTAGTGGGTACTTTTTCCACAGCTGTACCTATCAAAATCGCTTATAGTATTCAACCTAACCTACACTACAACTAAAGTAATCAAGTTTAACCCTCTAATGCATGATTTTTTATTTTCATCCCCCAAAAAATATACATGTATCTTCAATACTCATACATTATGGGAAAAATACTGAAAAAAAATTAACTGCATTAGGTTTTAAATAATTTCAATTTAAAAAAAAAATTCCATGTGACAAAAACCAACTAAAAAATTCCAATTTTGATAATAATGACTAAAAAACTATTAAATATATTTTAAAATAACCCTTTTTAACTATATATAATTTTTCAAAACAATTTATTTGTATTTAGTACTAAAATTATTCTACTTTGACTTACGCCAGAAAACGTAATTTCACAACAGTTAATAACCTCACTCTTTAATTTTGAATACACTTTTACTACTGTCATTTATGAGGGTTATTATTAACTAAAACTTCAGAATGGAATGTAATAGATGAAAAAAACACAAATTTGTCGAGATTGAGGTCTACTTTAATAGAATAAAGTGGATTATGTAACTTGTTACCGAACGGTAACACTATGCATTAGAGCAGTGGTTCCCAACAGGTGGTCCGCGGACCCCCAGGGGTCCGCGAGCTATTTCAGAGGGGTCCGTAAAATGCTATTAGAATAAAAACTTTTCATCGGTGATAAAGTTACAGACTTCTGGGCATTAGGACACAAGGACTACAAGAAAGTTGGAGATAAGGCAATGAAAAAGATCATTCCATTTGCAACCACAAATCGATGACAGCAAGCATTTTCTTCAATGTGTTTCATGAAAAACAAATATAGGAATCGGCTCGACATGCGGTTGGATTTTAGAGTGAAAGTTTTCATTTTGGAACCTAATATTTCAGAAATAATGGGCTTGAAGTACAGATTTAACTTATCTGCTTAAGAATTGAAAATTAAAACTAACTGTATAACTGATGGAGAATAATGTCTTGTAACTGAAAAAATATATACTACGTAAAAAGACTCTTAATTTGGTTCTTACAGTTAAATTTTAGTATTAAGAATTTATGGGGGTCCTTGTCACAATAACGGCTCGAGGAGGGGTCCGCGAGAAAATTTTGTTGGGAACCCCTACATTAGAGGGTTAAAAGTCGCGCGCGAAATTCTTTGACTGGATTTATAACAAGCTCCGCCCACTTTTCCATGTGGTTTAGGTTTACAGTTTGAACTATTTAGATATTGGCGTTTTTTTTCATTCTACGATTTGGCGACATTTATTTTTGTGTGTCATCAAATTTTAAAATCATAGATTCTCGTTTGTTATGAACGTTTTTGTCTTAAAAAGTACTTGAAATGTAAAAGCATCATTTAAATTATGTATTAGCATACAAAGATAATGCATGAGTGAATTATTTACATTAATAAAAAATCTTTTTAATCAATTAAGCCAAGTTGTCCTACAGATGTCGCCACGATTCTCAAAATGAAGCTTTTAAAAAAAATTAATAATTAAAAAACTGATTGATATGGTTCCTTCAAATCTTTTTTAAATTGTCTTTCATCCCTATTTGCGTATCTGGTGCAAACAGATCATACGTTTAAAAAATACTTTACAAGAAACTGTGATTTGAAAAATGAAGCATTACGTGTAGGTCCCTCTTAAAACTGACAGTCCCTCTAAAAAAAAAAGTTGGAAAACTTGTTATTAGTTGCTTTCAAAATATCTTTCTTAACATAAGGTATTATATTTAAATAGTATACTTATTTTCTAATTAATGGTTTAGGTTAACTTTTCTAATTTAATGGTTACGTTAACTTGTTTATTACAGCAACCCCTCGTTATATCGCTCTTCCTGGGAGACAAGCAAAAAACCACTATATAACGGAATGCGCCATATAACGAGCGACTCAATAAATATTATACTTTTGATGTATTTATGCTCTCAGCAATGTTCATAAACTGAAGCACAATATGTATTTGAAAGATGAAACTAAATCATATTAAATAACATAACTATTCTCTAAAATCGAACCAAAAATTTAGAAACGACTCATTATTAATTACTAAACATTAGACATCTTTGTACAGGTAATATTAGACATATTTCACTCATTTTCTAGAACAAAATCCATCTAAAGTTAGCTGTTCTGAGTTTTTTTTTCGCATAACCTATTTCTGGCAAATATCAAGGTGGTAAAAGTTTGAGAAATGATACAAGGAGCGATATCCGAATGCGCGATATAGCGAGGGATTGCAGGTTACTGTATTAGGATAACATCCATAGCAGTTGCTCAGCGAAGAATGATTTACAAAATAACTAAGGAATTACATTATTGTAAAAAAAAACACACAAATGATTCGTATTGTATACCAACATTTATTTTACCACAGTTAGTACAATGTACAAAGTCTTGAAGTTTACAAAAGACTTATTGATATGAAATTTTAAATTATGAAGGCAAAAAATACAGCCCTTTTATTATTAAACTCTGAACCTTTACAATTCAACAATTTATATAAAGTTAGCCTTCTTTCTAGAATTAACATATACACAACAATATTTTGTTTACTCTAAACAGTCAAGCATTTCATATCGAAATTACATTTTTATATCCTTTAAATATTTTCTTGGCATTTCCTACTCCTCAGTTCAAGATTTTTTATTTTTAAGAAACTAATATATCTTATTTTAAGATATATCTAGGTAATTAAAGTATCTATTTACCCAAATTTACGAAGTATTTTAATGATGTACAGTTGAGTACCAATTAATTACGTAGACATTCTAAATGACTAGAATATATTTATAAAAATATTTCATTAAACTTTAATTTGTTTCTATGTTTATGATTTGAATTTATAAGTGCCTTATGTCTTGATAATTTACTCAGTTTGCTAGAATTAACCTGTAGTTTCCCTTACAAAATAATGCATTATGAAGAAAGAAGTAATTATGAGAAAAGCATAAAATTAACAAATACAGTTTATATTTAAGAGAAATGTCGAATTAGAATGTGTAACAAAAACCATTTACTAAGCTTTACATAATTTGAACTAAAATATATTGAATTATAAATGTGTATTTGAAATATAAAATATTGAAGTTAGAAAAAAAAGTTATAGACATTATGGAACACAAAATTTTGATTACTAATTTTATGTGGTAAAAAACAAATTACTTTTACTAGCCTTAAAAAGATTTGTTACAATATTTAAAAAAAACACCTGACAAATGTGTTTTATTATTAATCAAAAGTGATTTTATTCTTATAGCAAATTTAGCAAGATTTGTTCTAAAGCAATAGATTGAGAATTTTAATTTTTTCATAAGCTAAGAACTTTTAACTATTTTCATTGTATTTTCTACTATTACAATAGAAAATTCGTTGTATTATTAGTGTGTATCAATATGTTTTAAGTTCGTATTTTGAAAGTCCCTTTCTTTGTTTTCGATATGTTGTGAAATTGGCCAACATCTGTTTAGGAATTTAGAATAGTTTGACTTATTTTATAGTTCCATTCCTTTATTATTATTTTTTTAATAAATGCCTTCTTTAATTATAGAATTCAACAATTTTGAATAATTTTGTCAATAAATACAGCATTTCTCAATGTTTTTTTTAACGAATATTATCACTTCTTTTTAATTTAAACATTAACCACGATAAATTATTTTTTACAAATTAATCTAATGGCAAGAATAGAATTCTAAGACGAAAAAATTCGAACTCACTACTAGTAAAAATTTGAATTCTATGCCGGAAATTGAAATTCAAACCGGAATTAGAATTCAATGCTGGTAAAAGTTGAATTCAATGCTAACGAAAATTGAATTTAATACTTGAAAAGTTAGAATTATCACATAAACAATGTAATTTTGTAGTATGCGTTCTAGTGAATAATCATTTTCCATTTTCAAAATAATAAAATGTTTGATATTATAATTTCTCTTTATATATTTATATTATTTAACATCCATTTCGATATTATTTTTATAACGTGTTTATATTTTGGTACATGGCTGACTTGGGCAGTTTAGAAGTAGTATTTGCGAAAATAATTTAGACCATTTCTGTTTTAAAACATTCAATGTTTACAACCTACCAGAAAGTGTAATAAAAACTTATTGTTTCACAAACAAATATGTAGCAAGCCATTTTAGGATTCGTTTCATGAGCAACGGTTCCAGGAATTTTCGCCGTACTTACGACGACGAATCGCAGTGGCAATGATGATTCTATAGGATATTTTACATGAGATGGTAGCGAAATCCGTACTTACGGTTTTACCTACCGTTTTCAATCAAAGAGGGGACCATGTAAGGTAGCAAAGTTTCCCATACTTCAAATGCACTTAATATTGACAACTTGATAGAAAACCGCAGCTAAAACATTATTGTTTTCACTGCTGTCGCATGTGAAAGATATATTGACTTAAGGGGGAATGGGCGCGCTGATTCGCTGGTCTCCAAAGCAAAGTGCATCAGTGTTAATCCAATGGAGAAAAAAAATATTTTGTCTGCCACATTTCTTCGGCTGCATTGAATATTTTTACAAACGGATTTTTTATGTGATAAATGTAGCTGATTTACATGTCCTGACAATCCCACTTTTTAAAATTGGTTCGATTTTTTTTTAAATTTTAAATAAATAATTTCACAAAAAGTATTTGAAGCAATTTAAAAAAGTGGGATAATAGAGACCTGTAAATTATCTACATTTATTATAAAAAAAACGTTTGTAAAAATATTCAATACAGCCGGAGAAATATGGCAGAGAAAATAGTTTTTTCTTCCGATTGGATTAACACTGAGGCACTTGAGTTTGAGACCCCCGGACCAGCGCCCCCATTCCCCCTTAGCATTGGCATTTGCATGATCTGGCACTGGCCACGAAAATTACCAGAGTCATTGCTTGTGAAATGGGCTTAGCGCTTGCCAGTTAACGTGCCCAGGTCAGAGTTCATAATTATGCATTTGTGCATTGGAACTATTCATAACGTGCCATAAATACAACAATACAAATACAACATCGATATTTTTAAACACTTTGACTTGCACAATACGACATCATATGAAGGGTTGCTTAAGTTTGCAAAACTCGCATTATCTAAAGTATAACTAAGATTTTAGGTCCTGTTCGTTCATTGGCGATTTTTGACTATCGTGAATTCAATGGGCTTGTTTCATTCCTTAAGCGGCAACAGTTCCACAGGAATGAAAAGAAGGTTTCGATTGGTTAATCTCAGAGACATAACATAGAGTGGACTGCGCATTCATAGTAAAGCAGCTTAGGGATGGAAAACCAAAACCGGTTTTCAAAAAACCGGTGGTCCCGGTTTTGATTGAAAACCGGTTTTTTTGTATGAGGCCCTACGGTACTGAAAACCGGTTTTTTAGTAAAAAACCGTTGTAAAATGGAAAACCGTTTTTTTTCTAAAAAACCGCCATCCCTTGCAGATTAGCATTATGTCCTAAACATCATAAATCGCCAAGAGGGGAAAGGTTGCTACATATGGCAACTTAACGCTACCGTTTCGTTACGAACTATTCCAAATTGTCGCAAGACCTGAATATCAGCTAGCAAACCGAAGTGGAGACTACCATCAATGTCCAAGTCACGTGGGTTTCTACCAATCACCGGCAGCTTGAATTTTTTTTAATGTTTCTGCAGACGATTTTTTGAGCATTGTTGGTATTTTTCTCTTTTGGCTTTTATAATAAATATTTAATTACATTCTTTTAATCTCTGAGCATGTTAACAATCGTGAATGTTGTACTCTTAATTCAGTAACGTTTTGTGCAAGATGCCAAATGCTTGTGAATTCCTAATTGTAAAGAGGGGTATAAAAAAGGATTAGTCACACTTTCACGGGTAAAATTTATTTAGTTCTGCATACTTTTAGTAATTGTGTGTTCGTCATAAACTATAATTTCTATCGAGGAAATTTATTCTGAAAGCTCTTTTATACTGACGAATCATATTCATGATTAAATCAACGTTGTTGGAACTCTAATTATAATAAATATTTTGGGCCAAGTCAATTAAATTAATGGTCTGAACATTGACAGCTTATAAGTAGAATATTTTTTTTTACAATTTGGTCAAAACGAAACCTGTTTTTGCAATCGTAGTTTTTGAGTTTTTTATATTTAAAAAGTAGAGCATTTGTTGAATTTGGAATATGTTGATGTGTTTTAGAAAGTAGATTTATTCCAGGTGAAATAAAGGAAGAAGCAATATTTCAAAAAAAATATATACTTGATTTTTTTTTTAAATCGGTCCGTTAGAACGAAAGTTATAGAGACGGCAGAAAATATTCACCATGTCAATACCAACTTATATTACAGCAACACTCTACATAAACCTACTAATGTTCTTTTAAATTAATTTTTAATAAAGATTCCACATTCAATTGTTCAAGTAATCTTAAATAGACGCACAAAATCAAAGAAATAATCTTAAGAGGATCTTAAAATACTAGCGATTCATCCTTGCTCCTTTCCAAGCTTCTTTATCATAACATTAGATTGTCGGCCTCTGTGTTCAGGTCGTTGTTTAAAAACTCGCCAAATGGTAAACTCGCCATAGATGCGAGCCAAACGCGACACAGTCATGTGACTGTGTAAGTTAGATGTTTAGGACACTTTAGGTTTGCCAATGCGCAGTCCACTCTATGTTATGTCTCTGGTTAATCTATGAAGTTGGGTTGCATTTATCATGTCGTATTGCCAATCACCATTGAAATCCTTGGATGAAAGCACGATTGCTACGTCACGTGGAACAAGTCGATTGGGTGTGTTTGTCAATAAACAGACCGGACCCGTATCTAAGTTACACTTTGTAGATTGTGAGTTTTGTTATAGTCCGACCAAGCTAACTTGGCAATCAAAATATTTTGATTGTGGACGATTTCACTTTGAATTGAGGTTTTAAAGCAGAAGAAAAAAGGGTTGCCAGCTCAAGGCGTTTGGCGAGAAGAGGTTGGTCTAGTTCAATCTATCACACTAGAGCTACACATCAGTTATCGGCGATAGAGGATTGTTGTTGATTGCTAGTATAGCGGTTAACGATTACACGTGAATTTCTTTGTTTATTTGACTTGATCAATAATCTATTAATATCTGTGCATATTTGATAATGTCTAATGAAAGAACGATACTTCATGCGAAAGAAAAGAATATCGTACATAATGTTTTAAATTTTTTCAAAATGGAAGCCTCTGCCGAAATTTTTTATTAATTTTTTTAGAAAAAAGTTCTTAAAATAATTTCTAATTAAAATTGAGCTGAGAATTTAGGTATAAGTCTTTGTTTGTACATATTTGTATAACACAAAGTCATTTTCTTGGTCATTTTTTCAATTTTGACCTCACAATTTGCCGCGCAAGCCTAATCACAATGTGTTCAAATAGCTTCATGTTTAATATCATTTATTTTAGTTTTGGCTAAAGTTTCATAAATTTTAAAACTTGTTTTATAATAAATAAATCCTGTAGAATTACATATACAAAAATTTACTCATACATTGGGTAGTTCAAAAATGACATGAAAGATCAAACTATGCTTTGTAGTATCTTCTTTGCACATTTTTAAGACCCCTTAATAATCTGTTTCTTAACCTTAAAGAAATATGCGTCCAAAAGCAATGAATCGCCAAACATAGTAACTCTTGCCCTAAACCAAAACCTTCCTTACCTTTTTTCAAAGTGGACTGGTCCACAATCAAAATATTTTGGTTGCCAAGTTAGCGTGGTCGGACTATACTAGACTCTTCATACACACGAGTATATTTCACAATTAACAACACAACATGATCAACACTCAAATACTTAACAATGTATATATAGTTTTCTTTCTACTATCACACATACTTAATAAGGTTATTTTTAAACTTTAAACACTGGAATATGCTTAGGTAATTTTTCGTGTTGCGAATTTGCTTAATTTTATAGATTTGTTAAAAAAAATTATTTTGCGCGATTTTTAATCTTGGAATAAAATTATTTCCTTGATCCAAACAATATTCTACGTTTTGCTTGGGTAACTTATTTTCAATGTTAATGTTTTCGACCCAATCTTCGTAAAAGAAATTTTCGTTACAGAAACCTAGTGGTACAGGTTATTTTATAGGTTTCAGAAACCGATTATCCATAGTTAAACTGACGGCACTCAGCAAACTAATGGTTGTAACTGCTGTTCATGTGGGATGGGAGAGAAGCTATAAACAATAGAGGGAGAATCCAATGCAAAATCCATTAAAAAAATAGTTTTCAAATTTTGACCGAGATTATTCGGCGTCAATGTTATTTCAAGGATTGATTTTAGAGTTTAATTGTGCAAAGGCAACGAAAGTCATACGGCACCAGTGTTATTTCATGTCACGATACACAAAAACGAATTAAAAATTTAAATCTTTTATGCTAAATAGTTTACATTTTTGATTTTTATTTCTTACTTCTCACTTTTATAGACAATATTGCAAAAAAAAAACAATATTAAAAAATAATTTTATGGTGATTTTAAGCTTTTGAACATGGCAGTAGAGCCCAATTTTTTTCCCAACGAAATTTTTTAAACCAAATGGGATACCATATGGGATTCTCCCTCCCATGTCGTCAATAGCCCCGCTATTAAATGAATGATAATTCCATTACATGTAGCTCTAAGTACCGTCAGTTTAATTAAGGCTTCTCTGTATATTAGTTTTAAAAAAACATTTTGTTTTTACTTGGTAAAATCAATATAATGTTAAGTCTTTCTTGAAAGAATTATTTTGACCTGATAGGCTGAAAAATTTGCGACTAATTATATACAAAAAGCTATAGGTAATTTTTAAAGTGGAAAACGTACTGCATATTCGACTTTCGTCATTTCAAGAAACTATTAACTATTTTTACTTGTAAAAACATTTTTCAATACCTTTTAGTATCACAATCACTGTAAAAGTAAGTTGAAAAACCAATACAAGTTTAAACCAGTTAACTAATTGTTTTACACATTGTCAATGAATACAGGTCTATATTAAAATGTTCATTAAAAATAGGTAACATTCCTCTAAATTTTTATTATAAAAAATGAACTAATCAATAAATAAAAGTTTGTTCTAGTAGAAAATTTTCTTTCTACAGACATAAGAAACTAAAAAAAAATCATTTTTGAAAAACTGCCTAGTCTTTGAACTAAAGTTATAAAAATAGAAATTTTTTCTTTGATTCTATTTCTTATATTTTTCAACAATTATTTAATGTGTGCACATGGAAGTGGAGCCTTATGAACCTTTGGCTTCAAATTGGGTACGTTAAATTTTATTAGTCATAGGTGGAGACTTTTGCTGTGTTAAAGCTCCTCTTAGGGGCTAGAAATAGACAGCCGGACTCCACGACGCAGCAGCCCATTACTGGGTAAGGCCTGCCGTGCCTATTTCAGCTTTCATGACTTAGGGCTCTGAGGTGCTAGGCATATTTCCCGGTAAGGCGGTCAGCCTCAATCGGATCCCCCAGTGTTTAGTTCCCAAGCATGCTTAGTACCCATTTTATCGCCCCCTCAAGGGATGAAAGGATGGGTCAACCTCGCCCAACTGAGCCCTTGGGCCTCAAAATGTCTTATTAGAAATTTATAAAGTTATCCACCAATTTTTTTTCTAAAACTTCATCAATTCAGAAATTTTAATAATCATTATGACAACATCTGATTTTAGTCAATTATAAGTGTAAAGGTAGTGTTTCACTTTTTTTGTGAGGAGATAAAAACAGTCTTTTCTCCACCCATGAAACTCAATCGACATAGAATAATTTAACCCATCAAATATCCTACTTCACCCAAACTGAGTCCAAGTCACAAATATGGTTTGCTTCTAGCCATCATTTTGGCATCATCTTTAACTCATCTTTGCTATCTGTGACTTAACTAACATTGCTGCCCCTAAATCCTGCAGGTAAAATACATCTTTAACCCTACGAAGAGAAGTCAAAAAGGTGGTAAATTGGTTGATCACCCCATTAAATTTTTACTCTCGTTGCTATAAGAGTAAAAAAAAAAAGCCGTGCAAGATTGAAACCAGTATTCAGTTTCAGTACTTTATTTTGCGGATTGGAGATTGAAACAGCCTATTTACCTTGAATGTTAAAGCATTTGAAATGTAATATTAAATAATATAATTCTATTTCAAAATATAAAATCGCCAAAATATAGTATCAAAAGATAATAAAAAAATACAATGTCTTGAAGTATTTTTTATAAAGTGACTATCACAGGGGGGGGGGGGGGGGAAACACAATTGAAGAGTACACGGGAAGAACCGATTGATTTATTTAGAGTCTTTCCGTAATTGTCTCTGCTTGGCGGACATTGGCGACCGGAAACCGGTTTCTCTTATGTTTCTTCATTTGTGGTACAAACGTGTGACTCGTTCCACTCAACTCTGGCGTGAATTAGGGTTGAAGCGAAAGATAAACAAGGCAAGTAACTGGCTTCTTTACACCAGTTTAGCCGATTTCTCGCTATCACCCCCAAAGATGCTATTAAGGAAGGCCTTGTACGAAATCAATCGGTTCTTCCCGTGTACTCTTCAATTATGGGATAAAGATACATTAACCAAAGAATGACCAGGGCAATTTCGCTTTCTCTACGCACTCCCACATTGTGACTCGGACTACAGAATGAAATCTCCACCAGTATATACAATGCATATATTAAACAGCTTCGAATCAGTTAGACTTCCCGTTTCTTGAGCGGATGCCACATGGCGATGGGCTTCCTGGGTGCCGAGATCATCTGGTTCCAGTGGGAGAGGGCTTTTCCGGAGCAGCTCGGGCCCACGAAAATGTGGCCCACTGAGGGGGTCTTCCCCTCCGCCTGGTATTCGGCCACTGTCAGGCGGAGCTGGATGTTCTAGGAGAAAGGATAGGAAAAAGTTAGACCTACATGAGTAGGTGGTTGGTTGGTATACATACACTCTTAAAACAAAAGAGTGAAATCCACTCCAGTAGGAGAAGTGCATTTTCGACTCTGGAAAGGAATGAATATTAATTCAGACTGAGTTAAAATCACTCGTTTGGAGTGATCCTGTCGGAGGTTTAACACACAAAGGATCCACTCCAAAACTGGAAGTGCATTTTCCAGACTGGAGGAGTAAAAATTAATCAGACTGAGTTAAAATCGCTTGTTCGTTTTAAGAGTGTAGGGGAGTCTTTGGAGCTTCTGGGTTCTTGTTTGAATCCCGGTAAGGCATGAATGTTTGTCTTCGTCAATAAATGTCGATATTTGTCTATGTGTTTTTATCGTCCTTTCTTTGTGTGTCTCTTGTGACTGTGTCACTTCTGGAGAGCTGGGTAACGCGACACGGTAACGGGATATAAAGCCCATGTTCTTCCATTTTAGAGGGCGCATTCACTGTCATTTGTCAACTACTCCTAGTTACTTTTAGATATTTAAAGCTATAAGAAAAAAACGAAATTTTGCCACCTTACTGTTTTTCAAGGAGAACCAAGACTAAAGGAAAAGATTCAATCGAAAACAAAAAGGTTAAAAACGAAAATTCAACGTGGTAAAATTAAAGTTTAAATAATTCAATTTAAGCCGATCGTCAAACTGTGCCAAAAATATCCACGAAGAGCGGTGTGAGAAGTATTGGAAAAGTAATATAATTTTTTCTTAATTCGTTACCGCTAAAAATAACAACATATGTTACAGTTATAGTAACTCTCTGAAAAAAAAAGGAATGTCTTTACTCGCCGTTACCTACAAAAAATGTTGGGTGACACCGGGGTAATTATTGGACAAAAATCAAACTTTTACCAGAGCTCCTATATTTATGCAATTATCTAACCAGCAATTCTTTTGAAAAAAATGAAAAATGACTTGGAATGCGCTCTCTAGAAGGGAAGAGCATAGGCTGTATCGCCCGTTACCCTACTCGCCAGAAGTGATATAGGCACAAGAGACACACATAGAAAGGACGACAAAAACATATTGACAAATTATAACATTTATTGATAAACACAAACATCCATACCTTACCGGGATTTTAACCCGAAAACAGAAGCTCCATAACAGCTACCTAAGCTACCTAACAGTTGGGCTGCCGGGTCGGCACTACTCTGAGTTACTTTTAGAAATTTAAAGATATGAGAAAAAATTTTCCCACCTTATTGTTTTTCAACCATTGTTGTAATTTACTATTTCCTCTGTGTAGAAGTTAAAAAAAATAAACACGTATCCAAAAGTTATTCATTAGGTGTAATTATTGGACAGTAGTTTTCAATATGTTCTGCACAGTATTTAGACTAGCTACATGAGGTAAATTGTGTGATATGGAGTTAACTGTAGTACTGTATATTTGAAAACTATCTATCATTATATGGCTTCTGTAAAAGAATGCATAACAGTAAAATTTTTTGTAAAAGTTACCAACATTTAAATATCTTTTTTTCCCAAGTTCAAACATTGCGTTGATGGTGTTTCTTAATCACATAGCTATACCAAGTAGTAGAGTAGTGTAATCGTTTCCGGCTGCCTATTTCTAGCCTCCATTAAGAGCCTTAACACAGCCAATAACGCCTCGTAATTTAGAAGCCTGATGTATACCAAGTAAATTTAAGCAGATTACCATGTTGTCTTTCTAACCCCATAGCATGTCCAACAATTTTCCCACTTTGTCCAACAATTATCCTATAACCGAAAATGCATGTCATAATGTTACTATTTATCCTACGATGGTGTTCTTCAGCACAAATCACCTTCATAAACACATCTAAGACTAGGCATTACAAAATTCACGATCCAAGTAAAAGAAAACAAAATTATACACAATTTGGCATCGATTAAATAAAATTAGAACCGTTTTATTTTAACGTTTTAGATTATCAGTACACTCTAAAAGCAAACGAGTGATTTTAACTCAGTCCGAGTTAATTTTTACTCCTCCAGTTTCAAAAATGCACTTCTCCTGCTGGAGTGGATTTCTCTCTTTTGTTTTAAGAGTGTATATGTTTGAGAAAAAGTACTAATCTAACCCTAATAACTATTCAGAGCATTAATGGATATGCACTTAAGTACTTACACTATGCAATTAAGAAATTGTTGATTGTTAGATGCAATAAATTATGATGCAATGTATTCTGGGCCCTGGCCAATAATTTACCCGATATTCCGTGTCCATAATTACCCCGGGTCACATTTTTTTATAGTTTGTGTCCACATTTGAACAAATATTTAGCAGCCCGAATCCGTATTATTAGGTCTTCATTAAGTTCCAGTTCAATTTTAATCGAAGCAACAAACACAGTAACTGTCCGTACATTTTCCTGGTTAAGGCGTTAAAAACAAATAGGTTACTCGGAGCCATAATTGAACACTTTTTCATGTCAGATACTTTGTTATTCTACTATGAACATTGCATTCGAAATAAGAAAAAGATATTTCAACAGCACAGTTACTTACAAGACATATTGCGACTAAATATTTTTCTATTCTTCTACTTTTGAAATAAATTCTTCACTTCCATATCTAAGGAGATTATTTTGCAATTGTATAAGGGATTGGTAAGGCCACATCTGGAATGTGTTGTTCAGTTTTGGTCCCCCTTCCTCAGAAAAGATAGAGTTGATTGAAAAAGTACAGCATAGGGCAACAAAAATGATTAAGGGGTCTAAGGAGTCTTAAAAATGTGCAAAGAAGGAACTACAAAGTATAGTTTGATATCTCATGTAATTTTTTAACTACTCAATATACAAGTATAATTATTTTATATGTAATTCTACAAGATTTATTTATAATAAAACAAATTTTAAAATTTATGAAACTTTAGCCAAAACTAAAATAAATGATATTAAACATGAAGCTATTTTAACACATTGTGATTAGGCTTGCGCGGCAAATTTTGTGGTCAAAATTGAAAAAATGACCAAGAAAATGACTTTATATTGTACAAATATGTACAAACTAGGACTTATACCTAAATTCTCATCTCAATTTTAATAAGAAATTATTTTAAGAGCTTTTTTCTAAAAAAAATTAATAATTTTTTTTTAATTTTGATTTTAAATTTATTTTTAAATAATTTCTAATTAAAATTGAGCTGAGAATTTAGGTATAAGTCCTAGTTTGTACATATTTGTACAATATAAAGTCATTTTCTTGGTCATTTTTTCAATTTTGACCACAAAATTTGCCGCGCAAGCCTAATCACAATGTGTTAAAATAGCTTCATGTTTAATATCATTTATTTTAGTTTTGGCTAAAGTTTCATAAATTTTAAAATTTGTTTTATTATAAATAAATCTTGTAGAATTACATATAAAATAATTATACTTGTATATTGAGTAGTTAAAAAATTACATGAGATATCAAACTATACTTTGTAGTTCCTTCTTTGCACATTTTTAAGACTCCTTAGACCCCTTAAGTGTTTATCAGGGATCGTTTATGATAATATATTAAGATATTTGAACATGTATTCCCTTTAAAATAGGAGAACAAGGGGTGATTCAATTCAATTATTCAAGTTCATACAACAGGGAGACACGGAGGGCTTAGGTTACCTTAAATAGCCGGACCAGAGAGGACATGGTCAGAAATTGAATAAATCCTGCTTTAGAAGGGAGATAAGGAAACATTTTTACAATAGAGTCGTCAATGAGTGGAATGCTTTACCAGAATACGTTGTGTATTCGAAGATTTTAAGAAGAATCTCGATAGCTACTGGAAACTGGTAAGGAATTAGATATATTTTGGACCAACCTTGCTGGGCCTCTGGCCTGTTGTAGGTCAAAAATTTTTGTATTTGTATTTAGTATGCGACGTCATTCTCCGGTAAAATGTGGCATTCTATCATTCGATATTTTACTTTAACTCTGTAACAGCTTTGCAACAAAATTAGATTCGAATACCACAACCTTTTTTAAAGAAGTTAATAAGCATGAATAAAAACTTTGAGCAATCTCAACACTCACATATCATTGCGTATAACACAAATAGCATAAATAATACAAGTAAGACACCATTAAAAAAAGATATTGCATGACACTATAAATGACACTTAAGAGGTCTCTCTTTGGAATTTCACATCTTGAAAATCGTAATGTTATTCCTATGGAGAATATTCGCAAGTCAATTACCACCACAATTTAAATAAAAGTTTACTAGTTTATTGTATCATTGTAAAGAACGAAAGGAGTATATTTCATAAAACTAATTTGTTTTGTGAAAATCACATATTTAGTATTTTTAATAATTTTTTGAAGTTAGAACTTAATGCGTACTCCATTTTTTACTATCCTCAAAAAATTACTAAAAGTACTAAATATGGGATTTTCACAAAACAAATTATTTTTATGAAGTTTTCTCTTTTCGTTCTTCACAATGATACAAAAAACTAGTAAACTTTTATTAAAATTGTGGTGGTAATTGACTTGCGAATGTTTTCCATAGGAATAACATTACGATTTTCAATATGTGGAATTCCCAAGTGGGTCCACTTAAATTATTCAACCAAAACGACATCAAAGATAGCAAATCTCTATCAAAACAAAAGCCAGCCGTCAACAATAATCAACGTTGTAAGTGTGTGGACAGCAACTTAATAGGACATAGCTGCTGTCCCATCCTTTCTCGTTTATTCATGAATCCCTACGGCCCCGTTTTCTGTCACTTAAATAAAAGCCATTCAGACAAGTGTCTTGGTCTGGTCAGTGGGATTAGCTCAAGTAAAGAGAGAATAAAAAATGTTATCAGTAACGTTTGCTTCTAGTCTTCAGAGTGGATTAATTTGTCAGTGGTTTATTGTACTGATAGTTTGTCTGGTTAATGTTAGGTTAGTGCCGCTTATGGAGATGTTGGCAGTTATTTTATTAGATTAAAAAAAATTATTAACAGACCATGAATGAACTTTGGTGAAAAATTTACTGTCTTGTGTCTTGACTGGTAGAAGTTGTATCTAAACCATTGTACGAATCAAAGATAAAATATGTGTCTCTTTAACGCTACAATTTGATAGATTTTCTAAAAACTGGATGCTAAATATTTCTTTTCTTTAATGAGGCTGCAACATTGGCGGTCAAGCCTTTGCAGACTCGGCATATTCCCCAGAACTGAGAGCCATTTTTTGTGGCACCATCTTGGCGACTCTCACTACGAATGTTGACGCTCTGATTACACTGAATCTTAGCTTTCTGTGGGTGTTAAAGAATCTAGATTTAATTATGCCGAGAGAACCCGAACCAAATGGGCCCTCAAGGTATCTTTTACATGTCATATAACCATATGACATTCGTGCTCAAGATTTTCGCATCCAGAAAATCCGACGACTCAGCCTGGGCTTGAACCCGCGATCTTGGGCTTACGAGGCGGACACGTTTAACCTCTTAGTCAGTGAGCCGCCAAGGATATTAAATATAGAACAACCGGTTTGTAGATAAAATGATTTTGCTTAATTATCTCGAAAAATAACGAATAAATAAATATTAAATATAGAACAACCGGTTTGCAGATTAATTGTTTTTGATAATTATCTCGAAAAATGATGAATAAATATTAAATATAGAATAACCGGTTTCTAGGATTATTAATGCTTGAATTATCTCGAAAAATAACGAATAAATAAATATTAAATGTAAAAAACCGGTTTGTAGATTAATTCTTAATGCTTGAATTATCTCGAAAAATAACGAATAAATAAATATTAAATGTAGAATAACCGGTTTGTAGATTAATTGCTTTTGCTTATTTATCTCGAAAAATAACGTTTGATAAGCAACAAATCAAGGACTTATACTGCGCGAAATTGGATGTGGAGAAGCGAGTTACCTGTAGCGCAGCGGCCGGCACCGAGAATATCATCGCCTCGTTGAACACCGGGTTCCGGTCACCTCTCTTGACCGATGTCTTCTTCTTGCTGATTTTTTTGCCCTTCTGCAGCAGGTAGATTTTCACAAAGGGATCTTAAAAAGAAAAACACCAGAACTGTGTATTTTTTTACGATAGAGTGCTTAAGAAAACATGATATTCCGGTAATGAATGTAGCTTTCACTACGTTAAGGGGACGCATTACCCAAAAATTTATATCCAGTATTTTTATCGCTATCGTTCAAATTAAACTATTTTTACAAAGAACTAACATTAAATAAGCATATGCAACAAATTATTAATATTGAAATGTTAGTTTAGTTATTAAAAATAATAATGATTTTTCAAAATACTACTCCTCCCACAATTTAGGGAATTTTTTAATGGATTTTTTTCAAAATGTTCCCACAACATTTATAGTTGGTATGGATATTGAGCTCCAGTTAAACAAAAATTGTTATGCAGATTTATGTATAAAAATAGCCAAAAAAATAAGATTTTTTTTCTAAATTTTTAACTTCATCGCCATTTAAAAAAATTCTAATCACACTAGACCTTATCCCATACCAACTTTTGTTTATGGTAAACGCCTTAATGCAGGAAAAAGAATTTGGACCTCTACATTTATTAACTTAAAAGCCTTAGGCTTTTAACCATTCATAAGCTAAAAAAATTAATATCTAAAAAATCAAGAGAAAATTTCAAAAACAATTTTGCAAAACCACCATATTATTTTCAATAAACCTTTATCATTATAAATGATACCGTCTTTTTTTGCAATATCTTTATATCACAGAGTTCTAGCATGTTTAATTATTTTCTGGGCAGCCCTAAATTTTAGGTAATGTGTCCCCTTAACCTAAAGAGAAATTGGATATAATTTTTCATGACTAAAAATCAACAATTTTTGTATTGTTTCCAAACTTATTGGATATGCTTAGGTATTGATTTTTATCATACGTTTGTGAGTAGATGATTAACGTAAATATAATTTTTAAAAAGCACTCTAACCTGGTGATTATCAATAACTAAGCATATCAACAAGATCAGAAACAATATGTACAAAATGTTCTATACAATTCCTGAAAAGCTCTATCTAATTTTTTCTATAGGTTAACATTAATGGAGTTAGCTTTGCTTTCGGAAATTCATGTTCCATTAAGGTACAAGGAACAAAAGGAAGGTTCAAACTATTGAATTTTCATTTTAATTTTTTATCACTAAATTGTGTTTTTACGAAAAAAACCTTATGTATTTGAATATGGGACAATTTCCTAATACGATAGTTAATTTCATTATAATTTTGTCGACATCTATAAACAGCATTATTTCGAAATACCAATTTTTTGACTTGAGGTCCTTACTTCATCCTTTTCTATTTTACTTGATGGGTTGAAATTTTTTGTAATGTTGTATACAGGTCTGTTCAACACAGTGAACCTTAAATATTCTAAAATCATAAGTGAACAAAAATAAGGAGATTTCTTAATTTAAGAAATGCTATAACTAAATTTTTTAGAATACAAACTTAAAATATGAATAGTTTATCATCAAATATTTTTAATTTGACTTTCCAATCAATCAGTTCTGATTTATATTTCATAGCATTAAGTTTTTAAAAATATAAAAATTAATCGGGAATAGAACATTTCCATTGCTAAAACAGTGAAACCAATAAACAAACTTCTACCTCTGTAAAAGTTGTTTTTCCTTTATATCAGTCTTTGCTCAGCCAAAACAACTACAGGATTTTGTTTGTTCTTTAACCTCTTGGGACCTGGCGTCCCCATTTGGGGACAATTTTTAAAACCTCTCCACAAACAATTAACACGTTAATTGACGTTACACATGTTAAAAATTGACCTGGTCCGATAGAATAAGATAAAAATATCAGTTTTCAGCCTTTCATTACAGGTATCAGTCATTTATTTCTAAAAAGAAAATGAAGTTGAACGAGGGTCAATACGATATTAGAGTACTTAAAAATGATTTTAATTTTTTTCTCAAGCTTTTCAAAAAGTTCTTTTAGTAGTTCATTTCAAAGGATTTTTGCCTTTAAAACAATGTTAAAATAATCTGTTAACTACAAAGAAGCGATGCGGCCATTTTTGTTGCATTTATAGCTAAAGAAATATGTGTATTTTTAGTTGCTAGTATCCATGGAGTTTAAAGCGTGTCTCTAAGTACTATTAAACATAATTTTTTAAAAACAATTTTTTTGAAAAACACACTTCTTAGCATATAGTATTTCTATGAAAAGTATGTTTAAATTAAAAATATACCTGTAGGATTTTGCTCAATTCAATTGATTTTTTCAATTTCAATTGATTTTTAATTATAATTTCTTATCAATCAGTTCTAATTTATAATTGAATCTTAATTAAGAAACACTACAAATTAATGGTAGACAGAAAATTCCATTGCCAATAGTGAGACATGGTGAAATACTACCTCTGTAAAAGTTGTTTTTCCTTTATAATAGACTTTGATCAGCCAAAACAGCTACACGATTTGTTCTTTAACCTCTTAAGACCCGATCAAAATTCTACACTTATCCTTACACACTCCTTAATCTAAACATACTTTTCAAGCAAATATATGCTAAAAGGTACTTTTATTCAAGGATTTTTTTTTTCAAAACTATGTTTATATTTACTGAGGGAAATAAACTCGAAAAATAAATTTTTTGTGTGCTATAAATGCAATAAAAAAGGACGTATCACTTATTTGTAGTTAATAGATTATTTTAACATTGTTTTAAATAGAAATTAATTATACTTTTTTAAGAAATCTATTATTGTATTTACACTCGTTGATCTTCATTTTTTAATAGAAATAAATTACTGAAACCTGCAATCAAAGGCTGAAAACTGATACTGGATCTTCTTCTATCGAACTAGGTTAATTTAGGAACTAATTAACGTGTTAGTTGCTTAGGGAGGGGGTGGGGTTGAGTGTCTTCAAATGTGGACGCAAGGTCGCAAGAGGTTAATAGTAGCCACTAGTTCGTATATGAGGCACTAACTTTTTTTTTCATTTTAATTAATTTTTTAATTACAATTTCTTATCAATCAGTTCTAATTTATAATTCAATCTTAATTTTAAAATATTACAAATTAATGGTGGGCAGAAAATTCCACTTCCAATAGTGAAACATAGTGAAATACTACCTCGGTAAAAGCTGTTTTCCTTTATAATAGACTTTGCACGGCCAAAGTAACTGTTGAATTTTCTTTTTTAAAAAACTAAATTTCATTGCACAAATGACGTGTACAGTTTAAAAATTTCAATACGAATATATAACTCGAATTTATAGTTAGAAATATCAAGCATACAACCAGCTATCGAAATGGATTGTTTTTCTATTAACCCTTTCAGTCCCAGTGGTGCCATTTGGCATCATCACTATCAATATTTTTTTCTTAATGTTTATGTCTCGTTATGACATCCAAACACACATTATTTATTTCCTCACACTATGTTCTATTCGACAATATTTTACATTTATCTCAATAGAAATCAGAACTACTAATTTTTTTATTCAGAAAATATCTAACAAGCGTTTCACCTGATTTTTGAAAAGTTCACTTCAGTTCCTCATATTTTAAACACAATTTATACTATTTCGGTTAAATTAACTATTAATTTTTTTAATAATATGTTCAGATACCTTAAAATATATAACTCGAAGGGTTTTTAGGTAATATATACATTTTTTATTTTGTTGTTTTCCACAGTTAAAAAAATTTGGCATTATTTCAAAAACCATATAAAAAATTAAAATGATTTTTTCTTATGAAAATCTTATATTTGACCTAAAATAAGCTTACTTTGTGAATATCAGATGTTTCTGTAGTGTAGTAAATTTTTGGGAATGAAAGGGTTAAATTTTTAAATTATACAGTTTCGTGACAGATAATAAAGTACAAAATATTGCACTGTCTAAAATCTTTTCCGGATTTTTTGGCAGAAACTTTGCGTTTAATGGGCGACTTCCGAAAACAAACACTCGTAAAAAAAACTTTGCAATAAAAAGTTTAATCGCAAATTCCAATCTCGTGAAATAGATTATTCTTACCCTAAAATATGTATCTTTGTACATACAGTATAGTTTAGTTTGAATTATCGTAGCACTAGAGCTTCACAAGGGCTATTGGCGACGGACGTCGTATTTCAGAACCACAGTCAAGTGACGAGCCGACACCTGAGTAGGCGCACAACGCAACCGTTAAGGGCGACATCGTACGCAGCATTAGGATAGTTTGGAGCATATTTAACGTGCACTTCCTCTGCACGGGGTATTATTCGTCGGACATTTTTGGCTGCACTGGCCGTTGATAGGTCGGCAGTTATTTTGGCGATGCCCGGACCCGAACCTGGGATCTTTCGCATGCTAGGCGAATGCTTTACTGACTGGGCTCCCCAGCCCCACAACAACTACAGGATTTTGTATGTTCTTTAATAGTAGCCCCTAGTTCATAGGTGGCACCAGAGATGGGTGTTTTCGTATTCGTAAATTCGAATCCGAATTTGATTCACAGCACCTTAACGTGTCTATCCGAATATGAATACATTTGTGGTAAAAAAAAAAATACCAAATCAATACTAGCTGCATTTTAGAATATTTGTAGCGACTTTTAAAAAACTTGAAAAGCTTTCCTAGCATTTTTATAATACTTTTTTTGAAATTTCAGAATTAAATTTCATTTTTTTTCGTAGTATAATTTTTCTTAATGTGATGGCAACACTGGCAACTTGCCGCCACATTAATAAGAAGAAGAATATTACAAAAAAATAAAATTTAATTCTAAAATAAAAATATATATATTATAAAAATACTAGAAATGAGTTTTAAGTTTTTTTTTAGGTTCAGTTTAAAATTATTCCAACATGCATTTAGTATTGATATGGTATTTTTTTGTAATTTTAGAATTAATTTTTTTTTCGTAGCACTTTTCTTCTTAAAGTGTTGGCAACACTGGCTCCATACCCTACCAATTCAGCTCTCCATCTGAGCAAGCACACAAGTCGGAATATATATGTAAAATACCCTAAGCTACCCTAAGCTCTCCATGCGCGTCCCGTCGTTAGCATTGGGGGTCACGTGATCATCCACTCAATTACTTTAACTTTTATCTCTATATGTAAATACCTTCTGTTTCGTATGTTGGAAAAGCAAGGGGTTCCTTTGTACTCTTCAAATTTAAATATCTTTATTTCCCTATTTTCAAAGATTTTTTTAAAATTATAAATCGTTTTATTGGTTAAACTTAATACATATTTTTTAAATACTAAGCAAAAATTTCACATCTATTTTTAAATAAATTAATACCCCCCCCCCCCCCCCCCGAAAAATTAATAATAATAATAACTATTTTAGCGTTTGTTTTCAGCCTAAACAATGAAAATGTTATGCTTATTTTTTTTTACTGTCGAATTTATTTTCCAACTTAAGCGTACGATCATTGTATAAAAATTTTAAGAAAAGAACACATTTTAATAGTTGCAGCAGCATTTTATTACAGTGAAAGTAACCAATATAGAACAAATTCCCCAATACATTTTTTCAATAGTAATCGTTTCATAAAATTTTGTGCAACTCTACATAATTTAAAAACAATGCTTACTACATAAAATATTAGTAATTGCTTGGTGATACCAAACTTCGTGATGTCGCTATTAAGGTAGGCGAATACCCAAAATTCTAAAGTTTTTACTATTACTTTAATATTTTCCAAATTTGGCATAGTGATTTCAAATATGATGAATAATACTATTTAGGCATTTTTTTTAAATTTAAATATATTTTATTTATTTTAAACGGTGTTTTTCTACTAAAAAAAAAGGTTTACGCTAACAAATCTACCACATTGAATTTTCCTCCTATAAACATTAATAGTGTGTTAAATTCTTCGTTTTGAACTGATGCATGCAATGATCCTCTAGCTAGAGTTATCAGACGGAACGGTCGTTCCGCCCGCCAATCTCAAAATGACGCCAAGGGCTAAACGGCAGTTATGTATATATACAGAAAACATTTCGCTATGTTAACAGCGAAATTGATTTTATTTTCTACCAGGCAAACTAAACTTCGTAGAACAATAAAAAAAATACAGTAAAGAGGTTTCGTAGATTACTTTCAATAAAAAAATTTTGGTTATTCTAGAGTCAAAAACAGCGGAGAAAAAAAATATGGAAATTTTCGAAAATGAAATCTTTCGAGCAGTTTTAGTCACATTTTGACCTAATTTTTGAAGTGACCTACAGCCATTACTAGACCATTAATCTGGAAGAGGTTTTTACTAAAAGATTCAGAATGCTCCAATTAAGCCTCTTTCATAGGTTTGAAGTTTCAAAAAGAACTCTTTCTATTTTTAATTAATTAAAATCTATATTACCTTTGGCGGTATGAATGTGCGATAAACAAGCCATCCTAGCGGCCAGGTACCTCCGAAAACGAGCCACGGTTTACTGTATTTTCATCGAAGAGCCGCATAGCAGCGCTGTTAACTATTAAGTTATTATTACAGCTTCTAAAATAATTGATTAATCTAATATCTGAATAGACAGATTCAAAAAAAAAAAAAAATCTAATTAATAAACGGAAACTCTTCATTTCAACTTTTTGGCGTTTTTATTTTAAAAAAACTAATGAATAACTCGAGTAGATGAATCAATAAAGAAATGTAAACAAACAGTCATATTTGCCAATTTGGTTGCCATATTCAGTTACCAATACCATTAAAAAATAGTTTTGTTGGTTTTTTCTTCATAAAAAGTAAGAAATATATTTTATCCCTAAAAATTATTGAGGAATAATTAATTATGTCAAAGTAATCTTTGCTTATTTTTTATGAAAATAAATTATATTTGTTTCTAAAATTTATTGAGGAATATTTTATTATGCCAAAGTAATATTTATTATTAAAGTTACATTTTTTAACATGAGCTGTTACTAAATGTTTGTATTATAATACATAACCGTAATCTAAGAATTGTATTTGGTTATTGTTTTTTCTTGAATAGGCTGGATATTTTTTTAGTTTAATAAAAGTAAATTGAAATTAAATATGCCGACAAAAGTGAAAAAAAAAAACTAGGCATAAAAGACGGATGTGGTACTCTAAAAATAACAGCTGCGATGTAATCTCGAAATGTGTCGAAAACAATACATCTGGAATAAAACGTCATCTAGAAACTGTTCCTGAAAATAACAAACGGGAACGTTACGATAATGAAGATTCGGTTATTAAAACTGTTCCTATTTTTCAGTTACAGATGTGACAGGGGAGATTTTTTCCCTTAAGCTGTTTCTACTAAACGATTGAGAATGCCCCAATTCAGGCCCTTTCGTATGTTTGAAGTTTAAAAAACATTTTTTCTATTTTTAATTAATTAAAATCGATATTATCTTAGGCGGTACGGTTGTGCGATTAACTAGCCATCTTAGCGGCCGTATTACCTCCCGAGACTGCGCCAACTGAGGTCTGCTATATTTTCATCAAAGAGCGTCAGAGTTCAAAAACACAACGAACAAGCCGATATTACAGTTTCTAAAATAAATGATTTATCAAATACTATATATGAATCAGCAGACTGAAAAAACTTTGGAATTCTAATTAATAAACGGAACGCTTCATTAAAAAGCTTTGGCGTTTATTTAAAAAATATATTTCAACAGCGATAATGGAATGGTTGATCTTGATCTATAAATGTAAACAGTCATATTTGGTTGTCAGATTCAGTTCATATTAGCTCAAACTTTTAAAACCCTTTGCTTTTTCTATGAAGAGTAAGAAATAATATTTCTTTGGTTCTCAGAAGTTATATAGCTCTCTATAAACATTGAAATCATGTCGTCAATTTTGTAGTCGTATTGTGTCTGTATCTTTTGTTATTTAAAAAAAAAACTGATATCCCCCCAAAAAAACTTCGTAAAAGTAAACAAACGCCAATCTCAAAAAAAAAAAAAAAAAAAAAACTATTTTATCAAAAAGCAAGTTCATTATGAAAGTTGTGGCAAAAAAAGCCGTGATATAAAATGAATGCCAATCTCTTGTGTAAAACTTCCTGGTCATAATAAGTAGTATAATTTAAGTTTTGCTGCCATAAAAATATTGCACTGTTTGAGGTTGGTGCACAACTTAATCCCCCTAAAAATTTAAATCACGCAAATGAACTTGAATTACTAAATCAGAATAACGAAGGATACTTTGAAAAAAAAAACTTTAACAAATGTATGATCTCAATACATTTATATAAAGGTATAGAAGGTGGTTAAGAAAGGCACCAACCTCAAACAGTGCAATATTTTTATGGCAGCAAAACTTAAATTATACTACTTATTATGACCAGGAAGTTTTACACAAGAGATTGGCATTCATTTTATATCACGGCTTTTTTAGCCACAACTTTCATAATGAACTTGCTTTTTGATAAAATAGTTTTTTTTTTTTTTTTGAGATTGGCGTTTGTTTACTTTTACGAAGTTTTTTTGGGGGGATATACAAATTACAAGAAAAGAAGTTATTAAGAAAAATGTTATAAATTAAATACAAAAAAATGGTTTTTTTCCGATTAACTTACACTTGGAAATTTTTTTTAAAAAAAACTTGTACATTTACACCAGATGTTAGAGGTTCATGGCACAGATATATATTGAAATAACATCTGTAAACAATTTCAGGTCAATTAATGTAAAACTTTTTATACTAGAACTGTTGGCGCAAACCCCTTTTTTTGGGTGAAAAACACCGTTTAAAATAAATCAATTATATTTAAATAAAAAAAATGCCCAAAAAGCATTGTTCATTACATTTTAAATCATTATGCCAAATTTGGAAAAGATTAAAATAATAGTAAAGATTTTAGAGTTTTGGGTATTCGCCTACCTTAAGGGGTCACAGGAGTCTTAAAAATGTGCAAAGAAGGTACTACAAAGTAGAGTTTGATCTTTCATGTAATTTTTTAACTACTCAATATATAAGTATAATTTTTTACATGTAATTCTACAAGATTTATTTAATATGAAGCAAATTTTAAAATTTATGAAACTTTAGCCAAAACTAAAATAAATGATATTAAACATAAAGCTATTTCAACACATTGTGATTAGGCTTGAGCGGAAATTTTGAGGTCAAAATTGAAAAAATGACCAAGAAAATGACTTTATATTGTACAAATATGTACAAACAAAGACTTATACCTAAATTCTCAGGTCAATTTTAATTAGAAATTATTTTAAGAACTTTTTTCTAAAAAAATTATTAAAAATTTAAAATTTTGATTTAAAATTTTTTTAAAAAATAATTTCTAATTAAAATTGAGCTGAAAATTTAGGTATAAGTCCTTGTTTGTAGCCAAAACTAAAATAAATGATATTAAACATAAAGCTATTTGAACACATTGGGATTAGGCTTGCGCGGAAATTTTGTGGTCAAAATTGAAAAAATGACCAAGAAAATGACTTTATATTGTACAAATATGTACAAACAAGGACTTATACCTAAATTTTCAGCTCAATTTTAATTAGAAATTATTTTTTAAAAAAATTTAAAATCAAAATTTTAAAATTTTTAATAATTTTTTTAGAAAAAAGTTCTTAAAATAATTTCTAATTAAAATTGAGCTGAGAATTTAGGTATAAGTCCTTGTTTGCACATATTTAGAATATAAAGTCATTTTCTTGGTCATTTTTTCAATTTTGACCTCAAAATTTGCCGCGCAAGCCTAATCACAATGTGTTCAAATAGCTTTATGTTTAATATCATTTATTTTAGTTTTGGCTAAAGTTTCATAAATTTAAAAATTTGTTTTGTATTAAATAAATCTTGTATAATTACATATAAAAATTATACGTATGTATTGAGTAGTTAAAAATTTAATGAAATTGAAAACTATGCTTTGTAGTACCTTCTTTGCACATTTTTAAGACTCCTATTGACCCCTTAAATAATCATTTATTTCGAATTGAAGGCTTTAATGCGTCTTCAATAGTTTTCCCTCGCCAAGTATCTCTATTCATTTCTAACTCTTAAAACAAACGAGCGATTTTAAATCCAGTCTGAGGTAATTTTCACTCATTCCAGTGTCGAAAATGCAGTTCCCCTGTAGGAGTGGATTTCACTCCTTTGTTTAGTTACACCTTCGACGGGATCACTCCAAACTAGCGATTTTAACTTCGTCTGAGTTAATTTTCGCTCTTTTCCAGTGTCGAAAATGACCTTCTCCTACAGGAGTGGATTTCACTCTTTTGTTTTAAGAGTGATATCTATACGTAGGAGTCACAATTTTATTTCCGCCACCCAGTAGATTGTGTATAAAAGTTTTAGTAAAAGCACCCAATGCACTGTGTTGGCGTTTCTACCTAATTTATCAATTCTCAACAGCCTCATAGACCAAATTTCTAGTTTTGAAAAGCAACTACCACTTAAGAACAGATTTGTTTGATAAAATTTTAAGCACAATTCTTTTCGGCAAAAGAATCTCAAACACGAAAACGATGATGCACAAAGTGTAGCAAAACAACAATAAGTATAACTGGTACTTCATGTCTTCCATATTAAGGGCGTGCGATGAGTCATCCGGCCACGCTTGTGCATAGAGTTCGTTTTTCCAAAGACGATCACGCAAAAAGTCCGAATTAAACTTGTTGATAAAACCACCTTCAATCATTTCAAGCGCAGCTTTATTAAATTGTTCAAAACAACAAAAGCTTCTCCTCACGTATATGGTTTTATAAATAGTGTATAGAAAATCGTCGGAAAAATGTTTTTGTTTTGGCGGATTAGCTTCGATAGTTTTTAAAGTTCGATCAGGTCCTATAAGACACTCGGTACTGCTGAGATGAAACTCTTTCATGCTCTCAAAATACCAATCATTTTTTGCTATAATATCTCCCAGCAGCTTCAAATGTTCTTTCTCGCTTTTTACCAGAACATTTTTAGAAGTTTTAGAGATAAAACTTTTAAAATTTTTGTTCTGAACTGCTTCCGAGAGCTCTTGAAAGTTCTTTGGGCTGTAATCGTCAATCGGAAACGTTAGAAAATTAAGAAAAATCGCATTGTACAGGAATGAAATGACGCCTGCCCACACCAACCAAGTTGCCCACCAAATTGTCTTCTTCCATGTGCTAACTTCGACATCCAGAGGCTGTTTAAGGAGGCTTCCGAACAAGTTCAGGAATACGTTGACAGATTGCTGCTTTGAAGATGTCACGTACTTGGACACAGCAGTTGCTACAAGTACGAAACAAAGACAAAATATCCAAACATCGGTGCTAAATGGATACAAGAAAGCATTGAATTTCGGAGCCTTGCTGGCTTTCTCGCACATGAAAATCCCTTTAATTGTGTCATAAGGTACTGTGAAACGTGCGAAGTCAAAGTTGCGCTCACCCGTAGCGAAGTTTCCTATGCCTATATCGAATTTGTCTTTAAAACCAGATGAAATACCACTTAGAGTTGCTTCTTCAGTTACGTTGTAATTGAATTCTAATCTTTTAGAGAGATAATCCAACATATTAAATTCCGGCCGCATGGTAATTATGTTTCTATACTTTTTAATCAAGCCTCCAGGTGTTGTCACCAATCGTAATTTGTCAGGAAAATACATGTTTCGTTTAAAAATTTTTAGTTTTTCTTTAAAAATGGACTCTTATGCGGAATAGCTAACTAATCTTTTGTAGCATTATTAGTTGAATGAATTTTTTTTACGAGAAATTTATGTGAAGTTTTAAATATTTCAAATACATAAACTTTAACAGTTTAGTTTCTGCTAATAGTAACGCGCCAGTGCAGTTGGCAATAAAAGTGATATATATTTTGAATCTTAAAAATATTCAGAAAATAATATGAGTATATTGATCCTAATCAGTATAACACGGTATTTGGATACCTTAATTTACAAAAGTTTAAAAGTAAACACGATGCGACTGGTGTTAAAGATAGCACGCAATGTTTGAGATATACTCAATGTTTTCAAAACACTATTTTATATTTTCTTTAAAAATTGACACTTATTACAGAATAGCTAATTAATCTTTTGTAGAATTATTAGTTGAATAAATTTTTTACGAGTATTGTATGTGAAGCTTTAAAAGCTTCAAATACATAAACTTTAACAGTTTAGTTTCTGCTAATAGTAACGCGTCAGTGCAGATGGCAATACTAGTGATATAATATATTGTAATTATAAAATATTCAGAAAATAATATGAGTATATTGATCCTAATCAGTATAACACGGTATTTGGATACCTTAATTTACAAAAGTTTGAAAGTAAACATGATGTCACTGTGTTAAAGAAAGCACGCAATGTTTGAGACACACTCAATGTTTTTAGAACATTTTAACCAAAAACCATAATTAACAAAAGTTTGAAGGTAAACATAAAGTAATGTGTTAAAGAAGCACGCAATGTTTGACATACACTCAATGTTTTCAAGACATTTTAAACAAAATATATGATAAAAGTCTTTTACGTACTTCTACTTGATATTTCGTAGTGATTACGATCATCGATAACACCACATTTTTATAAAATTCCTAGTACCATTTTGACAACCGTTCTTATGATTTCAAGTTCTTTTCAAAGCTTGATGAACATGATGGTTGGTTTTGCTAGCTGGATTGTAGCTCCACGCAAGATGTGCATTTTCCAGACATCATCCAAGTAGTAATAATAGTTAAAAAAAAAACTAGGCTTCACTCTTAAAGGTGTTTAGTAGTCCGTAAAAAAATGCATAATAGGGGAGACCGGGTCTGGTTGATACAGGGTCAAGTTGATACAGTCAAAATAACTCCGTAATGCAACAGACGCAAACAAGTGGGTACTCGCTTGACTGGACTGCCGGTCCGTCCTCAGCAACCACTCGTGAGCACTGAGAGGAGGTTGCTTTGCTCTCTTGTGAATTAAATATTGGTTTTGAGCTGTAAAAGTTAATTTTTACCCCTGGTTTTGAAGTCTTATTGAAAGCTCAATTGTTAGTGGATTGTGTTATCAATAACATCACATTGTTACATGCTATAAAGGTGAGAATGTAGCCTAGTAGACTTTGTTTTAGCTGTTATTGGTTTCCCGTATTTTGTGGTTTAGTGTAATGGCGGCGGTTGGGTCAAGTTGATACGCTTAATTTGGGGTCAAGTTGATACGGTGTATCAACTTAACCCACACGAATTTTCATATGTTGTTGTCGATCAATGTGTTGAACTTTTGTAAAGACAATGTCATTGTTATGGTGTCTTTTACTCCCCATGCATCCCACCGCCTTCAGCCCATGGACATCTCTGTTTTTGGCCCATTTAAGAAGTTCTACTTTCCAGCTGCAGATAACTGGCTAATCAGTAATCCTGGAAAAACCATAACCATTTATGACATTCCTAATCTTGTAAACAGTGCGTTTTCGAGTGCGATGATGCCAAATAATATTGTAGCAGGATTCAAAGCTGCAGGGATCATGCCATTTAATCAAGACATCTTTATAGATGACGATTTTTTGTCAAGTTTCGTTACTGATCGTCAGCCTCCTACATCTACTGAAGTACCTCAGCCTTCTACGTCATCAGAAGTTCTTCCCTCATCTGGGGCCCGGATGGCCGAGTGGTAAGCATCGCAGGCCAGCAGTCTGCGTGCTGCAACGGGCGCGGGTTCGATTCCCGCCTTCGCCCTGGGTGTATTTTCCTCTCTTTGTGACAGTAAAAACTCTTTCTGTGTCTGTCTTACTTGACGAAGACTTATAAGCGGCTCACTGAGCAAGCACACAAGTCGGAATATGTATGTAAAATACCCTACCCTACCCTACCCTCTTCCCTCATCTACTTCCGAAAAAGAAGTACCTCAGCTTTCTACTTCAACAGAAGTTCGTCAGCCATATAATTCAACACAAGAAGTTCCTCAGCCTTCTACATCGAAAGTAAAGCTTTCAGAAATCACAGAAAAAGAATCTCCAAAACGAAAGCCATTTACCTCAACGACCCTTGGATATATGTTACAACTTGTTATGCTGTCATACGCAAAACAGGTGGGAAAGGCGACAACCTTTAAAGTCTTGTATTCTTACGGACACACCAATAATGAACAAAATTGAGGAAGACACAAAGGGGAGAGGAAGAAAAAAATCGATCAAAACAGAAAAACAAAAGTTAAAATTGTTTAAATCATTAGGGGGTAATCTTACCAAGAACAGAAAACCAAGAGCAGAAAACCCGACAAAAGAAGTTAAAAAAAAAAGAGAGAAACGAAGAAAAATTTAAAAAGAAAAATCTGACTCTGATGAAGGCGAATAGTCTTTTTGTTTGGTGTGCTTCAAAACATATTCAACATCAAAGCCTGGCCAGGACTGGGTACAATGCATATCCTGCAAGAAGTGGGCACACATCGCATGTGCTGAAGACAATCCATTTTACACGTGTTTCAATTGTCAATCAGATCCCAATTTCTCAGACTCGGAGTAATCAGTTACAATCAATGTAGGCCCTATCATGTAAAACTTTGTATCATATAAAGTTAAAAAAGTTGTAAAATAAAACACTTTTCGTAATTACTGCATTTTTTTTATTAGATATATTTAAATACTTCCTAGCACCGTCTCAGCTTACTCATATGCGTATCAACTTGACCCAATGCCGTATCAACTTGACCCAGATCAGGTTAAGTTGATACATATTGCAACATTTTAAAAAACATTTTTTTTTTGTCAGTACAAATTCAATTCCATTAAAATTAAAAAAATATCAGGCGTTTGCCAAACAGTTATAGTTACTAACTAGTTTGTTTCAAAATATTGACATAAAAAATTACAAAAATCAGAAAGTAAGAAGTGTATCAACTAGACCCGGTCTCCCCTACACATGATGGTCTTAGCTGTTAAACAATCTACAGTTACTCAAAGAATTGATGATACACCTTAGTTTTGACTGAAAAATCCAACTTCTAACAAATACAGGGTGGTTATAAGAAACGCTCTCTATTCGGAGTGGTCTGTAGCTTGAATGAATAATCTAAATGGACCAAAAATTGAGACACTTACTAATCAAGAAGGGGGAAAAAGAATGGAATCGTAAAAGAATCCTAAAAAAGAATCATAAAAAAGAATAATCATAAAAAACAAACTCGGTTCTTGGCCAGGGTTCTATTACGAGGTGTCGTCAATTATGGCCAATTACGGCCTACACAGCTAATTACGCCTCGTAATTTAAAACCCTATTCAAGAGACGAGTTTCTTTTCTTCGAAAAAGAATGGTATCATAAAAAAGAAACTCGTCTCTTGACGAGTTACGAGGTGTAGCCAATTATGGCTAATTACGGCCAACACATCCAATTACGCCCCGTAATTTAGAACCCTGGTCAAGAGACGAGTTCGTTTTTTATTATTCTATTCTTTTCCCCCCTTCTTGAATAGTAAGTGGTCTCAATTTTTTTGGGGCATTTGGATTATTCATTAAAGCTACAGACCACTCCGAATAGCGAGCGTTATTTTATAACCACCCTGTATTATATGTTATCTAGAAGACAGAACGTGCTTATATTTTAGCTTCCACACTACGTTTATAACGTAAAAAGTGGAAGGTTTTATAATCGTACAGTCCGTCCGTCTGTCTGTCCGTCCGTCCGTCTGGCTGTCTGTCACCCACTTTCACAGAACGGACCGAAAGTATCACAAACCAGTGGGATACATCTTTTTGAAGCAAAAAATCAGTGTAGGCTACATTCCAAATTTCATTAAAAAATTTAAATTAGAAGTTTATTTAAAAGTTGAATAACTAAAAATTTTATCTACATTCAAATAACATGCAAATTCCATTTTTATTCAATATTTTCACTGTTGCCATTACAACAAACGTACAAGAAACTTCATTTAAAATAAAAATAAAATTTTTGAAAAAATATTTACTTTTGTTTAATAATTCAATTTGGATTGTTGTAATAGCACAATATTGTTATTTTGAAGGCTCATTATATATGAATGAAGAAAGATGCATAAAAAATTCTAAATTTGCATAAAAAATATGTAAAGTTTCGCTTTTATTTTCAAAAAGCAACAATTATACTAATTTATTTTTTGAAATGTAAACTTGTGGCAGCAAAAAGGTATTTATTTAAAAAGTACATCAGCTTCTTCGAACTTCCAAAAAAAAAATGCAAACGATAAAGTTTAATTATCAAATTTGCAAAAGAATATTAAAGAAAATTATTAATTTGGGCTTATAAAAGTCTGAATTAGAACTAGCTAAAGGCCCTGTTTGCCAAATTTCTTTCTGAGGTGTTGTTAACGTGTTTCCTGTTGAGCGTAAATGATGTGTGGAAGCGGTGTAAGTGACAGATTCTGTAACAAACCAACTTGTTTACACATAATAGAAGGGTTCAATTACAATACAAATAAGGAAAATCTACAAAGAAATATCGAAAATTAAAGATTTTTCAAGTATTTGAAATAACCACAGGCACATTTTTAAATAAAAAAAATTATGGATACACCACATAAAGTTTTGCAAAATATAGCAAATAAATAAAGAGTCAATATTTGGTTGCATGTTATTAAGCTTTTATAATGTCCTCCAAACGTCTTGGGACTGATCCACCAATTTTTTTGGTGATATCCTGGAGATATCTTCTTATAACACTTGCTTTAAACGGCTTTTGTTCCTAATGTTAAGACTTTCGACCGCTGTTTCGAACGTGGCCCTCAAATTTTCGATAACATTTATATCAGGTGATTGTGGAGGTGTGTGCAATTGCTGCTTGCAATGAAAAAGACACCACAATTAACCTTACGCACCGTGTGTTTGGGGTCTTGCTGGAATATAACGTTTCCATCTAATCCCAATTTTTTTTCACTTTCTTTCAGATTTTTCTGAAGTATATTTATATAGATTTTATGATCTATTATTCCATCAATAAAAACTAAATTTCCTACACCATTTGAAGCTTTAGCGTTACAAGTCATCAATTAAGCTGTTGACATATTTCAAAAATTTCATTTTTAAAACTTTTGGACCCATTGCAATACCGTCATTTTTCTTCGAAAATTCACTACCACCAAAATATCGACTTGTAGCCAGTTGCAGACGCACATGTACTTATTTATACTGTCCTTTTGAATGTGTGAATTTTTCAGGAAATCCAAGTGTGAATCCAATTGGATTCGTATTCATAGATGTGAATCCAACTGGAATCGTATTCATAGATGTGAATACGAATAGATTCGGATTCATATTCATAGATGTATGGATTCGTATTCATAGATGTGAATCCAACTGGAATCGTATCCATAGATATGAATCCAAATGGATTCGTATTCATAGATGTGAATCCAAATGGAATCGTATTCATAGATGCGAATTGAACTGGAATAATTTTCATAAATGTGAATCCGAATAGATTCGTATTCATAGATGTGAATCCAAATGGATTCGTATTCATAGATATGAATCCAACAGGAATCGTATTCGTAGCTGTGAATCCAAATGGAATCGTATTCATAGATGTGAATCAAAATAGGTGTGAAAAACTTCGTATTCGGATTCATACTAACAAATATGAATCTATTCGAATTCCCAGTTGTGATTAAGAATGTATTCGTATTTGGATTGACACGTTAAGGTGCTGTGAATCAAATTCGGATTCGAATTTACGAATGCGAATGCGCCCATCTCTGGGTGGCACGAACTTTTTTCCATTTCAATTAATTTTTAATTAGAATGTCTTATCAATCAGATCTAATTTATAATTCAATCTTAATTTAAAAAAAAACAATGCAAATTAATGGAAGACCGAAAATTTCATTGCCAATAGTGTAACATAATGAAATAATTTTTGCTGGGGAGCCCAGTCGGTTAGGCATTCCCCTCGCATGCGGAAGGTCCCAGTTTCGGGTCCGGGCATCGACAAAATAACTGCCGACCTATAGACAGCCCATGCAGTCAAAAATGTCCGACGAATAATATCCCGTGTGGAGGGAACACACGTTAAATATCCTTCAAAATCCTAACGCTGCGTACGATGTCGCACTTAACGGTTGCGTTGTGTGCCTACTCAGGTGTCGGCTCGTCACTTGACTGTGGTTCTAAAATATGACGCTGTCGAAAATAGCACTCGTGTATCTCTAGTGAGACGATAATTCAAACTAAAACCTATAAGTGAAATACAATCTCTGTAAAAGTTGTTTTTCCTTTATAATAGTTTTTGCACAGCCAAAACAACTATAGGATTTTAAAAAAAAAACTAAATTTCATTGCACAGTGACTTGTACACTGTACAGTTTCCTAATTTCAATGCAAATATATAACTCGAATTTCTCGTTAGAAATATCACGCATACAACTAAGCTTTCAAAATAGATTATTTTTTCATTAAATATTTAAATAATACAGTTTCGTGACAGATAACAAGGTACAAAATATTGCACTGTATAAAACCTTTTCTGGATTTTTTTTTGCAGAAACTTTGCGTTTAATGGGCGACTTCCGAAAATAAGTGCTCGTAAAAAAACTTTGCAATAAAAAGTCTAATCGTAAACTCCAATCGTAAAAAAAGATTATTCTAACCCTAAAATATGTATAGTTGTACATACAAATAACAACAGTAGACATTATGCTCACCACAGATGGGAAATTAACCTAACGGGGAAAATAGCATTTTTAGTACTCCAGTAACTCTTTTATGTAAAATTGTTTGATTTAGATCTTATTATTTATACTTCAGTGGTGTACACAATAGGTACCGGGTAGTTATAAAATAACGCTCGCTATTCGGAGTGGTCTGTAGCTTGAATGAATAATCCGAATGCAACAAACATCGAGACACTTACTAATCAAAAAGGGGGGAGGGGAGAGAATGGAATCACAAAAAAAACTCGTCTCTTGACCAGGGTTCTAAATTGCGAGGCGTAATTAGTTGTGTTGGCCGAAATTGGCCATAATTGACGACGCCTCGTAATTTAACCCTGGTCAAGAGACGAGTTTGTTTTTTAGGATTATTTTTTATGATTCTATCTTTTTTATGATTCCATTCTTTTCCCCCCTTCTTGATTAGTAAATGTCTCAATTTTTGATGCATTTGGATTAATTCATTCAAGCTACAGACCACTCCGAATAGCGAGTGTTATTTTATATCCACCCTGTAAGTACTTGGTAATAAAAGAAAAGTAACAGAAGGGCTCATGTAAATATGTTCTATTGTAGAATATTGTGAGACATATCAATTTAAAATCCCTTCACTGTAGTTTTTTGTTCTAGCATAGAAACTGGGATGTATTAGCTCCAGAGTTGGATACATTAATGGGAAAATTATTAAAAAAAATTTTTGTCCATGCTGTCTTAATCATTGATTTATCGGAAAAGTGTTAAACCAAAAATGTCATAAAATGTATAAAATAACGGTACTTATTTTTTAAAAAATACACTTTCGTAAGGAAATTAAACAGACATACCAATTTTTTTACTAAAAATATTTCAATGCATGTAAATTAATTTAATTAGAATTAACAAACCCAGTCCATCAACATATAAAAAAAAAGTTAATGAGCCTATTTTTGGGTAGTTTACATTGATAGAATGGTCCAATTAATATTTTACTTGTAGCATATAAGGTAGACTAACCAGTGAATGAACGTTTTTAAGAGGTCACGTTCGCCAGTGAATGAACACCAGGATATAATGACCAGGACAACCAACCATTGTCAGATAGCTTCCTACTGCATGGGAGCAAGTCAGTGTTGCCAATCCATCTAGTGGAATGATTTTCAATCCTTATTTTTTAAATTATATTTACCAAATGTTCATCCACTGGGGTCTGTTCACTCACTGGTCAGTCTACCCTAATTACATTTTAAAATAGTTTCTTGACATTTCTATTGAGTATGAAATATTGCCCGAAAAGTAAATCTATTGCTTTATCAGTCTAAATATAGGTCTGTGACACATAAGGCCAACAATGCAGTCTACGTTTCAATAGTACTTCAGATCTTTTAAATGTGCTTTATAACTGTCATTTATTATATTTATTACACGGTCATTTATTTCATTCGTTTGTCAGTCTGACTGGAACCAACGAGCTTATAATAGGGGTAGAGCGGCCTAGGGAAGGTTTCTACTACGGAGCCGGTGGCACTCAGATAACTTCTCATACAGTCACGTGGTTTACCACGTGACTATGAGAAAGGGAAGTATATTTGGCAAGTTATCGTGCCGTTTGGCGCTTTTTGAAAAAATAGCGCCGAATTTCAAAACATTTTGTCTTTGTTTTGGAATGTTTTTTTGGTTGGATTAATGTTGCGTTAGACCTACTGATTATGTAGGTCTTTTGATAAACACTTCACTTTAATTTATTAACGGCTAGGATATTTTTATGCATATTTGTAAAAAATATATACAAATCTGTTGTGTGTAAGAAAACTTAAGAACACACTGTTCACTTCATTCAACTAATTTTGTGAAAAATGAGCCAAATCAAACTTTGAAAAATTATATATATATATAATACTTCCTCCTTTCTTATGAACTTCGTTGCAGTTAAAAGCACAACAAGAAACAACCATTTTTGCAATAATTTAGCTGCTGCGAATATCACGAACCTTTCCTATACCGATTGCCATAGCAAAATACATAAACAGCCTGCTCGTAGTAGGAGGTGCAATCACGTGACCCTAGGAGGAATTCTCTTCATGTTGGTTTCACGGTATGGTTGAAATTAGCCGCTCTACCCTTATTATAAGCTCGTTGACTGGAACCACTAAAAGCTTAAGGCGTCACAGGAGTCTTAAAAATGTGCAAAGAAGGAACTACAAAGCAAAGTTTGATCTTTCATGTAAATTTTTAACTACTCAATATATAAGTATAATTTTTTTACATGTAATTCTATAAGATTTACTCAATATAAAACAAATTTTAAAATTTATGACACTTTAGCCAAAACTAAAATAAAAAATAACAAACCTAACACTATTTTAACACATTGTGATTAGGCTTGCGCGGCAAATTTTGAGGTCAAAATTGAAGACATGACCAAGAAAATGACTTTATATTGTACAAATATGTACAGACAAAGACTTATACCTAAATTCTCAGCTCAATTTTAATTAGAAATTATTTTTAAAAAAATTTCAAATCAAAATTTTAAAATTTTTATTAATTTTTTTGGAAAAAAGTTCTTAAAATAATTTCTAATAAAAATTGAGCTGAGAATTTAGGTATAAGTCTTTGTCTGTACATATTTGTACAATATAAAGTCATTTTCTTGGTCATGTCTTCAATTTTGACCTCAAAATTTGCCGCGCAAGCCTAATCACAATGTGTTAAAATAGTGTTAGGTTTGTTATTATTTATTTTAGTTTTGGCTAAAGTGTCATAAATTTTAAAATTTGTTTTATATTGAGTAAATCTTATAGAATTACACATAAAAAAATTATACTTATATATTGAGTAGTTAAAAAATTACATAAAAGATCAAACTTTGCTTTGTAGTTCCTTCTTTGCACATTTTTAAGACTCCTGTGACCCCTTAAACTGAAAAAGGCAAGGGACAGAATTTGATGCACAAATTACTAGTTGTACAGCTGTGGAAATAAAAAAGTACCCACTTGAGGTTATTTCATCCGTTAGTCACCCTATAGAATCGGACCTTTTTGAGATTGCGTACAATTAACATTCTGATTTAATTGCACGATACAAAATTTGCATAAGGGACCGTCTTCATATTAAAAATATTACGAACTTTGAAATTTCCAATGGCAACACCCAATTTTAATAACTTAGAAATGTTAAGCACTCTTGAAAACCCTTAAATCTAAGTTTTTGTTACATTTGGATGAATATTTGACGAGCTATTTAATCGAATCACTTGTGGACCTTTTGGGGACCAACTCTAAAATGACAAGCAAGTATGCATGCAAGGTCGTCTTTATTTATCAATCACACGTAATCTTTTACACAGTCCCCTAAAGGGTAATTAAAAAGTATTTTGTGATTTACTCAGCAAATTATGAATAAAATTTTTTAAAAATTGGGATTTCGCTTAAACTTCCTGTCTTAAATTTATTTCTTTAAAAATGATAAGGGGTTTCTATTCATATTTTTTTAAAAAATTAATATAATAATTATTTAAAAATATAAAAATTGCTTTAAATACCCCAATATTGAATGCATTTTGTTTGGGTTATTATAATTTCATTTCAGTAAAAAATTCGTTTAATTATCTTAATTATTTATAGATTGGGATAGTTTTTTATGTGCAACTCATTTAACATTATGGGACCTAAACTTTGCACGTCTCTAACTCCCCTAATAATGCTTAAAAACTAATAAAATTTGGCATTTCGTATTAACATGGGTCATAGATTTGAAATATGGACTCAAAAAGGGGTGTTACTATTGGAAATTTTAAAGTTAGTAACATTTTTAATATGAAGATGGCCCCTTATGCAAATTTTGTTTCATGCAATTAACTCAGAATGTTAATTGTCCAAAATGTCAAAAAGGTCCGATTCTATAGGATGACTAACGGATGAAATAACCTCAAGTGGGTACTTTTTTATTTCCACAGCTGTACCTATTGAACGGTACAATAAAATTTTGGTGTAAATCGCTCATGCGCAAAGGGTAGTTACCATAGAAATTTTTTGGTTTTAAAGGTATTGCTGTCTGTCAACTCTATAGAGATAGAAAAACCGTGCGCTATCGCCCACTATCTCGAGGAGAAACGTAATGGTGAAACCAGGGTGATTTTTGTGCCGAAGCATCACCTGAACATGGCGGCGATTGGCATAGAAAAAATCAGTACTAAAATTGTGCTTTTTTTTAGAATCATGATTCTTGAGTTGATTCCAGTTGATAACTGCAAATATTTTGAATTTCCTTTTGTGAGTCTCAAAAATAATGCATATTATTAAGTAACCGAAAATATGCAGAGTTACTTGTTGATAATTTGGTATTATTGATTTTATATTCATCGTTAAGCCTAGCCAATCATAAAATGTCATTCAAAATTGAGTCTGACATTAAAATTATTTCACTGAATAGAAATAGAACTATCCAAAAAATGATACTGATTCATGTATCATAAAAGTAAAATCCACGTCTACAAAAAATTTCAAAGAGCCACCAGCACCAAGATAACAGCTTCTAATAAATGCGCAATTTTAATACTGTCATTTTTTACGAAACTGGCCCCATGTTGAGGTGTTCAAAGGAAACAGATTTTGAACCTCCGTTTCCCCTCTAGATAATAGGCGATAGCACACGGTTTTTTTTTATCTCTATGGCCAACTAATCCATTCATTTAGGATAATTATATTTTTACCTGCTGATTCTTTTTCTTCGGCCCACACTAGGTTCCTAGCCTTGACTAAAACGACGGTTAGCCTTTCGGCAGTCGGCAGGTAGCTCAGAGAGAAAAGCAGCTCCCCGCAGCCTACAGGTCTCTGCAAAACGTAAAGCAGCTCATAAAGTATTCAGAAAATATCTTTAACTTTGTGTGTGAAACGTGAGAGGATTCACGAATTAAACAACGTATATTATTGGTGCAAATCTTTTATTTGTTGGTATTAGCATTAAGAAACTAGATTAAACAGATCTATATTCAATTTAAATAGAGGGATCCCTTACTAAATTAGCACAAAGTCTTCCAGGAAAGAGTTTGGGCGTAGTGTAGTCTTGATAACTGTTGTAGAAATCCTTAAGATGTACTTTAAATATAAATACCAAAAAACTTTTTAGTAACCAAAAAGAATATATTATGCATCACACGTCCGAAAAAAAAATATTGCAATTTTCCCAAAGAACAGGGGAAACTAGCAATTACTCTACGAAAAAGATGGCACTTTCGCTAACATCCTAAATGAATTACCACACAATCCGCAGAATGGAGTAATTTGCTTTAACAGCGAATCCATTAAAAGTGAAGGGGAAAATGTACAAAGCAGATGCCCAACATTTCCCTGTGACGTTCCGGATTTTTTAACAGTATATTTGCATTTCGAATGGCTTCGTGGTAGTGCTTAGCATTGCCACACCACAGGTCCGGGAATCGACTCACGGATTGGGCGAAGTCGACTCACCCCTCTATTCCTTAAGTCGATAAAATGAGGACCAAGCATGTTTGGGAACTAAACACTGGAGGTTCCGCGTGAGGTTGATAACGTTAACAGGGACATATGCCTAGCACCACAGAGAAATTTGTCTCATAACCTGAAATGGTCCCGACAGGACTTGGCCCACGAACGGGCTGTGGCGCACAGGAGTTTAGTTTAATTATATTTGGTATTTCAGTTAAAATTTAAGCTTTAACATCTTGCTATCCGTGAGCGGCAGTCAAGATTTGCGTGGTTCCTTCAGATCTACCAAGGCCAGTTTCAGGTCCTACTGGTCAAGTTCAGTGTTGGTGAGCTTGTCCCGCCAGGGGAAAAACCTCTTGATTTACTAGGAATCTTAACGTATTCAGATCTGCTTGGCAGACATTGGTGAGAGAAAACCAGTTTCTCCCTTGGTTCTTCTCTCGTAGTACAAATATGGAACTCTTCTCTTTTACGAATCGGGGTTGCTGAGAGAGAAGAACCAAGAGAGAAACTGGTATAGACAGGTCGATGAAGGGTTTTTCCCCTGTACTCTTCACATGCTTTTTGAATTTCAGTTACAAATGTAAGCTTTAACCCTTTAACTACTTAAACGGCTCCGACGGCCGCACTAGTAAGGATTCGATAATGCTATTTCTATAACAAGTTACGCGGCAACAAAGTGTTGAGCCTTACCCTCTTGCTATCCGTGAGCGGCAGCCACGATTTGTGTGGTTCCTTCAGGTCCACCGAGGCCAGTTTCAGGTCCGACTGGCCGAGTATGATGTTGGTGGACTTGTCATCAGGGAAAAAAAACCTTGATTGACTTAGAATCTTCACGTATTCAGGTCTGCTTGGTGTACATTGGTGACAAGGAACCAGTTTCTCTCTTGATTCGTCTCTCGTAGTACAAATATGGAACTCGTGTCTGGCACGAATCGGGGTTGTTGCGAGAGAAGAACCAAGGGAGAAACTGGGTTCCTTACACCAGCTTAGGCAGTGACTTGCTATAGATACTAAGGATCCCTGATATAGACAGGTCGATGAAGGGGTTTTTCCCTTGTACTATTCACATGTTTTAGAATTTCAGTTACAAATGTAAGATTTAACCCTAAACGGCCTGGACGGTCGCTCTGGTAAGGATTCGATAATGCTATTTCTATAACAAGTTACGCGGCAACAAAGTGTTAAGCCTTACCCTCTTGCTATCCGTGAGCGGCAGCCACGATTTGTGTGTTTCCTTCAGATCTACCGAGGCCAGTTTCAGGTTCGACTGGCCGAGTACGGTGTTGGTGGACTTGTCCCGCCAGGGGAAAACCTCTTGATTTACTAGGAATTTTAACGTAATCAGATCTGCTTTTCAGACATTGGTAACAGAAAACCAGTTTCTCCCTTGGTTCTTCTCTCCACCCTGTATAATCTCGAAGAAGGGTTTTTTCCTTTGTACTATTCACATGTTTTTTGAATTTCAGTTACAAATGCAAGCTTTAACTACTAAAGCGACCTGGACCACAGCACTAGTACGGATTCGATAATGCTATTCCTATAACAAGTTACGCGGCAACAAAGTGTTAATCCATACCCTCTTGCTATCCGTGAGCGGCAGCCACGATTTGTGGGGTTCCTTCAGGTCTACCGAGGCCAGCTTCAGGTCCGACTGGCCGAGTACGATGTTGGTGGACTTGTCGCAGGTGAAGGCGGTGCATTTCAGTACGCGGTCCCTCAGAGTCATTCTCGGGGCGCTGAACACGAATCTCTCGTTGTACTCCGGATCCTTGTTGTCCCGATGCAGCTGGGGGGAAGATAATAAAGTTAATTTTATTATTTTACTAGCAGTATGGTCCCGCCTTACTGGGAACCCGTTAACTTCGCATTGCTTCCACTGAACTGAACTGAAACTCTGGAAGGAGCATCCCATGAAAAGCTGATGAAGCCTATTTTTGGGTCACTTGGCGACAGCTTTAATTGATAATATGTGGCGAGCGATTAGGCTTGTGCCGACGACATCCAATGCAAATTGTTAAGTCAAGGGTCAATTGTGATCAGCGAATTCATGCCAAATGTGGCACATATTCTCAATAAAGCTGTCGTCAAGTGACCCAAAAAATAGGCTTCACCAGCTGGGATGCTCATTTCATGAGATGCTAATTCCAGAGTTTTAGTTCAGTTCAGTGATTGCTTCCCTTTAGAGGCATGCTTACTTGTGAAAATACCAGAGACATAACATAGAGTGGACTGCGCATTCACAGTAAAGCAGCTTAGGGATGGAAAACCAAAACCGGTTTTCAAAAAACCGGTGGTCCCGGTTTTGACTGAAAACCGGTTTTTTTTGTATGAGGCCCTTCGGAACCGAACACCGGTTTTTTAGGGAAAAACCGATGGAACATAGAAAACCGGTTTTTTCTAAAAAACCGCCATCCCTTGCAGATTAGCATTATGTCCTAAACATCATAAATCGCCAAGAGGGGAAAGGTTGCTACATATGGCAACTTAACGATACTGTTTCGTTGCGAACTATTCCAAATTGTCGCAAGACCTGAAGATCAGCTAGCAAACTGAAGTGGAGACTACCATCAACGTCCAAGTCACGTGGGTTTCTACCAATCACCGGCAGCTTGAATTTTTTTTATTGTTTTTGCAGACGATTTTTTGAGCATTGTTGGTATTTTTCTCTTTTGGCTTTTATAATAAATATTTAATTACATTCTTTTAATCTCTGAGCATGTTAACAATCGTGAATGTTGCACTCTTAATTCAGTAACGTTTTGTGCAAGATGCCAAATGCTCGTGAATTCCTAATTGTAAAGAGGGGTATAAAAAAGGATTAGTCACACTTTCACGGGTAAAATTTATTTAGTTCTGCATACTTTTAGTAATTGTGTGTTCTTCTTAAACTATAATTTCTATCGAGGGAATTTATTCTAAATATCTTTCTTTTATACTGAAGAATCATATTCATGATTAAATCAACGTTGTTAGAAATCTAATTATAAAAAATACTTTGGGCCAATTAAATTAATGGTCTGAACATTGACAGCTTAGAAGTAGAATAATTTTTTTACAATTTGGTCAAAACGAAACCTGTTTTTGCAATCGTAGTTTTTGAGTTATTTATATAAAAAGTAGAGCATTTGTTGAATTTGGAATATATTAATGTGTTTTAGAAAGGTGATTTATTATTCCAGGTGAAATAAAGGAAGAAGCAATATTTCAAAAATATACATATATATTTGAATTTTTTTAAAAAATCGGACCGTTAGAACGAAAGTTATAGAGACGGCAGAAAATATTCACCATGTCATAATAACCAACTTATATTACAGCAACACTCTACATAAACCTACCATTGTTCTTTTAAATTAATTTTTAATAAAGAGTCCACATTTAATTGTTCAAGTAATCTTAAATAGACGCACAAAATCAAACAAATAATCTGATATCTATTAAGAGGATCTTAAAATACTAGCGATTCATCCTTGCTCCTTTCCAAGCTTCTTTATCATAGCATTAGATTGTCGGCCTCTGTGTTCAGGTCGTTGTGAAAAAACTCGCCAAATGGTAAACTCGCCATAGATGCGAGCCAAACGCGACACAGTCATGTGACTGTGTAAGTTAGATGTTTAGGACACTTTAGGTTTGCCAATGCGCAGTCCACTCTATGTTATGTCTCTGGAAAATACACTCAAAACAAAATTAAATTCGTGTTGGCGCATGCGCACTTAAAAAAAACAAACACTAATAGAGGATGAAGCAGCCTTTGGGCGAGCGCATATCTCAGCCAAACTCAATCAATCAAACTAATAGAGGATGGCGTCAAGCCCTCGTTTCGGCCCGGTCCATGTATTTTCAACAACTGTTATGGTCCCGCAATCCCATGTGGATGACGTTTTTTGAAACCAATTATATTAATTAAAAATTGCAATCAAATATGAAAAAACTAAGCCTCAGGTTCACACGTAGGAATTAAAAGGAATCTATATTAAAAATTTCGAATTTTTTTAGAGCAGTCTAAGTAGGGCTTTTGCGATCCACAGACATACATACAGACAGACTCTTTTATTATTATAGATGCTTAAAATATCGTCACTTAAGTTCCCACATGTGCTATCTAATTGTTGTGAAAGGATCAGTTTTACTGTAGGGTACCCCTTGGCTTGATTTTTTCGGATTTGGCGATAAATGATTTTTGGTGGCAACCCTCTAATTTCGACTGACGACTGACGTTTTCCGAACAGCCGTTGTTAAATGAACAAACGCGCGTTTTTTGGCTCTCCCTCGTGTAACTCTAATGCGATAATATTTCAGACTTATCCTATAATTTCGGTTGGGTTTTCGGTCAACTTTTGGCGCGATTTTGGAAAGTTTGCTCAGGGTTACCGTTCAGTATATTTCTACCGTTCTGCAAAGTTAGATAGCACATGTGGTAACTAAAGTGACGATATAAGTACATTGTGAAAATATATGATGTGTTTGCACTTAATACTACTGGATTACTTTATACATAGAGTTAGTAATTAGGAGTAGAGGGGGCTATCAGTTCAAATGGTTTGAAGCAGGGCTGTCAGGTTTTGCAAGCTACTGAGCATAACAAACCGGTACTGAGGTATGACAGATAGACCTCTATTCAAAATCCATTTTTTTTTTTAATTATTTCCTTCCAAAACATGTACAAAACACAAAATTTCTCTTTCATAATTTCTAAAATCTTCTTTCGTCAACTCTATCGTACCTTATGTTTCAATTAGTAATAACTTTTAGTTAATAAGTAATAACATTTCTTTAGAATATAATTTAAGTTTTCAGAAATAGAATTGTCGCTTATATTAGATTTTTAAAAAATCCACTTCCTGGAAAATTTAATTTTTTTTTTCAAAGTTAAGGCAGCTTATCTTATAATTCTGCTTTGATTGAATTTTTGAAAGACTTGGAATTTTCCCTTCACTCCTCACTCTTATATAACTTCTCTTAAGCACAACTTTTAAAAGCTTTTTTTAAAATATGATTACTACTTAACCACAAAGCAAAGCTTTCTAAGAACTACCTTTTTATATTTTTTACGCTCTTCTTTGGCTTCAATAGAAGTTAAATTTTTCGTGTGTCGTGTTGTAATGTGTTTTGCAAGAAATATTTTTAGATGCAAGAGTAGGCTTTTTATTCAGGTTATACTTGGAATGTATTTTAGTTTTTTTTTGTTGGAATTTTATATACAAAATAATGATTCTTTTTTTTATCTATTCTAGAATTTTTTTGATTCAAAAAATTCTTGCAACTAATTATATTTATTTGGTACCGCGGGGAAAATTCTGGTACTTAAATGCATTTTAAAATTCCCTGCATTTTAGGCAAAACGTTTTTTTTTTTTTTTTTGAATACCAAGAAATAAAAGACCCATTATCTTATAAAGACGTTAAAGCAAAAGATTAAAAGTTTCAAATTATTTAAAATTTCATTTTATGCATTATTGTATAATTTATATGTGTATCCTTTACGATTTAAAAGCAACGATTATATTTTAGTTACAATTAATTTTAATGCAATTAAATTTGCATTAACGAATTTTAAATTTTTGAGAAATCAAATTTGGAATACAATATAATACGAATAAAAAAAAATTTCTTACAGACCGCGGCACATCTTTGACATCCTGATTTCCGTCTGTAAAGCGTTGAAACCACTCATAAACACAATTTTTTCTCACTGCTTCCTGACCGTAAACTTTCACTAACATGTCATGTGTCTCCGTCGCCGTTTTGCCTAACTTGAAGCAAAACTTTATGTTTATGCTTTGATCCATGTCACACGGACAATCTTTCTCACATTAACTCTATTAAACTGCCTATAACGTGCGTTTTTTTAAATTTTGAGTCCCATCACCGAACTTTTAGAACACACCTTGTAATTTCTGACCAATCCTATGTGACCATGTTCTATGGTTCGACTATTTAAATTGAAAAACCTAAGCCCTCCATGTCTGCTTGCTTAATAAATTTGAATAACTGAATTAAATCCCTTCTTTTTCTACTACTACTTTCCAGAGAATACATATTTAGAGATCTTACTATGCTATCATACGCGATACCTGATAAACCTTTAATAATTTCTGTAGACCAATGCTAAACTTTTTCGATCAAATTGTCCAACAAGGTGTCCTTAAAAGAATGTCAGAGTTTTAATGGTATATATTACAGGAGTTTATTTAATACTAAATATAACAAATCATACATGAAATTGAAGGAAGACTAACCTAGTTTTTCCTATAAGTGCTCAATGTGTTCGCCTTTGCGGCACATATCCAAACGAAAATGCTATTCTTCCCATACTATCTGTAGCAAGTCACCGCCCCGGTGGCTCAATCGTTAGGATACTGGCCTTTGGAGCTGCTGGGGTCGGGTTCGAATCACGGTCAGGCATGGATGTTTGTGACCGTCAATTAATGTTGTTATTTGTCTATGTGTTTGTGTCGTTCTTCTTTGTGAGCCTCTTGTGACTGTCTCTTCTGGCGAGCTGGGTAATGGGCTATAAAGCCTACACTCTCCCTTCTAAAGGGCGCAATCACTGTCATTTGTCATTGTCATCTGTAGCAAGTCTGTAGCAATGAAAGCAAAAGCATGTGCAACTGTGAAAACGAGCGTTACAATAGCTTGAGCTTATCCGAAACTGTTGGAGTTATTCTTTATTCGTCACTTTTAACCACAACTGTCGAGCTATTACAGCTGATACTATTACAAATTGAAATTCGGACATTCTTTTACGGACACCCTGTATATTATGCAATAATATCGTATTTCATTTATTGCACTAAGATATCGTCACTTAAGTTCCCACATGTGCTATCTCACTTTACACAACGGATCAGATTTACCGAACGGTAACCCTTGGCGAGATCGTTTCAGATTTGGCGATATACAATTTTTTTGCGGTAACCTGTCTGACTTCGATTTATGATTCGAATTCTTTGACTTCGCAACGATGACGTTTTCCGGCATTCCTATCTGACCATTATTTATTAAAGCAATATAGAGAGCGTGACGTCAAAAATCGCCAGAATATGGATTTTTGGCCTGATTTCGGAAAGTTCTCCAAGGGTTACCGTACAGTAAATCTGATCCATTGTGCAAAGTGAGATAGCACATGTGGGAACTTCAGTGACGATATAAAATATTTATCCGCGCGAACTTACCGCCGTCTGCATGATGGACGATTCATCCGGGTGCAGGCTGACTCGTATGTAGCTGTCCACTTTGGCGATGGTGGAGTCGAACGCCATCAGGTTCCTCGCCCGAATTATCATCACGATTAGTTCTTCCGTTTTGCTGCGAGGGAGAGAAAAAAATACTGCAGTCATGTTGTAATAAATATTAGGTTTACTGCTTAATATTAATTACTAATTAATATTAGGACCCGGCGGCGCAATGGTTACACTCTTAAAACAAAAGAGTGAAATCCACTCATGTAGGAGAAGTGCATTTTCGACTCTGGAAAGGAGTGAAAATTAATTAAGACTGAGTTAAAATCGCTTGTTTGTTTTAAGAGTGTAAACAAAGGATAAAGGAGACAAATATTCAGGAAGCAAAAATCAAGAAAAATATCTCTGTGAAATAAGAGATAAGTTCTTATAAAAAGAGAAGAAGGCTTGTTCCCTAAAAAAGATAAATAAGAAAAGTATCAAGTTTAATGGAAGTTGATACGGAATTAAGCACCATTACATTTTGTTTTTATGTTTTAGGAGAAGTGCATTTTCGACACTGGAAAGGAGTGAACATTAACTCAGACTGAGTTAAAATCACTCGTTTGGAGTGATCCTGTCAGAGGTTTAACAAACAAAGGATCCACTAGGGTAAGTGCATTTTCGACACTGGAGGAGTGAAAATTAACTGACTGAGTTAAAATCGCTCGTTTGTTTTAAGAGTGTAGTAGGGTGCTAGCATTTGAAGCTTCTGAGTCCGGGTTCGAATCCCGATAAGACATGGATGTTTGTGTTTGTCGAGTATATGCGGAGTACGTGCTCGTTAAATGCGTTGGGTCCGAAAGTCCTGTGGGCGGTCATTGTGCAGTTTCCTACGGTACAGGCCCTGGAGACTTGGCTTCAGGGACCATCTGAAGACAAGTCTCCAGTGTCCTTCCCTTGAGACCTTTCAGAAACAAGTCTAAATTGTGGAGGTGGCGCGCGATAGATGGCAGAATCTGTCGAGTATGTGTGTGTGTTGTGTCTATCTTACTTGACGAAGGTTTATAAGCGTGTCTCCGACTAAGCACACAAGCCTGAAAATATATGTCTACCAACCAATTATATTTACTTAATTTTTTGTTTGGTTTTCTGAGTAAGTGATGAAGAACGAAACATTCTAATTACGTTTATTAGACTCACTATTGAAACCCCAAAGAAAAATTTGCTAAGGGACGTTTTTGAAAAAAATGTGATTTTTGTGTCAATGAGCATGTTATTCCATTCTTTAAACGTTACAAAATTTCAATTTTCATAAACCTTAAGAGTATTTTTTACTTTTGGTTTTTAGGTATTTAAGTGCAAACGAAAAACTTTAAAGTTTTCTAAAAATATAATTAAAATATTTCTAATATATCTAATAATATTTATTATTTTATATAATATAAAAAAATATTTCATAGAAAAAATGCGTAATATTCCTCGCTTTTAAATAGAATAAAAATATTTCACATAAACAAACAAAGAATGTCGTAGTAAAATATATTTCACGTCATTTCAAACTGATCTCGATCGATGTCACAAAAATAAATTTATTTTAATTTCTTGTCGAAAAGAATTAAAGTTTCTCGAGCGATTATTGCGAATGGCAATGGGGATTCAATTCAAATAAAAATGGCTATGCTTTTTAAATGAGCATTAAATTTTGCAGTTTTTTAGATAATTGAAGTACTTCGAATTCAAATTACTCTCTGAAATTTTCAATGTATTCTAATTTCGATGAGTTGAATTTTTTTGCAGTACCACACTTTCCCGTATCATTTTTAGTTTGGGCTATGAAAGTGGATTACGGACAGACAGACTAAACGATTGTAATACCTTCCACTTTTTACGTTATAAACGTAGTGTGGATGCTAAAAAATGAGATACAGAGTTATCAATGTGTGGGTATATTTCGAAAATGAGTTTTTTTTTTACAGTTTCTGAACTATCTTGGCTTGAGGTTAAAATGTTATAAATTCCAAAATGAATATTTCAGTTTGTATTACTCTTTTTTCGATTTCTTTGAGTGGAAACGTTCCAAAACATGATGTCTCGTGCTTTTAAAAGATAGTTATCATTTTATACCAACAATTTTCATTTTCTGAGCGCCATTTCACTTTTTTACTCCATCGGGACAATCACAGAGCAGCTGGGAATATAAAATGTTAATGTGTGCTTAGAATGGTTTAGCGTTTTGATATAATCTTTTAAAAAGGAAAAAAAGTAATTTTCTTAATAGTTATTGAAATTATTTGTCCTTTCAGTTCATCGCGTTTTAAAAAAAGAGAACTAAAATTCTTTCTAGAAACACATAAAATGGTCCGTTGAAATTACAAAAAAAAGAGCGGAAAAGAAACTAAAATAGTCATTTTGCTTGAATTGTGCTAATTCTGAACATAAGATAGTAGACGCATTTTAAATATCTGTTTACTTAATTTTTGAGTGAAAAAACGATTATATCTTATATGTAGCTAATATAATATATGTAGCTAAATTCACAGTCAATTAAAACTTTTGAATATCTATGAAATTGATGATTGTAGCCATTTTCTTTCTCACTTCAAGTACAACCTTTTTTTTTAAAATAAAAATCTCTAAACTTATGAATGTAGTTTATTCCTGAGAATATTAATATTTTTTTATTAAGTTCCAATTTTCATTTTTAGGTTAGCTTTGAATTATCGTCGCATTAGAGCAACACGAGGGCTATTGGCGGCGGGTGTCGTATTTTAGAGCCACAGTCAGGTGACGAGCCAACACCTGAACAGGCAACCAACGCAACCGTTAAGGGCGACATCGTACGCAGCGTTAGGACTTTGAAGGATATTTAACGTGTACTCCCTTACACTGGGTATTATTCGTCGGACATTTTTGGCTGCACGGGCCATTTATTGGTCGGCAGCTATTTTGGTGATACCCGGACCCGAACCTGGGACCTTCCGCATGCTAGGCGAGTGCTTAACCGACTGGGCTCCCCTGCCCTTGCCACTTTTCAACCAGCCGACACGTTAGTTAAGCAAATAAATTATTCACATATGCCAAGCACACAAATTCTCAGCATCCGTCACTAAAAGACTATCACTGTATCGAACATATGAACCAAAAATGCATTATTTTGATTTATCGCTGTATCTTTTGAGAACTCCCAAATCGGCATTTGAGCTGAGAAAGTCATAAAAGAGTCATTTCCCCCAAATGGCAAACTATAACAACAAAGGAGGGGAAAAAGGGGAGATTTGAATAAGTTGAGATGCTGCGTGGTGAAAGCCAATGAGGAAACTAGGTCGCCAAGTGAAGGCATGATCGCCCTTAAGATAGTCTATAATAATAAAAGAAAGAGTCTGTGGGTCTGTCTGTCTGTCTGTCTGTGAGTATGTCTGTGGATCGCAAAAGACCTACTTAGACTGCTCTAAAAAATTCGCCATTTTTAATATAGATTCCTTTTAATACCTACGTGTGCACCTGAGGCTTAGTTTTTTCATATTTGATTGTGATTTTTAATTAATATAATTAGTTTAAAAAAAAACGTCATCCACCTGGGATTGCGGGACCATAACAGGGCTTGAAAATACATGGACCGGGCTGAAACGAGGGCTTGACACTATCCTCTATTAGTTTGATTTGAGTTTGGTTGATATATGCGCTCGCCCGAAGGCTGCTTCATCCTCTATTAGTGTTTGCTTTTTTAAGTGCGCATGCGCCAACACGAATAAAATTTTGTTTTGATTTTGAGTAAGTAAGTAAGTAAGCATGCCTCTAAAAGGAAGCAATGCGAAGTTAACGGGTTCCCAGTAAAGCGGTACCATACTGCTAGTCCTAAATAAAACTCGAATATTTATTTGGCACTATATTGCATGAAGTTAACAAGAAACAATAAAATAAAAGGAAGAAATAACAAAACTCAGGAGTGTAAAAATCCTTACTTCAGGCCATAATTCAGAACATTTTTTAAGTTTTGGAAACAAAACTGGAAAAATGGTTCAATCAAATACCGAAAATATGGTGAAACTTTTTACGACCCAGCCGATGCAAAGGGAAAGCATATAGTGAGAAGATATATTATAATGTAGTAAGTTGGCACAAATACTTTCTATTATTATTTAGAAATTTACTCCAACCTACTACAGCACAAATAGAAAGCGGAAACTTTAATAACTTATTCGACAAAAATAAAATTATGCGTTTCTTATACAAATCCCATTAAAAGTACTCTCTTTTTTCATACAAATCCCATTAAAAGTACTCTCATTTTTCATACAAACCATTAAAAGTACTCTATTTTTTCATACAAATCCCATTAAAAGTACTCTCTTTTTTCATACAAATCCCCATTAAAGTACTCTCTTTTTTCATGCAAATTCTATTAAAAGTACTCTTTTTTTCATACAAATCCCATTAAAAGTAGTACTCTCTTTTTTCATACAAATCCCATTAAAAGTACTCTCATTTTTCATACAAATCCCATTAAAAGTACTCTATTTTTTCATACAAATCCCATTAAAAGTACTCTCTTTTTTTCATACAAATCCCATTAAAAGTGCTCTCTTTTTTCATGCAAATTCTATTAAAAGTACTCTTTTTTTCATACAAATCCCATTAAAAGTACTCTCTTTTTTCATACAAATCCCATTAAAAGTATTTTTTTTCATACAAATCCCATTAAAAGTACTCTCTTTTTTCATACAAATCCCATTAAAAGTACTCTATTTCTTTCATACAAATTCCATTAAGACTAGAGAATACTCTAAACACCAATTCTGCGAATTAAACACCAATAATGTAACTGCGACCACCCTAACTAGATTAAGGACAGGCCACTTCCTTAGTGAAGTGATGGAAGCCAAAGTGATGGAAGTCCAAAAAGATGGAACTAGGATATACACCAGCTGCAGAAGCTGCCCCGTCTCGGAGCTGGATACAAAAAAAATATTTTTTTCTTGTCCAGCCATCCTGGCAAAATTGCAGCACATCACCAAATCTTCCTAGATGAGGACCACTGTCTGCAGATCGCTGAAGCAGGTTATGAGACCTTTGGTCCCATATAATCTTTATCCATGGACACGACATCATCATTAAGAGTACTCAGTGTGACTTGTTTGAGTATATCTCATCCCTTAATCGACTTTTATAAGGCTGAGAGGTATTACGTGTCCGCTTCATAAGTCAAAGTTTGCGGGTTCTAGAACCGGCTGAGTCGTCAGATTTTTTGGATGGGGAAATCTTGGGCACCTTTGTCGTATGATTAGGTGGCATGTAAAATATACCTTGTGTACCCATTTGGCTTAAAATCTCGTTGTACTTTAAAATCCGCAGAGAGCTCAGATTCATTGTAATATGAGAGTCAAAATGGATAGCGAGAGACACCTAGATGGTGCCACAGATTGTTCTCAGTTCTGGGGAATATGCCGAGTCTGAAAAGGCTTAGCCGCCAATAAAGAAGCCTCGTAGGAAAAAAAATATGATAAGGCTTCACATCTCTTTGTGCCAAGCATCTTTATCTTATTCTAGCCTCACTGAAAAAAACTAGAAAAAGAAAAACGTATGCACACAGCACGTGACATTCCTTCTGGCAACTCCATTTCCAGAGTGTTGCTCTTCCATAGAAAGTAAAAAGAGCGATTTTTGATTCAGGGCTTCGCTTTCAGAACGATACTTTTCTCTATTTTTTTTAGTCTGATGAAAGTAGCATCGAAAATCAGAATGTCCATCGAAGAGATCCGAGAAATTTATTCCTAGGAGAAAGTTTTATTTTGAACTCGATGTGAGTACACTTTTTTTTTTTGAGAATTCTATTTTGAAAAGTACATTTCGAATGTATCAACATCTATCGTAAATAAGCGCATGTTAGATTTTAGAAGTTTACATTGAAGGATATGGTTATTTTATTCAGAAGATATTCAAATGTCGCATGTCGTATGCAATCGTCGCATTTAATCATTTTCGGTTTTATTCAGTTGATTAATTTTGTTCAAGAGGGTTCTTTTATAAGACTTGATTCATTTACTTTTGCGTAAAGTAAACGAAAACAAAATCAAAGGTTGTTCTAGGTTAAGTGCAAAAATTCCGATTTAATTCTATCTTAATTAAACATACAAAATATTTACATAAAAGTAAAAATTGATGACAAGGTAAGTAATCTATAATTAACCCATTCAGTCCCAGTGATGCCATTTGGCATCATCACGTTTCTGATCATAATTTACACTGCTCAAAACAATTAGGGGAGCACATGTTTTAAACCCTTTCGCTCTCAATAATTCCTTTGGGAATCATCAGCTTGTGATTTTTTCTGACTAAGTTAAATTCGCCACTTATGTATCGTTAGATACATCGTTAGATGGAAGAATAACGTATTTTGAAGAATTTAATATTTTTTTATATTAATAAAAATTTGAAAAATATGGTGAAATAAATCTCACTTTAAAGCAGTTTTAGAAAATAAATTGACCCTAAATTTTTCGTGCTTGCATTTTTTAGATGTTTAAAAATATATTTCAACTATTTTTAACAAAAAAAGTTTTGAAAAAATTATTGTTATAATTTATTAAAAAGTTATTATTCCATTTCGCCCCTTTAAATTTAAGTATTAAAAACTTAAGATTTTTTCTCCCGTTTTTTACTATTTCATTTCGAATGCATAGTGAACCTATTTAACAAATTTTAGATTTATGGGACAAAAATTAAAAAGTTGGGAGTGAAGTTAAAGTTGGAATTAAAAAGTGCTCCCCTAATTGTTTTGAGCAGTGTAAAAAAATAATAGATCTGACATCTTTTGGATATAGAAAGAATATTTTCTAATATGAAAAATTTGAAGAATCGAATGATTTGTTTTTTGATATCATAAATATCTATTAACTATGAAAAAAAAATCTAAAATGATGATGCCAAATTGTCATTGGAACTGAAATTGGTCGGTTTTAGGTTGCGCCGAATAATTTTAAACTAAATTTTTGTGGTTAAATTAGGCAATCAAGTTTCTAGCACCTGTCGGATGACATAATAAGGTTTTTTAAAAAATCCCGCATGCGTAACGAGTTTCAACCATCTAACTCTTTTGGTTATATAGGTATAATCACTCTTAAATTTATATTATAATAAAAACATTTTTTTGTGAGCAACTAATACCAAAGAAAATTTAGGTTCTAGTTGCACAACTTACATACTCTAAAGTATAATAGACATATAGAACCCGGTCCTGTCATTGGCGCAACTTCGTCTAAGTCATACATACCAAATAAAGTACTAGATTGCCAGATCACGTGACCTCAAATGCTAACGACGGGACGCGCATGGAGACACCAGAGAAGCCCCGATAGGGCCAGTGTTGCAATCTCTTTAAGGAGAAAAGTGCTGCGAAAAAATAAAATTGTAATTCTTAAATGACAAAAGTACCAAAAAATACTAGCTGCATTTTCGAATATTTTTGGTGACTTTAAAAAAAATTTGAAACGCTTTTCTAGTATTTTTATAATATATTTTTTTTTGTAATTTTAGAGCTAGAAAAATTACAAAAAAATATTATAAAAATACTAGAGAGGAGTTTCACGTTTTTTTAGAGTCACTAAAAATATTCCGAAGTGCAGCTTGTATTTGTATGGTATTTTTGGAAATTTTAGAATTAAATTTTATTTTTCGTAGCACCTTTCTTCTTAAAGAGATGGCAACACTGGCCCAATTGGGGCTCCTCTGAGGTCTCCATGCGCGTCCCGTCGTTAGCATGGGAGATCACGCGATCTTCCAATCCAGTACTTTATGGGATATCTATGGTCCAATTGAATTTACAATCAACAAAAGTCGCCAAAGAGTGTATCGGCCCCTATATCTTAGTTATACTTTTGCAAATGTGAGTTGTGCAACTAGACCCACCTAAACCCATGTAGCAATATAAACATAAATCAAAGTTACTCTCTCCATTGAATTACCCAGTACATTAAATCCATTGCTAACATACTCTTAATGGCACTAAAAATTCAAATGCGCTACTTAAGAATTGATTTTTAACCTTTTATTTTGAGCACCGAAATCCATTATAGATATTTCTCTTTCCATTGCAAATGGCTCTGACAATTAATTGTAAGATTCAGGGGACAAATGGTTTGGGTAATACGGTCTGTGAAAATTTCAGTTTTGGTTATAGTAGTTGAATCAAAGTTGTTAACGGGCTACATTGACAATTTTGTGATAACATTATAGCGTTTTTAAATATACTCAAATTGCCTCTCATTAGTTTTAATCAGACGGAACGGTCGTTCCGCCCGCCAATCTCAAAATGACGCCAAGGGCTAAACGGCAGTTATGTATATATACAGAAAACATTTCGCTATGTTAACAGCGAAATTGATTTTATTTTCTGCTAGGCAAACTAAACTTCGTAGAACAATAAAAAAAATACAGTAGAAGGATTTTGTGGATTACTTTAAATAAAAAAAATTTGGTTATTCTAGAGTCAAAAACAGCGGAGAAAAAAATTATTGAAATTTTCAAAAATGAAATCTTTCGAGCAGTTTTAGTCATATTTTGACCTAATTTTTGAAGTGACCTACAGCCATTACTAGACCATTAATCTGGAAGCGGTTTTTACTAAAAGATTCAGAATGCTCCAATTAAGCCCCTTTCATAGGTTTGAAGTTTCAAAAAGAACTCGTTCTATTTTTAATTAATTAAAATCTATATTACCTTTGGCGGTATGAATGTGCGATAAACAAGCCAACCTAGCGGCCAGGTACATCCGAAAACGAGCCAAGGTTTACTGTATTTTCATCGAAGAGCCGCTTAGCAGCGCTGTTAACTATTAAGTTATTATTACAGCTTCTAAAATATATGATTAATATAATATCTGAATAATCAGATTGAAAAAAAAATTCTAATTAATAAACGAAATGCTTCTTTTAAACTTTTTGGCGTTTTTATTTAGAAAACTTATGAATAACTCGATCGATTGATCGAGAATTGTAAACAATCATATTTGCCTAATTGGTTGCCATATTCAGTTACCAATAACATTAAAAAAATAGTCTGTTGGGTTTTTTTTCATAAAAAGTAAGAAATATATATTTTTTCTAAAACTTACTGAGGAATATTTAATTATGTCAAAGTAATCTTTGCTTATTTTTTTATGAAAAGAAATGATATTTTTTTTCTAAAATTCATTGAGGAATATTTTATTATGCCAAAGTAATATTTTATAATTAAAGTTACATTTTTTAACATGAGCTGCTACTAAATGTTTGTATTATAACACATAACAATAACCTAAGAAACGTATTTGGTTATTGTTTTTTCTTGAATTAGGCTGGATATTTTTTAGTTTTATGAAAGAAAATTGAAAATAAATATGCCTACAAAAGTGAAAAAAAAAAAAACTAGGCATAAGAGACGGTTGAGGTACACAAAAAATAAAAGCTGCGATGTAATCTCGAAATGTGTCGAAATCAATGTATCGGGAATAAAACGCGTCATCTGTACCTCACCACAGTTTAACTTTAAGTTTGCAGTATACAAATGTTCTACGGGGAAAAGGATAAATAGTTCTAATTTCCGAGTGCGAGTTATATAACGGTTATATAACTCTCTATAAACATTGAAATCACGTCGTCAATTTTGTAGTCATATTGTATCTGCATCTTTTGTTATTTAAAAAAAACTACTGATATCCCCCAAAAAACTTCGTAAAAGTAAACAACCGCCAATCGAAAAAAAAAAAAAACTATTTATTTTATTACAAAACAAGTCATTATGAAAGTTGTGGCTAAAAAAGCCGTGGTATAGAATGAATGCCAATCTCTTGTGTAAAACTTCCTGGTCATAATAAATAGTATAATTTAAGTTTTCCTGCCATAAAAAAATTGCACTGTTTGAGGTTGGTGCCCATCTTAATCCCCCTAATAAAATTAAATCAAGGCAAATGAACTTGAATTACTAAATCAGAATAATGAAGGTATACTTTAAAAAAAACTTTGACAAATGTATGATCTCAATACATTTATATAAAGATATAGAGGGTGGTTAAGATGGGGGGGGGCACCAACCTCAAACAGTGCAATTTTTTTATGGCAGGAAAACTTAAATTATACTATTTATTATGACCAGGAAGTTTTACACAAGAGATTGGCATTCATTTTATACCACGGCTTTTTTAGCCACAACTTTCATAATGACTTGTTTTGTAATAAAATAAATAGTTTTTTTTTTTTCGATTGGCGGTTGTTTACTTTTACGAAGTTTTTTGGGGGATCATATCATACAAAAATAACTGACTATGAAACGAAAGAGCCATTGTAATCTATAATAATAAAAATGAAGTGTTGTGTGTGTGTGTGGGGGGGGGGGGGATGTGTGTGTCTTATAGATACAAAAACTAGACATTTGTTTGGCTCGTACCTTGGCACAAATGCGTAGTTCATACGTAAGTTTCAGATTTTGAACTTTCAGAGCTCAAAATGTTCTATTTTCGGAGAAAATTTGAATTTAGTAAAAAAACTACATCACTTTGGCTCAAATCCGATCGTTTTATACTTTCCTGGTGCCATCTGCTGAACAAAAAATTAAATAAAACTTTTAACGAAAATAATTAAAATTGAAAATGTTTATTTAATTTTGTTTTCATTACCTTCAGAAACTAAATTCATTATTTGAAAATAATAGACATGTTTCAAGTAACGCAATTCCGTCCAGTCTCCATTCTAGGATTTATTGTGGGTTAGGTGATAAATTTTTCATTGATGGTTATGTTCTGTTGATTGCAAATATGTATATTTAAGCAATAAATGTGCAATTAAGTCATTACTGAGCTGTAATGGTTAACAAAGGCCATCGCACTAGAGCTGCATATTAGGGGACTAAGTCTTTATTTTTTCACCGAATACGTTGCCAATCTCGCTAAATTATTAACTAAAACTCGCGCCAAATGGGCCAAAAGTTTTTATTATTAAATAATTTATAAGTTGGTTGTGCGAAGGTCATTGTAGTAAAGCTGTATAGTGGGTGTGTTTGTAGCTATATCTATTTTCTCGCCAAATTCTTTTCCCAAAACGCGCCATATTAGTTAAAAGATATTATGTATTTATGAGGGAATTGTGATGGCATTTATGAGTGCATTTTACAGCTAAATTTTTCATTTTGGAATTTTAAAGCAATGAAACGGGATTTTATACTTGATAACGAGTGGGAAGAATAACTTGGTGTACCATATAACCTATAACTGGTTATATGGTACACATACTTGGATCGATTTGATATTTTTTAATCCGTGCGAAGTACGGGTATAAATTTTCTAGTACATTAATAGATAAGAAAAATAACCGGAAGCATTTGTAAATTGGTTTTGTTTAGAATGGGCTACAGACTTACAGAACAGAAACTGGTTTTTAATCAATATAGACTTTGTTAGATGTTAATGTATGCTTTGTTAAATTATGCTGCTGAAAATTAAAATCCCGTTTCACAAAACTAAATTAAACGAACTTAGTTTACTTTTGCACTAACATGCCCAATTTTCCCTTCAATCGTAAAACAGGAAATGAATTTTGACTAACGAAAAATCGATTTAAATTCCCTATCGCTGTTAAAAAAAAAGGCTGTTGACTTCACAGAAAAAAACTGTCAGCTGGGATGTTAAAAAATACCTTAAAATATAAAGAGAAATTTGTTTCATTTTAAATATAAAACAAACAATTTCTAATTTTAAAGCAAGGTCTGTTTTTTTAACTAACTAATTCCACTGAAAAATTTCTGACTTTTCTTTTGAAACCCCCGTTCAATTCAGTGGATAGGCAGGGATACTAACCACAATACTACCGAAGAATAATAAACTGCCGAATCCACTTTCAAACTACTGATCTTTAGATCATAGAGGCTTTAGATAGCCAGTCCAACGTTCTGCAAACTCTGCGTACGATGTCGCCCTTAACGGTTGCGTTGGGTGCCTATTCAGGTGTCCGCTCGTCACTTGAATTTGGTTCTTTAATGCGACGCCCGTAGCTCTAATGCGAGGATATTTCAAACCTAACCTTAAAAACGCTCTGCTGAATGAGCTAGGCAGGGCAAGTGCCTTACCGAATGGCCTCCCCAGTCCCAAAAAGAACAGGAACAACTAACTTATCTTAAAAATGAACACATATTTTTCCAACTCACAAAATCTCGAACTTTCCTTCTGGTAGAATAAATGATATCGGATTCATTTCGATGGAATACGACTGAAATAGCCGCTCCAGAAATAGCGACAGCGCTTACAGATGGTACACATTGGACTCAATAATAAAAAATGGGTTTTGATCCCTGCTTGTGATCCTGAGGAATTTCCGATTGGGATTTCCTGTTTGGGCAAAGACAGGAAATCGAATTTCTTAAGGGATTTTTCTTATTTTTCTTCTGTTAAATGGCTTATAGATTACCATTGTTTTAGTTATATGTGTTTTGTTGGTGTCCATGTTAAAAAAGTTTTTTTTTAAATAGAAATCAACAACTTTTATCCCCATATGCTTGAAAGTCGACCAATGTCTATGGAAACCAAGATATTTTTTTAATAAAAATATTACGAAACATCGAGAGGTATACTTTCTGGAACCTTGATAATAAGTTTCGTTCTATAATAGTAAAATATAAAAAGTAATGCATGAAATGTTACTAAGTTATGGACAGTGGTTATAGTTTAGACAACATTTCTAAGAGAGTCGAGAATTAAAGACTGGATTCCCATGTTTTGAAATCTTGATTGGGGCCTGAAAGCAACGCATAGAATTTTATATCACGTTTAAATTTTTATCACAGGTAGAATGGTAGCACTGATACTAACGGCCGACTCAACTTCATGGCCGGAGGAGCCTCACGCTTTCTGTTCGGTTAGGAGTGTCGGCTGTTCCGAAGAAGAACGATAGAATACATGTTCTCGCACGTTGGTTTATTATTCATATATATTCAAAACGGGATTCCTCCATTTTCTACATAAGTTCTTATGCTAACTTTCACAGCCAACTTAACTATAAGGCCAGGTAATCTCTCAGTGACGTCACGATTGCCGTCCTGTTCGGAGTGTCAGCTGTTCCGAACATGAAAAAACCTGTTCTCATCTGACCGACTACAGTTTTATGTTCTGAACTGATTTCGTTTTTTTTCTTCGAAACTCCTGACAATCCGAACAGGACGGAATGCGAGACGATACTGAAAGCTTTTCTGGCTTATTAGTTGAGTCGCCCGTATATCACCCTGTCCTGCTAAACAATGATAATTTTGACGGTATGTCTTTGAATTGAAATGTAAAATAATTAAATAAAAAAAATGAATCTCTCTCTTTTTGGAGCATATCTTAGACTGCCTGGGTCTAGGTTTAGATGACCTCAAAGCATCTCCACTTCTTTGCTAGAAAACATGGACTCATGGACCAGTTCTGGTTGCTGTTAGTCCATGAAGGCTTAGTAACAGAGTATTTCCATGCAACTCTAGTGTAAGTCACAATCTAAGAGGAGATTAAAAGCGTTTTAAGTTAGAAAAATAAATCAAATTAAATAAAGTTAGTTATATTATATAGTTTCGATAAAAGCATATAAGCTATTTCACTATTTTTTTAAAAATTTAATGTTAAAAGTTGTAGGGATGATCACTTTAACTCATCAAGTGAATTTAACTACAGAAAGGACAATTTTGTGGGGAATTAACCAACAACAATAAATTCAAATGTCTCACCTGGAGTACTCCAGGCCCACTTCGAGCTCCCCGTTGTTCTGCGGCGATTCCAGGGTGTCCAGGACAACAGACGTGTCCGAGCAGACGCTGTCGCAGGACATGGCTCTCTGGAGCTTGGCATTGGAGCCCCCTTCGACTGCTTTAAAGGGGGACAAACAGATATTTGCATAAGTGACAACTGAACTTGGCTTACATGCACTCATAGATGAGCATGAAATCATTATAATAACTTTTGAAAAAGGAAATTTCATCATTTCGACGTTTCTCTATCAAGAAGTTATCGTATGATAATTGAAGAGTACACGGGAAAAACCGATTGATTTCGTAGAAGTCTTTCCTCATCAGGCCTTTTTGGCAATGATAGCGAGTGGTGGTACTAAACCTAAAAACCTAAAAGGTGGCACCTAAACTGGTGTTAAAAAAAACCAGTTTCTGGCATTCTTGTGCTTCTCTCACTGCAAACCTGAAATTCAGTTCCGCGTTTGATTCAAAAGACTTTGTACGTTTATCATCTTCTTTAGCTTTAAAAACAAAGTACGATTTATTGAAAATCAAGCATTTTTATAAAACAATTAAGAGAAATTTCAAGATTCGTAAATTAATTGAAAAGTTCTAAACCACGACCATTTCACCTACCTAGATACACGCAATGCACGATTCCGACGCTTGGACCAAACGAAGAAGAAATAGAGAAACCGGTTTCCTGTCGCCAATGTCCGCCAAGCAGATACAGTTAGGGAAACACTCTTATTAAATCAAGCAGTTCTTCCCGTGTACTCTTCAATTGGTGATTAGTGATTTATTCGTTTCCGGCTGTCTCTTTCTAGCCTCCTTTAGGAGCTGATAATATGATATTTTGCCGTACTAAGTAAGCTTGTTTCTAGGTACAATAGTTTTTAGCACAAAAAAGTTTGTTGTTTTTATAGGAAAACTTGCAGCTGGCAATTCACAAAGAAACCGAATTATTTATAAAGGAACCAGGGCGCAGCATAGAGGGCAAGAGGGTTGCAGTAGCATCTGTTGGCACAAGGCTTTAAGTACCCATGAGAGGGTGGATGTCTGACTTCTACTCCGAGATTGCGCTACCTTCTCAATTTAGGCATGACACTGGAGGGGAGGGGCAATTTTCTCCAGGCGATCTGCACCCATGGTAAACTGCGCTATGACCGAACACAGGAGTTTTGGACCCTCAGATTTAACGAGTACTACTAAGCATGTACTCAGTAAAAACTCAAAAATTGATTTGGTTCCTTTTTATAAAAGAAAGGTTATTTTTACTGAATTGGTGGCGTGAAGTTGTCAAACAATAAGTTGTTTGTAGTTTTATTGTGCTAGAACAAAGTATAGATAGTTTTGATACTTGTTTTAAAGGTAGTATATGAAGAGTGGAAAATTTTAAAATAACTTCCAAAAGTTATCTTCGTGTAACTACAATACACAGGCGTAAACTATTATGACTGAGTTTAAGCCATCACTTTGGCCAAGAGATATGGTTTTCTTTAATGCTAAAAATAATATTTATTTAAGTCTCTTACGTTTTTAGTAAAACGTCACGCCAAATTTACTGGTGAAATTAATTTAACATTTTAAATAATTTAAACATCTCTTGTTGTTTTGTAAGTTTAAAATTTTTTGTTATTGCTTTTTACTGTTTTAATATGATTAAAATATATTGAAAAAAAAAACATTTAAAATAATGTTTTGACTAAAAACTCAAATGGACCTTAACATGCATAATTATTATATTTAAAATCCAGCAAATTCTAAAAATTCTCACAAACCAGATAAACAGCCAAAAGTGGCACCCCATCACTAACCCCTAGCGCCATCTATCAAGAAACATCCAAACCACTCACACAGAATATCCGGCAGATCTGTGTCTATGCTAGCCCGTCGCGCGATGTCCAGCGAAGAACGTCTATTCGTGGGCTGGTCAGGCGGGGGCGGTATAGGCGGTACGACAACGTCTACCGACTTTAGGCTGTCCGAAAAACTCTGTTGGGGGATGAACTGGGGTCGGGAGTTCTGGGAGTGAGGGTAGTAGTTCGGTGGAGGGTAGGTCTGAAAAAAGAAGGGTTTTGTGATTAGTACACTCTCAAAACAAAATAGTGTAATCCACTCCTATAAGAGAAGTGCTTTTTCGACACTGGAAAGGAGTGAAAATTAACTCAGACTGAGTTAAAATCACTCGTTTGCAGTGATCCTGTCGGAGGTTTAAAAAATAAAGGAGTGAAATCCACTCCTATAGGAGAAGTGCATTTTCGACACTGGAGATTAGTGAAAGTTGAATCTGACTGAGTTAAAATCACTCGTTTGGAGTGATCCTATCGGAGGTTTAACAAAACAAAGGAGTGAAATCCACTCCTATAGGGTAAGTGCATTTTCGACACTGGAGAGGAATGAATATTAATTCAAACTGAGTTAAAATCGCTTGTGTTTGTTTTAAGAGTGTAAACATGGGATTAAGGAGACAAATATTCAGAGAGCACAAAATCAAGAAAAACATCTCTTTAAAAAAGAGATAAGTCCTTATAAAAAAAGAAGGCTTGTCTAGTCCTTAAAGAAGGCTTGCTTGTCCTTATAAAAAAGAAGGCTTACTAGTTTCTTGTATCATTGTAAAGAACGAAAGGAACTAAAAGGATAAAACTAATTTGTTTTGTGAAAATCACATATTTGGTATTTTTAATAATTTTTGAAGTTAGAACTTAATGCTTACTCCATTTTTTACCAACTTCAAAAAATTATTAAAAATACTAAATATGTGATTTTCACAAGACAAATTAGTTCCATCCTTTTTGTTCCTTTCGTTCTTTGCAATGATACAAGAAACTAGTGACCTTTTAATAAAATTGTGGCGGTGATTGACTTGCGAATATTCTCCATAGGAAAAACATTACGATTTTCAAGATGTGGAATTCCAAAGAGAGTCCTCTTAAAACTGTGACAAACCAAATCCCCCAAAACACTCTCGGCTTCTGAATTACTTCGATTCGATTTGACTCAACGGCTGCCGTTGAAAGGGAAAGGGATCAATGAGGAACAAAACACCGAAGACAGTATTAGAGCCTCGGTGTCATTTATCTTTTGAAACACAGTTTCCTAAAGGGACCAGATTCTTTCTTCTTTTAGTTTCAATACAGAAACCCTCAAAGACGTTAGATAGGAGTAGACTGTGAATTAGCAACTTAGGGGGACCAAGATCACTCCCCAAGTCACGTGGATGTGACTTAAAAAAACAACTTCAGTCAATAAATTCAATACTAGATAGGGTAGACTGACCAGTGAGTGAACAGGCCCCAGTGAATGAACATTTGGTAACTATAATTAAAAAAATAAGGATTGAAAATCATTCCACTATATGGATTGGTAACACTGACTTCCTCTCATGTAGTAGGAACCTATCTGACAATGGTTGGTAGTCCTGGTCATTATATCCTGGTGTTCATTCAATGGCGAACGTAACGTCTTAAACGTTCATTCACTGGTTAGTCTACCCTATAATTTCAAATACAATTTCAATAGAGAAACCCTCAAAGACTTCAGATAGGAGTTGACTGTGAATTAGCAACTTTGAGGGACCAAGACCACTCCCCGATACACGTGGATGTGACTCAAAGACTTTGAGGGTTTTCTGATACACAAAAAAAAACTAGTGCTGTGAGATACCACTCGACATTCAATTTCCACTCAATAATAGATACTTGATAGAATTTAGTTAAATATTTGTACAAGAAAGTTTTCGTTTTTTATCACAAAACATAAAAAGCTCTACGGCAGCTACCCTTTGCGCATGTCTAGAAAACCTTATAATGCTACCTTATTATTAACAAATTTGAAGTATATATCTCTTTTAGTTGGAGGCAGATTTGAGACAGAAAGTCTGACAGGCGGACTAATGTCCAGGAAACACTTTTATAAAATTAGCACCCTCAAAAACACGTAAAAAACCCACAAAATCTGCATTTCGGATTTTCACCCCCCACTGTAAAAAATTCAGGAACGTTACTGGGAAATAATGGGCAGCTGAGCTGCCCAATTTTTACCCCAGTAATGTTCCTGGAATATATCAATAACCTTCCCCAAAAATATAGAAACAGTCCCACTTAGAGCCAGTAACTTCTCTGGAAAATAAGTGGAACTTTTCTTTAAAATACCAGGAACCTTCCTAAAAATAACCTGGAACCTGAGCGGTCACCCAACGGAACTTCGAGCGACATCGTACGCTGACGCCATCGGGACTTTGGACTCCACAGATTTAACAAGTACGTCTGTCCCCGTGTACTCGGGCCCATCCGTCACGAATTGGAATTTCTACTATTTCCCAGGCATCCGATTTATAGGATGACTGGCAGTAGGTGGGATTCGAACCCCCGAACTCTTAAAAAGGCTGAATCCTGAGGCGGATGCCTTAGCCACTCGACCACTTGATAATGAACTTGGCTATACCAACAACGTTACAAAACAACTGATTTCGAGCGAGGCGCCGCGAGCAATGGCGGCGGTTCATAGCAAACGTTGCCAGATTTAAAAGGGAAAACCTGAAAATCCCAGGAACTTATCACGAAGCGATGGATACTTGAAAAAGCCAGGAAAGTTCCTGGTATATATACGGAAAGTTAAGGAAATTTTTTACAGTGCCTATAGGAATATTTCCTTTATCCTATTTTTCATATTAGGCAACGAAAAGTTAAAAATTTATCATTTAAACAATGATTTAATTTTAAGATTTCTAGAAGTGTCTTGCTATTACTACTAAAAAATAATTCATGTAATAAACACATACGTTGTGAGTGTACAACACAAGAACAACTTTCAAAAATGAATGTAATTTTTTATGTGTGTGTTTTTGCGTAAGCAGCAACGATAAATTGCCAAAAGTAGCAACCTTTTTCGCCAATCCAACAATTCATCTTGGTTCCCCCAATAAACTGTTAATTTTACCATAAGATACTTCAGTTACTCGGTCTACTTTGGTTAGGTCGATGACAGAAACTTATCCCTGAAGACAATAATGGAAAATTTCGAAGTGAAATTCTCTCTTTAGAAGAAGTTTGGAAAGTTTTTAGAAGTGTAATTAGTTTTATCTATGCATTTAATGCGAGAACTTTTTTTTAAAGTATTTGTTTGGTTGACTGTTTCCGAAATATTGAGACGCTTTCGTCAATCAAAATGTCATCAAAAAGAGATAAAACCTGACGTGCTTTTAGAAATAAAATATGGAGTTCCCGATTGTATATGTATTATTCAACTTCTAGTAGGTTTTCATTGAAAAACTTAATATAGATACATAAAAAATCATAATTATTCATTTTCAGTTTAAAATAATCAATACAACTTTTTTAAAGGGAGAACATATTTAACTAAAACAAAAAAAAACGAATTTTTGGAACCAGTATTTTCTGATAGATGGAAACCCGATCTATCGAATGAGAAAATTTTGTATCGATCGGTTAATTATTTCTTATAAAAAATAAAAATTATAAAAATAAACAATTGGCCACACCTCTTTTAAGTTACTTATTGTATGCTTGTATTATTGGTGTATTATATTATAAAATAAGAATTTTTTTTATGTTGATTTTTTAAAACTGTTCAATGTAAGAAAAAATTGCTGACGGTTAACATGAAATTCGGTTCACACGAAATGTTTCGGTGGTCCCGTCGAGTTCGTGTTAACCGGGATCGACTGTATTTGTTTTCCGCATTTTTCTCAACACTATAATTTTCAACACATCTGTTGTGAATCGATTATTTATTTATATCGATATGTATTTTTATTGTTTTTATTGACGTGCATCTGGCAACAGTTTTGTAAAACAGTTTATAAATACAGCTCCCGCAATCATAATAAACAGAATCTTATCAATTCACTCGTCTGCTTGTCTTTTTCGTCCGCTAATCCACTTCCAGGAACACAGATTCTTAACATGGCGTCCGCGAAGTAAAAAGTATTACTGCATATCTTCTGCTAGTTTGCAAGATTAGTTTATTCCTGGAGGTGGCGGACATATTGGAAGCTGACGTGGATTATTCGTAGCTGAAGGAACGTGGCCGTGTTTGAATGACATGCTGGACTCCGCGATAACATCCAAATTTGAGTTCTGAAGCCACCGCCTTTCAACTAAACAACGTTGAAGCTAGTTGAATTTTCTGTAGCCGATTGGACTTGGCTGTGTTCGAATTAGCCTGTTGAAGTTTGCATTGAAACCAGTTTTGAAGTAAGCCGACTTTTTTCAACTAAACAACGTTTTGAAGCTAGCTGAAATTTTCTGTGGCTGATTGGTCTTGCCGTTTGCATGTCTAAGAAAAACATGACGACCGAAGAAACTGCGAAACTTGAAAAGTTGAAAGCAGAGCGAAGTCAATTACGCCGTGTGTTTACGAATGCTGCAAAGCGGTTTAGCGATGCTTTGGAAAGCGCTGGTACTCAAGCTAAAGATATTTCATCCGAGTTTAACAAGGTTGTTGAGAAGGCAGAACGTCTCTTTAAAGTCGATGAGGAAATAAACACTGTAGTGCTTGAATATACAGATGAAGAATTTGATACAATTGAGTCTTACAGGGACAAGTTAACAGATTTAAAGTCTGAATACAGTAAGCATTTACAGTGCGACTTCAAACAACCCGAAGATGATGTTAGATCAACAAGTTCCAAAGCCGCTATGGACAGCCTGAAGCTTCCGAAGCTTATCTTAAAAGAATTTGAGCTTGTTCCCAGGACATGGGTGGCCTTTTGGGGCCAGTTTGGTCGCATTCACGAGGATGTGGATTTGAGAGAGGAAGATAAGTTCCAGTACTTAATTTCTTCCTTGAAGCCCAAAACAAAGGCCCGTGATATTGTAGAAAGCTACCCCCCGTCAAAGGCTAACTATGAAAAGGTTATAGAACACCTGAAATCCAGATTTGGAAGAGGAGACTTGCTCATTGAGGTGTATATACGGGATCTGCTAGCCTTGGTGAACAACCGATCAAATATTAGACTTTCGGAATTGTACGATAAACTTGGATCATATCTAAGAGCACTTGAAACACTGGGTGTTACTACAAAGAACTACGCGGCGATGTTGTATCCTGTGGTGCAGTCCTGTTTACCTACAGAAATTTTGAAGGCTTGGGACAGGTACAGGCTAAACAGTAAGACTGACGTTGAAGACCCTCATGCCATAACAAAGGAAGACATGTTGAACAATATGATGATTTTTCTAGGCCATGAGGTTGAAGGTGAAGAACATCGTTCTTTAGCAGAGTCTGGATTCTCTAAAGAAAAGAAGCAAGCTAAAGAAATTCTTCCTGTGGATGTGCCTTCGGCGTCGTCCCTCTTGTCGTCTGCCGGTACAGCGTTTGCCCCCAATTGCCTCTTCTGCGATAAGCGGCACAATAGCCAGGATTGTAGAAAAGCTGCTCAGATGTCGATGAAAGATAAAAGGGCTGCAGTTACGAAGAGGAAGGGTTGTCTAACATGCCTGAAGATTGGCCATTTTTCTCGTAATTGTCGAAGCAATGTCCGATGTCTAATATGCAACCAGAGACATTATGTTCTGCTTTGTCCGGATTTGACCGTCAAGAAGAAAACTGACTCTACACGCAGAGATGAAAAGGATGAAGAGGAAACCACGGCAATGTTTTCGGCTGAACCTTTGCAACGCGAGATTTATTTAAAGACAATCATGATACGACTACGGCACAAGAGAAAGAATATATCTGCAAGAGCTCTATTAGATGACGGGTCGCATCGGTCATACCTTGAGAAGAGTTTGGCTGAAGAGCTAGGTCTTGCACCAACGGGAAGAGAGGTATTATCGCAGGGATTATTCGGAGGTGGTACCACCCCTGCCACGGAACACAAGGTATATAAGGTCACCGTGGAGGGATTAGACAGGAAGTATACCACGTCAATTTCATTCCTCGATCAACCCAAGATTTGCACTGCTCTTCCTAGAATGCGGGACAACGATTTGCTTTCTGAGCTATCTTCCAGGGGAATACATCTGACAGATGTTGGAAAAGATGCACCACCCATAAGAGTTCTTATTGGAGCCGATGTGCTGGGAAGGATTTTGACCGGAAGAATTGAAATTTTCCAATCTGGAGTTTCGGCTATTGAAACATTACTCGGATGGTCAATTTTAGGTCTAGGAAAGAAGAAAGATGTCGTCAATATGGTTACTCTCGCTTTGCAAAATTTTGATGTACAGAAGCTGTGGGATCTGGAGACTTTAGGAATAACGGATCCATCTAAAGATAAGACTAAAAAAGTAATAAATGAAGAAACTTTAGTACATTTTCAGGAAACTTTAAAGATTAACGACGAACAACGGTATGAGGTGTCATTACCATGGTTGGTGGGACATCCCCCACTCTATAACAATCGCGAAATTGCTGAATCCAGATTAAGAGGAGTCACAAAACGGTTGTTTAGGGAAGATATTTTGAAAGCATATCACGAAGTTTTTTTACAGTGGAAAAGTGAGGGTATCATAGAAGAGGTAGAGCTTTCAGGAGTGACTCCTCCAGTTTATTATTTACCTCACAGACCGGTGATCAAGTTGACAAGTGCAACGACCAAGATCCGCCCCGTGTTTGATGCCTCACTGAAGACATCTGGATGTGCTTCCTTAAATGAGTGTCTAAGCACGGGTCCCAGTTTGACAGAAGAAATCCCGCCCTTGCTTAATAGATTTCGATTGGGTGCTATGGGAGTTACAGCGGATATAAAACAAGCCTTTCTACAGCTGAGTGTACGTCCAGAGGATAGAGATGTGTTGAGGTTTCTGTGGTGGAGTGACGAGGACTGCAAGCGTATTAAAGAGTACAGGCATTGCCGAGTAGTTTTTGGTGTCACATCGTCTCCATTCCTATTGAATGCAACCATATCTCATCACCTTGGACTGGAAAGGTTTCATAGAGAAGACATGGCTTTTGCAATGGGAGAGTTAAAAGAAGGGTTCTATGTGGATAATTTGATCACTAGTGTCGAAAACGAAGAAGAATTTCAAGTGCTACAAAGTCAGGCAAGAGAAATAATGCAGGCTGGCTGTTTCGATCTTCGATGTTGGACCACTACACCAACGGATTCTATGGATGACCAGCCTGTACTGGGTTTGAGTTGGAATAGTGCTGATGAGTTGGCATGTTCGTTACCTAAAGCTCTGATCACTCCTGAGCCAACGAAGAGAAGTTTGCTGTCAATAGTGAACAGTGTTTACGATCCCATAGGATTCTCCTGTCCTGCCATGCTGTTCCCCAAGTTAATTCTACAGGAAGCCTGGAAAAGGGACATAGGTTGGGACGACCCCCTCCCGAAAGAGCTGCAAATGGAATTTAATAAGTGGGCAAAACATATGGACATGATCAAGCTATGCACTATACCAAGAAGAATGTTCCGTGGTGAAGTAGCAGATGCTTCTTTGCACGTCTTTTCCGATGCTTCAGCCGCTGCGTACGCTTGTTGTATATTTCTACGCTGTGAAGAGCAAGATAAGGTATACATAAGCTTAGTTTCAGCGAAATCAAGAGTTGCGCCAATGAACCGACCTACTATCCCAAGAATGGAGTTACTGGGAGCTGCAATAGCTGCGCGTTTATATAAATCTACGATGGAAGCTCTAAATTTGCCTTTGAGAACCTTCTTCTGGACTGACTCGATGGTGGTTCTGGCTTGGATAAAGAATAAAGAGCCCTGGAACACCTTTGTTGGAAATAGGGTAAAAGAAATTCGAGCTTTGACCGACACAGACAACTGGAGACATGTTCCTGGCGACCTCAATCCGGCAGATCTACCCTCTCGTTCTTGTACTTGGCTTGATCTTCACGAGACGAGATGGTGGGAGGGTCCTTCGTGGCTGCAGGAACCAGAAACTTCATGGCCTACATCACAATTGGTTTGTCCAGCGGAGGCTTTGATAGAACGTAGAAAGGTAATAGTAAGCGCATCGAATTTTCAGAAAGAAATAATAAGTCACAGATTTTTGTATTTCTCCAGTTACCCTATGATAGTACGCATGGTTGCTTGGATGTTCAGGTTTTGTCATAACTCCAAGAAAGGTAATGAGAAGATTGGAACTACCTTGTTGAGTGAGGAATTTGAAAGGGCCGAAATCGCTATAATAAAGATGATTCAAAGTGAGTGGTTAGTAGAAGGAAAGGAAAAGCATGAAAAATCTATGAAATTCTTCGAAATCAATGGCGTGTGGAAGATACAAACAAGACTCGTTTACGGAGAAGATGATGCTGAATTTCAATCTCCCACGGTTCTACCTGACCATGCAATAACAAGACGTCTAATAGAGTACACCCACAGAAGCCAAAACCATGCTGGTGTACAGACGACCCTAAGCCAACTACGTGAAAGATTTTGGATTCCTAGAGGGCGAAGAATTATTTGCGAGGTGCTGTCCAGGTGCATACCCTGCAAACGTCATTCAGCAAAAGCCGCGACTACTGAAACTGCCCCATTACCTGCTGACCGTATCCAGAGAGTTGCTGCATTTCAAGTAACAGGAGCTGATCTGGCGGGTCCTATTTTTTTGCGGGGAGGGATAAAGGCTTGGATCGTCCTATTTACTTGTGGTGTCTACCGAGCTGTACATCTCGAGTTGATAACATCGCTATCCACTGATGCATTTATCCAAGCTCTGCGTTGATTTATTGCACGTAGGGGAAGAATTTCGATAATCTACTCGGATAATGGCACGAACTTTTGTGGTGCCTCAAGGGCACTTCAGAGTCTAGACTGGGATGCTATTCAAGCAGAGAGTGCAGTGAAGAAAATAAAGTGGAACTTTAGTCCTCCAAACGCTCCTTGGTACGGTGGATGGTGGGAGCGGATGATACGTGTTCTCAAGGACCTTCTGAAGAGAAGTCTCGGAAAAGCTTGCCTTGGTTACGAGGAGATGTTCACCTTGCTTGCTGACTGCGAGAGTACGATAAACCAACGACCGTTGACATATTTGTCAGAGGATCCAAATGAGCCACAGCCGTTAAGGGGGAATAGTACCGAGAATCGACCTCTCAAGCGAAGGCTTCTCTCTGTGTTAATCCTATGGGAAAAAAATAAAAACTTTGCCACATTTCTCCGGCTGTATTGAATATTTTTTCAAACGGTTTTTTTTATATGATACATGCAGATGATTTGCAGGTCTCTATCTTTTCATTTTTTTGAAATTGGTTAAAATAATTTTTTGATTATTAATAAACATTTTTACAATATGAACAAGGTCGAAATTTGAAAAACTGAGAAGATAGAGACGTAGAACTTTAAATTTCCTTCGCAATGAAAAAAAAAGTGCGAAATTATTTGCATTTTTCGGGTCGAAAAGTGGCAAAGAAATTATGAAATTCCCTTATCCAGGAAGTGGCGCCCCCTAGGAGTAGAACATAAGCTCCTCCCCCTGGTAACATAAGCTCCTCCCCTTGCATTTAAATGAGCTAAAACTCCGATAAGATAAGGTACGTGTAGTTCAATTTTAAGAGTCAGCGAGTTTTAACTTCTTGTCTGTAAGCTAAAGTTTCAATTGAGTGTGCCTGTGTGTTTTTGGAGGCTGATTTCGAAAATGCAAAGAGATTTTTTACTATCGCTTCCAGTTTAAAAGTATTAAAAAAAAATTAAGCAGCATAGATTCATTCTATTAGATTCGAAATCTTAATTAGTGAAATGTTCATTTTAAATTGTTTCCATGTCTATGATTTATTTAAAAGATCTTGATAAATGTTTTGGGAACGTGGATCTTATAAAAAGCATTACACAGTGTGATCAATTGCACAAATTTTGGACTAATTTTTGTTGAAATATTAATTCAAGTTTAAATCCTAAAAAACAATATTTCTTGAAGTTTTTGTTTTAATTTTGAATTTCTTTCAAAAAGGTTTTTTACGACATTTTTAACTCTGTTTGGGCATTAGGCAGTAGTATTGGCTTGTTTTATATTAGGGATTTTTTTTTTTCAGTTTTTCATTTTCCGCTATTTCAATAGATGTTTTGGTTTCACTCTCAAAGCGAAGTATTTTCACCTGTTGTGTTCTAATTTAGTTTAGTAAAGTTATTTTAAATTATCTTCGCACTAGAGCTACACGAGGGCTATTGGCGACGGGCGTCGTAGCCCCGGTCAAGTGACGAATCGACATCAGAGTATGCACCCAACGCAACCGTTCAAGGAGACATCGTACGCAGTGTTGGTACTTTGTGGAATATTTAGCGTGCGTTCACGTCTCTGGTCTGGTTCGGTAGGTGGTTGTTCTGGACATGCCCGAACCGAACCTGGGACCTTTCACATGCAAGGCAAACGCCGTAAACGACTGTGCTCCCCAGCCGAGTGCATCTTTGATTAATAATCTTTGATTAAATACAGGGTGGTTATAAAATAACGCTCGCTATTCGGAGTGGTCTGTAGCTGGAATGAATAATCACAATGCATCAAAAATTAACGCACTTACTAATCAAGAAGGGGGGAAAAGAATGGACTCATAAAAAAGATTGAATCCTAAAAAATAATCATAAAAAATAAGCATAAAAAACAAACTCGTCTCTTGACCAGGGTTCCAAATTACGAAGCGTCATCAATTATGGCCAATTGCGGCCAACACTGCTAATTACGATTCGTAATTAAGAATGCTGGTCAAGAGACGAGTTTTTTTCCAAGAAGAATGTAATCATATAAAAGAAACTCGTCTCTTGTCCAAGGTTCTAAATTACGAGGCATAGCCAATTATGGCAAATTACGGCCAACACATCCAATTACTCCTCGTAATTAAAATCCTGGTCAAGTGAAGAGTTTTTTTTATGGTTCCATTCTTTCCCTCCTTGATAAGTAAGTGCCTTCATAGGAGTCTTAAAAAGTACCCACTAGTGATTGTTTTGGCCGTTAGTCATCCTATAGAATCGGGCCTTTTTGACATTGTGAACAAAGTGACAGATTCTGTAACAAACCAACTTGTTTAAAAAAAAAAAACATGAATGCATTGAAGTATCTTTCAATTCCAAACACCACAATACAATTTCAATTGACAAAGCTCCTCAATTCAGAGAGCTCCTTCAATTCAGAGTGAATTTGTGCTATTTTAGTTCGGATCCGGCCCGTGCAGCTAAAAAATATCCTACGAATAATACTTTGTGTAAGAGAGTGCACGTTAAATATCCTTTAAAGTACCAATGCTGCGTACGATGTTGCCTTTAACGGTTGTGTGTTGGGTGCCTACTCATGCACGTTAAATATCCCCTAAAGTCCTTACGCTGCGTACGATGTTGCCCTTACCGGTTGCGTTGGGTGCCTACTTAGATGTCGACTAGTCAATTGACTGTGGTTCTAAAATATGATGCCCGTCGCTCGTGTAGCTCTGGTGCGAAGATTATTAAAACCTAACCTAACCTCCAATGAATCAAAAAATCAATCGAATATATACCGTCTAGAGACGGTTTGTGATCGTTAAATCCATTGTGGTTCAATGGCAGATAGTCTTATACAATATCCCTTTTCTTACTGAAGCGCCCCAAAGCGCCCGAACAACTATGGATTCGATAATGTTATTCCTATCAAATATTACGAGGAAGCAAAAATCTTTCGTAGCGAAAGGAATATCGCAAATCGGTTCCCAGTCAGATAAAAGCATCTTTTTAACGGCACTTCAAAATTACGAGGCACGTTGACAAAAATCCCTTAAGGGGTCATAGGAGTCTTTAAAATGTGCAAAGAAGGTACTACAAAACATAGTTTGATCTTTCATGTCTTTTTTGAACTACTAAATGTATAAGTATAATTTTTTTATATGTAATTCTACAAGATTTATTTATTATAAAACAAGTTCCAAAATTTATGAAACTATAGCCAAAACTAAAATAAATGATATTAAACATGAAGCTATTTGAACACATTGTGATTAGGCTTGCGCGGCAAATTGTGAGGTCAAAATTGAAAAAATGACCAAGAAAATGACTTTATATAGAACAAATATGTACAAACAAAGACTTATACCTAAATTCTCAGCTCAATTTTAATTAGAAATTATTTTAAGAACTTTTTTCTAAAAAAATTAATAAAAATTTTAAAATTTTGATTTTTAATTTTTTTACAAATAATTTCTAATTAAAATTGAGCTGAGAATTTAGGTATAAGTCTTTGTTTGTACATATTTGTTCAATATAAAGTCATTTTCTTGGTCATTTTTTTAAATTTTGACCTCACAATTTGCCGCGCAAGCCTAATCCCAATGTGTTTAAATCGCTTCATGTTTAATATCATTTATTTTAGTTTTGGCTAAAGTTTCATAAATTTTAAAACTTGTTTTATAATAAATAAATCCTGTAGAATTACATATAAAAAAAATTATACTCATTTATTGAGTAGCTAAAAAATGACATGAAAGATCAAACTATGCTTTGTAGTATCTTCTTTGCACATTTTTAAGACTCCTGTGACCCCTTAAGGTTGCTTATAGCTCAAGTGTAGATTTAGAGCGACGTAATTCAATTAACCTGCAAACTAAGTATGTCATCCCGTTTTCTCGGAGGGAAGATGGTTGGTTGGTACATGTATTTCCGGCTTGTGCGCTTGATGAGAGATCCGCTTATAAACCTTCGTCAAGTAAGACAGACATAGACAGAATTTGTACTGATACAGAGAGAGAAATTACACCCAGGGCGAAGGCGGGGATTTCTCATTGGTTGTGTAAGATTGGTTGACGAGGGAGGGGCTTAGAAAAAATAGTTTCCAAGTGACCAATCGGCTACTTATAGAAGGGCTGAAATCAGAGATAATCAAGATAAATACGTCAATCAATTAATTGAGCATTGTGATTTGCTGGTCTCCGAGTTCTCTGACCCTCCCTCTTTAACAGTTCCAATATCTTCACCAGATGTCGCCTTCGGCCAAGTTGAGTTGCCTTAATCGGTACTATCCCGCCTTAACACCTGCTCATTTTCTGCGAGAAGTTAGCTCACCAGTATGTTGTGACACCATAGACCTAGATCTACTAGATGGAAATCATCTTCGTAAAAGACTGAGGTATCTTCAGAAAGTTAGAGATTGTTTCCGAAAGAGGTTCCAGAAAGAGTACCTATCAGAGCTCGTCAAGAACCCTGAAGCAAAGAGATCTGATATTTTGGAGGGAGACATTGTGCTTGTGGGGTCTGAGAATTCAAAGAGGATAGATTGGCCGTTGGCTCGTGTGGTACAGCTTTTTTCCGGTAAGGATGGCGGACAGCGAGTGGCTCGGCTCAAATTGGCCAATTCAAGTATAGTTCGACCACTTCAGCGGTTGTACCCTCTAGAGATCCGGTCTGAACAGCTGCCAAGAGCTACTGCAGGTTGTCCTGAGCTAGATCTACCTACGTCCATAGAATCTGAGACAACGCGGAGTGAAAGGCCAGTGAAGGGGCCAATGAAGGGGCCAATGAGAGGTTCTTCTGAGTTGCTAACATCCATAGAACCTCAGATCAAGACAACACGCAGTGGACGGCAAGTGAAGAGGCCAATGAGACTTTGAAATTAAGACTTTTTTTGCTGTTCAAGTTTATTGTTCCTTAGCTACGAAAATTGTTAATGTAGTTTAGTTCAAATTTTTAAAGTTAAAATTTACATTTATTTTATATGATAATTAAGGAATGTGTAATCTTAAAATATTAATGCTACTTTTTAGAATTTAGTTTTTTGAATATTTAAATGCTTTTATGTAACTTTAATGTATTTTGTCTGCTTACCAGACAAAAGGTGGGAGAATGTTGTGAATCGATTATTTATTTATATCGATATGTATTTTTATTGTTATTTATTGACGTGCATCTGGCAACAGTTTTGTAAAACAGTTTATAAATACAGCTCCCGCAATCATAATAAACAGAATCTTATCAATTTACTCGTCTGCTGGTATTTTCGTCCGCTAACCCACTTCCAGGAACACAGATTCTTAACAACATCGGTATACTTTTCGCTAAATCTTTTAAATATTTCTTATTACTCTATTTTTGGGTGTTATAAAACCATTTTAGATCTAATTAGGTCACCTCATTTAGTCTTACAAATTTAAAAAAATGTTTTAATATTTTACACTTTTCTGGGTTGAAAATCAGAATTTTTATGAATTTAGAATCTAAAGTTTCTTAAATAAAATTTAAAAACTATTTTAAGCAAGAAACGAAACACGTAAATATCTTGTAACTATTTAATGACAAATTATTACTTCTACAAAACTCACAACAGCGTCTCAGTTGCTAAAAGGTTAAACGTGTCCGCCTCGTTAGTCCAAGATCGTGGGATCGAGCCCCGGCTGAGTCGTCTGATTTGATTTTCAGGATGGGAAAATTTTAAGCACGCATGCAATATGATTATGTGGCATGTTAAAGATACCTAGAAATCCATTTGGCTTGGGTTCTCCCGGCAAAATTAAATCTCGGCATACCTTAACATACACAGAGAGCTCATATTCATTGAAACCTGCGCATCAAAATTGTTAGCGAGAGTCGCCTAGATGGTGCCACAAAAAATGGCTCAAAGTTCTGGGGAATATGCCGAATCTGTAAATGCTTGACCACCAATGTTGCAGCCCCATTAGAAAAAGAGACAAAACTCACAACTAACCATAGCAATACATAGATATTTTTAAGTAATCCTTCACAATTTTAGCAGCAGTTTTTAAAACAGAAACTACAGCAGCGTTAAATTAAGAGAGTGGCGAAATATAGTGCCGCTCTTTACGAAAATTAATATGCCGCCCTCAATTCTCAGACAATGCTAATTGAGCGTGCTCAACGCTTTAACAGACAATTTATTTTGAACACAAGCAGGGAGCTTTTTAGAAGTGTATCGAATGGATTTGGAGTGCTACTTTTAAACTGTTATTTTTCAGTAATAAGGAATGATATGGTAGCTTTTTGTTTTAACGGCTTAAAGCTCATGAACATTTATGTTACTTGTCCGCATTGTGTCATTTTTTTTTTGTTTGAAGTGATATAAATTCTGATTGATTACATTCTATTAAGACATTTCTCATATCTTTATTAGGAGTTTCGTGTTAAAATACTATCTTAAGCCAATATACTCATTGCTAATGAAAAAACACTTGGACGCCATTTATAGGTTAGGTAAGGCTTTGAAATATTGTCTCACTAGAACTACACGAGGGCTATTGGCGTAGGTCGTCGTATTTTAGAACCACAGTCAAGTGACGAGCCGACACCTGAATAGGCACCCCACGCAACCATTAAGGGCGACACCGTACGCAGAGTTGGGTCTTTGAAGGATATTTAACGTTCTCTTCCTTACACGGGGCATTATTCGTCGGACATTTTTGGCTGCACGGGCCATTTATAGTTACTTTGGCAATGCCCGGACCGGAACCTGGGACCTTTCGCATGCTAGGCGAGTGCATAACCGACAGTGCCCCCCAGTCCCCCGCCATTTATAAAAAAATATACGAGTTTTTCCAGTTTGGCCTGAAATAACAATCAATTTGTCAGCAACACTAATAAGCAGCAATCTTAATTTCTACGAATATTTACAAAGACAGTATGTTTTTTGTTTAATCAACCTCGTACTGCAGATACACGAGGGCAATTTATACACTGTTAAAAATTTCAGTTCAATCAAATTTTGGTGAAAATTAAGAAATTCTGGTAGATACACCATAAAATGGTTCAAATATCACATTCTGGGAAAAGACCTGCTTTCCCAGAATGTGGGTTCGACTTCTACTCCAATAGTACGAAAATTTGGTTCAAAGTCTCGCCAAATAACGGAGAAACTAAAAAGTTCAATATGGTTCAACCTTTCACCAAATAAAGGGGGAAAGAAAACGCGAAATTTGGTTCAACTTCTCACCAAATAAAGGGGAAACGAAAACGTGAAATTTGGTTAAACCTCTCACCAAAAGTTGGTGACTGGGGTCGCACCAATAATTCGTAAAATGTAGTACACCATTTTGCTTACATCCTAAATGGGAACCAATATTTGGTACAACATTGAATCAAATTTTTAACAGTGAACAAATTTTTAACAGTGAGACAAAAAAAAATGGCCATCAGTTATAGGAATTTCATTCACTAAACTAAAGTAAATGTTATTTTATAAAAAAAATACTTATAAAAAATATATATATATATACTATATCATTATAACAAGTCTGTATCATAAAGAAATAGAAGTTGGTCACACGTATTTGGTGCTGCAAAGACCGATTCTCACAATGTTCCACTAATCTCTAAAATTTCTGAGGGGGCTGGGGAGCCCAGTCGGTTAAGCACTCGCTTAGCATGCGGAAGGTCCCAGGTTCGGGTCCGGGCATCGCCAAAATAGCTGCCGACCTATAAACGGCCCGTGCAGCCAAAAATGTCCGACGAATAATACTCCGTGTAAGGGAGTGCCCGTTAAATATCCTTCTAAGTCCTAACGCTGCGTACGATGTCGCCCTTAACGGTTGCGTTGGGTGCCTATTCAGGTGCGGCTCGTCACTTGCCTGTGGTTCTAAAAATACGACGCCCGTCACCAATAGCTCTCGTGTAGCTCTAGTGCGACGATAATTCAAACCAAACCAAAATAAAATTTCTGAATTTAGTTCAAAGCATAAGGAATTACAACCGAAGTATTACTCGTTACTCTTTTGCCAATAGACTCGCTTGCACTTAGTACAGGTAATCTACGAAGATTGGCCGCCTTCCAAAGAAAGTTTGCCTAATAACAACTCAATGGGGGTTTGAAATTGTTTACTTTCTACTGTTGACTGCACTCTCTGTTAATTTTGAAAATATATACATTGAACTGATGATGTTGCAGATGATATTCAGTTTTGATGCTTCCGTATGCAATTTACAAAGTTTTAGGCAAAGTCTATAAAGTATTATTTATGCCTGGGGGAGTTCTGTCCCATTTCGTTTTTTAGTTCTTTTGAAGAACTGTTACGAAATTGTAGTGATAGTATAGGGTGTACGTAAAAGAATGTTCGAGTATCAATTTGTAATAGTATCAGCTGTAATCGTTCGACAATTGTGGTTGAAGGTGACGAATAAAGAATAACTCTAACATTTATCAGATTAGTGCATGCGCTTGTGTGTACCACTTCATTGTTTTCACAGTTGCTCAGGCTGTTGCTTCCATTACTCCGGACTTGCTGCAGACAGTATGGAAAGAATTGTATTTTCGTTTGGATGTGCGCCGTATCACTAAAGGCGCACACATTGAGCACTTATAGGTAAAACTAGGTTAGTTTTCCTTCAATTTCATGTATGATTTATTATATTTAGTATTAAATAAACTCTCCTGTAATGTAAAATTAAAACTCGGACATTCTTTAACGGACACCCTGTACAATACACCCCTTTACGCTTATACGATAGACAGAGAAAATAACACTTTATTTTTCAGGCTGAAATTTTTGCCTACAGAAAAAACGCTATCAAGCTTATTTTTACAAAAAGAAAACTTTAATTCAATTAAAAAACTAAGTTCATCTAAAGTTATTAAAAACAATTTAACCCTCTAATGCATATTGTTGCCGTTTGGCAACAAGTAACGCAATCCACTTTTTTCTATTAAATTAGAGCTCCCTCTCGACAAATTTGTGTTTTTTTCATCTATTACATTCCATTTTGAAGTTTTAGTTACTAATAATCCTCATTAATGACAGAGGTAAAAGTGTATTCAAAATGAAAGAGAGAGGTTAATAACTGTTGTGAAATTACGTTGTTGGCAGTATTCGAAGTATAATAATATTAATACTAAATACAAATAAATTGTTTTGAAAAATTAATAATAGTTAAAAAAGGGTTATTTTGAAATATATCTAGTAGTTTTCTAGTCATCATTATCAAAACTGGAATTCTGTAGTTGTTTTTTGTAATATGGAAAAATTTAAAAAATTGAAATTATTTAAATTCTATTGCAGTTAAATTTATTTCAATATTTTTCCTATAATGTATATGAGTATTAAAGATACATATATATTTTTTGGGACGAAAATAAAAATTCGTGCATTAGAGGGTTAAAAGAAAATACTAGCAAAAACTCTGTCAAACTCAATCCGGTGAAATATTCATTATTAACAAGAATCCGCGAGTTTCGCATTATTGGTTTAGCTGGTTACATTTAATTAATTATGAGGGTTTTGTATGTCGACGTGTTTTGCGTGTGTCGTAGCGAAATATCAGGCTTTTCGATTGTGAACAGAGGAGTTAAATGAAATGATGGGTTGATTTTATTGTTGGTTAGTTTAAATATTTACAGAGCATGTGAATGTAATTATGCTTAGAAGCCAATATGCATTTAGCAATAGTTAGCGGAAAAGTGAAAGAATTGTAGTAGTTGCAAGAAAGATACTTTCTAAATGCCCCTACGGTTTCTATTAGCTTCTACGCTACATTTATAACGTAAAAAGTGGAAGGTACTGCAATGGTTCAGTCCGTCTGTCACACACTTTCATAGACAAAACTACAAATTCTACAGACAAGTGTGATTCGTCAAAAAATTCATCGCTTTGAAATTAGAAGACAAAAATCGAATTCGAAATGCTTTAATTACTTAAAAAACTGCAACATTTAATGCTCAATTAAAAAGCACAAGAAGCCATTTTTATTGGAATTAAATCCCCATAGTCTTTTGCAACAATCACTGGAGAAACTTTAATTTTTTGAAATAATAAATTTAAAAAAAAATTGCGGCATCAATCTGTTTGAAATGATGTCAAATGTATTTCACTAAGAGATTTTTTTGTGTGTTTTTTTTACGAAATGTTTTGGTTCTATTTTAACTAGAAGAATATTACATATTTATTCTTTGAAATATAAATTAATGTTTGCAAACGATAATAATTATTGAATTATTACTGAAAACAATTATAGAATTTTCGAAATAAAAAAAACTAGGCAAATTTAGCGTTGAAAGGTTTATAATAGAATTAATATTGTGTTTGTCGACTTTTTTTCCTGTTGAACACAAATTTTGGTGGAAGCGGGCTAAGTGACAGACTCTGTTACAAACCTACACTGTGAAAAAAAATCTGTAACCATTACAAAACATTTTTTTGTAAAAAACTTTTCCTAGAAAATTTCTAGTAAATAATTACTAAAAATAGTGCTGTAAAGACACATAATATATTTTTGTTAGCATTACATGTATATATCATGTAGATTTACAGGACTATTTTATGTATCCCACATAAGTAATGTTTCAGTAACTATACAAGATACCACATTTTCCGTGCAATTGCAAAGAAAAACAAAATGTCTACTTTCCTATACTACGTGGGATCGAACCCCGGTCTCCCGCATGACAGGCGAGGATACTGACCACTATAATACCGAGGAATATTAGACGGCCGAAACCCGGGATCGAACCAGGAACCTTTAAATTATCAGTCTGGCGCTTTCCCAACTGTGCTATTTCGGCACATAGATCGCTAGGAAATTATAACTTAAATTCATTTGAAACAACCAACTAAAGTATAAATTTAAAATGGCGATTGGCTAATTGAATCACGATCGATTAGATTAGGTTAGGTTTGAATTATCATCGCACTAGAGCTACACGAGGGCTATCCAAATCAAGATCGTGGCTAAAATACTAGAAATTATTTTGTAACTTCAGAAATGAAGATTTCTGTTCAGAATTACAAAAACTTTTTTTTGTAAAATTGGTTATTTCTGTAACATTACTAAAAAAATTTCTGTATGTTTACAGTATTTTTTTCTCAGTGTACTTGTTTTCTATTCAACAAATCTGCGGGTTTTCCAAACCAAAGTTCCTCTAGGTTAATTCAAATTGAAAAATGATTTTCGAAGCCACATCACCCCGCTTTTATTGAATATTTTTACAAACTATTTTGTTTATGATAAATGTGTCTGACTTACAGGTATCTTTAATCCCACTTTTCGAAATGCGTTTGAATGCATATTTTTATTTTCTATAAATAATTTTATCCAAAACTATATTTGTCATATTAAAAGAACCGTTTGTGAATGTATCCAATACAGATTGAGAAATGTGTCTTATAATGTGGCTTTTTTTAGATGATAAATGAAGCTGAGTTACGGGTCTTTATAATCTTACTTTTTGAAATAGGTTCAAATCTTTTGTGTAAAATTATTTAGTGAATTTATTATTGTTTCTTGTTGTACCCCTTGCCAACCTAAGTTGGGTAAATAGAAGTAGGCTATTTAGAAGATTCTTCCGCACATGTAAAGAGTTCCATAAATTATTTGTGAATCCATACGGAAAACATGTTTAAAACATTAATTCCGTTTAAGGTCTAACACAGTTGAATATTATTTGAGAAAATTTGGCAATTTTATCAGAATGAAAAGTGCATTTTGGTTAAATTTTATTCAGATCATAATGTATGTAAATAATACCTTACAAGAGTTTCCAACTAACGGGCCAACCGCGCCTTTCACTCTTTCTTTTTACTCTCAGTTTTTACCCGAGTTAGGTTGGCACGGTGTGTATGACATGGCTGGATGGAAGGGCACAGTGGTTTTCGGTGACACACTCTTGGGGAAAGTGATATCTGCTCCTAGAGGGCAGCACGTCCTCAATTTAGCTACGAGGGTAGGAATTTTATTTTGCAGGCAACCTTTACACATAGTAACGGCGCTTTGACCAACCACGACTTCGGGCCCATATATTTAATGAGGTATATCAAGTAGAATAAGAAACAACAGCTGTTATACAAAAACCGACCTTAAGTTTGCAGCAGAGAAATGTACTACGCGGAGGAATTTGCGTAAACAAAGCGGCTGGCGCTGAAATTTCGCCAACTCTGATTGGCTGATCCGTTGACCCTGATATTCGCGCGCCCTGTAACGTCAAAATCGAAGGGAAAAAATAATTAAAATAACACTCTAACTGAAGCTAAACTAATAAAAATAATAAATTTATGTCTTGAAATAACAAATAAGTTTGTTTATTGAATGTTAAATACCTCTTTGTATTCGATTCTCGCCCTCAAAAATGAGAACTATTTACCCTCTTTCTCGTAGAACATTTGTATACTGCAAACTTAAGGTCGGGAGAGGCATAGTATGCCACTCACGATGTATCCGTTCTCCTCGTGCGACGCCAGACGCTGGATCAGATTTACTGTACGGTAATCCTTGGCGAACTTTCCAAAATTGCGCCAAAAGTCCGCATTCTGGCGACTTTTGACGTCACGCTCTCTATATACTGCGCTATTAAATAATAGTCAGATAGGGTTGCCGGAAAACGTCACTGGTGCCAAGTCAAGGAATTCAAATCATCAGTCAGACAGCGTTGCCGCAAAAAAATTATTTATCGTCAAATCCGAAAAAATCGCTCCAAGGGTTACCGTACAGTAAATCTGATCCGTTACATAACATTACATAGCCCAGAACTGGGAACGCAAGGCAAGAATTGCCCTGTTTTCGACAGTCGATTGCCCTTCAGATCAGTGGTTATGACCTAAGGCCCCCAGTCCGGGAGTAAATCTGATCCGTTGTGCAACATGAGATAGCACATGTGGGAACTTAAGTGACCAACTGTTAGTACGTCACTCACGATGTATCCGTTCTCCTCGTGCGACGCCAGCTGCGTCCTCTCCTCCTTGTCGCCGGTGACGAACGCGAACAGGTAGGTCCACCCTCCTAGTAATCTGCACATCCCCACCAGGGCGGCCGCCACCACCACGCTCACGCCGATCAGGATCAAGGCCACGGCCCACTCGTCCATAGCTCCTCTATCTGGAAAGAAAACACCAGCAAGTTAGATTTACTCTTCACTCTTAAAACAAAAGAGTGAAATCCACTCCAGTTGGAGAAGTGCATTTTCGACACCGTAATGGAATAAATATTAACTCAGACTGAGTTAAAATCACTCGTTTGGAGTGATCCTGTCGGAGTTTAACACACAAAGGATCCACTCCAAAAGGAGAAGGGCATCTTCCAGACTGGAGGAGTGACAATTAATCAGACTGAGTTGAAATCGCTCGTTCGTTTTCAGAGTGTTCAGCATTCATGTCTCAACAAATAATGCAAATTAGTTTTGGATTTAGAGTATTTTAAAAGTGATAAACATTTTACCCCTTTCAGTCCCAGTGATGCCATTTGGCATCAGCATGTTTCTGATCATAATTAAAAAACATTAATGAGGCTGACATCTATTGGGATCAATAAAAATTATTTTCTTATTGTAAAAAGTTTGAAGAATCGAGTGATGTGCTTTTTGATATCATAAATAGATATAGACGATCAGAAAAAAATGTTTAACATGATGATGTCAAATTTTAATTGGGACTGAAAGGGTTAATATGGAAAAATTGTGTGTGTTGCCTTTGAAATCTTTGAAGATTGTGCTCATTTTAATGTGTAGAAGCCTATTATGAAATTTTTGTTGCCAGTAATCCATTTCTTATGTTATTTCCTGAAAAAGGACACTTTTCACAAAATTCCTTGGTCAATAGCAGCCAAGTAACGAGGGGTGAAGCGTTCCCCCCCCCCCCACAGCTGTTACCACCAGGGCATATCTAATTGCCGCAGGTGTGATGAAAGTTAAATTTTTCTCAAGAATTGACTTTACCTTTGTAGATTTTAGATCAGTCGGTTGGTACATATTATATTTCCCGCTTGGGAGCTTGATCAAAGACCCGCTTATAAACCTTCGTCAAGTAAGACAGACACAGACAAAAAAAATTTACTGACACAGATAGAGAAATTACACCCAGAGCGAAGGCGAGAATTGATCCCGCATCCAGTACTGTTCGCAGACTGTTAGCGTAATTATCTGCGATCTTAGCCACTAGGCCACCCGATCTTAACCACTAGACCTATAGTAGAATTTAAAACCGTACGATTCAATCTAAAAGTTCCACCATGCCCACATTTTCTCCAAATTTGCTACGAAACGAGTTATAACACAGCTAAAGACAGACCGAAAGAGTTATAACTCAGCTACCGCTTGCACACGCACGATAGTCTCAAAAATCTTATTATAACGTCCGACAGATACTGGGAACCCACGTATCAAAATTGAGGTCCATCGCTTTTTAATTCGAATTGCATAGAGAGGTTTCAAACAAGCAGACAGATGGACTAACATTCAAAAATATATTTTTCGAATCAACATCTTTACAACAAAGACCGAATCTTAATTTCATATTTCGACGCCCATCGAAATATTTTCACCACATTATGTTTCAGATCAGGTAATTGAAGTTAAACCCTGTAAAATTATGCTGTTAGAAAAACAGGTAAGTTATATGAAATTACTGTAAGCATATTGAAATTATTTAATCATTATTTTATGATTTGGTACATTAAAAAAATATTTGTATAGAAGCTTCAATTTTTTTCACCCTAATTACCTTTAGTCTACGTAACTGAAAATGTTATTTAAAGAAATAAAAAATATGTTTTCATAAAAAATGTATTTTCTGGATATATAGAAGCATCTTAAATCTTGTTCTAAGCCTTTTCTTTTCCATGTTATCTTGCGCGCATATTTGCATAGATATGAAAAAAAAAAAGTAATAAAGCCAACAAACTCATAAGCATACTGTTTAACTCTTGAAGAACGAAGAACTTTTTGTGTGTGTTTTTTTACAAGTGTATGATTATATTAGATGGGTAAGGATAACCTAAAGTAGTATGGAATACATTTTTTTTACTTAAAAGATAAAATGGAATTCAAGCATTTAAATTCACTTTTATACTTCAATAAATGTCGATGTTTTATTTTTTCATTTTAAATAAGCATTTAAATAAAAAATATTGTAACCTAGGATATTTAAATTGCAAGTTTTCTATATATTATTTATTATAAACTTGACTGGCTAAAAAAATTTAGCATGCAAAATTGTCATGATTTATGAAAAGAAATAAAAAATATTTTCTGGAATTTTATTAATATTGTTTGTTGTTCAAGTGCAATATGGTTTTCAAGTCCATAAAATCTTAATCTAGAATAAAATAAATCTCAAAACGATACAAAAATTATTATAATAAAATATTATTTTACTCAAAAGATACATTTTTGAATAAAAACGATCCACCCTTTGTTTTTTTGCTGCTATTAAACGGAAATTTTTATTTCTATTTTTCAAAGAAAAACGAATATAAAGCTAAGCATCGCTAGCAAACTTTGCATAAAAAGTCATCTACGTATAAAAAATAAGAATTTTAAAGCAAAATCAAGACCCACATTTGAGTTAATATTTCAAATCTATGAGTAGTTTCAATAAAAATATTTTGATATGCATTATTTGTTGAGTTATAGACATGGCAAATTTGGCCATAGTTGCCCTTATAAAAAAATCTTACTCATACAATAATGACACAAAAAAGATTTTTTTTGTGGGTATTATTTTGATGACCCAAACAAAATGTGTACACTTTTGTAGTTTTTAAAACATGGTTTATATTTTAAGTAATAATAATTATTTTTTAAAAATATAAATTGAAACCCCACAATTTTTCTACAGTGAAGAATTCAAGACAGGGTTCCAAATTGATTTACATTTCATCCATAATTTATTTAAAACATAATTATTTCAAATATTTATTATTAGTTCACTAAATGCAAAATTTTGGTTATTTTGATCAGTTTGGGGATATAATATAAATTAAAGAAGCACAGAACTAAACAAATGTGACCTTGCAAAACTTGTGCAATGTATTTTTTCATCTATTTCTTATATTTTTCAATTTCTAAAATCATTTTGAAAACAGTTCTTACTTTTCTTTCTAACAAAAAATAATATTGAAAATCTGAAAGTGAGAACAGAATTTAGAATTGCTCATTGACAGCTTTATGAAAATCTCCAAGATGTCAATACTTTCATTATTTTAATTATTTTCGAATAAACACAAGGGAAATTAACTAAAAAATATGCACATTAAGTGCAATTCATCGACTTGTAATAACAATAGAAAATAGAGAACTAAACTAATGTCACTTTTCAAAACTTATGCAATGTGGTTTCTTCATCTATTCCTTATATTTATCAATTCTTGAAATCATTTTGATAACAGTTTTTACTTTTCTAGCAAAAAATAATATTTAAAACAGGAGTGTTGGAACAGAATTGGTATTTGCTCATTGACAGCTTGATGAAAAGCCCCAAGATGTCAATACTTACTTTTATTATTTTAATTATTTTCAACAAATGAACACAAAGGAATGTAGCTAAAAATATGCACATTAAGTGCAATTCATCGACATGTAATAACAATAGAAAATAGGGGCCTAAAGCTCCTAACTATTTCTCCTAATGAAAAACAAGAGAAGATGTGGCCGCTAAAGACTTTCCATCACAAAGCGTGCTAATGGCGAACCGAGTAATGGGAACTTGATAGCCCCATTAGCCACCGCCACCATTGTTGCTATTTCAAGAACTTCCTTTCTTGAATTTAGCACTGTATGTGGAACAGTGGCGTAACTCACACTAGAGACTTTAAAAGTAAAAATGTACAAAACATAAGAAGTTTAAATTTTTCGATTAGGTTTAGTTTAGTTTAGTTTGGGGCTGGGGAGCCTAGTCGGTTAGGCACTCGTCTAGCATGCGAAAGGTCCCAGGGTCCAGGCATCGCTAAAATTACTGCCGACCTATACACGGCCCGTGCAGCCAAAAACGTCCGACAAATAATACCCCGTGTAAGGGAGTGCACGTTAAATATCCTTCAAAGTCCTAACGCTCCGTACGATGTCGCCCTTTACGGTTGCATTGGGTGCCTATTCAGGTTTCGGCTCGTCACTTGAATGTGGTTCTAAAATACGACGCCCGTCGCCAATAGCCCTCGTGTAGCTCTACTGCGACAATAATTCAAACCTAACCTAACCTTAGTTTAGTTTGAATTATCATCGTACTATAGATACACGAGGGCTATTGGCGACGGACGTCGTTTTTTAGAATCATAGTCAAGTGACGAGCCGAAGCCTGAATATAGGCATCCAACGTAATCGTTAAGGGCGACATCGTACGTAGCGTTAGGACTTTGAAGGATATTTAACGTGCACTCCTTACCAGGGGTATTATTCGTCGGACATTTTTGGTTGCACGGGCCGTTTATAGGTCGGCAGTAATTTTGGCGATACCCGGACCCGAACCTGGGACCTTTCGCTTGCTAGGGGAGTGCCTAACCGACTGGGCTCCCCAGCCCCACACCACACCTATATAGAAATTATGCGTATAAGCACGGTTGCTGTATTCTGGCTAATTTTTTTTTACAGTATTTACTGGACAGGCTTGTCCTTATTTAAAGCGAGAAATGCGAAAGATCGCGAAATAAAAAGACGATTCTTCTGAGAAAGTGTCTTTTTGAAGATACGCCACTGTTCTTCAATGAAGAGATAACAAAATTTAGTCCGTAAAAATTCAGAGAAATTAAGAAAAAAGTAATTCAAAAGTTTTAATGAAAGAAGATATATTGTTGTGGTGCCTTTAGAAATGTCATACTATTTCAAAAGAATTTAAAATATATTTAATGGAAAATTATAAAGGAATGGGTCTTTGAAATGGTGATTTTGTCTGAACGAAATATTGACTAATGGAGTTAATATTGTGTTTGTGATTCTTTAAGAATTACACACAAAAAATTGTTTACTCAAAACGTATTCTAATGGGAAATATTTAATTGGGTTGTTTCACATGAAATTTCCAGTTCTCATTCTTGTCTACCGCGATTTCATTAGTAGATTTGGTTTTACTCTCCATGGGAGGTTGAAACCGCGGATATTTAATAGTTAGGATGTTTCATATTTAGCGGATATTTTATAGTTTTTTTATGATTTAGATAAACTATTCAACAGTGCAATATGTAACACAACGTCAAAAGAACAATGATAGAACAAAGACAATGAAACTGAAATTAAGAGAAAGACATCGCCATGAAAACATACACTGTCCAAAATTAGTTAGCAATTCCAATACTTTTTATATTAACTTGAGATAATTAGTTCACATTATCACCAAAACAAATGCAATTACATTAAAACTAAGAATGAAAACAATACCGCTAGACGTTTAGCCACTCATGGTGAAGCTTGCCCATTGATATTCCACTAAATATTATTTATAATATATCCTCTTTTTCGACCTTGCGTCCCCATTTGGATACATTTTTTTAAAACCTCCCCACATACAATTAACACGTTAATTTGTTTCAAAATCGACCTGGTCCGATAGAAGAAGATCAAAATATCAGTTTTTGGCCTTTGATTAAAGGTATCAGTCATTTATATCTATAAAAAAAGGAAGTTGAACGAGGGTCAATAAGGTATTAGAGTTCTTAAAAAAACTTATTTTTAATTTTTTCTCAAACTTTTCAAAAAGTTCTATTAGTAGTTAATTTTAAAGGCATTTTGCAATAAAAACAAAGTGAAAATAATCTGTTAACTACAAATAAGTGATACGGCCTTTTTAGCTGCATTTATATATCACAAAAAATGTGTATTTTTAGAGTTTAAGGCGTGTCCCAAAGTAACTATTAAACATATTTTTTTAAAAAAAATTCTTTGCAAAACATACTTCTTATCATATATTTGTATGAAAAGTATATTTAGATGAAAAATATACGTGTAGGATTTTTGTCGGGTCTTTAGAGGTTAAAGATAAAAAAAAACATTTTATACCCGTTTCCGAACACCACTTAAATTATAACCTCTCTCTCTATTCAAACATACTAGATCCCCGTCGTAAACCCTTTAGCCCCATACAATTTCGACAGAATCTCGAAACCTTCGATTTCTTAGCAACTGTAGTGTGTGTTATTTTGAAACCAATTAAGGTGTTGAACGAGATGCCTTCAAATTACGTTTCTAGGGAGTGGGAGTATAATTAAAGTTGCTAATTTGAGGTTGCTAGTAAAGTTTAGGTCAACAGAATTTAATCGATTGTTATAAATAAATAATGGTTTGGTTAAAACTGTGGCGTGACAGTTGATGACGTGATAACTGATGAGTATCGTGTGATAACTGATGTGTTGAGAAATAAATTGATTTCATAAAAAAGAAGCAAGGATTGTTTATATGCGAGTCATTATCTGCTTTCGAAGTAATTGGTTAATTTTTTCTATAACTCAGATCTTCTGCCAATGAATATTTATGTATTTTGAGGCAATTATATATTATAATATATTTACGAGGATTTGTTTGAAATGGGGCATGTAATGCTACCAATTTAGATTTTTGCAGAAAGGAAATCAGAGTAGACGATTAATTATGTGTAATCATATTTATTGATGTAAGGTGACATTTTTAGATTTTCTTTATTAGTCAAAGAGAGAGACCTCTGTCAATCCAAATTTTGTTTTAATGGAAAAAAGAACCATCACCAATTTCATTTCAATATTTGATAGATTTATTGATATCCGTTTTAAATAGTAGTTATTATACACTCTCAGAAATAATACTTTCATTTTTGACGATTCATGAGTCATCAAGCCTCATTTCGTTAATTTTGCGGATAGTTTCGTCAAAATATCACGTCACTTCTTATTAAACGCGTATCCTCACTTTTACGATCGTGATTTGACGATTCTATATCTTGATTTTGAGGAAACTGAATCTCATTGTTGTACTCACATGCTCAAAAAGGACGAAATATTTCTTTAGATTAGACGACATTCAAATCTTCATAAAAATTAGACTTCAAATTTCCTCACTTTGAGGAAACGAAGACTCGGAGCATTTGCCAGTAACGGAATCGTCAAAATCAAGGAAAATTTCGTCATTTTTGAGCATTCATTTTTGAGAGTGTAAGAGGGATAAATTCTCCTAAAAGTTATTATAAACAGAAAGACGGATGAGAGCATATGGTATTGTCTACAAATTTGTATAAAGATACTGGTTTCTATCCTAGATCCAAGAATAAAAAAAAATCTAGAAATTGGATGCCGTTTTACGTTTGCGAAAATTTATGTTGCCGAGAAAGAAGAAAATGGCTTAATATGGGAGAAACAAGCCATGAACAAGCCTGAAACAAGTCATTATGTCGAACCTAATGTGTTGCGTAGCTTAAACAAGATGAGTTTGTATCAAAGGAAAGGGGATATTTGATCAGATAATTTGGGGTGCTTAGTCAAGCGTATGAAAATGAGATTTATTGATGATTGGTGATTTATTAAGTGGAAACAAATCTCATAGCAACGTGTAAATGACATACATTAAATGTTGTATAAAAATATGTATTTTTATGGGTTTTTATTAAACAAAAAAGATACAGCATGTACCAAGGCATAAGCAACACGACATGCATAAAAAGTAGATAATATAAAAAAGTGAGAGTATCAAAAAGACAAAAATGAGATACAAGAGTAAATACAAAATTTCGAGAAGAAAAAAAATAGTTAGGGGGACGTTTTAAAAGTTCAGGAATGGAATTTTTTCTATGAAACTGGTAAACTCAGGAAAACATCCAAGGTGGATAAAGTCTTAAAAGTTTGGAGACCAGGGCCTAACACTAGTAATGAAACTATTCGCAAGCTCACATCTGTCGAAATCGAGTAGTGGACAGCTGATAAGTAGATGCTCTATGGTCTGTGTTATATTTTGATTGCAAGGGCATACGGCAGATTTCGTGAGATTAAATTTGCAGAGATATTCATTTGTTCTGCCGTGACCCGAAAGAATATGCGTAAGCTTGAATGGGTGATCAGATGTAAAATTTAGTCTTCAGCCACAGAAGAAAAAAAACTATTTCGTAACAGCGCTCTTCCGCGTTTTTATGTGCGGGATCGATGAATTTTTTTTACTTTTGTGTAGAGATATCATGTATTTACTATTGACAACATAGGTATCTTTTATTCTAAAATGTGTTTGTGAAATAAAAAAAGGCTCGTTAATAATTGGAAAAGTATTACATTTAGTTGATGTATATCACTCTAACGTCCTTTTACTCTGCCTGTAACTTTTGTAAAATATAAGCAAAAGCTCGTTACTCTTTACTGTATCAGGTTTCGAAAAAAATTGACATGAGGGCTTAGAAATTCAATCACAAAAAGGCTTATTTTACTCAAATCTAGTTTCACATAAACCGACTGACAAGAGGAAAGTGAATAATGTTGTCTTCCTAAATTTAAATAAGAAAAAAGGGTTTCGATTTCCTCTTTCGAAAATTGAAAAATACATCTATGAGTATTCTGTTGTTAAAGAAGAAAACCACTTTACATGGGAACAAAATAAGTTTCAGGGATTTTTTTTTTGTTTCGTTACCTTCTTAGTCTACTTCCGTCTCAAAGAGGAAAGATTTGGCTACTATGACGACGAAAGAACGTTTTAACTATAAATATTCTTCTAAAACACATTTTAAAAGAGCAGTTTAAGTTGCTGTACAATGCCATTTTTTTATATTGACGCTGTTCTTTTTAAAGCAAAAGATATGACAGTAGGTACAGCTGGGGAAAAAAAAAACGCTCCACCCCACGTTTCTCGGTTGCTATTGGACAAGGAACTTTGTGAAAGGTGTCATTTTTCAGGAAATAGTGTAAGGAATTTAGAACTGGCAACACAAATTGCATAAGGGGTCTTCTACATATTAAAATAAGTACCAACTTTGAAAATTCCAATGGCAACACCTAATTTTTTTTACATAAAAATGTTCAGCACCTTCAAAATACCCCATGTATAAAAAAGTATTATCTAGTTTGCATTATTTGCTGAGATATTAAAGCATTAATTTTGAAATCGTTTAGGGGGACGTCTCTAAAGTGAAAACAGTAATATTTGGGTTGCGTCTTTTCAAAACAACAAACTAACTGGGTTAACATAATCTCGCCAACGGATGCTAGAATTTAACCTTCTTCACTAATATTGTGATTTTTTTAATGTTTTTTTTTTTATTTTGGATTTTAAAATTCAGAAATAAAATAAAGACTTAAAGATAAAGAGTTTTAATTTTAATTTAAGTCGCATATGCGATTATTTATAACGAACAGATTTTCAAATGCGATTAGTTATAATCACATCGACGAACATGATTATTGCATTAATGTTTCACATTTTTTATGCAAATTTTTGTTTCATTCATATTGCTGCAAAAAGTTTGTTTAAAATTTGTCGCCCTTTATCGGTAATATAAACCAAGTATTACAAAACGAGGGTTACAACCTTAACACGATATTTAAGGAAAGCAAAATAAAATTATTCAGAATGATTTGGCAATGATTTTTAATCAAGGAAAGTGGGCACTAATAATTTTAAATAAGCAATGTGGTAACAATAAAATGTACTGAAAACCAAATTCCAATAATATTCTAGCATATTTATTTTTAATATTAAACTCACTTCTTGAAATTGTATTGGAAATAACACACATTTAAAAACATAGTAATCGATACAATTTAAAGTTAATTCGACAAAAAAAAATACATTGCATGCACTTGAAATAAGAAAAGATTTTTAGATTTTTTTCAGACATCAATTTGAATAAACATTTATCAACAAATGCTTTTCAACCACCAAACGATAATGCAAGTTAGGATCGAATTCGCCAAGTAATTTTTTACACGATCCCTAAAATTCGTCTTTTCAGTTTTTTTGCAATAACTCGGCAAATAATTGTTTTTGAATTAAAAAATTTGGGATTTTGGTTCTACTAGATCTACTTTATCGATTTATGTAAAAAAAATTTGGGGTTGCTATTCATGTTTTATTTTTTATTATTTAAATTTAAATAAAAAATTATTAAAACTGAAAAATTGATGAAAAAACTTGCTTGATTTGTTTTTGGAAGATTAAGAAGTATATAATGAAAAAAAAAAACTTTCTTTAATTCCTTTTATTTGTGGAGGTATGAATAAAAGTTTATGAAACTTTTTTAACATTATGAGCGTTCAACTTTGAATGCTTATAGCTTAGCAAATAATGCAAAGTAAATAATTCTTTTTTATACATGGGGTATTTTAAAGGTGCTGAACATTTTTATGTAAAAAAAAATGGGTGTTGCCATTGGAATTTTCAAAGTTGGTACACATTTTAATATGTAGACGACCCCTTTTACAATTTGTGTTGCCAGTTCTCAGTTCCTTACGCTATTTCTTGAAAAATGACACCTTTCACAAAGTTCCTTGTCCAATAGCAGCCGAGAAACGTGGGGTGGAGCGTTTTTTTTTTCCCCAGCTGTACTACAGGACGCTAAGTAGGACAATCTTTAAATGCCAATTCGTGCTTTGAATGGGATTTCTCATCCTATTTCGTTTCAGCTCTTTGGGAAATAAGGTGGGTTATGGAGGAGAATGTGACGCATACTTCAAAAAGGAGGGCTACGGATATATTGGAACATCTTTTACTGAATTCAGAATACGGAAATGAATAAGAATACCAAGAAGCATTAAATTTATAAAGAGAACATTAAGTTCAGTTGTTATAAAATTACTGGTGTTCATTGTTCAAGCTATTGTTCTTATTGTCTTTTTAGTACTGACGTCGTTTTTGTAAATGTTCACATCATAACAAAACACACACTCAATTGTTCACATCGTTGAACAATCAAAACAATATTTTTTTTGTTGCTGAGAAGGTTTTCTTATTAAGTAAGAATTCGGCTGCTGTAGAAGCATTTTTTAGGCTTTCTTATACTGGAAGTTATAATCAAAATTGAGGCACAGGAAAATTTGAGCTAACAGGATTGTGCAGAGACTTTAGATTTTTGCCTTTTGTGTTTCCTAATCAAAAGTTTAACATGAAAAGGTGCTAAAAACTTTCCGTTATTAATAATGCTTTGAAACGCAGCGTTTGTCCTTGATTTTAGTTTTTATGGTTTGGCAATATTGGCTTGAAAACTACTTTTGCTTTTATGGTGGGACGTTAGCATTTTCTGTTTGTCTTTCATTCATTATTTTTATGCATTGAAGATGGAACTTTGTTTAAGTCCTGAAACTAAGATTTTTCCAGGTTTTTTAACTTTTCAAAAAAGCTTCATGTTCCTTAAGTCTGATTTAAAGTGCTTACTTAGTCAGGATAGGGTAGGAACATATATATCAGGTTTGTGTGCTTGATAGACCCGCTTTTAAATCTTCGCCAAGTAAGACAGACACAGAAAGAATTTATACTGTCGCAGGGAGAGAAATTACACCCAAGGCAAAGGCGGGAATCGAACCCACACCTGGTGCAGTGCGCAGACTGTTAGCAGAGGCAGCTGTCTTAACCACTCGGCTATCCGGACCCCACTCACTTAGTTTGTCTTACATATGAAAGGGATCATTGGCAAGAGGTGGTTTAGATGCCCCAGCCATCAAAAGTTTCAATGCGTTCTTTCGAATTAGAAAAAAATTAGTTTTTGGCAGGAGAGAAAGAGGAATTAGAGTAAATTAATTTGTAGGTACATAAATTGAGTTTTAACTCTTGTGCATAACAACAGTATCTCTCGCAGGTTAAGACATAGGTAAAAATACAAATGTCACATACATGTTATATTATGAGTGTGATTAGTATTTATAAGTCAATATGGAATACATAATTTAACACTGAAAATTATTTTGTAGCGAAACATCAAAATATCTCTTTTTATAGTTACTTCCACTTTTGAAATATTTTACACTATTGTCTTTCTTAATTTTCCAATAGAAGCCATTAACTTTCATTCCTTAATTTTAATTAAATTCTTATTAAGCAACATAAGGGACAGATAATTTAATTTCTTCTTCTAAACCGACAGATTAAGGTTGAATCCCACTTTGCTATTTAATGGGTTTGTTTTAATTTTTAAGGGCGAGACTAACTATGCTTCCTAAACAATAATTAAGCTGACCGGGAAATACTGTCTGAGATTCTAAATAGAGATGCAGGAGAGTGCTAATAATTAAATTAAAAATTTACAATCAACTTTTAAAAGTACATTAAAGCAGAAAAAACACCGTTACATAAAGTATTGGAGTAGAATATTATTGTTATTCGCCGTGATATTTCGTATGGTTTCTATGGAGACGCACTTACTGTCTCATGGCCATGGAGCCGTTCTATGGTTTCTATGGGAACTTGTTGCTGTTGGCATTCTTATTTGGGTTGTTAAATTCTAACCTGTTTTGCTGCTGTGTTCTTTAACTTGTTTCTGGGGCTGGGGAGTATTGGTGTAAGTCAATATTACCCCTTTTACCTTTTCACTAATAAGCCCGTCCTACGAGACTGTAGCGCCCTCTTGTGTATGTTGCAATGTCCCTGTGATGTAACTGTATTCTTCTTCCTTAAAATGCTGTGATGTGTAGACACTAAAAATGTGCCGTCCTGAACGTGAATAAGATGGAGATCTTTTAATAAATAATGTCTACTGTACGAGTTTGCTACTCTTTATTATTGAAACGGTCCACTGCCTCCCCGATAGGTTACGGGACCAGGCACGTCGATGAACGCCGATGAACAAAAAAAACTGGACTTCCTTTTTGAAAGAGTAGCGTGGTTAGGCTTACAAAAGGGAAGTAAGGCCTAACAAGCTAACCGACCGTATCAGCAGCCATTACGATAGCACGTGGACTTTTCGTTTGAACTTGCACCTGGACTTTCACGAATATGGCACAAACCAACAGCATCGAGAAACTGAATAAGTCAAACTATTCCACCTGGAGAATACAAATTGAAGCTATACTCGTCAAAAATGACCATTGGAATTACGTGAACGGAACAGAAGTGAAACCGGAGGTAGACGCTGAAAAATGGACAGTCACCGACGGAAAGGCGAAGGCCGACATAGTATTAGCTATGAGCCCAAGTGAACTATGCCACATCAAAAATTGCATAACTTCCCACGAAGTATGGACTAAATTAGAGTCGATCTACGAATCGAAGGGTCCCGCCAAAAAGGCATCGCTGCTGAAGCAACTTCTGTTTAGGAAAATGACGACTGGCGAGAACATGGCTGAACACTTGAATAACTTTACCGATACCGTGGATAAATTGAACGCACTCGACGTCAAGATCGCAGATGATTTATTGACAATTCTAATGCTGTACAGCGTCCCCGCGAACTATGAAAATTTTCGCATCGCAATCGAAACTAGGGACAAACTACCGTCGCCTGATGATCTCAAAGTTAAGCTGCTAGAAGAATTCGAAGCCAGAAATTCAAAGGATGGAGCACCAACTTCTTCTGAACAGGCTTACCTCTCGAGAAATGGAAACCCCCATCACGACGAGGCGACCGGAGCCGCCAAGCCTAAATGGAATAATGGCAACAGGAAACCCTTTAAGAAAAAGAAGTGGCCACAACAGCAGCAGCAATACCAGAATGGAAGAGACACAACGAAAATAATCTGCTACAAGTGTGCTAAGCCCGGTCACAAAGCTGTAGACTGCCGGTCTTCTTCCGGAGTGAAGAATAAACACGTGTCACTCCACACCGAAGTGACCTACTCTACAGACCGCATGGACTCGAACGACCAAAAGCTGTGGATACTCGATTCGGGCAGCTCATCACACCTAAGCCCTGATGGCAAGATTTTCGAGTCGATCTCCCCGACTACAGAAAATAGTCTGATGATGGCGGACCAATCCACCACTCAAATAAATGGAATCGGTACAGCAAAAGTCGCCACCCTGATTGATGGAGAAGAAGCCGAAATTGAAGTGAGCGAGACGCTCTATTGCCCCGGGTTGAGAAACAACCTACTCAGCATCTCCAAAATATGCGATAAAGGCTTCACTGTCACCTTCACCAAAGACGGAGCGAGCATTGTCCACCCTGCCGGACAGACGCTGGAAGGAGAAAGAAGAGGAAACCTCTACACCCTCAAGGAACCGGACACACCCTCAACGTCACTTGCAAGCGACTCCCTCGACACCAAAAGAAAGGCTGACATAATCAGATGGCACGAGCGACTAGGACACCTCAACTTCAAGTACCTGGAAAACGCTATAAAGAATGATAACATTCTCGGTATAGACGTATGTGGACAAATAAAACCCCAGGATTACTTGTGTGAAACGTGTGTGAAGGGCAAACTAACCGCAGCCCCATTTCCACATAAAAGTGAGAGATCTACTATAAAGGGATACCAGGTTTTTTTCCGATGTGGTAGGTCCATTTCAGGTAGAATCACTTGGTAAGAACGTTTATTTTATTACGTTTATAGATGATTATAGTAGATATTCAGTTGTCAAGCTCTTAAAGCATAAATCTGAGGCTTTTAATGCATTTAAAGAAGTGAAAAATTTCTTTGAAAATCAAACGGGTTCTAAAATGAAAATTTTCCAAACAGATAATGGGGGAGAGTATACCAGTAATGAATTTAATAACTACTTAAAAGAATGTGGGATTATACATAGATTAACTGTCAAAAATACCCCACAGCAAAACTCTGTTTGCGAACGCCTCAATTTATCTTTGGGAAATTTAATTCGTTGTTATTTAATCGAATCTGGGTTACCGCCCTCTTTTTGGGGTGAAGCCGTTTCTACAGCTAATTATGTAAAAAATCGTTTGCCGAGTAAGACCTTGGACGGACAAACGCCGTACACCCTCTTCTTTGGCAAACCGCCAAACTTATCGTATCTTAAAAAGTTTGGATGCAAAGCATTCGTCTGGAATAACTGCAAAAATAGAAAAAAATATGAACCGCGAGCTAAGGAATTTAGATTAATTGGCTATTCGGAAAACACGAAGGCTTTTAGAATTTGGCTTATTAACGAGAAGCGTGTAGAAATAACGCGTTCGGTTAAGTTCAATGAGAGTAAACAAATAATCGAAACGCGAAAGAGCGAGCAAAATGATTCTCCCACAGACCTTTTTTATTACTTCCCAGAGAACCTAGAGTCAAGCGAAAAAAAATTTCCGAACGAGACAGGGGGAAATTGGCAAGGTGCCCAGATCAAGAAAACAGATGGTTTGATTACGTCACGCGGTATTGAAACTTCTCTGGAGGGAGGGGAGGAAATGAATGAACGGAAAGACGATTGTTTATTACCTACAGCTGACTCGGAGCGATTTCGCGAAAGTTTTAAGACATTACGTAGCGGACGTAAAATTTACAATGCGATCGAACCCGAAACTTCTCTTGTTGACGAAATTTGTATTAAAGACGCGTTAAATTCTAAAGAATCCGAATCTTGGATTTTGGCGATTGCTAATGAAGTTAAATCAATATTAAAAAATGATACTTTTGACTTATTGGAAAACACGGGTGAAAACGAGTCAGACTCCGAAATTGTTGGAAGTCGTTTTATTCTTAGAAATAAATTAAATGAAAATGGAATCTCAAAATCAAAGGCACGTTTAATAGCACAAGGCTTCTCTCAGATTGAAAGTGTTAATTATTTTCAGAATCAAACGTATAGTCCTGTAGCAAGAATGTCATCAATTAGATTACTTTGTTCAATTGCTTCATTGTTAAATGTTGATATACATCAATTTGATATTACTTGTGCATATTTAAATGGTATTTTAGATGAAAGTGTTTATATGAAATTACCTAAGTATTTTGATGTTGGTTTAAAATATTTAATTGAAAATGAAAATGACGAAGTGCTATGCCGAAAGGCAAAAGATATGTTAAGTGCTATGAATAATGAAAATGTTATATGTAAGTTAAACAGGTCTTTATATGGTTTAAAGCAGGCAGGAAGATGCTGGAATGTGAAGATAAATGATATATTGACTGATTTTGGTGCAAAACAATCACAATCCGATCCATGTGTTTATTACATTAATGATGATGAAGGTTTAACTGTAATCTGCGTATATGTAGATGATTTGTTGTTAATATCTGAGAACCCCTCTATGCTTAACAGATTTAAAACTCATTTAGGTAAATATGTAGAAGCGAAATATGCAGGTCTGGCTAAATATTGCCTAGGAATTAACTTCAAACAAAAGAAAGGTATTGTAACTATTAGCCAATCTACATACATAGATGAGTTATTGGAACGTTTTAACATGTCAGAAGCAAAACCAGTTAGTGTTCCTGTTGATATTAGTGTTAAATTGGAAAAGGCGAAGAACTGTGAAAGCACACTACCGTACCGGGAGTTAATCGGAGGCCTAATGTATCTAGCCGTGTCAACTCGGCCTGATATAGCAAATGCCATTAGTAAATTAAGCCAATACTTAACTTGTTTTGATAAAACACATTTTTCGGCAGCAAAGCGCGTCTTACGTTATTTAAAAAAGACTAAATATTTTGGTTTAATTTATAAAAACACAAAAGATCCATTGTATGGATACACAGACGCAGACTTTGGGAACTGCGAAATTACAAGGCGCAGTTATACTGGTTTTTGCTTCGTCCTGGCCGGTGCTGTGATTTCATATGATAGCCATAAACAGAACACAGTTGCCCTTTCCTACACAGAAAGTGAGTACATGGCTTTAACGGATGGGACAAAGGAGGCCATATACCTTAAAAGGCTTCTAAACGAACTTTTCCCTGAAAAGTTGGAAAAGATTCAAATTTTAGTCGACAACATGGGGGCAATCAAACTTGCTGAAAACCCTGTATTTCACAAAAGAACGAAACACATAGATATCCGCCATCACTTTGTTAGAGACGCTCTCAAAAATGGAGAGATTGATATCAGCCACGTGCCCACTGAGGAAATGGCAGCCGATGTGTTAACAAAAGCGTTACCAGCAATCAAACACTACAAATGTCTCAGTTTATTGGGCATGGACGATGTAAAGAACTTTTTCGAAAAGAGTAAGGGTTAACATTGCGGGGGAGTATTGGTGTAAGTCAATATTACCCCTTTTACCTTTTCACTAATAAGCCCGTCCTACGAGACTGTAGCGCCCTCTTGTGTATGTTGCAATGTCCCTGTGATGTAACTGTATTCTTCTTCCTTAAAATGCTGTGATGTGTAGACACTAAAAATGTGCCGTCCTGAACGTGAATAAGATGGAGATCTTTTAATAAATAATGTCTACTGTACGAGTTTGCTACTCTTTATTATTGAAACGGTCCACTGCCTCCCCGACAGGGAGCCCAGTCGGTTAGGCACATGTCTAGCATGCGAAAGGTCCCAGGTTCGAGTCCGGGCATCGCCAAAATAACTGCCGTCCTATAAATGGCCCGTGCAGCAATGTCCGACGAATAATACTCAGTGTAAGGGAGTGCACGTAAATTTCCTTCAAAGCCCTAACGCTACGCACGATGTTGCCCTTAATCGTTGCGTTGGGTGTCAATTCAGGTGTTGGCTCGGCACTTGACTGTGGTTCAAAAATACGACGCCCGTCGCCAATAACCCTCGTGTAGCTCTAGTGTGACGATAGTTCAAACCTAACCTGACTTGTTTCTATAAATAAAAATGCTAAATAAACAATGTTTCCCATCCTGAACCTGATTTCTAATTTACTGGCTTCGACAATTATTATTTCCACCAAATATGACTTTTTTCTTTTAAAGTTCTAATATACTGTAAAAGTTGTTTTACAACAATGTTCTTTTTAATGCAAAAAAGCAGCTTTCAGGTCATTCACTTATGTCACTATTTTTTTTATATAAAAACCATTGTTACTGAAAAAATTAGTCTGTAAAAACTTCCTATACCTAAAAAAAAGACAATGCATGGATTACTCTGTCAAATAAGCAATACCGTTGAATAAGGAAATTTTGGCCCTGTAGGGTAATCTAGCTCCAGCCTACATTTAATTACGTTTGCTACATTTAATTAGGTAAGTAATAACTTCTTAAACTAATAACTTAAAGCTAATAACTGCTAAGATATTGGCTAAATACTAATAAGTACATTCTTGGGTATTTCCCTCTTGATAGTCAACATAATTCCGCCAATAGTCTATTATTAAAAGAAGTTTCATTTTAAATAAAAAAAATCAAACACACAAAAAAGTAAGTAATTTAATTTTTTATTTTATTCAACACCCCCTTTATCCTACCATTATAATCAAAATAACGTTTGACTTCAAAAACATTCACCATGTGACACACCAGCGAAACCACACACACAAAAAAATTTATTTGCCTATGGAAGGAATCTAATCTTGAAAACAAGCTCTAGCCATCCATCATAACACTGGGTCTATGTAAAGCGATAGACAGAAAGAAAACAAAAAGGTTTTCGGTCTTCATCGTCTCCATAGCAACGAAGTGTCGCTCAGACATCACCTGAGGATTCCCTAGTTACGGTTGGATTAAATGCTAGTGTTGCTAAGGGAGGAAATTAGTAAGTACCGTCGAATTTGTAACTTTGGCCCAAGCATAGTATTGACTATCCTAGTACATATTTGTCCGAATTTGCACATATTTAAGCGAAATACCAGATTTCAAAGAAAACTATTAAAAATTCTACTCCAATACTTTATGTAACGAACTTTTTATGTTTTAATCTAAATTGAAAAATTTATTAAAAAGTTTTTAGATCATTTATTCCTCTTCTAAAGTACTTTGACTTTAAGCAGTAGGTCCCGGTTGCTTAGTTGTCGTGTAGTAAACACAAAGACTATCACCATTATTCTCTTGCGATATGGCGTCCCCATTTGAGGACATTTTTTAAAACCTCCCCACAAACAATTAAAACATTAATTAGTTCCGAAATTAACCTGGTCTGATAGAAAAAGATCTAAATATCAGTTTTCAGCCTTTGATTATAAGTATTGGTCATTTATGTACTTCTATTGAAAAATGAAGTTGAACGAGATCAATACGATATTAGAGTTCTTAAAAAAATATATTTGATTTCTTTCAAACTTTTCAAAAAAAAGTTCATTTAGTAGTTAATTTTAAATTCATTTTGCATTAAAAACGAAGATAAAATTAGATTTTAACTACAAATAAGTGATACGGCCTATTTTGTTGCATTTATAGCACAAAAAATGTGCTATAAATGCAACAGTTAAGGGCGTGCCCTAAGTAACTATTAAACATATTTTTTTTAAAACAATCTTTGAAAAATACACTTTTTAGCAGATATTTGCATGAAAAGTATGTTTAGATTAAGAATAGACGTGTAGAATTTTGCTCGTGTCTTAAGAGGTTAAAATACACGCCTTTTAAATTACAAAGTGGGATTCAAACTTAAGCTGTCGGCAAGGAAGAAGAACGGAAATTAATTTTTCCCTCATATATATTGCCTCTATCTTATTCAGGGAATTACATTTTTATAGTCCGTTTATTGTTGGAAATTGTTGCTTAATAAGAATATGATTGAAAGATAAGGAAGGGAAAGTTAATGGATTCTATGGGAAGATTAGAGTGGAATAGTAAGTTGATTATTGTTCAAAAAGGTACTGTTACCATTAAATAGATATTTTGAAGTTTCGATACAAAATAATTTTTATTGTTATATTGGGTATTACATATCAATTTTAATAATAATTAAAATGATTATTTTTTTATCGAGTCATATTTTTGCATTTTTAAGGTACGAAAGATACTCTCACGAGAGTTTACTTTACACTTAAGGTATCCGATCACCTTTTTTCAGCAAAAATTGACTAAATATCGAACATTTTTTTTTTTGAATTTTAATATAAAATGAACGCTTAGCTTTCTAAATAAATTTCATTTTAGTTTCTAGTGTATAATAGAATCGAAGTTAAAGCACTTTAAAGCCTTTTTTGCTTGTTTTTGCATTTTTTCAAAACGCATTACGGATTACGCAAAACATAAAAACTGAAGTTCTTTATTATCAATTGCTTCAAAATTTTTACAGTAGTTTTGTGACAGTATGAAGAAGGTTTTGAACTAGAATCGTGTAAAACTATTAAGAATTGGATATTTTAAAACTTTTTATATGCTTGGTACTCTCTTGTTTCTATGTGTTTTCGATATAATGCTACAAACTTTTGTCTATAGGAAAAATTTGGGCACTGATATCTTAATTACTTCAGTTCATGACCTATATTAATGTTTGTTAAGCATATTTAAATTAAACGATGGAAAAAATTAATTTTTTTAAAGGTATCATGCTTTGCGTAAGCATGTTTTTTGAAGCATATTTTACTTTAATCTTTCGCAAATACTGAAAAAAAAAATTTATGATTCACTTTCTTAAAACTTTTTTTTTATTCATAACTAATAATAAAATCGCTCAACTTCATGTTTGGAATAAAATTTTCAGAAACTTGCTGTCAAAGGTGATCGGCCGCCTTAACAATTTTAGTCCCAGTGATGCAATTTGCAATCATCATGTTTCTGTTCATAATTAAAAAATTAATCGGGCTGAAATCTATGGGATTAATAAAAAAATATTTTCTAATTGAAAAGAAGCTTGAAGAATCGAATGATGTGCTTTTTGATATCATAAATTCCTATAGACAATCGGAAAAAAAAATCTAAAATGATGACGCCAAATTGTCATTGGGACTGAAAAAGTTAAATACAAGTAAAATTAATACTAATCACAAATATAATATAACATGTATGCGCACATTTGGATAGTTAATAAATTTTAATATAAGGACAAAAAACAAATTAGATGAAAAATTTAATTTTTTTTTGTTTAATCGGAAGAGGAGAGATAATAAACTAATAGAAATAAGAAACATAATTTTTTTGTTAATTAGATATTAATCTTTTATTGCAAAATTGCAATTTTTGATTTATCGAAAGTTGCGCTATACTTAAAAATTACTTTAATTGAAATTTTATTTTTCCTACTGTTAATTTAACATCATTTAGTTATAAAAAGCACAAGATATCAGTTTTAGCGCATGTAATGAGTTTGCGAAAATTAAAGGAAAATTATTGATTTCGATAAATTATGCAATAACATTAATGTAAATTTAATTACACATTTTAATTAAATTCTGTTTATCCCATTTTTTTTATAAAAATTCTAACTAATTAAATTATGAATCTTTTAATGCTTATAAGAATTTTTTTTTAATATTTTTAGTTTATAGTCATTCGAAAAATTATTTATGTTTTATACGCTTGCATAAAAGATAATTTATTTTCTTAATATTTTGCACCAAAATTCATACAGTAATTAAATGAGTTTCTCATATGAAGGAAAATCTAATTAAAATGCATGTGGAGAGGTAGTTTTCGAAATCCCATTATGGTCTCATTTTGAATTAACTCGCATTTGTTTTTAACTTCCACACTACATTTATAACGTAAAAAGTGGAAGGTTTTATTATCGTTCTCCCACTTTTATATCTGCCCACTTATATATCTGTCTCCCACTTTTACAGAACGAACCAAACGTCGCAGAAACAAACAAGAAAATAATTTTAAAGCAAAAAATCGGGCTAGGTTACATCCCAAATTTCTTTTAAAATTTTAAATTTGAAGTATATTTAAAATTTAAGCAACTAAAAATGTAATCTACATTGAAATAACATGCAAATCCCATTTTCATTCAATATTTCCACTGTTGCCATTTCGTCAAACGTACGAGGAACTTTATTTAAAATAAAAATAAAACCTTTGAAAGAATATTCATTTATGCGATATAATTCGGTTTGAATTGTTGTAATATCACAATAGAGTTCCTTTGATGGTTCATTATATATGTATGAAGAAAGATGTACAGACAAAATACTAATTTTGCATAAAAAATATGAATGAGAAATAATGAAGAAAGTGAATCTGAGATGTAATGGAGGTTAAGTATTAATAAAAACTACTTGTATTTGAACATAAGACTTTTGTTTGCTCAAAGCAATTACAAATTAATTCCTTATAGTTTTGTGTACACAGTATCGCAATTAAATTCTTTTTATCGTTTTGACAAGCAGTTTAGTTAAATATTTATCAAGTCAATTGGGTTTCCTTACAAATGTTAATGGATATATTTTTGTATATTTTCAAAATTTAATTTGTTGCCTTAAGTAGACTTCAATTGTTATGTTTTATCGATATTACTTCGTACTTTTATTTTTAAAACTAAGGATTAAATATTTTGTGCTGTTTAAAATATATTTAGATTTTTTTAAAATTTGATGTTTTCACTTTGTCTTTGTAGTTCTCTTAGTTCAATATGCAGTTGGTGCCGCCTCGGTGGCACACTCGTTAGGATTCTAGCCTTTGGAGCTGCTGAGGTCGGGTTCGAATCCCGGTCAGGCATGGATGTTTGTGACCGTCAATAAATGTTGTTATTTGTCTATGTGTTTGTGTCGTCTCTTTCTTTGCGTGTCTCTTGTGACTGTATCATTTCTTGGGGTTGAATACAATAGACCTAAGGTCGCAGTGTTCGGCGAACTTGCCCCCCACCAAAGAAGTCATATGCAGTTGGTTATAATAGCAAAGTAGACGGAACACTCAACAAAATGATGCAGTTTTAGTGTAACCAGCCTAAGCATGATATAAAATTTTAGTGTTTAATTGAAAAAAAAAGTCTTAACAGTTGCGTTTAAAGTTAATGTTAATTTTCTCTTGAGAAACTAATTGTAGATTTTAAATTGTGCATTAAAAAGAATCTTATTAAAGATGTATGTTTAGTTAAATGTAAAGGAACGAAAGAAATACCATTATAAAATTAAAATAAGGTAAAGGTAGTATAATTTGAAGTAAAGAAAAGATGTTAAAAAGAGTAAAATTGTAAGGAAAAGATAGGTCCTTACATTACAAAAAATCACATTACAGATGTATGTTCAGTTAAATGTATCGGATCGAAAGAAATACCATTATAATATTAAAATAAGGTAAAAGTAGTATAATTTAAAGTAAGGAAAATAAGTTTAAAAGAATAAAATTGGAAGGAAAAGATAAGTCCTAACAATTAAAAAAAATCGCATTACAGATGTATGTTTAGTTAAATGTATAGGAACGAATGAAATACCATTATAAAATTAAAATAAAGTAAAAGTAGTATAATTTAAAGTAAAGAAATAATGTCAAGAAGGCAAAAAATTGTAAGGAAAAGATAGGTCCAGAAAATACGATCTACAGATTCCATAAGTTTAATGTAAGTTTGGATTTTTTAAAAATTAATATTATTTAATTGTACTGTAAGTCGAAACATGGCAAAGTAACGAGATTGTGTTAGGTGTAAAACAACTGCTTTTAGAAATATTCTCCAAAAACTAATTGCAAAACATTAGATCATTGTGTAAAATACCAAATTAAGTTTTTCAACTTATTTTTGTAATTTACAAAACAAATTTATAAATATTTTCCAAAGGTAGCTTACAAATATTTTACAAAATGATATTTATAAGAGCAAAAAACTAAAAAAAAATCGTCTGCTTCTAAAATGAACGGTCTCGATTATCCCAAAATAGCTTGAGCACATAACTGAAATTCTTGCTAAATATTTGTGTCCTCTTAATTTCCTCTAAAACCATTATCTGCTGTTTCGCTTTCATTTTTCGAATTAAAGGAAAATGGGACGGCTTGTATTTTTAATTCGAAAGAATATTTCATTGTATTGATCATTTTTTTCCGTTAAAAAAAACGAATTAAATGTTCTGTTTTTCAATAATTCTATTCTTAAATCTATAAATAGTTTTGGATGATTCTAAGAAAAAAATATTAAAATGCTTGTAAAATTTGGGAAACAAAAACTTTTTCTTTTGTTAAATGTACTACATTAAATTAAGTTTTAAGGAGGTTTTTTTTTGTAATGGGATATTCAAAAAATATTACTTTATACTTTCTGTTGAAAACAGTAACAAATTTTGTTTGGACTTATAAAGAAAGTTCCAAAATACTTCAGAAAAATGTGAAAGTTGATGCTATTTATTTGTTCACTGTTTGACTGTAGGTACTTAGTACATTTTTACATTAATACTGCGAAACAATTAGGTTATACACGTTTGCATAATTTTAATGCATATATTGTTTAAGGGCATTTATTGTTTATACAAGTAAATGCAATTTTTTTACAACATTATCTCAAAACAGATCTAGATTTTTATTGTTAAAAGAAGTTTTTAAAAAAGTTATTGGAGAAGTCCAACATTTCAAGTGTATTTTCGAACCATTAAAAATATATTTAAAGTCTAGTTTCAAGTTAAAAGTTAACCTATTCTAAAGCTGGCAATGGCTCGAAGAAAGTATTGACTTTTTCTGTATTTCTAAATTTAGAAGCGACAAATTGCTTTGCATCTTTTTCGATACTGAGTAAAAAAATATTTTCAGACATTATTAGGAAACTACTTTTATTTTTAACGACGAGATACCCATACTTTTAAAGGGGCGATAATTGGGCAGTTAAAATCAGATTTTTCCCAAGTAGCATCGAATATGGGCCCAATATTGGTTACAATGTAGAGCCAATATGCTAACCCTTATTGGCCCAGCATTGGGAGGAAACATTTTGCCAATATTGGCCATTATTGGCTGCCATTATAGGACCAATATTATCCAACAACATATAACCAATATCGACTGCCATTATAGGACCAATATTATCCGACGACTTTTTTCGAAACGGTTGGGTAGATGGAAAAATTGGCTAACACGTATCCCATTATTTTTGGTGTGTGCCCCTGGTTAGAGGTCAATTTTAAAAAGGAACCTCCTACTTTACAAATTCGAATTCTATGCTTCGAGCGACATCGTACGCTAACGCCGTCGGGACTTTCGACTCCACAGATTTAACGAGCACGTATATCGCAGTGTACTGGGGCACCCCGGTGAATTTTAGAGGATTTTTTTTACCAGCACGAATACGTCTATAGTATGGCTAGGACAAGGACAGAACCAAGAACCTTCTCGGTGTGAGGCTCGTCGCTTACACCTCTCGGCCACCGAGAGGCCGTTTGGCTGTTCTTCTTAATCTCATCAAGGAAAAATATGACAAACGCGAGCGCCTCCTAGGTATATACCAACCAATATTGGTCCTATCTTGGCAAATCGAAATATTGGTTTCGTATATTGGGCCAATATTGGCTGAATGTTGTAAAACTTGCTATATTTGCCCAAGATAACCAATATTGGCCAACGTCATACCAATATTGGGCCAATATTCGATGCTACTGGGGTTATTGCTGTTACATAAAATTACTTCAAAAAGTAATTGCGGTATAATATTTTGTGAATAAGATATTATGGTAAAATTTTATATTGCACATGTTTCATGCAAAAAATGTAGTCATATTTACTCTAATATTAATATACAAACTTTTGAGTTTGACGCGTCATTTTTTAAACAATCATCATAATGATTTAATTTTTCGCTAAAATTACTAAATTCAAAAATTAAATTGCTATTTTAAGCAATCTTATATTTTAGGATATAGTATTTTTTTTAAATATTTTTAAAAGAGTTTCATTTTACAATATAGCTTGCATTATAACAATTAGCAAAAAAATATTGAACCTTCCTTGAAATTTTATGCGAACTATAGTTGAAATTGAAAAATTATATGTGATGGTTATTCAAACTATTATTACTAATGCACAAAAATTCGAGAATTCTAACTTTAATTAAAGGTACTGAACAACGAAATACTGAGAGAAAAAGTATCCTTTTTAAAAATAATCAAAGAATTTTTAAAAAGTCTTATGATAATTTTTTTTCTTCCAAATCTAACTTTGAAAGCTACATAGTTCGAAAAGTTAATGAAAAATCTCGTTAAAAAAGAGCTACCTAATAATGGGCTAAGATATTTTTTATTCAGCATCGTAAAAGATGCAAAGCAATTTGTCAATTCTAAATTTAGAAACAGAAGAAAAAATGTCGATGTTCTCTTTAGAATTTTTTAAGTACCAGCTTTAGAATATGTTAACTCTTTTATCCTTAAAACCATACTTTGAATGAATGTTTAGTGTAAAAAAGTTTTTTTGTTTGAAAATACTTTTCTAAATATCTAGCTATATGTTTAATAACTAGATTTTTTTTAATAATAAATACATGGAGCTGATTTGAGATAGTGTCATTTTTTGTCATAGTATCAAAAAAAATTTAATTTACTTTTCTAAACATTAGATGCATTTAAATATTGCAAACGTATAACTTATTGTTTCATATTATTAGTGTAAAAATGTACTAAATCTTATAGTGAAACAAACAGAGCGTAAATAAAACATTAAAAAAATAAAAGTATTTAAATTGTAGCATTTCCGAATTATTACAATTTCGGAACTTTCTTAAAAGTCGAAACTAAATGTGGTACTGTTTTCAGCAGAAACTAATCTTATGATACTTAATTTTTTCGTTGATATTGTTTAGTGTACACTTTAAAAAACAAAATAGTTAAAATATTAATGAAAATCACCCTATTGCGTTTTATAACTTATTTCACACAAATATATTGGGTGTAATTTTATTGCAAAGTGCTATTGGTGAATTAAAAAACTGGTTTCATAATAAATTTTTAAAAAAAATGTTAAGTAAGAAAAAAAAAACTTTTAAAACCGCAACCACGCAATATTTTCCCCACTACCTTTTTATTGAAAGTACCAAATAAATCCATATTCCACAAAATACATAAAAATATTTTTTAGCTGAGGTCAAATATCATAAAACTTCCCACTTGTTTAACATGGGGGACGTTTCTATTTTATTATAAAGTATACGCGCAGAAATATCAATACAATTCTTTTTGTTTTAAAAGTTTGAACTTCTTAAAAAAAATATTCGTTTTCGCGCTACTTTTATCGCTGTCGTCATGTGGCTTAAAAGTCTTGGAATATAAAACGCTGTTCGCGCGCGGGGGACTGGGAGTAGAATCCAGACACCCAGTATCTGTTTTGTATGCAAATCACGGTTTTCTTTATGTCGATGTGTCGCAAGGATTGGAATGTGATACTTTAAATAAATAGAAAAGCTGTTGAAAACTTAACTTAAAGTGACTTTGTTCTTTTACTTTCAATTACCTAGCGTGGAATCTAAGAAAATAAAAGTATTGCGATGGGGTAGAAAATACGAAAAGGAGAGTTTTTCTTTTCTACACTTTTAAGAGGGTGCTGATTCTGAAAAAGTTGTTCTTGAACATTGTTAAATCTGTCTATCTGTTTTTCTTAAACTACTCCACTGCTCTACTGATATATTGGATATGCAAATCACGATATTCCTTATGTAGATGCGTCGTAAGGTTTTTGAATGTGATACTCTAAGTTAAGTTTTCAACAGCTTTTCTATTTATTTAAAGTGATTTTGTCCTTTTACTTTCGATTACTTAATGTGGAATCTAAGGTAGTGAAAGCATTGCGATGGGGTCGAAAATCCGAAATGGAGATTTTGTGTTTTCTACACTTTTATTAAGAGGGTGCTGATTCTAAAAAAACATATGGTAGGTTGGTAGACATATATTTTCATGCTTGTGTGCTTGGTGAGAGATCCACTTATAAAACTAAGAGTAAGTAAGAGTCAAGTAAGACAGACACAACACACATACGTGACAGATGCTGCCATCTACCGCTCGCCACCTTCACAATTTCGACAGGTCCCTGAAGGGTATGGAAACTGGCTCCAGGAACCTGTACCCGTGGAAAACTGCGCAATGACCGCCCACAGGACTTTCAGACCCAACAGATTTAACGAGCACGTACTCCGCATATACTCGGTGGGTCTTCAGTGGTACCGCGACTCGATCTCAGGACCTTCCGATCCGGATATCGATGTTTTAACAACAAGTCGCCCCGCAGCCCCCCAAAAATGGTTTTTGAATATTTGTCCGTCTGTCTATGTGTCTGTCTTAAACTACTCTACTGCTCGAACTAAAAAGCTAAGAGCTTCAAATTCGGTACTCGATTTCCAAGAACTTGTCTACTTAAATTTTGGTATAAGTCACATTTTCATTAAAATGAACAATCCACCCAGAATATATTAAATGTGTACGATCCAAACCATGGTAAATAACTCATTTTCAGATCTAAGTCAGCACTGCTTCAATCAACCAAATAACCAAACGAACAAACCATTTCCTAAAAGCCAAGTTCTTGATTGAGATTAATTACCGAGCCGTCTCTTTCGGCTTCGATTATCAGCAGAGTAGGCCAAAATCAATAGCGTTCCGTCACTGTGAGTTATGTCAACATTTCACTCCTGTGCTGGAGGCACACACGAAAATACCACACAGGGTAGAATAATCGGACTAAATGAGAATCTATTTTGAAAAGACGGAAGTGAGCTTTGTTTGGCGAGGCCGTAATTAGAAACTATGCCACACAAAAAAGCAATACAGACTCAAAATGTGAATATTATTCTATGACTGATTATTAGTTGGTTGGTTGGTTGGTAGACATATATTTTCTGGCTTGTGTGCTTGGTCAGAAATCCACTTATAAACCTTCGTCAAGTAAGACAGACACAACACACATACGTGACAGATGCTGCCATCTATGGCGCCACCTCCGCAATTTAGACACGTCCCTGAAGGGGAGGGAAACAGTCTTCAGAGACCTGTATCCGTGGAAAACTGCGCAATGACCGCCCACAAGACTTTCGGACCCAAAAGATTTAACCTTCCGATCCGGAGATCGATGTCTTAACCACAAGTCTCCCCGCAACCCTCCAAATAGGATATTTGAACATTGGTCCGTCTGCCTTAAACTACTCTACTGCTCGAACTAAAATGCTAAGAGCTTCAAATTCGGTACTCGATTTCCAAGAACTTGTCAGCTTAAATTATGGTATAAGTCACATTTTCATAAAAATGAACAATCCACCAAGAATATATTGAATATGTACGATCCAAACCATGGTAAATAACTCATTTTCAGATCTAAGTCAGTACTGCTTCAATCAGCCAAATAACCAAACGAACAAACCATTTCCAAAAAGCCAAGTTCTTGATTGAGAGTAATTACCGAGCCGTCTCTTTCAGCTTCGATTATCAGCAGAGGCCAAAATCAATAGCGTTCCGTCACTGCGAGTTATGTCAACATTTCACTCCTGTGCTTGGAGGCACACACGAAAATACCACACAGGGGCCGATCCAGCGGCGTAGTGGTTAAGGCATTGGCCTCTGGAGCTGCTGGGTCCGGGTTCTAATCCCGCTCAGGCATGGATGTTTGTGTTTGTCGAGTATATGCGGAGTACGTGCTCGTAAAATCTGTTGGGTCCGAAAGTCCTGTGGGCGGTCATTGCGCAGTTTCCCACGGGTACAGGTCCCTGGAGAAAATTTCCCTCCCCCCCCTCAGGGACATGTCTAAATTGCGGAGGTGGCGACAGATGGCAACATCTGTCATATGTGTTTGTGTGTGTCTTGTGTCGTCCTACTTGACGATGGTTTATAAGCAGGTCCTTGCGACCAAGCACACAAGCCTGAAAATATATGTCTACCAACGAACCAACCACACAGGGTAGAATAATCGGACTAAATGAGAATCTATTTTGAAGAGACGGAAGTGAGCTTTGTTTGGCGAGGTCATAGTTAGAAACTATGCAGCAAAATAGCGATACAGACTCAAAATAGGAATTTTATGACTATGCTTATTATATTTCCTATTAGTCCAGTGAATAAAGGAGTTTTACCATACAAATGGTCCGGTATCGCTGATTTTCTTATATGTTGTGTGTGACCCCTAGGTAGTAATAAATGTGAGTTTTCGTCATCTTCGTTCTATTGCTTTTTCCGCCATCTTGAAAAAACGTTCGAAATTTTGCCCATTTTCCAGTTTTTTGAATACTATAATTTTTCTTCTAAGCATTTTTAAATCAAACATTTCCACACAAAGTTGTAGAAAACAAAATTTTCTTCAAAATCGGTATCAAAAGTGTTTTTCTACGACAAACAGTTAAAGAGCTAAGAAGCAGCAAAGAGTGTGTGAAATCGAGTGTTTCGGAAAAATATTACGTTCCAACGACTTTCCATCACCGTAACTCAGATAAGACTTCATTTTAGCAATAAAATATGATTTCACAAATCGTAGGAAATTTAATTTCCCATAAAATACACTTATCAAAAATAAGTTTCGTATAGATTGCATGAAGAAAGGTTGTATTTACAGAAACACAAAAAATGGCTATTTTCAAACCGAATGTACAATGTTTTATTTTTTAACCTATAGCTCTTTCAAAGTGTATTTTTCAGTATTTTTGTGAATACAAAACTTGTAGAAGAAAATTTTTTCTGTAAAATGATACTTTTGTGTGTTCCATGCAATGAATTGTAACGGAGCTACACAGTGCCAAAAATGGTTTAAAATATTTACTTTCGCCAAGAGTTTTTACCAATAATGAAAGAAAATCACCAAATCCCCTCCACCAATAACGAAAAAACGTCATTGTTGTAAAAAAAACTTGTCTTCAAGTATCAGGAATCGGTTGCGTTTTCTTAATATTTACCAGTCTACATAGAATACATTAGATCATTTTGTGAAAACATTATTATTCAACTGGCGTGTGTCCTATGAACCAGGATTAGGGTTTCCGAATTTATAGAATCGTTTTCAGATATGGATCACGTAGGAATGCTATAATTTTAGGGATATAATTCTGAAAATAGTAGTATAGTAGTAAACTTTGCTATAGTGTTCTAAGCAATTTGTAGGATATTAAAAAAAATGTTATAGTTAAAATTGAGTACGGTGGCAGTTGGTGACGTCGTAGCTACGTCAAACATTGCCGTCTTCAACAAAAACAGACCACTCTCCTCACCCTTTGAATTGTCCATTAAGGGGTCATAGGAGTCTTAAAAATGTGCAAAGAAGGTACTACAAAGCATAGTTTGATCTTTCATGTAATTTTTGAACTACTCAATATACATAAGTATAATTTTTTTTATATGTAATTCTATAAGATTTATTTATTGTAAAACAAATTTTAAAATTTATGAAACTTATTAGCCAAAACTAAAATAAATGATATTAAACATAAAGCTATTTTAACACATTGGGATTAGGCTTGCGCGGCAAATTTTGAGGTCAAAATTGAAAAAATGACCAAGAAAATGACTTTATATTGTACAAATATGTACAAACAAAGACTTATACCAAAATTCTCAGCTCAATTTTAATTAGAAATTATTTTAAGAACTTTTTTCTAAAAAAATTAATAAAAATTTTAAAATTTTGATTAAATTTTTTTTAAAAAAATAATTTTCAATTAAAATTGAGCTGAGAATTTAGGTATAAGTCTTTGTTTGTACATATTTGTACAATATAAAGTCATTTTCTTGGTCATTTTTTCAATTTTGACCTCAAAATTTGCCGCGCAAGCCTAATCCCAATGTGTTAAAATAGCTTTATGTTTAATATCATTTATTTTAGTTTTGGCTAAAGTTTCATAAATTTTAAAATTTGTTTAAAAAATGAATATTATAGAATTACATATAAAAAAATATACTTATATATTGAGTAGTTAAAAAATTACATGAAAGATCAAACAAAATTTTGTAGTACCTTCTTTGCACATTTTTAAGACTCCTATGACCCCTTAACAAACTATTCAATGGAAGAATTCTTGCTTGTTTTTTAAAGGTACATTATTACGTATATACAAGCCGATAGAAGACTTTCTTTATGTATAAGCTTTTTACCATCTAAGCTTTTAGAATGTTATCATAAAATATTCTGGATTTATGCTCAATCAGTATAATGCATGTTATGGCATAACAAAAAATCCACCGATGCATGAACTAACTTCTAAGAAAATATCCTAACTGTATACTTTAGCTTACATGAAAGTTTATGTTAGACATAAAATGAACTAAGTTGCAGCGATGAAAATGAACCACAGGGATTTAAGAGTAGGTTATTGCTGTGGGTGGCACTTTGAAAATGCACCATAATACTGCTTGTTATATAGGAGTCTAGAGGTTAAAAACTTACTCATAAATTTTAAACTTACTTATCAGTTTTGTCATTGATATTTTGGTGAGTGTATTTTTCTTAAAACTGTACATTTTTAAAAGCATTTCTGTTTGTTATGGATTATTTAAAGGATATATTGCTACGGCTACGGCTATAAAAGCTGTTTAACTGAATTTACTTTTTATCCCTTAACTTGCTTTGAAATCATTTAATCAGTAAAGATAAAGTAATATATAAAGTATTATTTTGAATTTTATTTTTCTATTACAAATAAATTTATTGAAAAGATGTCGTTTGAAATCTCAGATTTCAAGTAAAATTTTGTCGTTATCTAAGGTTTTTTTTATGAATCACATTTTAATTATTTCAGCTTTTTGTTTTTTTCTCTGCAGCTAACTATTTAGAGCATATGGACTATATTATTTTGTATAGTCTATATAGCCATATGGGACTATATGCCTTTTTAGAGCATATAGGCATATATTTCGAGATATTTTATAAGAAATACAAAAGGTCAACTCGATAAAAAAAAACATTACATATTTGTTTTCTTTATGTAGGTTGACCGATAAATTTAAATAAAATAAATAAATGAGTCTATATATATTTAGATGAACTTCAAAACCTAAACGGAACCTTTAACAGATATGTCTGCCATTCTTTTACACCGCCTTTTCACTAAATTCTACCCCGTATTAAATAATTGCAACTTATCATTTTATTTGAATAATTTCTTTTAACGCCATTCCTATTCAACTTAACGTCATTCGCCCACTTGAAAGTTTTGAAAAAATTTAAATTAGGAACAACTAGATAAAAATGGATATGATTTACCTGAAAACCATAGATATCATAGTAAAGTATTAGATTGGCAGATCACGTGACCTCTAATTCCATCGACGGGACGCGTATGGGGACAAAATTGAGAAGGGTATGGGTTCAGAGTTGCCATCACTTTAACCCTGTCAGTCCCAGTGATGCCATTTGGCATCATCACTTTCAATATTTTTTTCAAAATTTTTATGTCCCGTTATGACATCCAAACACACACCATTCGATTCTTCACACTTTGTTCTATCGGACAATATTTTACATTAATCTCAATAGAAGTCAGAACTACTATTTTTTTTTTTATTTAGAAAATAGTCAACAAGCGTTATTCTCCTGATTTTTGATAAGTTCACTTCAGTTCCACATATTTAAAACACAATTTAAACTATTTCGGTTAAAATAATTACTAAATTTTTTTTAATAATATGGTCAGATAACTTAAAATATATTACTCGAAGTGTTTTTAGGTAATATATATATTTTTATTTTGTTGTTTTCCACAGTTAAAACATTTTGGCATTGTTTCAAAAACCATATAAAAATTTAAATGAATTTTTTTTTCTTATGGAATTCGTATATTTGACCTAAAATAAGCTTATTTTGTGAATATCAGATGTTTCTGTAGTGTAGTAAATTTTTGGGACTGAAAGGGTTAAGGAGAAAAGTGCTACCAAAAAATAAATTTAATTCTAAAATTACAAAAAATTATATTCAAAATTCTAGAAAAGTGTTTCACGTTTTTTTAAAGTCACTAAAAATATTTCAAAATGCAACTAGCATTTTTATGTTTGTTTGAAATTTTAAAATTAAATGTATTTTTTCGTAGCATTTTTCTTCTTAAATTAGTGGCAACATTTACCCTCATGCACTCTTAAAACAAACGAGTGAATTTAATTCAGTCTGAGTAAATTTTCACTCTTTTCAGTGTCGAAAATGCACTTATCCTATCGGAGTGGATTTCACTCTTTTCTTTAGTTAAAACTCCGACAGGATCACTCCAAACGAGTGATTTTAACTCAGTCTGAATTAATTTTCCCTCCTTTCTTGTGTTGAAAATGCACTTCTCTTATATGAGTGGATTTCATTCTTTTGATTTAAGAGTATACCCTCTACCAATTTTAGTGTCTGTGCGTGTCCCGTCGTTGCCATTGGAGGCCACGTGATCTGCCGATCTAATATTTTAACTGTGATATTTAATTTACCCTTAAAACCTAAAAAGAACGAAACTTTTAACGAAATATGTGACTGACTTTTTTAACGAGACATTTTCTCACAAATTCTCTCTCTCTCTTTTTTAATTAATTGCAGCCTATCATTTTATTTCAATAATTTCTCTTATTGCCATTCATATTCCACTTAATGTCATTTACCCACTTTACAGTTTGGAACAAAATAAGTTAGAAACAACTAGGACAAAATGATATAATTTATCTTAAAACCCGAAAAGAACGAAACTTTTAACGAAATATGTTACTGATTTTTTTAACGAGGCATTTTTACTAAATTCCATCTCTCTATGTTTTAAACAATTGCAACTTATAATTTTATTTGAATAATTTCTCTTAACGCCATTCATGTTCCACTTAATATCATTCGTCCACTTCACAGTTTAGGAAAAAATAAGTTAGAAACGAGTAGATAAAAATTGAGATATTCACCCTTAAAACCTAAAAAGTACGAAACTTTTAACGAAATATATGACTGACTTTTTTAACAAAAATTTTCAGCCAAATTCTATCTCTCTCTATGTATGTATTAAATAATTGCAACTTATCATTTAATTTGAATATGTTCTCTTAACGCCATTCATATCCCAGTTAATGGAATTCACCCACTTTGCATAACAATCTGGAAAAGGGATTTAATGTGACGATGTGAAGTGACTATCACATTAAGTTAAATTAGATGATGCACTTTCAGTGCGATATCGGGAGGAAACGTTCAAGTGCTGGAGCATATTAAACATGGGGACACTCAAAAGATAATGCAATTTGGGAGATTCATCATAAAGTGCCGGGCAACAAGGGGAAAGTTATGACTCAATTAACAATCTGAGTGGTTCAGACGTATAAAGCCGTCACCTGACTGCCAGGTTTTCCAGCAACACATATATTTTTTTAGAAAAAATTTAAAGTATGAAGGAGTCAGTTATTATCTGTTATGGGAATAAAGTTTTATGAAATTTAAAGATATTAATATTTCATTAAATATTTTTAATTTTAAACAATGAAAACAAGTCTAAACTTCAGTGGAGGAATTATCTTAAGCCAGTAATCCATTCACGCTGTAGCTATGCTGTAGCTGGATTTTGTGACGTCATTTGCTGTATCCAGCGTGGATGGAAGTTTCTGGACTTATGGGTTATTTCTCTCAATAAAAAGTTAACAAACAAGAATATTAAGTTAAAAACCACGGACAATTAAACACTAAATGACTCTTACGACTGCTCATGCCCGAAATCAATTTACAGCTTTGATATCGCTTGGAAAACGATTCAAAAATCCAGCTTCAGAAGTACAGCTTTGACCACGCGCGCATGCGTACTAGGGACAGTTACGTCACAAAATCCAGCTACAGCATAGCTACAGCGTGAATGGATTACTGGCTTTAGTTTTGTTTAGATAGTGTGAATTTTGCAATTACACCCTTCATATAATTTATAAAAGTTAATTACCAGTACTATCAAACGACTTTTTTAGTACTATAGCGAATAAATAAAACTATGCAATATTAATAAGCAGAAATTAAACAATTACTTTAATGCACGCGGAAAGTCCATCGAAACACGTGGAAAGTAACAATTACCATCATATTGAAGTCGTTAAATATTCTTGAACAACTTACATAACTTTTATTAGAAGTTGAGATACTTGTAAAATACGCACCAAACTAATACTTAAATTTGTTAAATAAAAAACAAACTATTCTAAACACGCCATAGAAAACAACTTTAATGATATTCTACTCACTTTATATTCAAAACTGAAATAAATAAAGTGTTATGGAACAGCTAAATTCATTTTTGACGTCTTTTGTGTAAGTCTTGGCGACGGTAACCAACAACAAACACTCAAATTGTCTGGACTCGGGCCATGTATTTTTTCGCAACGTAATTTGAAATGCTAATCATCGGAAAAAATGAATAGGAGGAATAATTGTAATCTAGTTTGTATACTCGCCAAAAAATTGCGAAAATATAATCCATATTTTTAATAAAAAATTTATAAGTGTGCAATACTGCGTGACTTTAAACTATCATTCAATAAATCAATACATTTTAAGTTATTTATATGCCAAATAAGGTAATTGATATAACTTTAAAAAAATTCTTTGGTAGCTATCCTTTGCACATGCTGACCCGGCGGTGCAATAGTTAGAGAGCTAGCCTTTGGAGCCTCTGGGTTGGGTTCGAATGCCGATAAGGCATGGATGTTTGTGTTTGTCGAGTTTATGCGGAGTACGGGATCGTAAATCTGTTGGGTCCAAAAGTCCTATGGGCGGTCATTGCGAAGTTTTCACGGGTACAGGTCCCTGGAGACTATTTCCCTCTCCTACAGGGACATGTCTAAATTGCGGAGGTGGCGCGCGAAAGACGGCAGCATCTGCCGCGTATATGTGTGTGTGTTGCGTCTGTGTTACTTGACGAAGGTTTATAAGTGGGTCTCTGAACAAGCCCACAAGCCTGAAAATATATGTCTGCCAACCACACAATCTGTAATTCGGATTTTCAACCCCCCATCCAATACTTTCATCACTTTATCTTTTAAATGAAGTAATTGAAAATAAATATGAAAGTTGAAATTAAATGAAAGTATATTGCTTTTCATTGCTTTCCCTTTTGAGAATTTTCTTGTTAAGTGTTAGGAAGTAAATTATTTTTATGAGCAGTGTTGTGTGAAAAAAAATTTTTTTTAATACTATGTTACTTTAGATGTCTGAAAATTTACATAAAGAGACATTTAAAAAAAGCTATTTTAGCGAAAAAAAAAGTTGCTACTTTTATGTGTATATTTAAGGAAAAGCTATGATTTATTTACCCGACGAGACTTTGTAAATATTGTAGAGGGGGGGCTATTGGGACGCAGGGCTAATAGGATAAGATGCCTAAAGCGGGGGAAAATATACTCTTTTACAAATATTTCTACACTACAGCATTGCAATATCGTAACTTCGCATTTTAACAACCAAAGATTGGCCATTGAAAGCACGTGTTGAAGTGGAGAGAAGAATTGTTGTTTTGGAGAATCTAAAGTTAGTTAAAAGTGTATTTTTTTTTACTTTTGAAGTATTAAATATAAACTTTCTATGAATATAACTATAGTTTTAGGTATTTGACGTATCATACATTAATATTTGACCTCCCTTACATGGACATATGATTTGCATCCCAGAATCCTCGGATAAAAACGGACACAGCAGGCCTTGGCCGAGCCGCACCACCACTGAGTTTTAGTTTAGTATGCTGATTAAATTAAACAGATTAGTTTTCACTTATTTTAAAATCAAACCCATTTTGTTAACATTCTTAATCATTAAACGTTTCTAATGTTTCATAAAAGCTAGACAGAATATAAGTCACGATATCATACATATTTTTTTTCCCGAAACTCTAAGATTGAGTGACATGCATGCTTAAAGGTGGTTTGTAGACACGCACTTCGTTATAACACCGGTTTTCCGTTCTTGCTGTCAAGTAACCCATGTTACATTTAACCGCTAATTTTATTATTTAAAAAAACGAGACAGATTTCATGTAGATTCATCATTCGGTGAACGAGTTTTTGACAAGCTGTCAAGGTATCAAAATTGTGTTGTGTTTAGAGAACGCTGTGTGCATTTCATACTGATAGGGTAAATAAAGATTGGGGTATATCTAATTAACCGCAAAATGCATTTACGTTCTGACTTAGCTTATTTGAGATAGCTATAATCTAGTTTTTTGTGTTACATTATGAATATTTAGACATCATCTAATTAACCGTAAATTGCATTTACTTAGTAGATTATTATGCTTAGATTATTAGAGATAGCTATAATCTAGTTTTTTGTGTTATATTATGAATATTTAGACATCATCTAATTAACCGTAAAATGCATTTACTTGGCCCTGGCTTAGCTTAGTTGAGATAGCTATAATCTAGTTTTTTGTGTGGTTATATTAGAAATATTTAGACAAAGAAAAGCTGTTTAAAGGGGTATGGGAACGAGATTCGGGTCACCTAACCGGAGCCTTGTGTTAATTCCTAGTATAGAGGAGAATAATTTTCTAAAACAAGTTATTTTGGCTGCATTAATTACATTTTACAAGTCCCCTCACTGGTTCATTTTTTTACTTGATAAATGGTACATGGGAAGAACCGCTTTATTTCGTAGAAGGCTTTCCTTAATAGCCTCTTTGAGGATGATAGCGAGAAATCGTCTAAACTGGTGTAAAGAAACCGATTACTCGCTTTGTTTATCTTTCGCGGCAACCCCTGATTAACGCCAGAGATCAGTGGATACGAGTCACACGTTTGTACCGCGAATGAAGAACCGAAAGAAAAACCGGTTTCCGGCCGTGAGAGTCCGTCAAGCAGACACAATTACGGAAAGACTCTAAAGAAATAAAGCTGTTCTTCCCTGTACTCTTCAAATGTAAACTAACTTAAACGTTCTTTTAAGACGATTTTTTTAAAATTGGTCTGAATATGTTTCTGATTTTCAATATATGATTTTATCACAGCATAGTTAAACTTATTTCAAAAATTGAAATTCCGTAGCATTGGGAAGCAGCTACATTTACTATAAAAAAAGGTGTGCAAAAATATTAAATACAGCGGGAGTATCTTGGATCTGAAAATCATTCTTTCCATTGGATTAAAACAGAGGGAAACCTAAGTTTGGAGGCCCCATCTACCTCTAGCATTTCCCCTTTAAGCCAATTAATATTATTCTGAACAGATAACCACTACCAACGTCGAAAAAGAATTCAAACTCACACACACGAACTAAAGAACTTTAAAACTGAAGTCTATGCCTCTTTTGAATTCGGTAATTGTTCATTACAATCCCGAAAAACAACTAAAAAATTTATTTTTTTGTGAAATAACAACAAGCATTATGAAACTTCACACATTTCTAAAAAATATCTATTATATTTTCATACAGAAGCATTGTAGAGAGGCAAACTAAAAAAAAATAAATTTGACTCATAGCTCGTCATTTGGCCACTGTTCAGATATTGAGGCTTAAACCGAATATCTCTATTGTAGCTCTCATGCATTTTTATATCCCCAATGCCAAGTGAGTATATGCCAAGGGAATAATGCCATATATCCCTTTTTATATTGTCTCAATAACAACAATCTCCTATTATACAGGGTGGTTATAAAATAACAATCGCTATTCGGAGTGGTCTGTAGGTTTAATGAATAATCCAAATGCAACAAACTTTGAGACATTTACTATTCAAGAGGGGGAGAAAAGAATGGAATCATAAATAAGAAACACGTCTCTTGACCAGAATTCTAAATTACGAGGCATTGCCAATCATGGCCAACACAGCCAATTACGCCTCGTAATTTAGAACCCTGGTAGGGAGATGAGTTTCTTTTTTATGATGTCATTCTCCCCCCCCCCCTTCTTGTGGGACACATACTAAATCAAGAAAGGGGGAAAATAACGGAATCATAAAAAAGAAACTCACCTCTGTACCAGGGTTCTAAATTACGAGGCGTAGCCAATTATATCCAATTGCGTCGAACACAGCCAATTACGCCTCGTAATTTAGAACCCTGGTCCAGAGGTGAGTTTCTTTTTTATGATTCCGTTATTTTCCCCCTTTCTTGATTTGTAAGTGTCTCGAAGTTTTTTGCATTAGGATTATTCATTTAAGCTACAGACCTCTCCGATTAGCAAGCGTTATTTTATAACCACCCGGTATATACATCACACAGCATCATGTTTTTACATAAATGAAGAAAGTTGTCTCTGGACAAATTTTGTCTACCATGCCGGTTGAGTTGAATGGCATGTCATATCAAGTGCTGTTTTTAAAGTTTGACTTAGATGTAGAAATTCAAAACATTAGTATTTTCATTATTAGTAGCTGAAGATAAGCTCTAAAACAGTCCCAAAAATTCCAAAACGTAGCTGAATATATATTGCTAAATAATAAAAAAAAGAATAGGACTGTTAGAAGAATACCGGATGTATTCACTCATTTCCAAAGACCTGACATATCTTTTATCCTCCGATGACAGAGCATCCAAGATGAGAGTTTTCAAAAAAGAATTGAAACAAACTTTCTCCTCTCTTCATTTTTTATGTATTTCCTCTCCAAACGAAAATACGAAAGTGGATCCTTCATTCATTTTCCTGTTTTTCCCGAGAACTAGTTCACGTTGATCGTGGTTCCATAAACGCGTAAATTTTGCACCCATTTGGCGACGTTTTGCCGCGGTTTAGGTGTTTTTTAAAACATCTGCTATAACAAAGGTTACTAGACCATTTGCATAGGGCATCTCTTTAAAACAAACCTCTAAACTATTTCTAGGTTTGTAATAGAAACTGGCTTGGTGGTAGTGTCATAATGATTAATAAATCGAAAATATATCAAGTATCAATATATATCAAGTATCAATATATATCGAAAATATATCAAGTAAAGTAGTAAAAAAATTTTAAAAGTGTCCTTCTTTATTCAAAAGCGAAGACATGTGTGTAGGATGTAGTTACAAAATTCACTTTCTACAAAGCAAAACTAAAACATGAGTACTCCCGTTCATAGTCGCAATCATCTAACTGAATCAATAAAACTATTATCAATGAATACTATCTTTTAATTTATTATGTTATGGTAAAATCTTGGGCACTCATGTCATATGATTATGTGGCATGTAAAAGATCCCCGGAGGGTTTATTTGGCTTGAGTTCTCTCGGCAAAATACATTTCGGCATACTTTAACAAGTACAAAGAGCTCATATTCATTGTAATCTGTTAATCAAAATTGGTAGTGGGAGTTGCTTAGATGGTGCCACAAAAAATGGCTCTCAGTTCTGAGGAATATGCCGAGTCTGTAAACGCTTGACCGCCAAAGTTGCAGACCTATTACAGAAAAAAAATATTATTATCTATCGCCAATGAAAGGGCCGAGCCCTATACCTCAGTTATACTTTGGATAATGTTAGTTTCGGCAACTTCACGTATTCACTCATTTCTAAAGACCAGACATTTCTTTTATCCTCTTTAGACGACAGAGCATCCGTAAGACGAGACCCGTTCAAAGGAATTAAAACAAACTTTCCCCTTCATGCATCTTTCATGCGTTTCATCTCCAGACAAAAATACATTCTCCCGCTTTCCTGTTTTTCCCGAAAAGTGGGTCGATGCAGTGTGCGCGCCCTGAATCTGGCACGGGACCAAGAAAGGCCCCCGACCCCGATATTCGGGCATTGAGGGAATGTCACTTCCCGCCGAGTAACAGCCTCGTCCGAAATCAATAGCCAGGTTTCTTTACAGACTAGTTTTGTAGTAAAGGCATGGAGTTACGGAGAAGATGGAAATGCTTGGCGCGAAAAGTGAAGTCGCCACAGGAAGTCACCAAGCAACCTTAAGGGGGAATGGGCGTGCAGGACCGGGGGTCTCCAAACTCAAGTGCCTCAATGTTAATCCAATGGGAAAAAATTATTTTCTTTGCCACATTTCTCCGGCTGTATTGAATATTTTTACAAGCGGATTTTTTTATGTGATAAATGTAGCTGACTTACAGGTCTCTATCTTCCCACTTTTTGAAATTGCTTCGAATATTTTGTGTAAAATAATTTATTGAATATTAAAAAAAATATTCGTACTAATCTCAAAAAGTGGGAAGATAGAGACCTGTAAGTCAGCTACATTTATCACATAAAAAAATCCGCTTGTAAAAATATTCAATACAGCCGGAGAAATGTGGCAAAGAAAATAATTTTTTCCCATTGGATTAACATTGAGGCACTTGAGTTTGGAGACCCCCGGTCCTGCACGCCCATTCCCCCTTAAGGGGGTTCAGTACCCCAAAATCTTTGAAAAAATCAAAACAAAATTTATTGGCTTATAATACTATTACAACCTCTATTAATAATGTCACAAAGTATAAAGAAGATTGGAAAAATATTTTTGACATTAAAAGCCATTTTAATGTCATGGCTTCGTAAGGAAATGCGTTAACAATAAAAACTTTAAACGCGTTTTTCTCAGAACTTATTTTTTTGAACTTCGATGAACCTTTTCTCAAAAACTATGCCATGTTTTCTCGTAAACTTTTTTTATATGATGTAATACATAGTATAGATTAATCTGAGGTTATAAATTTAATAAAACTAAAGTGAAAAAAATTTTATGGGGCAAAAAAGTGAAAATGTTCATGATTTTTTGGGTACTTTAAAATTTATTTTATTAAAAAATCTAACAATTATTTTTAAAAAAATTTACCTCAGACTTATATATCAGGTTGCTTCAACGCACACAGAAAATTTTAAGATGATCTGATCAGTAGTTATTGTGAAAAAGGTACATTGCAATTGGCCAATTTAACATTACCGATATACAACATACCGAACCACTTTAAGTAAGCCTAAGCAGCCGGCTCACTCTATGTTGGTTCATGCTAAAACACATCATATAAATCCGTTAGCGGCTTTTGTTAAAATGAAAAAATGACTGTATGCGAGGCTATAGGCTGTAGTACGAGATCTGAATTTACACAAGATACAATCAATTCTTTTCATAGGTCAGAAAAAGCTTTGTAATTATTTTTTTTTATGTTTTTGACTAACCAGTAAATGAACGTTTAAGACGTCACGTTCGCCCGTGAATGAACACCAGGATATAATGACCAGGACAACTTGTCAGATAGCTCCCTACTACATGGGAGGAAGTCAGTGTTGCCAATCCATATAGTGGAATGATTTCCAATAATTATTTTTTAAAATTATATTTACCAAGTGTTCATTCACTGGGGCCTGTTCACTCACTGGTCAGTCTACCCTATCTTCAAAGGTAAGGAAAAAAACATTGTAATTATTGTTTTTATTCGACAGTCAGAAATCGCCAGGTCAATTTAGTAAACCCACACTAACCCCGCTGTATAACAGCTCCAAATAGATCGCCGAAACCATTTGTTTGGGATTATTAAAAAACGATCGGTGGCTTCAGTTGGCAAACCAGTTTTTGTATAATTTTTAATTCGACAGCAATTCTATATTCTGTAAATTAAAAACTATTTACAATACAAGAAATCTACTTATACCATTTGAAAGATAAAAAAAATCATCTAATATTTTAATGCAAAAGTATCAGAACACAAATTTAAGGGGTCATAGGAGTCTTAAAAATGTGCAAAGAAGGAACTACAAAGTATAGTTTGATCTGTCATGTAATTTTTTAACTACTCAATATACAAGTATAATTTTTTTATATGTAATTCTACAAGATTTATTTATTATAAAACAAATTTTAAAATTTATGAAACTTAAGCCAAAACTTAAATAAATGATATTAAACATAAAGCTATTTTAACACATTGTGATTAGGCTTGCGCGGCAAATTTTGAGGTCAAAATTGAAAAAATGACCAAGAAAATGACTTTATATTGTACAAATATGTACAAACTAGGACTTATACCTAAATTCTCAGCTCAATTTTAATTAGAAATTATTTAAAAATAAATTTTAAATCAAAATTAAAAAAATTTTATTAATATTTTTCTAAACTTCTCCTATTTTTATTAAAGTTCTTAAAATAATTGGTAGTAATAAAATAATTAGTAATAAAATAATTGGTAGTAGGTAAAAATAAAGGTAATTGCTTGCTATTAGTAATTTTCAACAGAATATAAAAGAAGTTTTTATTTTTTATTAAATTCCCTGTTACAAAATGTAGGAACATCAAATAAAAAAAATACGTTTATTAAGTAGGTCCATAAAAATGAATGAAAACAAGATAATTTGTACACTTACATGTACAGACAAAAAGTTGAAATTGGCAGACTACGTGTTTTCAAACGAGAAAATAGCCTCTTTGTAGAGTAAGGTTATAAACAAATGGTTTATACCTTAGATTCAAATGCTCTAGTGGTTTACAATACGTATGATAATTTATCAACCAGTATAAACAAAATTATCGCTAGAAAATATACGTAAATTTCCTGAATCATCTTTTACTCTTTCATATAAAAGCACCTTAACATGAGAGAAATTGCAATAATTTATGTATCTAACACCTATGTGTCACTCAGGTTTTGACCTCGTCACTAGACCGCGGTCAAAACGTGCAAAGTCTATCTCTAATAACTCTCTCGTATCTCCAGAGAGAGAGTGCAACGTTAATTCATCAAAAACTAAAATAACATTTCTCATGAAGAATCCAGAGCGGATCAACCTAAATTGACGCAGACTAAAGACTAGACTTAAGAAAAATCTGTTTTAGCGAACTGTCAGGAAAGTCTGTTGGATGTTTGAGTTAGGATTTGGGTGTTTCAGGGGAAAGGGACAGTGTTGAGTTGTTATGTCGTTTGCTGGCAACGAAAATATTGTCACTTAAGTCCCAAGGGGATCTGGAAGCAAGTTTGTTGGTGTTGCGTTATTTGCTTAAGTGTTGGACGCAGCTTGGAAGTATTTTTTATTTATTGTTAATAATATATTCATAAAAAATAGATTTTCAAATATTATAGGGAGCATGGATTTTGATTAGATAAATTATTTTAGGTGAGGAATTTTGATAAATATTTAATTTTTTAATAATTTTTGTATTTAGTGTGAAACTTTTTGACGTATTTACACTAAAGGAATTTTAACACTATGAAACTATTAAGTTTCTAGTTTTTTTTAATTATATCTCATTTCTAATTATATCAATTCGGAATTTTTAAATATGCCTACTTACAACAAAAAGATTTTTGTAAAACAATAAAAAAATTACATAATTTACTCTATGGAAGCAAATACTTGCAGGAAGCAAATATCTTTTAATCGTAGTTTACGTATAAAAAAATAAAATGCTTCTTACACAATTTTTATATTTTAGAATGACTACATCTGAATTTTCACAAGATGGGGAAAGTCTTACTAAAACCGCACAGGGAATACAGTGGTGGACATAATTATAAGACACCTACATAATTTGACAATACACTGAAATAAACGATTTAAATCATTAAATTCTTCGTCAAATATGATAAAAAATTAAAATTTATTCTGTTATCACCCATAATTGTATTACAGAAATGATGTTTTATAGATTTTAATAAAAAATTTAAAAAATACCGTGGACAAAATTATAAGACACAGTAAATAATTTTCAATATGCAATTTTTCTGCCACGCTGTTATGACGTCAGCAGTTAACTAAAGCAACCAATGACCGTCTTCAAGCATTCACAAACATCCCGACATCCCACGAGGTACAGAATTAAAAGAAAATGAAATTTTCCTAAATTTGGAGATTAAATGGAATTGGTGCTTCAATAAATAATATTTCAAAAGTTGTTAAGCACTCTAGATGTGCAGTTAAACATCTTTTGAAAAGAGGAATTAATTAATCGGTGATTAAAAGATCTGGGTGTACTCCTTGCTTGTCCCCGAGAGACAGACTCCATATGCTTTCGCTCGCAACACAGAATCAGATAACCTCTATAGCCATTAAAAATGCTTTGGAACTGAATTGATCAAGGTAGGCATCAAGGTATCAGCAAGGCAATCGTTCGCAGAATGTTGCATAATGCTTCCTATGCGTTATCTTAAAAATGGGGGTAAAAACACCTCTTCTGAGGCAGCACAAAATGGACCTTCTAAACTTCGTGAAACAAACTATGGCCTGGACTGCTAAATGGTACTCTTTCCTATTTTCGGATGAAAAAAAGTTTATCCTGGATGGCACTGACAGATTTCACTATTATTGGCATGATTTACCGAAGGCTCCTTATGTACTAATGAGCCACCAAATGGGTGGAGACTCAGTAATGGCTTGGGCTGGTTTTTCGACTCAAGGGAGAGCAGATATTGTTTTTGTCCGTTCAAGAATGAATTCCGAAGCGTATAAGAATCTTTTTAAAGATCAACTAGCAATATACGGTGAACTTCTTTGCTGCGAAAACTACATTTTAAAGCACAATAACACGTAATTTATACATCAAAGGAAACAAAGAAGTGGCTTTCAAAGAAAAGCATCAATGTTCTTCCGTGGCCTTCTCCCTTCCCCAGACTTAAATATCATCGAAAACTTGTAAGAGATCTTGACTCTTGCAGTTTACCGAAATTTGTTGAAAGTTTGCATGTGTTGAAGACATAAAAAATGTACTTGGGAAGAACTGTCTTGCGGTATTTTGTTAGAATCAATATATTCAAAACTGAATCGCATATTTCATGTTATAAAAATCAATGGAGATTCCACCAAATATCGAATAACCTTGTTAGATTATTTTCTTTTTAAAGAATAGTGTAGGCAAACTATGTTTACATTTGTATTTGGGAAAAAAATCGGGTGTCTTATAATTTTGTCCATTACGTTTTAAAGTTTTTTCATTAAATTGTAAGAAAATATCATTATTATACAATAATTATCTATGATAACAGAATAAATGAATGTTTTTGACATATTTGATAAGACATTTTTAAGGTCTGAATCTTTTTGTTCAGTATTCGCCAAATTTGATAGGTGTCTTATAATTATGTCCACCACTGTATGCTTATCTGCAATAAGAGGACCTATGTAGGAAAACAACATTCACAGAACTGGTCTAGAAAACGAAAACACACGGATATTATTGGGGAAACGGATTAGGTATCAATCTCTTCATTTTTTGGTGTTTAAAATTTCAAGTCATGCATTGGTACCCAAATCTAAAAAAAAAAAAAAATATTCATATAAAATTTTTAAATAATATAATTTTGAAAAGATAAGTTATTTTTAAACTCTTTTTAACTTCTCCAATACATGTAAGACCAGAAAATTATAATACGTCACATTGATGATCAAAATCAAGACAGACGAAATTCTAAATTTCGTAAAAAATTTAATTCGAGATAAATTTAAAATTTACAAACCAAAACAAATATTTTAGTTAAATAATCTTAAATGCTAATCCATAATAATTTAAGGGGTCATAGGAGTCTTAAAAATGTGCAAAGAAGGTACTACAAAACATAGTTTGATCTTTCATGTCATTTTTGAACTACTGAATGTATAAGTATAATTTTTTTATATGTAATTCTACAAGATTTATTTAATATAAAACAAATTTTAAAATTTATGAAACTTTAGCCAAAACTAAAATAAATGATATTAAACATGAAAGTACTTGAACACACTGTGATTAGGCTTGCGCGGCAAATTGTGAGGTCAAAATTGAAAAAATGAATAAGAAAATGACTTTATACTGTACAAATATGTACAAAAAAAGACTTATACCTAAATTCTCAGCTCAATTTTAATTAGATATTATTTTTTAAAAAATTTAAAATCAAAATTTTTAAATTTTTATTAATTTTTTTAGAAAAAGGTTCTTAAAATAATTTCTAATCAAAATTGAGCTGAGAATTTAGGTATAAGTCCTAGTTTGTACATATTTGTACAATAAAAAGTCATTTTCTTATTCATTTTTTCAATTTTGACCTCACAATTTGCCGCGCAAGCCTAATCACAGTGTGTTCAAGTACCGTCATGTTTAATATCATTTATTTTAGTTTTGGCTAAAGTTTCATAAATTTTAAAACTTGTTTTATAATAAATAAATCTTGTAGAATTACATATAAAAAAATTATACTCATTTATTGAGTAGTTAAAAAAATTACAAGAGAGATCAAACTATGCTATGTAGTACCTTCTTTGCACATTTTTAAGACTCCTGTGACCCCTTAATACACTCTTTTCAAAAGGACACCCACTAGTATAAAAACTTAGTGTGTAAGTATGGTAGGGTAGGTTCATATTTATTCCGGCTTGTGTGCTTGATCAGAGACCCGCTTATAAGCCTTCGTCGCCGGCAAGCTGGCGAAATGGTTAACGTGTTAGCCTTTGGAGCTGGTGGGCTCGGGTTCGAGTCCCGGTCATGGCATGGATGTTTGTGTCCGTCAATAAATGTTGTTATTTGTCTAAGTGTTAGTGTTGCCTCTTTCTCTGCGTGTCTCTTGTGCTTGTGTCATTTCTGGGGTTGAATACAATAGACCTAAGGTCGCAGTGTTCGACGAACTTGCCCCCCATCAAAAAAGTCGAAGTCATAAGCCTTCGTCAAGTGGGACAGACCAAGGCCACCTAGAAGAACAGGCCAGGACAGCTGTCGAATTTTGCCGAGTCACGTGACCAAAAATCCCTCCTTTGGTCACGTGACGCTGTAGAACTTTGCCGAGTCAGGTGACCAAAGGAGGGATCCTTTGGTCACGTGACCCGGCAAAATTCGACAGCTGTCCTGGCCTGTTCTTCTAGGTGGCCTTGGACAGACACAGAAAGAATTTTTACTCTCACAGAGAAAGGAAAATACACCCAGAACAAAGAAAGGAATCGAGCCCGCACCCGTTACAGTGCTCAGGCTGGTAGCGTAATAGTCTGCGATCCAAACCACTTGGCCATCCGGGCCCCTAGTGTGTAAGTGGCTCTGGGTAAAAGTTACTGTTACAAACCTACTTGTTAGTTTGCTAATTCAATCGTTTCTGACAGTCTCTATTTCTACTTTCCTTTAAAAGCTTTCTTACTTGTTTATCCCGTAAACCAATAACCTTTAACTGATTATCATTAGTTATTTAGAGACTATTAATTTTACTTCTGAAATTGGAATTCTATATTAATAAGAATACTTAAAGCTTTTACATGATCCAACAAATTCAGGTAGGTACTATTTTCAATTAGTGTTAGTTAATAATTAAGTAGACTTGTGTGTCTTTCTTTTTAAACTGGGAAATCACACACACAAGCGTATTGATAATTTAAAGAGGAAAGTGCGTGTTTAAGTAATTGTAATTTAATCAGTTACTGAGATTAGATCATGCAATTCGCATTCACCTGGCACGCGAAACTTTCACTATGGAATTCGTTTTATGGTAAATGGCCAAAACGCGATGCATAACTGTCATTTATCAAGTATTATTGGATTGGTTTAAATGCGTGTTCATTAAAAAATACATGAAGAATATAAAATGAAAATTAAAGTGATATTTGCTAAACTACTTTGATTTGAAGATTTTACGAAAACACATGCTTTATAAAATATACCGCTCAAAACAAGTAGGGAAGAACTTTTTATTTCAAACTTTTACTTCATTCCCAACCCAGAAAGAAATGATAGTAAAAAAACAGGAGAAAGAATCTTATTTTTTAAAATTAAAATTTGAGTCTTTAGAAATTGAAATCATTACTTTTGAACAAATTACAACATGATTTTTTTTTTAAAAACTTCATTTGTTAAAAATTATTAGAATATATTTTTAAATATCTAAAAAGTACAAGCATGAAAACGTTATTGTTTTAGAAAAAATGCATCTTTTGAAACGCACAACTACGAATTTTCAAAAATACAAGCATTTTTTCGGTACCATTTGTACAAAAAATATACAATGAATGTACGTAAAGCATACAATTAGTAATTCAAAGGGGGATTGGCACATTTGTTTATTTTTAAAATTTAAATTTTTTTTTATAATAAATAATTAACCGATCGATACAAAAATGGTCTCATTCAATAGATAGGGCTTCCATATATCAGAAAATACTGGTTTCAAAAATTCGATTTTTTTGGTTTTAGTTAACCATGTTCTCCCCTTAAATCCACATAAAGATGCATAACCCTGATCCATGATCTACAATATCCTGCTACAACGATAACAATGTCTGATCTTCTTATTATAGAGACCTACATACTTTTTTTAGTGGCACAAAACTGACGCAATAAAAACGAGTTTTTCCTCTTCGTAATCCCATGCTTATGGGATCTACTCAAACAAGGATAAGGACATTAGGGGGTAGTTTTGGAAAAGTTATTCTGGTACCCGGATTGCTCAGTCTCTAATGATTTGGGAAACCTGTATTGACATATCTGAAGATTGGTGACAACTTTAGGACTAAGAAATGAATTGCAATGGACGATTCCAATCGGGCAGAGCCTACTTTGCTTGTGGGATAGAAGACAATGTATGGCGTAGCTGTGATATAAGCGGGGCAGTTCTAATTTGGACGAACTATTTCTCGTGTAGTTTGTTTTTGGATTTGATGTAGCTGTGACGTCACCGTAGGCGGGGTCTTTCCAGTTTGTCATACACTCTTAAAACGAACGGGCTATTTTGAGTTAACTTCACTCCTGCATTCTGGAAAATGCACTTACCCGGAAGGAGCGGATTCTTTGTGTGTTATGCCTCCGCCAGGATCAATCCAAACGAGTGATTTTAACTCAGTCTGAGTTAATATTCAATCCTTTCCAGTGTCGAAAATGCACTTCTCCAACTGGAGTAGATTTCTCTCTTTTGTTTTAATAGTGTAGGGTACTATATAATCATGTTTTAAATAACTCGTTTTTCTTATATCGTCACTTAAGTTCCCACATGTGCTATCTTACTTTGAAAAACGGTAGAAATTTATTGAGGAACGGTAACCCTTGGCGAAGTTTCCAAAATAGCACCAAAAATCGGCCGAAAAACCAACCGAAATGATAGGATAGGTTTGAATTATCGTCGCATTAGAGCTACACGAAGGAGAGCCGAAAAACGTGTTTGTTAACACCGGCTGTTCGGAAAACTTCATCGTTGCGAAGTCGCCACAAAAAACTATTTATCGCCAAATCTGAAATATCGTGCTACGGGTTACCTTACAGTAAATCCGATCCTTTCACAACAATTAGCTAACACATGTGGGAACTTAAGTGACGATATGTCCCTTTTAATTAGTTTTGAATAGGTATTGGGTACGCCGAGGCCAATTTTTCTCAGCGGAAATATCAGCCCGTCCTTCATAGATAGCTTTTTGACGTAAAAAATACGGTGTTGGTTTATACGGAGACACGGAGTTCTACGAGTACAATGGAGCAGAAATCTTCATTAAATTACTCACCTGCTTTTGCATTGGTTGGATCGGATTAGCTTCACATTTGAGCTACTCATCGACTAGGGGCGAGTTTAGATCTTAGTTCGTATTGTATGAAGATGTCCCATAATGCAAATTTTGTGTCTTGCGATCAATTTGGAATGTTTTGTATAAACAAAAACAAAAAGCTCCGATTCCCTAGGATAACTAACGACTGAAATAGTCATTAGTGGGAACTTTTTTCAATCAACTCTAAAAACCTTGTTTATATTTCATTTTCATCTAGCTTCTCAAACCATAGCGTAGTTTCCCGCAAATAATTCGCCAAGCATTTGTTTGAGATTATTATTGAAGTGATCAATAGCTTCAATTAGCAAACCTGATTTTGTAATGGTTTTTGACTTGGCAACATTTCTGTCGTATTCTTATCTCCAAGTTGGGGCCGCTTTTTATTAGCACCACCCTGTATAACTGATGACCCTCGTTAGGTGTTGGATTTTTTTTTACAGTGTTGTTGGATTTTTTTTACATCATGGACCTCCTCTAGCATTGCTGGCTATGGGGGCATGTAACAACAACAGAATCGGTATTTAAAATTTTAAACATGATTTCGTGTAACTGTGTGTCAGGAAGGTGTTTCTCACTTATTCCTCTTGGTCCTGCACTGAGAAAAAAATACTGTAAACATACAGAAATTTTTTTAGTAATGTTACAGAAATAACCAATTTTACAAAAAAAGTTTTTGTAATTCTGAACAGAAATCTTCATTTCTGAAGTTACAAAATAATTTCTAGTATTTTAGCCTCGATCTTGATTTGGATAGTCCTCGTGTAGCTCTAGTGCGAGGATAATTCAAACCTAACCTAATCTAATAGATCGTGATTCAATTAGCCAATCACCATTTCAAATTTATACTTTAGTTGGTTGTTTCAAATGAATTTAACTTCTAATTGTGGGTTTCGGCCGCCTGCTATTTCTCGGTATTATAGTGGTCAGTTCCCCCGCCTGTCTTGCGGGAGACGGGGGTTCGATCCCACGTAGTAGGAAAGTAGAAATTTTGTTTTTCTTTGCGATTGCACGGAAAATGTGGTATCCTTGTATAGTTACTGAAACATTACTTGTGTGGGATACATAAAATAGTCCTGTAAATCTACATGATATATAGGGTAAGGTGGGGTAAGTGGGCCACCTTTTTGGCATAATTCAACTTTAGACCCTCATACCACTGGATATAATCGGCCTAACAACTTATTTTTTTTGTGGTCCATTCTCTCATATGTTATTACTGTACCCATGACAACCTTAACACAAATTGGCAAAAAATAAATATAAAAAATATGTTTTTCATTTTGGTCATCCGAGTGGCCCACTTGCCCCGCAAGGTGGGGTAAGTGGGCCACCCCCCTAATATATTTTTACACATAACTGGTAGAGATAAGGCTGGGCAAGTGGAAAAATCTACATGATTTTTTGAGTGTTTGAAAAAAAAGTAATGATGTATCTTTAATAGTTCCCCCATAGCAACTTTTTCTGGCTTGCAAGCTTACTACAAGAAAAAATACGTTAATTTTCATCTTGTCATTTTTGCATGTAGTGTTAAAAAAATGTTAGGGCTACAGATTTTAAACTGGCCTATGTCAATGAATAGGACTATGAATAGTGTATATGACTAACCCTGTGAATCAGTAAATATGACTTTTTTTAAGTATATTAAAGAGTTGGAGCTAGTGGGCCACGGGTGGCCCACTTACCCCGCCATTGTGGTGGCCCACTTACCCCAAACGCGGGGCAACTGGGCCACCCCGATTTTTTTTTAACTTTATCAACATCACAAGTACATGACACTACAAAAATATACTATGTTTTATACACTTTCAAAATATATAACATTTTGTTTTGTATCATGAACCGTTTGGAAATAAATATAAAAATAGTATGATGGCGTGAATTACGAAAAGATGCAATTTTAAAAATTTTCACAAAAAGTATTGTACCTTGTTACATACTTAAGTGAAAATGATGCCATAATATTTCCTGCATCTATTGGGGTAAATACGTAAAAATATTGCAACAGATTTTTTTTTTACGTCCATAATTCGGGAAATGCCAGGGGGGTGGCCCACTTGCCCCAATGGCCCACTTACCCCACCTTACCCTACATGTAATGCTAACAAAAATACATTATGTGTTTTTACAGCACTATTTTTAGTAATTATTTACTAGAAATTTTCTAGGAAAAGTTTTTTACAAAAAAATGTTTTGTAATGGTTACAGATTTTTTTTCACAGTGTGCCGCAGGATAAACCAAGTCTATGAGCTCAAAAATGTCTTTTACAATATCAGGAAGTGTAAGCGCTGAATGATATATAAAAGCTCTAAATTAGGCAATTTTTCTAGTAATTATCTTCATTCTATAGATTCAAATTGTTATATAGGTTAACAATTGGAATTGTTATATGTTAACTCCGAAGCATCTTCGTCTTATTCTGACCTTCTTGTTTTATCCATATCAAACAAGGAATATAATATTTCCGAGATGTAATAAAAGCTATTTATTTTATTATGCGATCCAATGATCACGTATAAGAGCTTTGGGAGGTCAATGCATTTGAGTTTATTTTGGGACATGACGCTCTGATTCCCTTCTATATTGGTAACACGTAAACATGTGTATTTTATGATGCTACTAAAAGCATTAAGTGAATGTTATGAAGTGGTAGATACAGAAAGCTTCATTTTTTAGTGAAAGAGACTACACCCTAAAAAACTTATGTTAAAACAGCACTAATGGAGCACAAATGTTGTATAAAAATAACAATATTACAATATGATGTTTTTCAATGCAAGAATGTTGTTGATGACATACGGACACAAATTTTGATTGTTCTAGCACAAGGGCGATCGCGAGTAGAGACGATTATTATATGCACAGGCGATTGACAGAGGCCTAATGGCTTAGTGGTAGTGTTTCGCATTGCCACGTCACAGGTCCGGGTATCGAATCCCGGATTGGGCGAGGTTGACCCCTTTGGTTTTTTCGTGCCTTGAGAGGGTCGATAAAAGGGGTAACAAGCCTGCTTGGAAACTAAACACTGGGGGTTCCCCGTGAGGCTGAACACCTTACCCACGACATATGCCTAGCACCCCAGAGCTCTAGGTCACGAAAGCTGAAATTTGCACCGCAGGCTTTGGAACAGTAATGGGCTGAGCTGTAAACGATATTGTTTTCGAAAACGTGCATAAAAAATTATAGCATTCATTTACTACAATTTCTACCTATTTCTTTTTCCTTTGACTAGATTCGGCTAATCATATATATCTCGCTTTTTTTTAAATAAAGTCAAGTTTTCAAGCATTTATTTATCTCTATCTGTACCCAAATACATTTCAACCACTCCAATACTAACATAAAAGCCCAATTGCCAAACAGCTTTATTATACCTTTGGAGGCCATGCTTTAATTAAGGATTGCATAAGGACATTGAGCAGTTCTTAACTAGTCTGGCTGAAGCCATAGAAAAGGCAAAAGGACTGCTAAGCATTTCCTCGACTTCCTGTGGAATAAAAATATTGTATACAAATTGTAAGATGGTAAATAAGTTGTTGGCTCAATACAAAATTTGTGTTGATGACATACGAACACATAGGGTAATTCCAATACAACTGCCAATCTTGAGAGGAGACCATTATTATTCAAGCGTGATTAACAAAAAATTTTAAACTTTATTGTTTTCAAAAACATAAATAAAAATATCATGCCCATTTCACGAAAATTTCCTGCCTGTTCCTTTTGACTGAAGAGTTTTGAATATTCGGCTTACCTACACTCTTAAAAGGAACGAGAGATTTTAACTCAGTCTGAGTTAATTTTCACTCATCCAGTCTAGAAAATGCACTTCCTCGAAAGGAGTGGATCCTTTGTGTGTTAAACCTCCGACAGGATCACTCCAAACGAGTGATTTTAACTCAGTCTGAGCTAATATTCACTCCTTTACAGTGTCGAAAATGCACTTCTCGTATACTGGAGTGGATTTCAATCTTTTGTTTTAAGAGTGTATACACTCCCCTTTATATCCCTTATAAAAACTCAAATTCTTAAGTATTCATTTAACTCTATTTACATTAAAATATAATTAACCACTTCAATACTAACATAAAAGCCCAATTTCCAAACAGCTTTATTATAACTTTGAGGGTCATGCTTTAATTACGGATTGCTTAAGGACTTCAGTCAATGCTTGACTAGTCTGGCTGAAGCCATAGAAATAACAAAAGTACTTGTAAGCATTTCCATGGATTCCCGTCTTCATTATATCTGGTAAAAAAAATAATGCTTAAGGGATCTGTGGTAAGGACAAGAATATAATGGACTGATATTATAATAAAAAAAATTCGGCATGAAAGGGGGACCTGATGCATCGCTAATTTGGATATAAAAGATTGCAACATATGGTTGCTTTTTTCGCTGCCGTTTGAGCAAGTGCAAAATTATGAGAATATGATATTGAAAAAAAAAAAGCTTTTTATTTTCTCTCAGTTACCTAATTTAAAATGTAAAGTAATAAAATTATTGCGGATGAATTCCGAAATGCAGGTTTTGTGGTTTCCGACAGGTTTTTGGATGGTGCTGATTCTGAAAAAGTCTTTTTTTTTTTACATTAGTTCGTTTGTCTGTCTGAAATCCCTCTACAGCTCAAGCTAAAAGAATTACGTACTTAGAATTTGGTACAAAGGTTTTGAGAAAATCCCGCTTGTACGATATATGTACGCCAACAGTCAGCGCGCTGTAACGGGGGCGGTTCAATTCCCACCTTCGCCTTGGGTGTATTTCCTTTCTCTGTGACAGTAAAATTTCTTTCTGTATCTGTATTACTTGACAAAGGCTTCTAAAAGCGGGTCTCTTATCAAGCACACAAGCTGGAATATGCATGTACAGCTGGGGGAAAAAAAACGCTCCACCCCACGTTTCTCAGCTGCTATTGGACAAGGAACTTTGTGAAAGGTGTCATTTTTCAGGAAATAGTGTAAGGAACTGAGAACTGGCAACAGAAATTGCATAAGGGGTCATCTACATATTAAAATGTGTACCAACTTTGAAAATTCCAATGGCAACACCCAATTTTTTGTACATGAAAATTTTCAGCATCTTCAAAATACCCCATGTGTAAAAAAGAATTATTTACTTTGCATTATTTGCTAAGCTATAAGAATTCAAAGTTGAACGCCCATAATGTTAAAAAAGTTTCATAAACTTTTATTCATATCTCCACAAATAAAAGGAATTAAAGAAAGTTTTTTTTTCATTATATACTTCTTAATCTTCCAAAAACAAATCACACAAGTTTTTCATCAATTTTTTAGTTTTAATAACTTTTTATTTAAATTTAAATAATAAAAAATAAAACATGAATAGCAACCCCAATTTTTTTTTACATAAATCGATAAAGTAGATCAAGTAGAACCAAAATCCCAAATTTTTTAATTCAAAAACAATTATTTGCCGAGTTATTGTAAAAAAACTGAAAAAGACGAATTTCAGGGATCGTGTAAAAAATTACTTGGCGAATTCGATCCTAACTTGTATTATCGTTTGGTGATTGAAAAGCATTTGTTGATAAATGTTTATTCAAATTATTGATGTCTGAAAAAAAATCTAAAAATCTTTTCTTATTTCAAGTGCATGCAATGTATTTTGTTTGTCGAATTAACTTTAAATTATATCGATTACTATGTTTTTAAATATGTGTTATTTCCAATACAATTTCAAGAAGTGAGTATCAAAAATAAATATGCTAAAATATAATTGGAATTCGGTTTTCAGTACATTTTATTGTTACCACATTGCTTATTTAAAATTATTAGTGTCCACTTTCCTTGATTATAAATCATTGCCCAATCATTCTGAATAATTTTATTTTGCTTTCCTTAAATATCGTGTTAAGGTTGTAACCCTTTTTTTTGAAATACGTGGTTTAAATTACCGTCAGTGCGGGTAACTTTGGCCAAAATCATAGTTTTTTTTACAAAAGAAGAAAAATTTAACTACAAAAACGATTTAAACACTTTAAAATCATTATGCAATCTAAGTATTGTACTTTTAGGAATAATTTTCAAGCATTTTTGTTAAATTTTATAAATTAATAAAAAATTGGTATTAATTTAAAACAATTAGGACACTGTTAGGAGCCGGGCGGGTAACTTTGGCCACCCATGAAATACATAAAAAACATACTTTTTAACATCCTTAAAGGCTGTATTAACGAATTAAATAGCAATATTATAACTTTTTACTTAAAATAACAAAGTTATACGACATATAGTTATCAAAAATGGTGTATAAATTAACATTTACATTGCAGTGCATCGTAGAATGGCATTACACAATGAATACTAGTATTGTTTGTCGCTTAAAAGAAAAATAAACTTCTATTTTAATAACGGAAAAAAAGAACTTTTTTTGAAGCAAGATGTAATAACAATTATATTTATAAAAAGCAAACGATTTCATTATGAAAAGGGAAAAAATAATCTATTCATAAATAGGAATCTGAAAATGTTTACCTTTCGACATTTGCGATTTTGAATGGTATACGTTTCTTGCGTTCTATCTTCATCTTTTTAATGCTCAAAACTGTGATATTTTATTTAAAAAAATATCTAGAAATTGAGTAATCATAAAAGTAAGAATTTTTCAAAAGTTGTTAAACAGAAGACACTTTTACATACATTTTTTAAAGTGCAAAGTTCCATAAAGAAATATTTACATCTGTGGCCAAAGTTACCCGCTTTCATCGGTAAAAGCTTCCCAATTACAAATATTTAAATATAGCACAAAAAGTATTCAACTTAGAATAAAACAAATGGTGTAATATTCTTCCCCATAAATAAAAGAATCGAATAGAGTGTTTTATTTAAATATTTTCAATATTGTTTAAGTGTTCGAGACAAAAGTTGGAAGAGATAGATTTTTGTCATTTTATGCTCGTAAGAATGAAAACAGCATTTGTAGTATTGCCAGAATTAGAATGAGAATTTTTTTTACATGAGATGAAAGGAGATGTTTCCACCTTTCCAAAAATGCCAAACAATTTAAGATGAGATCATTTTATGAAGAGAAATTGAGAAACAAATCTTTTTCCGACGCGTGGCCAAAGTTACCCTAGATGGCCAAAGTTACCCGCTTTGACGGTACCGATAAAGGGCGACAAATTCTTAACAAACTTTTTGCAGCAATATTAATGAAACAAAAATTTGCATAAAAAATGTGAAACATTAATGCAATAATCATGTTAGTCAATGTGATTATAACTAATCGCATTTGAAAATCTGTTCGTTATAAATAACCGTATATGCGACTTCAATTAAAATTAAAACTTTTTATCTTCTAGTCTTTATTTTATTTCTGAATTAATAATTTCGAAATAAAAAAACATTAAAAAAATCACAATATTAGTGACGAAAGTTAAATTCTAGCATCCGTTGGCGAGATTATGTTAACCCAGTTAGTTTGTTGTTTTGAAAAGACGCAACCCAAATATTACTGTTTTCACATTAGAGATTTCCCCCTAAACGAGTTCAAAATTAATGCTTTAATATCTCAGCAAATAATGCAAACTAGAAAATACTTTTTTATACATGGGGTATTTTGAAGATGCTGAACATTTTTATGTAAAAAAATTGGGTGTTGCCATTGGAATTTTCAAAGTTGGTACTCATTTTAATATGTAGACGACCCCTTATGCAATTTTTGTTGCCAGTTCTAAATTCCTTACGCTATTTCCTGAAAAATGACACCTTTCATAAAGTTCCTTGACCAATAGCAGCCGAGAAACGAAGGGTGGAGCGTTTTTTTTCCCCAGCTGTACCTACCCCTACCATATATAAATGTATCGATCACACTGTTAAAAAAAACCTGAATTTTACGTGCATATTTCTGTGATTATTTTCGGGAATTTACGGAAAGATTGCGTTTCTTCAACAAACAGACGGTTTGTCTGAAATAAACAGCTTATTTCCGTTTTCCTTAAACGCTTGACAAGCGAAAACGGAAAAACACCGTATTTCAGCGTGCAGAATCTCACTCAAGACCCGTATTAACGTAGATTCTCCATATAACCTCGCACCCAACAGCTTTTAGCCTCGACACATCCGCCGACCGACTCAGCCACCATATTTTTTGTTTGTTTGTTTTGACCACATCTGAAGCAAGAAAGTTAAATATACAGGTATGTTCATTAATTTTAATAAAATAAGATTTTATTTAAAGATTATATTTTATATCTTTCTTTTCTATATATAGAATACAGTTCTTGTCTCTTTCGTATTTGTTTCTGTAATCTCTAAAGTCCTATAATTGACCGTGGGAAGATTCCTGAAATTAATAATTCCGTTTGTTTACCAACACGCTTAACTAAGTAAATATAATTTAAAGGTTTGAAAAAGCTGTCAAATGTATGAAATAAACAATGTTCACCTACAAACAAGTGCACATTATTAAAAAAAATAATGAAATGATTTGAAATTATTACATTTAAATTCGATTGAAAAGCAATTGTCCTCGTGTAGCTCTAGTGCGACGATAATTCAAAACCTAACCTAACCTCGATTGAAAAGCACGGTTACGCTATCGCTATCAGCATAGCATGGTTTATTTTAAAAACTATGCAAGTATACATAACGTAAACTTTCTCTTTAATAAATAATACTCTTTTGTTGATTTTAATGAATCAATTAGTGATTACGGAAGTATGCAGATCACATGCTTTGATTCGATTCAGATGTTACATACACTATTATCAATACTCTTTGTTTTGAAAAATCTGCACTAAGAAAAACACAATTTCCAATTAAATGCAAATTTTCTAACGAATTCAAAATTTAAGAATTGCAAGTGTCCGCAGAAGGCTATTTTAGTGTTCATTTAGATATAGCTGCTAAGTGATATCTCATTTTCGGCTCACCGTCTACAACAACAGCAATAGTTATTAGCTTTTACTAGAATACTAATTATAAGATTGTATTTTATTACTAAATACTATTAAATTCATTTAAATTATTATTTTATACTAAATACTATTATAAAATAATGTATTTTTAATTTTGATATACATTATTCAAGAACACTTCTGTTTCTACCCCCCTCCTATTAAAAAATAGTTTCAGTGTTCCAATTATCAAAACTGTATTGTAAGATATGGATAAATCAATTAATTAAAGGTACTCTAAGATTCATGCCTTGTCAGCCCCATCCCCCCTTTTCACAAAAAAGAGAAAAACCGTTTTTAACTCTGATATTAAATTATTACGGTGCAGATACTATGGAAGACTTGCTCGAAAAAAAGCCTAAAATTGAAAAATTGTTTAATTTTAGAAGTCTTAAGAGGATTTTGTCTGGTTAATGCCTGATTAGCACTTGCTTCTTTACATTAGATCTATTTATTCAAAATTGGATTTGTATACATAAATATATTATTTTTTTAGGTGCTTGTTTATCATAGATCTCCAAAGAGGATAGAAAGTTCAGAAAAGGAAGAAAACTAAATCTGTAGTTCCTGCGCAATTTTTTTTAATTAGTTGAGGATTTAAAATACCATAACAGTCTTTTTCAATTATAAAAGAAAAATAAAACATGATTATATTCTGTATTTCTTTTGTTATTCACATATTGTTAAATTGTATCAGTGGTGTATCCAGGATGCGGGGATAATAGCTCTCGTCCCCATATACTAAAAAAAAATTTTTTTTTTTTTTACTATCAGCGACTATACAAATTCATGTATGTATTGCACAAATGCAGATAATTTAAATTTTTTTGTTTTTGACTACAAAGGTTACTGTCTTTAAGAGTCCCTCTGTTAAGGGGTGTTCAACCCCTAAGACACCCGACTCATAATCCCCTACCCATGATTTTGCCCTGGATATGCTAACTGTAAAGTACAATACCATTTAGCCACAGAACAATACTAAATATATACACTGTAAAAAAATATCACAGAAAAATGATCAAAATTAGAAAAATTCTTAAAACTTTTTCTGCCATATTAAAATTGTTTTAAATATATGAAGAGTGGTTATTTTTAAATTTCAAAAATGTGAACAATGTCCTTTTTATTCAGATAATATACCAAATATGGTTAAAATTTTTCAAAGGATTATAATGTATTAGTTTTGAATATATTTAGGGTTAAAGGATTAGATTGTATTAGTTTTGAATAGATTTAAGGTTAAAGTATGAAGACATTATTTGCTTTACGTTTTATATAACAAACAGGATGCATGTTTAATTTCCCTGTTTCTCCTGTTAAATTTTCCTATGCTAATATTCATAACACCATATATAAATGGATGTATTTAGAATGATTGAGGGTTAAATAGTATATAGAAACAAAATTGCCTAGAAAAAAGCAAAAATGTCTTGGAATTAACTAGAAAATATACTATGTAAGTTTTCTGAATTTAGAGAGAAATGCAAATTAGAAATTCATGAAATTAACAAGAAACAGCTAAATAAAAATTCCTGAAATTAATAATAGCCCTCGTGTAGCTCTAGTGCGACGATAATTCAAAAACCAAATCAAAAACCAAACCTGAAATTAACAGAAAATTTCTAAAACGGTAAATCCTGAAATTAACGGAGAAATTCCGAAATGGAAGATCCTGAAATTAACGGAGAAATTCCGAAATGGAAGATCCTGAAATTAACGAAAAAATTCCAAAACGGAAGATCCTGAAATTAACGGAAAAATCCCGGCAACTTGCTGCCAGTAGTTTTTCCGTTAATTCAAGGAATTTTTTTTAACAGTGCAGTTATGTTCGCATATGTGTTTGTATCATTTATATATTTGTTTGTCGCTTTATATTAAAATATTTACATACATTTAATAACACTTCAAAACAGGGAATAAAAAAATGCTAGAAAGCCGCTTGAATTTTGCATTGATGCTGGTCATCGTTTACGTTTGGCATAAAGCCGTCCATTTTATCCTAAATCCCTGATCGGGAGAAGGTTATTATCTTTTAGAGGATAATGAATATGCAATGAATGACGATAATATTTTGAATGTTTACTTAATGCTCTGTTGTGATAAATCGCCCTGGAAAACTTAATGAATTCTAATACAAGCTTCGTATAACTGCAGTTATTGATACTGCATAAATTAATTTATATTCAACACTTAAGGAGTGTATTGCTTAATAATTTCAAAGGAATTGATCATTTGATAAATGTTCAATGAGTTGTAGTGAGGGTATATGTTAGCTCTTACTAAAATTTTATAAAGAGTGTTTTTTGTGAATGGGTTTTTCTTTTTAAAGTTGTTAACGTTTCTCCAGTAAATGAAAAGTACAAGGGAAAAACCACTTGATTTAGTAGAAGGCTTTTCTCAATAGGCCTCTTTGGCAATAATAGCGAGAAATCGCCTAAACTGTTATAAAGAAACCGGTTACTTGCTTTGTTTTTCTTTCGTGGCAACCTTGATTCAGGCCAGAGATCAGTGGACACGAGTCACACGTTTGTACCACGAATGAAGAACCGAAAGAAAAGGCCGGTTCCGTGTCGCCAATGTCCGCCAAGCAGACACGTTAGGCCCCTAAAAAAAATCAAGTGGTTCTTCCCGTGTACTCTTCAGATGTATAAAACTTGAGTACCAATTACTTCTTCAGTTACAAAAATAATTTCTTGAAGTTAATTCCTTAAAGCTTTTTTAAAATGTTTTGTTACTAGTTTTCAAATAAGGAAAGGTGAGTTTAAAATTAAAAGAAAATGATTTAAATTAAAATGTTTAGTTTTCCATTTTTTTAAACTTTTGTGTAAAATTAAAAACTCGATATGCACAACTTTCTTTTGCGAGATAAATATTTATCCTCCAATGAGTTGATGCAAAGCTAAATTTTAAAACTTTCTTAATTTTCAACCCTCCAACATAAATTTCAAGTAAATAGACTTTAAATGACCGACCATTTTACCGAAGTAATAAATAACCTACTCATTTAAATAACCCTTCATCTAGCTCTATCACACAATACTCCCACCAATTTCCCAAATAGAGGTTCTCATATGACAAAGAAGCCTCATCATAATACATTATTTGAGAATGAAAAGTCAAATTACGTCATATGACGTCAGAGTTCATGATGATGGATGGACCAATCGCTTTTTAGGATATGAGTGTGCGAATAGCTCTCATTTAAGTAAGTTCAACAGAGAATGTTTTTGTTATGAGTCTATTAAAGAAAATTTGTTGATGATAATGCTAATGTATATCTAAACGTTACACTGTAATAATTACATAATATTTAAACAAATATAATTTAAGTTATACAATTAAAGTTTTTCTATTTAGTTGTTGGAGCTTTTTTGTTACTAAAGTGGTATTAAAATCAATCTTTTGCTCTCGTCGTATAAATGAAATGATTATGCTTAGATGAGAAATTTTATAAAATCAAGTATAATCTTAATTTAAACGTTTAATTCAATCATCAATAATGAATCAATCAACAATAATAATCAATAATGAGTTCAATCAACAATAATAAATGAATTCAATGAACAATAATTCATTCAATCAACAATAATGAATTTCCATGGATTTTGTTGTAATTTTGCACAGTTGTTTATGTAAAGTACAGTTTACCAACAACACAAATTAAGTTAACTCTTTGCTACTAAGAAACAAAATCCAGTCATTCAGGAACTCCTTTCTAAAAATCTTGTATTTACCACCACTTTCATAAAGAGAAATTTTCAACAATTTCCTGTATCCAACAGAAATTACGTTAATCCCTTGCTACTCTACGAAACAAAATCCAGTCATTCAGGAATGCATTTCTAAAAATCTTGCATTTACCACCCCTTTTATACAGAGACATTTTCAACGCTTTCCTTTTTTTTTTTATTATCTTTAAAACTTTTTAAGGAGAGCAAAGATCCTGATCGAATGTGAAAGGTAAGAGCAAACTTCGCCCCTAAAATTGTTCGAATTCGCCGCACGTCGGGTTTCCCGGGTTTTATGTATGTTACAGATGCATGCGATCCCTTTTTATAGGATCTATTTTAAGATGTTCTTATATCCAAGATCATAGGGCTCGGAATTTTACTTGGAATAAGAAATGAGGCGGCTTTTCTATTTTATTTATGAACGAGCGAAAGGTTAAAGGGAGATTGTTATAAGGCTTTCAAAAACATTTAGTTTAAACATAACTTTAAATATTTGATCTGCCCATTGCAAATTTGTTAGAAGAATTTATAACGATTTATATGCGATAGAGAGAGCTGTTGTGCTTTATGAAGGAACAGTATTTGAATATTTAAAGATTTTTTACAAAGGCCTTCTAGACAAAACTGTATTACTTTGCATCCAACCATTTTTGTGCGATGAAAATGTGTAGATTCTATTGGCTTTGTTTAGGTTTTTTTTTAAAGATTAGATATTTGTTTAAAAAATTCTTTGTTAAATTATTATATGATGTTATAATAGATTAACTACGCAAAATGTGTTACCCAATGATAAAAATTACAAAAAAAGTTAAATAATTCCGCTACCTAAATATTAAATATTTTAAAGAAAATGAATTTTTAGAATCTTATACAATTTTGTACGATGATTCTTAAAATGCTTGTAAGACCTTAACAAATTACTTTCTAGTATATAAAAGAAATTTATTTTATAATAAATTTTCGTTAAAGTCATACCTTATCACTAGTCCCCATGGATTATAAATTAAAAACAAAGTTCTAATTAATTTTTGAAGAGCAATTAAATATTTTCTTTATATCTGATGTTACTTTTTTTTTTTTGAAAAATCTAAATTATCTATATAGATTCTATTAAATAGAATAAGCACGTAGTTCGTAGTCACTAACATCTTGTAATTAAGTAAGGCAGGAGAAATGCATAATTATTAAATTCAAATTCGAAAATGGTTTAATTTGTTTCTTTAAAAAAAATCATGTTTTTAAAATTCTGTCTTTAACTAACAAATAATTTGTTAAATTGAATTTTGCATTTTCGGTTTTTTTTTAGAAGTACGACAAACATCATTACTACAGGTTTTTTTTTAAAGAAAATCTAATATTTTTTTCGAGAATTAATTTCAATCTTCTATTTCTTAGTTTATTTAGGATTTCTTATAGTTAACTTAAATAGAATTTGAGGAAGAATTCTATTAGAATTTGATGAACGAATATATCATTGCTTAAAAAAATGTAAGTAGTCTATTCACAGCCATTAACTAAATTTTTTTTTTGCTAATTGAAAAACTGTTAACTTAACATTCAAAAAAAGTTATAATTTTCTTTAGTTTAGATATTTTTTATTCTATTATTAAAATAAGTTAAGTTTCAAAAAGGAAATCACATGGTTAAACAAATTTGAGAGTAATAGTGTCACAAACTTAGTGTTAATGAACAATGTAATGAGCTTAGCTATAAACGACCCATTTATAAGTACCATTTATACCTTTTTCACAAACGCTAACTTCAAGTTTTTAAAATTCATTCTTCGTCCCGAATTGTTTTTGAATTTTTTGTGCAATAAATTGTTTAAACTTATAACTTTTATTGTTAAACATAAAACTCCATAAAAAAGATAGATTTATTGCGTTGGAAATTGGTCCGTTTGCAATGGTTGGCAAAATATATAAATTATAATAATAATGCCATTACATAATACTAACACATGTATTATAAAGGTTACATTACAAAAAATTAAAAACATCAAATGAAATATAAATGAACACTTAAATACAAGAAACACAAGAAAGTAAACTAATTGACATTTTCATCGGTGCTTAATATATATTGTCTGAATTTTATAACTGGTATTAAAAAATTGTAAATATTATAATAGTTTTTGTTATGGAAAATTGGTAGATTATATTGAGTATTTTCTTCTGAAGGATTCGTCAAAAAGGCAAGTTAAAATAATATGTTCCCAGGTTTCATTTTCGAAAACACCATAAAATAAGTTTTTTGTTGAATTTAATTATGTTACAATGCTTATAAACTATTGTCTTCAATTCATCTCCCTTTGATATTTATTTCTATGATGCAGTAAAAAATTATTCAGGTAGATATTTCTTTAATATATTTTCTTTACTATTATTGTAAATGTACATGGTGCACATAAAGGAACATCTATTAGTTAAAGTGATTTGAAAACAAAATTTGAATAAAATAAAAGTATCGAACTAAGCATTTTGCATTAGAAACCGTTTTATGTATGGCTGAAAAATATTGCAGCCTATTGGAAAATCCATAAAAGACACTCGGAAATGCTTCGTTTTAATGTTTTTCGATTTTATACCGATAAAAAATTCAAATCAAACTAGATTAGAAATGAAAGCAATTTTAACGTAGCTTTAAAGAAATCTATACGTTGATCGATTTTTAATTTTTTCGAACGTTTTGTTTTCATATGACAATAACAAATTCCCCCCGAAAAAACTAGATGTTTAAGTTAGGTTTATACATTATTAATCTTTTAGTTAAATATAATTTAGTATGAAGTCTTATGTTACTTAGAATTAATTAAATAAAATAGTACATACTTCATTCAGGTTTTCATTTTATGAATTTTTTTACACTTATTAGGATGTTAACACATTGTTTAATTACAGAGAATTAGAAAAATTCTTTTTTTTTTCCCCTGTCCGATTCTGATTACTAGGAACTGCAGACATATTATTTTCAATGGCGTATCACTTTTTAGTGATAAAATTTCAAAATATTCATCAAAACCTTGCCAGTTCAGAGAGAAAAATACTCTTCATAAATCAAAAGAAAAAAAAATATACGTTTAAAAAGAATTGGTGCGTGCAAAGTGTTGCCATTCATGGAACGAACAGTAATTCTATTGATTAAAAAGGTTATTTTTAAACAAAAAAAAATATTTTTAGGCTAGGCAAGAGTTACTCAACAAAGATTTAGCCAGAAATATGGTTAAAGTTTAGCCAGTAATGGTTAAAGTTATATCCCATTGTAGTTAAGATCATTTCTATACCAAAACCGACCTTAAGTTTGCAGTATACAAATGTTCTACAAGAAAAAGTGTAAATAGTTCTCATTTTCGAGTGCGAGAATCAAATACAAAAGGTTATTTCCCATTCAATAAACAAATGTATTTGTTATTTCAAGACATAAATTTATTATTTTTATTAGTTTAGCTTCAGTTAGAGTGTTATTTTAGTAATTTTTCTTTCAATTTTGACGTAACAGGGCGCACGAATATCAGGGTCAAAGAGCAACGATTAGGAGCAGGCGAAATTTTGGCGCCAGCAGCGTTGTTTACGCAGTTTCCTCCGCCTAGTGCATTTCTCTGCTGCAAACTTAAGGTCGGTTTTCGTATAAGGGCGAAAATTGTTAACAAACAAAAAAACATTTTAAACTGAAAAAATCGATCACTGTTTTCCCATGATGTGTCATATAAAATAAATATAATGGTTGAAAAACCATTTGAAAAGAGTATAATCACGTTCAGTGAATCAATGTGAGATTTCCACAGCTGTTGCTTTGCGCCTACGTACGTAACACTTTTCAGTTTGGGTGAAAATCTTGCTCATTTAATTCCCAACGCTTGACAAAAAAAAATAATAATGAAAATTGGAGTAACTAATTATTATTTTAAAAATTATTATTGTTATTTTTTAATTATTGTATTATAGTGTCATCAATTATTTTTCTCCATTGAATTATGCTTCTTTTAGAAAACCTTAACTTTATTTTTTTTTTTGAATAATTTTTTGTGGTTCCTTTTTTTGACAAGCATTGTTTTTAAAAGCTTTTGTTTATTACATAAAATATTGTTTTTATGTAAAATTTATAAGCAAATTCCTTTGTTTGCCGATAGTAAAGTTTTTTGAAAAACAACAGGTCTACATAAATATTTTTTATTCGTACAGCGATACTTCTTCTGAAACTATATAACATCTATGTAAACTTTTTTTCCGAGCTAGCCGATTTATTTTGAAAATGTTGTAACGAAGAATCTTACAATTAGATAACTGTCCAATTTTAAAATAAAAATGGGTATGAGATAAATAAAAAAAGGCTCGGGTTTGAAGTGTATGCGCCATCTATACCTTCGGCCATTGGATAACCCTTCATGACGTTTCTATGTGCTAGTGTGTGTTGTTGATTGTGATTGGATAAATCTTGTTGGCGTCACTGTTTATTAGATGATAGCGCCATATATCTTAATGCTTATTGCTTAACTAATAACTGCCTCATTCACTTAAACGGTACCTAATGTTGTCAATGTTATTATAGCCAAAAACGATTATAATCATTTCGACTATATTTAACTCTTAAACCAAAAAAGTTCCATTTCGAAGGAAGGGTAGCTTTAGTTATTTAACATCTACAGAGATCTCAGATTTATTGTAATTTGAGCATCAAAATTGGCAGCTTTAGTCGCCTAGATGGTGCCACAAAGAAATGGCTCCAAGTTCTGAGGAAAATGCAGTCTGCAAAGACTTAGCAGCCCCGTTGGAAAAAAAGGTTTCAACAAACTGTAGACTGTTCGGATAAAAAAAATTGAAAGAAAAAAAAGGTTTCAACAAACTGTAGACTGTTCGGATAAAAAAAGTTGAAAAAAAAAAGGTTTCAACAAACTGTAGACTGTTCGGATTAAAAAAGTTGAAAAAAAAAAAAGGTTTCAACAAACTGTAGACTGTTCAGATTATGTACACATAAACAACTAGGCACAAGTCCCCATTCTGATTTTCACAAAAAATCAAACAAGTATTAGTTCGAGTTTTGTCAAACTATCATTGCGATTTGCTTGCTGAAAGGACAAAGTAAGCAACATATATTCATACATTTTCACAAAGACTTTTAGTGACAGGATTTTTTTTATTTATTTTAGTGTCGTTGAAAGTCTTTTATAGAGTATTCAAACTTTCTTATTCTGTAAGTATTGACTTTTAAACATGTGATTTTGAGGGGAAAAATTATGAATAATGAATATTTTTCTATGATTTATTATAAAAGTTAAGACAGTTTTTAACTTTTTCGATTTAATATTTGTAAATCATGTTTATATAAATATTAATCAGTCTTTACATTATTCATGTTAAAGTGATTTCATAGTAATTTTCAAAAACATAAAACTATTTTTTTTTTATCATTGTATGCTAATATTGCCTCTTGCTTTATAAATTATGTCATTTGATTAACCAGTATTTATAAAAGGCATTTGTTTTTAAATCTGTAGGTTTTGTTGACTCAAAATTTTATTCATGTTGATAATGTCATTATGCTTTACTCTTTTGTGTATGAGAACTTCCAAAAGCATATTTCCCCATAATTTTCATAAATTAATTGCAACAATTATTGGAAAAGCATTATTAAAATGCATTTATGTACTGTTTATTCAAAACTTTTATTTTAAAGGATTTTTTTTTTCATTTTATTATTTAAATATGCAAAGCAATATTTTTTAATGATAAAACATTTTCTTCACTAAAATTAACTCCCTTAGAGTGATGTTAATGATAAGCATCTCAACGTGTTAAAAATGTAAACTAAATTTGTTAAACTAAGCTATAAAACTAAAATGAAAGTATTTAAACTATAATATTAAACTAAATTTGTTAAAATAAACTAAAATATAAAAATAAATTTGTAAGTTAAACTAAAATAATTAACTAAATTCGTTAAACTAAACTATAATATAAAACTACAATTGTTAAACTAAACCAAAATAATAAAAAATGTATTACACTAAAATAAAATGTTGAACTAAATTTGTTAAACTAAACTAAAATATTTAACTACAATTGTTAATTTAAACCAAAATAATTAAAAATTTAATACACTAAACTAAAATGTTAAACTAAATTTGTTAAACTAAACTAAAATATTAAACTCTGTTATACTTGTTTTCCAATAGTATTCCTCTCTTTTCTACAGTTGTTCTATAATTTTCTCGGATTTGTCTCTCAAGTGTGTCATCGACATTTTTGTGATAACTTTCTCCGATTAAATGTGTATTATATCATTCAATAATCATACTAAATAACAGTTATAAATTGATAGTTTCGGATTTTTTTTCCAATCTGTAATGTAATCTCACTTAACTAATTTTTTCATTGTGGGCACATATACAAATAATTTCTTTTTTAATTATTTGTGAACTAATTATAAAATTTTATATTCCCATATTTTTCGGATATTTTTTTGCCATTGTGTAATGTAGTATCACTTAACTATTTTTGTCATTGTGGGCACATATACAAATAATTTCTTTTTTAATTATTTGTGAACTAATTATAAAATTTTATATTAATATATTTTTTGGATACTTTTTTGTCATTCTGTAATGTAGTATCACTTAACTATTTTTGTTATTGTGGGTACATATACAAATAATTTCCTTTTTAATTATTTGTGAATTAATAATAAAATTTTATATTAATTTATTTTTCGGATATTTTTTTGCCATTCTGTAAGGTAGTATCACCTAACTATTTTTTTCATTGTGGGCACATATACAATTTCTTTTTTAATTATTTGTAAACTAAATTATAAAGTTTATATTCCTATATAGAAAAATAAAACTTTAATATCTTAATATAAAAACGCGCAAATTTTCTGAATAAAAATTCTTGAAAAACTTTAAAAATAAATCAGTATCGTTACTTAAATCAATAAAAAAAACACCGAAAAACTCAAGATTTAAAAGCTCTAATCAATTATGCACTTAATGGGCCATAACTTTGCGAACTTGAGATCTTAGGAGATTCAATTACTTGAGTACTTCGGAATTAATGCCTCTTAAATTTTCTTGCAATTGACGCTTTAAAGGAAGGCGCTTTAAATTCAGATTGTTTTGATTGAATAAAACACCAACGTTAAACTAGTTAGTGACTTAACAGCTCGCAGAGAGCAACCTTTTAATTAAATAACCAGTTTCAATTAAGAAATTAAAATTAAAATTTCATTTGTTAGAAAAATTATTAATTAATTTTGATTCATTTCATTTTGTGAATATTTATTGAAGTATAAATAAATTGACTGTTCTTCTCTCTCAACCTAAGTATACTCCCATGCTGCTATTATTTTTTCTATTTTTAATCAAAACAGAAAGGCTTATCTGTATAAGCGATTACAGATTTTGTTTGTATGTACAAAAATGTGGCTTTTGGTATAAATTAAGATGCAATTTTACAAAAATTTGCAGTAGTTTTAGAAAAACAAATTTTTATGTAAGAAAGAAAACTAAAACTCGGTGCAATAGCCCATTACTGGGCCAAGGCCTCCCGTGCCCATTTCAGCTTTCGTGACCTGGAACTCTGGGGTTCTAGGCATATGTCCAGGTAAGGTGGTCACTGTCAGCCTCATGCGGAACTCCCAGTGTTTAGTTTCCAAGCATGCTGGGTACCCATTTTATCGACCCACTCAAGGGATGAACGGATAGGTCAGCCTCGATCAATCCAAGATTCAATCCCCGGACCTGGGTCGTGTAAAGGCGAAGCACTACTAAGCCACTGGGCCTTTTATGAAGAAACTAACAGAAATCTTATTATCTTTTTTTTTCAAATAGATTTGTTACAGTGTATCTAATAATAATTTTAGTTTGTTTTTTTATTTTTACTGAAAAGTAGTTTGTTGACTTTTGACTTTTTAAAGTTAAATATATGGAACTAATTGCCGTGCTAACTGCTTTCTTTTTCATAACGCATGTGTGTTAGTACAGACGCATGTGTTTCTTGGACGCAATTTTGTGTGGAAGCAGTTCTAAGTAACAGTTTCTGTTATGTTAGGTTTGAATTATTGTCACACTAGAGCTACAGGAGAGCTATTGGCGACGGGAATCGTTCCTTAGAACCACATCAGTTTGAATTAAAGTAAGGTTATTGCGGAAAAAAACACAATGATCTTTAGTTTTCTTCTGCAAAAATACCATCGATCAAAACTTTAAAAGCCATCCTTCATATTTTATCTTTTGTCTCCCAAAACTTTTCTTCTATGGTATTAATCAATATTTTTAAACACTTATTTTAAAGACAGGGTGTGTGTAGTTCCTTCATAGAGTGAATTTTTGTTAACGTTAAAAGTATGTTTTTGTTGCTGTCGTGTGCCTCCAGGCCGTAGCCTGGAAGGCAAAGAGGGTTGCAGTGGCATCCGTTGGCACAAGGCTTTTGAGTACCCATGAGAAGGTGGATGTCTGACTTCTTCTCTGAGATGACGCCACTTCCTCAATTTAGGCATGTCGCTGGAGAAGAGGGGCAATTTTCTCCAGGCGACCAGCACTTATGGTTAACTGCGCAATGACCGACCACAGGACTTTTGTACCCACAGATTTAACGAGCACGTTCTCCGCATGTACTCAGGACAACACAAATATCTATGCCTTACCCGGATTAAGGTAAGATTTCAAAGTTGCAGTTTATTTACTTAAAGACACTTTGGTTGTTTCAGATGATATTCTCTGATATCTCTTCTGTTTTAATATTTTCTCCCCATGCGATTTCATTGGTTGTTTCGATTTCGCCCTCAAAATGATTTTTTTGTCTGCTTTAATCTATTTTAGATTTCTTTAAGTGCAACTTGTTTTTATTCTTGATATTTCCTTCTTTAACGGTTTTATTTCAATTAAATTTAAAGTATGCAAAGCATTAACAAAAAGTCGAAGTTGAAGGAAAATTTCTGCTTAGATGATATTTTTTCTTACGCGGAGAAATTAAGGAAAATTGTGGGACTGCAATTTAACGGGATTCACGAACAGCGAAAAGTTTTTATTCTTACGAAACAAAATTGCACACAACATTCATTTTAGTGAGGTAAGAAAATATTGTATTGTTCAAAGCAAATGGTAATTTCAGAAGGCCAAAAATGAAAACAATTTCGATTTAACTGTTGCTATTCACTACATTTATTGTGCATTCAAAAATAAAGTTATAAGTTTTGAGAATTTTGGGGGAAAATGCAATCCTTTGAAAATCAAAATCTTGTTCATTTTACCATGGACCATCCCAAAATAGCTCTTAATTGCATTGTCAATTTACAAAATTGAACTTAAAGTATATGGATTTAATTTTCTTGTTTCAGGTGAGGTAATTCCTTATAGTTTTCATTCCTGCATCTTCTTCGATCAGTGTTTATACTGATGTTCTGTTCACTCTCAAAAATGAATGCTCAAAAACGACGAAATTTTCCCTAATTTTGACAATTCCGTTTACTGGCAAGTGCTCCGAGTTTTCGTTTCCTCAAAGTGAGGAAATTTGAATCGTCATTTTTATGAGGATTTGAATGTCGTCTAATCTAAAGAAATATTTCGTCATTTTTGAGCATGTGAGTACAACCAATGAGATTCAGTTTCCTCAAAATCAAGATACAGAATCGCCAAATCACGATCGTAAAAGTGAGGATTCACGTTTACTCAAAAGTCACGTGATAGTTTGACGAAACAATCCCCAAAATTAACGAAATGAGGCTTGAGGATTCATGAATCGTCAAAAATGAAAGTGTTTTTTCTGAGAGTGTTCAAAAGTGACAAAAATTCATCAATTGATGATAGAAAAATAATTTATCGTCATTCAGTATTTTTCTATTGCCGCTCAATACATGAAAAATATGCCTATTATGAATCTGTATCGGTAATCCATTTTGAAATTTTATGTATTTCATCGAAAAAATTTCCTTGATTTGAATAATAAAATGCTGTGTTTACTTTCTCAAATATAAAAACATGCACGATTTTACAATTAACTCATCATCAGCATCATCATTGGCGCTTCAGTCCCTGAAGGGCCCTGGCTTCCTTTTAAAGTTTCTCTCCATTCTACTATGTTCGACGACTTTTGCTTCCAGTCACATGAGCAATCCCAAACATGAACGTAGATGGAATTTTTGACGTCACTGTTCCGATTGCTGAAGATCGAGAAACTGGCTCGGACGTATTCGGAACCCTAAAATTGTGGTCAGCCGTTAACGAGTGGTTCCGAACAGGTTTCGAGACAGGTTGTCTTCATCTTCGGAACAACGTCACTAGGAACTATGGCGTCAAAATTTCCGTCCCCGAGCGTGTTTGGGAAAGCTTCTTCGGCCTTATTAGTTGAGTAGGCCGTGTTCCAGTACCAAAGTCTTAAGATCTTCTTCCACTTAGTCCATCCATCTGGTTTTTGATCTTCCTATCTAGGTCTTAATTTGCTAGGGTTTTCTTTCGTGGGCCTTCGGATTGCTCTGTTAGACTCCATCCTTTCAACATGTCCTAGCCACTGGGCTCTCCTTTTTAGAATCACCGTAACAATATCCGATTTAGTATATTTTATATATTTCCCGATTTGTTCTTATTCTCCTTTATTACATGCTCCAAAAACTCTTCTCAAAATCTTTCTTTCCCATGGCTCTCAGCAATTCTTCATCACTCTTTCTTAAAGTCCATGTTTCTGAGCCATGTATAACAATTGGTCCAATGATGACTCTGTACACTAAAATTTTAAGTTTTTAGTGCAAACAATTTACAATTATTTTTAGTTTACAATTTAACTCATCGTTTTTAATCTTACCTATTCCAAATATGAAAAGATGCACGACTTCACAACTAATCCCTTTTGTAATTTTAAGAATTTCATCGAAAACACTTTACTGTAGAACAAGCACACAAGGTAGAATATATATGTACCATACCATACCATACTTTACTGTATAGAATAAAAAAAACTCTATGTTTACACTCTCAAATATGAAAACATGCACGAATTCCCAACCCAACTCGCCATTTTATTACAAAAAACGAAGAAATCATATGTAGAACAATTTTGACTAAAAAGGGTTTTAATATTTAAAAAAAAAAGGTAAAATTCCAAGAAACTTTTCTATTCGATTCTATTATAGGATTCAACAGTCTGGAATAGGAAAATTTCGTTTTCCTCTTTAAAAGAATGTGGTTTTTATTTATTTCTTTATCTAGTGCCGTGTTTCGATGTTGTTTCCGTATGTTCCCTAATTGGAGCTTTTTTTCTTCCTTTTTTTCCGTTTTTTCACAAGTCTGAGTGGATTTATTTCTTATAGAATTGTCTCAGACAGAACGACTTTTAAAAGTAATGTTCTAATGCATTTAATGGGTATTTACAGTTATGTTTTCGCTGGTAGTTATTTACAGGAGAAGTCCATATGATAAAATGTATTTATTTTGGCTTTGGGGCACACACAAATAGTTGAGCCAAACACTACTAGTTTTTATGAAAGCAGATCTCCCTATTTTATTTTATCCGATACGTATTTCTACATAAAATTAATCAAAGCTAACCTATTTTTATGTTTTATTTATATCTTGAAATGTAAGGCAATAAAAAACATTCAAAGAGTGGATATAAATTTCATGAAAAGTACACTGCTATAAGATTTACTCTTTATGGAAAATACTTTATGACAATCCAAAGACTCTATGTTTTCTAAGTGCTGAGTATGAAAATATCAATTGGAGTAACGAGTTTCTTGTAACAGTTTTAGCTTCCCCACTACGTTTATAACGTGAAAAGTAGAATGTATTATAATCGTTCAGTCCGTCTGTCTGTCCGTCACCAACTTTCATAGCCCAATCTACAAATGCTACGAACGAGTGTTATACGTCAAAAAATTCAGCGCCACGAAATTTGAATACATTAAAAATTTCAGAAACGAAAGTGAATTTATAGTACTTCAAATATTTAAAAAACTGAAAAATTTAAAGTTCATTTAAAAAGCCTAGGAAGCCTATTTTATTAGAATTAAATCACCATTGCCATTTGCAACAATCGCTCAAGAAACTTTAATGCTCTTTGACAATAAATTAAAATAAAATTTATTTTTGTTACATCGATCAGTTTGAAATAACGTCAAATATATTTCACTACGAGATTCTTTGCATCTTGATATGAAATGTTTTCATTCTGTTTAAAAGCGAGGAATATTACATATTTATTCTTGGAAATATAAACTAATTTTTGCAAACGATAAGTAATAATTATTGAATTTTCGAAATAAAATAAATGAAACTGCCCAAATTCAGCATGTAAATGTAGAATAAATGTTTTGTTTGGCGTCTTTTTACCTGTTAAACACAACTATTGTGTGGAAGCGAGTTAAGTGTCGGATTCCTGTTACAAACCTACTTTTTTCAGGTAATCCAGAGTAACGTCATCATATTTTGTTTCAGAAAGTAACTGTAACTTAGTATTAGTGGTAAAGTAGTAACAAAAAAATTCGTTACTTTTACGTTACTTCTCAGGCTGCTCCTCCACTCAACTTTAATTATTTAAAATTTAACTTTTATCAACGCTGAATGTTCGTTCTTAACTTTTTTCGATTGTCCCTATTTATTTATTATTTAATCTTGGTTCTCTTGAAAACGTTTAAAAGTTAACTTCTTAATCCTGACGATTAACGATTAAAAAGTAACTGTTGAACGATTTAAAAGTATCTTTTTAATCTTGAAAATAGGTTAAGGCAAATTTGTAACGTTAAAGTTATTATATTCTTAATGACACTTTTTTAGCACACAACTATTAAAAGTTTATTTAAAAGTTATCGGTTCAACTAACTTTTGGTGACAATGCAATTTAGATCAATTTAAGGCAACTCATGCGAGAAGTTATAAATTTCAAGTAAATTTTAACAAGAAAACAAAGTTCTATAGTAAAATAAATGTTAACAATAAAAGAAATTTATCAATAAAATAATTTTTTACAATTTATTTAATTTTTACAATAAAATAAATTCTGCAACTAAACTTACCAATGATAGATAATATTACTAATTCAAATAATTTCTTTTAGTACCATAAATTCGTTTGCTTTTAAAATTGGCTACATCGGTAAACTTTTTACCTCAACAGATTTGAATAAAACTTTTATTCTATGCCTTTTAAAACAAACATTATACCAAATAAAAGAAAAATTAAAAAGAAAACCTAATAAAGCGAATAAAAACACGCAAAAAATGTATCTCAAATTCAAAAGATGAAAAGAAAAAATTAAATATAGCCCGACACGAAATTTCGCCATTTGCCAAAACCGAAAAAAACCCGATTAAATTCTAAGTAAATCGCGCTTTTTATCTAATACAACAGACATTTCTTTGTGAAACACACATATTGATTAGTCGAATGATAAAAATCATTTTTATTTTTCATTTTTTTAAGAAAGTAATTACTTTGGTAGTATTTGAGCCGACAACATTGCGATTTTTTTTTTGCTTAAAAGGAACGTAAAAGATTGGTACGGTACAAAAAAAAATTATGAATTATTATTTTTTACTTATATTAGTTTTAATCTATATTAATGTTTTTTTAAAACTATAATGTAATAAAGAGTCTTTTCAAAGCTACAACTAATTCTTTTATTCTTCTTTTTGACTAAATAAATTTTATACTTTTTAAATAGCACATACATATAAATAGCATATAATACTATAATGAGGACTTTTTTTAAGTTCGATTCAAGACAAACAGAAGTCGATATTCCATTTAAAATTTCAAAAACTTTTGTTTAAGAAAGTCTGTTTCCTTTTTAAGGAGATAAAAGGTAACTTTCAATAAAAGAAATACTAATATTGCAAAAAAGGTTGATGTTTCATGAGTCAAATATGTCAACCCGTATGGTCAGAGTTTAATAAAATCGGAGTTTCGGAGAATAAAATAATTTCAGAGTTTAATAAAATCGGAGAATAAATTTGCGACAGAGCTTATTTAAAATTTGTAACTGCAGATTTAAATAGATCAATAACTTCATATTATAACTACATTTTACACAATTAAAATGATAAATATGAGACAACATACGACTTTGCAAAAAATGTTAGAGGTGCTTGTATTGTCAGTCAAGATAGATAAAAAAAAATACTAATTTATGCAATTCAAATAAGTTATTAGTTATTATTTTCTTATATATTCAAATTTTTCGATCTACTTGTTTTCGAATAGTTATTATAAGATAAGACTTTTATGTAGTACCCCGTAAACATCTTAAGGGGGATCGGAACCATCCTTTGAAGCCCGCGTTAACCCTTTCAGTCCCAAAAGTTTACTACACTACAGAAACATCTGATATTCACAAAATAAGCTTATTTTAGGCCAAATATACGAATTCCATTAAAAAAAATCATTTAAATTTTTTATATGGTTTTTGAAACAATGCCAAAATTTTTTAACTGTGGAAAACAACAAAATAACAAATATATATATTACCTAAAAACACTTCGAGTTATAGATTTTAAGGCATCTGACCATATTATTTTTAAAAAAATTAGTAATTATTTTAACCGAAATAGTTTAAATTGTGTTTTAAATATGTGGAACTGAAGTGAACTTATCAAAAATCAGGAGAAACGCTTGTTGACTATTTTCTAAATTAAAAAAATAGTAGTTCTGACTTCTATTGAGATTAATGCAAAATATTGTCTGATAGAACAAAGTGTGAAGAATCGAATGATGTGTGTTTGGATGTCATAACGAGACATAATTTTTTTTAAAAAAAATATTGAAAGTGATGATGCCAAATGACATCACTGGGACTGAAAGGGTTAAAATGGTCTTTTTTATGTACCTTTTTCTCAGAATATATTGGATACTTTTCAGTGAAATTTTTACTAGCTGTTAAATGGATGTTTAACTATACTTTGACGGAGACATTTTCAAATGTTTTAATTATATTTTTTTAAGTGAAATTACATGTTTTTTACCAAAAAAAAAAACATCAAAATATTACAAATAGAAAAAGTAATATAGTTATAATCAAATCATTCCAGCGATTTTTAGAAAACAACTTCTTAAATACGTATATAAAATTTCAGGCTGATACTTTCAGTAGACTTTGAGAAAAAGGTACATGAACATTGAAAATGTAAGTTTTAAGATGGTAAAGCGTTTAGAGTAAGCAATGCGACTGGAACATACCTAAACAACGTTTGTTAAAAAATATATTAAAAATACTTCCAGTACTCGAATGTTTTTTTTTTAAATATATCAATACTATGTAAGATATCGTTGAAAATCTAAACCTCGTATTTTACGAAACATTAAATTTATAACTTACAAAGTGGACCGTCTGTTCGTCGCCCACTTTCACATCCCAGTCAACAAATGCTACAGACAAATGTGATGCGTCAAAAAATAATCAACGCATTAAAAATTAAAAATCTCAGAAAAAAATCGAATTCGAAATACTCTAATCATTAAAAACTTCAATGATTATTTTAAAAGCACAAGATAGTATAGATAAAGCGTAAGATAGATGTCTGTCTAGACGTACAGACAGACGACCAAAAAGTTTAAAACGTAAGTTTCTGGTATCATATCTCTTTAATATTTTTTTAATGATCCCCAAGATAGGAACCGAAGATGGTAGAGGACAACATCCTCAACTGACTTTTTCATTAAAAAAATATTTCTAATTAAAAAAAAGAAAGAAGGGATAAGAAACACTTTGCGAAATAATTTGAAAAAAACATTTTTAACAACTATATTTTAATTCAAATCTTCAAAAACAGCATCAACAACTTCATTGATTCGATATCAAGTTTCAAAAACAAAATCTCCTTCAATCAATCCAACTCCGCATTTACTTTGTTTACAATTCACTACATTCCCCCCATCGGCCAAAACAAAGTTTCCACAACACAAAACATCCATAAACTTCTCTCTAACAATTAAATTTCTTTAAAAAATATGACTTACCTTCTACAATCTTAAAGCCCAAATATTCACACCAAAAGAAATCAAGAGTTTATTTATATTTATACTTTTCTCTTTTCTTGATGGGCAACACTTGTCATCACATGACGTCAACACGTTTTTACAGAAGCTTTTACTCCAAAGCTTCTGACAGTGTTGGCCGAGAGTCGTGTGTTCACACACCCTCTGAGATCAATAATTTTGGCGAAAGGGTTGCTGTGAATGAAGACTTATGTGGCGCCAAATGGCGGTCATCGGTCATTTTTAATGGAGGATTTACTGGAGAATTAGATGTAATCACGCCAAATGACAGAAATTTGATAGTTGAAAGAGGGAACTATGTTAAATAAAGTTGTCTTTGTGAAAATTGGTCAGGATATATGTTTGCTGTCATATTTGGAAAATGACAAAACCTAAGGAAAAGTGAAAGCAAGATTTCACTGTTTTATTATGTTTATTTTATGTTTAGCTTTAATTTTCAATATATTATTTAAACAGAACATCGAAGGAGTTGGAAGGAAATTCATCACTTGAAACAAGTCAATTTAATATAAACGCATAACAAAGTTCATGCCGATTTTTAAATATTTTTCATAACTAACTATTCTTTTATAAGAATAAAATACAGTTAGAATTCTTAAAAGAAAGTATAGAAAAATAGGAAAACTAATTTTAATGTCATTATAGACATAGAATTAAGTTCTAAAGTTATATTCTGAGCGGAAATTTCAGCTTTTCTTAGGTCATTTTACATTGTTTCCTATCTTCAGCTTCTATAATATGGGACAATACACTATGTAATGTCTCTATATAATATAAAATTGTAATTGTCGGACGCTTGAAAGACACGTGACGCTTTAAAGCCATGCGGCTTCATACAATCAGGAACGCTGAAAGTAAGCGTGGCGGTGTGCTTGTTTTGTGAAGGTGCTGTTTCAGGTTGCGTCCCGTGGCTTTGGTAGAGATCGTTGCTTAGCGCTAGAGCTACGTGATGCCCTGGAGCAGTCCCACGGAAACTAGCTTATTTTTCAACCGTTGGCATCGGTCTTAAGTTTCCGGCCACGCATCTTATAAAACAGCCGAAGCCGATGCATCTTCCATTTTTCGTCTTGCGCACTCTCCCCGCTGGTCGGGACCTTTTAACTAAAATATCTTAGTCTTGCATGATTGTTTGTGGAGCAAACAAAGAGGATTTGCGTAGCAATTCTCGGGGTTGGAGAGCGGTAGCTAGCAGGGGGCTTTGCCCCCTAGTTCTTACATAACATTTTAAATGCTTACTTAAATTTGATTTTCATGACATGTGTTCACAAGTTTTATTTTAACTCAACATTTTAATACTTTTGTACGGTAGAAATTTACTTGTTTAAATTTTTCACAGTGCAATGCATAATATTAATTCATTGCATTGTAAGACCACATTAAATATTTCATATAAATTTAATAGTTATTAGGTTTTACATAAATATCAAATAACTAATAAATTTAGTATTTATAAGGTATTATATACCGTCAGTGCGGGTAACTTTGGCCAAAATCATAGGTTTTTTTACAAAAGAAGAAAAATTTAACTACAAAAACGATTTAAACACTTAAAAATCATTATGCATTCTAAGTATTGTACTTTTAGGAATAATTTTCAAGCATTTTTGTTAAATTTTATAAATTAATAAAAAATTGGTATTGATTTAAAAAATTAGGACACTGTTAATAGCCGGGAGGGTAACTTTGGCCACCCATGAAATACATAAGAAACATACTTTTTAACATCATTAAAGCCTGTGTTACCGAATTAAATAGCAATATTAAAACGTTTAAACCAAAAAATAACAAAGTAATAAGACATATAGTTATTAAAAAATTGTATATAACTTAACATTTACATTGCAGTGTATCGTGGAATGGCATTACACGATGAATACAAGTATTCATTGTCGCTTAAAAGAAAAATAAATTTCTATTTTATTAAGGAAAAAGAACTTTTTTGAAGCAAGATTTAATAACAAATATTTTTATAAAAAGCAAACGATTTTATTATTAAAGGGGGAAAATAATATAGGGTCAAGTGGGGTAAGTGTGATAGGGTTTCTGCATTTTTCATTAAGAAAATTCGTTCTCTGCTTCAAGTAAATTCCAAATCCTAAAATTGGTAGTGAATTATTATAAGAAACATACATATGTAGAAAAAAAATTATATGTTTGAATTCCAATTTTAAGTGTACAAAATTTGCATTTCAAAATCCATCACACTTACCCCACATAGAAAGACCCATATAAAAAGAAGACAGTTGCACTTAAATTCAAAAGCTCAAAACTTTCTTTAAACAAAAAATAAGGTCAATATTTCTTTTTAGTTTAATTATAAGTGGTCTAATGTTATATATTGCAAACTTTCAGATTTTTAGAATGATTTCCAAAGTTACAAGAGCTGTTTATCACACTTACCCCCAATCACACTTACCCCACTTGACCCTATGCATAATATGGAATCTGAAAATGTTTACCTTTCGACATTTGCAATTTTGAGTGTTATACGATTTTTGCATTCTATCTTTATCTTTTTAATGTTTAAAATTGTGAGTTTTGTTTTAACTATCTAAAAAATGAATAATCATAAAAGTAAGAGGTTTTTTTTCAAAAGTAGTTAAACAGAATACACTTTTACATACATTTTTTAAACTGCCAAGTTCCATAAAGAAATATTTACATCTCTGGCCAAAGTTACCCGCATTCATCGGCATAAGCTTCCCAATTACAAATATTTTATTACAGCATAAAAAGTATTCAACTTAGAATAAAACAAACGGTGTAATATTCTTCCCCATAAATAAAAGAATCGAATAGAGTGTTTTATTTAAATATTTTCAATATATTTTTAAGTGTTCCAGACAAAAGTTGGAAGAGATGGATTTTGTCATTTTATGCTCGTAAGAATGAAAACAGCATTTGAAGTGCTGCCAGATTTAGAATGAGAAATTTTTTTTATATGAAATGAAAGGCGATGTTTTTACCTTTCCAAAAATGTAAAACAATTTAAGATGAGATCATTTTATGAAGAGAAATTAAGAAACAAATCTTTTTCCGACGAGTGGCCGAAGTTACCCTCCGTGGCCAAAGTTACCCGCTTTGACGGTACACGTCAAATAACTCATAAGCTTATTATTCATAAAGTTTTATATATGTCCCCAACTTTTACATAATTAATGTCACAGATACAAAATACGTCCATAAACAAATAGGTTTATAGCATAATCCGTCCCTTTAGACAGTTTCAACACAATATTTGTGCTCAACAGGAAAGAGAAGACCCAAACATAGAATTTAGTTTTATCATTTGCATTCTAAATTTGGCTATACTCCGTGCAGACCTAACTTGAGTAAAAACAAAGAGTAAAAATGCAGGGGGAAAGCGCAGTTGGTCAATAAGTTAGAAACACTTGTTTGGTGATATTTACACACAAAATGATGTGAATACAATTGGTCCAAAATACACTTTTCATTCAGATAAAATTGCCACATTTTCTCAAATAATATTCAAATCTGTTAGACCTTAAACGAAATTAATATTTTAAACATGTTTTTTGGATGGATTCGCAAATAATTTATGGAACTCTTTACATGCGCGGGGGGATCTTTTCCATAGCATATTTCTATTTACCCAACTTAGGCTGGCAAGGAACAAAAATAATAATTTTTTCTTCTCCTGATGCCAGTTTTATATTTTGACAATTCACTGCAAATTAAGAAAGTGGGTCCAGGTCGAGTTTTTGGGGATAAAACCAATAATTTATTTCTTGGTAATCTTTCACAAATTAAAGTAAACTTATACACATCAAATATTTTCAAGAGAAAAGAAAGTTCCAATTTCATTTTCCCTAAAGAGATGATGTTTCGGGTGGAGATTCTTCTCAAATTGGGGTCAAAGTCCTTGCCGACCCAGGACTAATCCTCAGGGGACTGTATTAGTTTTTTTATGATTAATACAAATATATATTTTTCTCTAGTGGGGCTGCAAACATTGGCTGTCAAGCCTTTGCAGTCTCGCCATATTCTCCAGAACTGAGAGCCATTTTTTTTTTTTTTTTTTTTTTTGTGGCTCCATTTAGGCGACTCTAGCTACCACTTTTGACGCTCAGATTACAATGAATCTGTGCTCTCTATGGATGTTAAAGTAAGCCAAGGTTTAAATTTGCCGAGAGAACACTAGCCAAGTGGGTCCTCTATGGATATTTTACACACTCGTAATATAACATGCTCCCCCAAGATTTTCCCATCCAGAAAATTGGACGACTCAGTCGGGGCTCGAACTCGTGATTTTAGGCTTACGAGGTAGACACGTTTAGCCTCTCAGCCACTGAGCCGATACTACACAAATAATGCAAACTATCAAGAAGCCAATTTTGATGCATACGATGGGTCATTCTAAACTGACCTAATATCTAAAAAATAATTATTCTTTTTTATTTATTTTAAATAAATAGATTCTCCTATGACGATTGAGTGGAAATAGTGATTTTAAAGAATCAGAAATTGGCCTTTTTTGCTTTTTGAATGTTCATTAAATATAGCAGGTTTTTTTTAAGTATAAGTGAAGTTTAAGTGAAATATTTTGTAATCATTTTTTAAAGATTTTCTTCTAGTATTGACGCATTTAACTTTTTTTTTAAGTTCACACTTGTTTGTAACATTTGTAGTTCGGACGATGAAAGTGGGCAGAAGGTCATAGTCTTCTTCCACTTTTTACTTTATAAACGTATTGTGGAATATAATAGACACTAAATGATTTAAGGATAACTTCCCGTTAACAAGAAACACCTATTGTAATACAGTATAATTTAGCAGCATTAAATGTAATTTTATTAATTGTATGGATTGATTGATGAAATCTACTGGTTTATTTTTTTTTTCATTATGCCTTTATTTATGGCTTTCCAATTTCTTTTCTGTAATACCTGCCCCCGTACAGAATGTGTTAATTAACAACAACAGCAAAAATATTTGTAGAAAATTAAATATACTGCAAACTTTACAATGCATGTAATGACGTATTTAATGTTCATTTAATAGTGAAGGGACAACAAAATTTTGAGAAAATTACCCATTTACGTTGCTTTCATGAAATATATTTCTAAAGATTACTTATCTATTTTATATCTAAGTAACCTCCTTATATTTGCCGAACCGGCAGAACAACGATTCGGGAGCTAGAATTTGGAGATTCTGGATTCGGTAAGGAAATACTGGTAAGGCATGGTTGTTTGTGTTTGTCAATAAAAGTTGTTATTTGTCTATGTGTTTGTGTCGTTCTTTCTTTGTGTCTCTTGTGAATGTGTCCCTTCTGGCGAGCGGGGTAACGGGCTATAAAGCATATGCTCTTCCCTTCTAGAGGGCGCATTCAATGTCCTTTGTCAACCTCTTTATATTTTCTTAATTACTTATATATTTTATTCATATTGAGAAATTAATACTACTTAATAGATTATTAGGTTTACTTAATTTATATTTTACTACTTCAATAAATATTAAAATTCATGTTAGAACGTTTATCATAACTAAAAAAATCAGCAGCCAACTCTGACTTAAACTATATTTTAATAATTAACTTCTTTTATGAGATATTTTCGTAAAGATATATCACTACGTCTCTTTTCATTATTTTAGTACTTTGTCAATATTTATTTGAAAGCTTCATTTACTAAATCACCAAACACTAAATTTTTTTTTCCTCTGCTACTTGACTACATCAAAGGGAAAAACTGTTTTACAGCGTTTCTACCGAAGACTAAAAGACTAAAGCATTGGTTTCCTCGGAGTATGTCGCCAGAAAAAGGCGACCGCTATTATACGTGGATGACGTCACTCTACCGGCCACCGCTTCATCGGAACGTTACGTTGACACGAAACTGGAAACCTAGCGAACTCACTCAACTAACTTTGTTGTTGTTTTGGTTTTCGTCTTTGCATGTCAAAAATAGAAAATTTAGATTCTTCGTGATTTCTCACAAAATCACTTAGCATTTCTTCCTTGGCAAGCGTAAAACAAATCTCGCCTTTCATTATTTCCTCAAATTTTGAATTTTTGGCAAGCACATCACACAACAGCAAAAAACGTTGTCATCAGGATTTCCCCAACGCACTCAACAGCAAAGCAACGCAATCTGGCGGTCGTGTTGAGTTGTACGGCAAAGCTCCCGAGGAAACACTCTAGCGTGGGCTGTGAGGCGCCCTGTGGTCAGAGTAGCGATCTACGGATCGGAAGGTCCCGCGATCGAAACCTGTTCGCTGAAAACTCACCGAGTATATGCGGGATACGTGCTCGTTAAATCTGTTGGGTCCGAAAGTCCTGTGGGCGGTCATTGCGCAGTTTCCCACGGGTACAGGTTCCTGGAGACAATTTCTCTCCCCTTCAGGGACATGTCTAAATTGTGGAGGTGGCGCGTGATAGACGGCAGCATCTGTCACGTATGTGTGTGCATGTGAGTGTGAGTGTGTTGTAACTGTCTTACTTGACGAAGGTTTATCAGCGGCTCTCTGAGCAAGCACACAAACCTGAAAATATATGTATATCAACCAACCAACGAATTAACCACTCTAGCGTAATCAAGGTCAGTAGTTTGTATGACGTCACTCACCGCACTTGTCCGACCGCTTAAATCTGTTGACGGACTCCGAGGAAACCGAGACTTTAACTAGATTCGCTGATGTTGATCACCAGATAACTGTAAAAGAAGAATCAGGGTAGCAACTAGCAGGGCCCAAAAGTAAAAATGTTTTCTGGTTGTCAGTCATGAGGTTTTAAAACTTTAAAGAGTTTGGCAATAGAATTTCCGTCAAACGTTTTAAACTAAGATTTTTTTTTTTTTTTTGCATATTAAGACTTTTTATTTCAAGGTACATCGATCTAATTTAATTTAATGTAATAATCGAACAACCAATTATAAACTGTATTCTGGGGGCTGGGAGCCCAGTCGGTTAGGCACTCGCCTAGCAAGTGAAAGGCCCCAGGTCCGGGTCCGGGGATCGCCATAATAACGACTGACGTATAAACGGCCCGTGCAGCTAAAAATATCCGACGAATAATACCATGTGTAAGGGAGTACACGTTAAATATCCTTCAAAGTCCTAGCACTGCGTACGCGATGTCACCCTTAACAATTGCTTTGGGTGCCTAATCAGGTGTCGGCTCGTCACTTGACTGTGGTTCTAAAATACGACGCCCTTCGCCGATAGCCAATAGCCCTCGTGTAGCTCTAGCGTGACGATAATCCAAACCTAACCTAACATAAACTTTATTCTATTTGTGCATGTTTGGCCACCTGACTTTAAAGCAATAAGGACTTGGCAATCGAAATTTCGGAAAACGACTTAAACCAGGTTGTTTTCTTTTGCATTTTTTTCTGAACTGTGACTATTTACTTCAATGTCCTTCGACATAATATAATTTATGCAATAATTGAAACAAAACTACAAAATTTAATTTTTTCATTGCCACTTTGTTTTTCAAGCAGGTGCAACGTTGCTAAAGTATGACACTAGTTCGTTCTTTGTCACGTGCTTTATATTTGTTAATCTTTCTCAAGAGGTATGAATGTGTTTTCTGCTTCTATTCTTCTCTTAGTTCGGTGCAAATTACTCTCCAATTTCAAAATTAAATATGGGTATAGAAAGAAAAAAATGCATCTATCTTAGGAGATCTGCGAATTTATTCTTAAATTTCGATTGCTTTCAGATTTACTCAATGCAGAATTACCCTATCGCCACCTCAGTATATAAGCCGAGGTAACTCATCTCCACCTAGAGGATCCTTTTGGTAGACTGAGGATGGAGATTGTTGGTAGACTGTGTAATTTCCACAGTCCACCAAGAGGATCCTCTAGGTGGAGATGAGTTACCTCGGCTTATATACTACTATTTTCGATGTTATTCAGAATTCTAGTAAGAACGCCGAGGTAAATCTGCGCCCTCTAGCGAGTAGATGATATATTGAGGTTGCTTGCGTGTGATAACCGCCACAAACCTTTCTGTAGTAAAAGTTGAAAAGTGATAATCATTTCAGCATTTAACTCTAAATGCAAAAAAATAACAAAATGGTTGACTACACTTTCAGCAACTAAGTAATGTAACTTGTTTATTTTAATTTCTTTTTCAAATTTAAGGTAGGCGAGTACCCAAATTCCCCAAAATTCTAAAATTTTTGCTAATACTTTATTCTTTTCCAAATTTGGCATAGTGATTTCAAATAAAATGAACAATGCTATTTAGGCATTTTTTTTATTTAAACATAATTTATTTATTTTGAACGGTGTTTCTCAACTAAAAAAAAAGAGGTTTACGCTAACAAGTCTACCACATTGAATTTTCCTCCTATAAACATTAATTATGTGTTAAATTCTTCGTTTTGAACTTCTTTATATGAGTTACATACAAATTACAAGAAAAGAAGTTATTAAGAAAAATGTTATGAATTAATTTAAAAAAAAGATTTTTTCCGATTAACTTTCCCTCTTGGACATTTAAAAAAAAAAAAAAACATATTTACACCAGATGTTAGAGGCTTTTAGCACAGAGATATATTGTAATTGCATCTATGTAAAAAAAAATTCAGGTAAATGAATGTAAAACTTTTTCCCCGCCCCATTCCCCGTTTTTAAAAAAAATAACCTCAAAAACCACAACTTTATTGGAGTCTTATGAATTTAAAAAAAAACAACAACAAAATATTCCTATAATTTCTTTACTTTTTTTGGAATAAAAACCATTTTTCCCCATAGACTTCCCCTCCAGCGACATGCCTAAATTGTGGAGGAGGCGCCAATTCAGAGTAGAAGTCAGACATCCACCCTCTCATGGGTACTCAAAGCCTTATGCCAACGGATGCTACTGCAACCTTCTTGCTTTCCAGGCTATGTCCTGGAGGCACACGACAACAACAACACAACACATCAGTAGTTCATTTTGTATGGCAAAGCACACATAATCTGCTTGATTGCTAGAAAACATATCTGGAAACTTGTCACCATCTCGCGTGCCTCTTTTAGAACCTTGTTCATTGCCAATGCCCTAGCATTCATCTATATCATTTCTAGCCAGAATGTAAGCTTCGAAAAGACTCTCTTCCCCCATCCCTATCCCTTCACTGGGTTTTCCAAGAAAAGGGGGGAAACATCGCACATCGCTTATGTAATCCTAGCGCACTTGAGGAAATCCTTGCGCAATCAAAAACGTTAGTATTTCCCCATATAAGGTGGGGAAAAACCGAAACAGCTATAAATCACCCCGCTTCCAAGAAAACCGCACTCGTGGATGGGGGAGGAAATGCTTTCCAAGCTTACATTCTAAATAGACCTACTATAAGCATTGGACCTCAGCTCTTCCACACTCAAATTGCTCTTCCACCCAGGAAACCTCGACAACAACCCAAGGACACAGTTGGGACTGTTTGCCATCACCACGTGAATTGATAGCCCTTTTCTATAAAGTGGATTTCGATTTCTAAAATTAAATGAAAAAAATATACATTTATGAAGTTATTAAACATCAATGTTTAAGTTTAAAATAAAAAAATGCAAACTCCAAACTTAGTATTTTTTTATTATTCTTTTGTTTTTGATTATGAAAAATAATCTATTCTTTTTTCAATTGGAAATTTGTCAATGTGTCATTATTGTTACACTATATTACTTTCTTTATTGTAACAATAACAACCAATATTTTTTGACACATAATTTTAATGAGCATGCTTCTAGTCTTAAAGTAGCTGTGTAGATGACGCCACTGTTTTAGTTTATAGTTTCATATCTAAATCTAACAAATAATCAAAATATCATAGCATCGAACCATAATTCCTTATTTCCCCAAAATATATATTGTCTTAAAACTAATTTTTAAAAACTATATTACTTAAACAGTAATTTTCGAGTACATTAACTTAATTGAATTATGTTTTGTTAAATTTTTTAACCTGCTCAAACAAGCCCGGCTAGCTCAGTCGGTAGAGCACGAGACTCTTAATCTCGGGGTCGTGGGTTCGAGCCCCACGTTGGGCGGCTTTATTTTTATTTCTATAAAAAAAAAAAATCCCTACGAAAGGAAACTCATGCAAATCTTGTAAAAGGCGAATGTACAGTAACAAGACTCTTAAAAACCTTGTTCTGAATTAAGAAAAGCCTAAACTTAGAAGAAGAAAATTTATAATGTTTATTTAAAGATGTAAAATTTTACCTCGTGTTCTGCAAATAAAATTGAAATAAAATTCAAAAGTAAATAAAAAGGCTACTTATTTTTTAATTTAACCAAAAGCATTGGTATTTAGTCATTGGTTTTTTTTCTCATTGGAATAATTTTGATGATGATGTCGTGTCCATGGATTGTAAAAAGTTCAAATATTATAATAGTTATAATTAAGGTATTTGATATTTTCTAGGTTGAAGTATTTATTTTCTTTGATAAAATGCCTTTTATACATACTTAGTTAATTTTCATCTGATAATAACGTGAAAATACAATATAATATATTATATAATAATACAATAAATCCGAGGAATAATATCCGAGAATATCCCGTATAATAACATTCCGAGGGAAAATATTTGTTTTCAGATGGCACCATAGATGGCAGCACCAAAAGAATAGCTTGTAAAAGAACGTGAAAAATGCCACCTTTACAGTAATTTTAAAGTAGCTATATAAAATTTTAGCTAATATTTCTGTGTTAATTTATTTTTACTCAGCCTTTGACATTATAAAATGGTTTTCCAGTTGAAGAAGTTTTTTTGCAATTATTATTATTTTTTGCATTCGAAATAAAATTAACCTAGTGAATTTATTGTGCGAAAAGATTTACAATGTTTGTTATCATGTGTATTAGAATTTTTTTTATATTTATTTATATCATTTTAAAACTGACCAACTAAATAAATAACTATCTATAATAACCATTTTTACAATTATTTAATAATTTTTTTACCGGGTAAAACAGAATTCGAACACTCTATGACGTTTACACCATTCACCAACTCGAATTTAAATTTTTCATTTAAATATTACATATAAATATTACATTATATTAAATATTCATATATTCTCAAAAAGTATGAATTTCAATTGAAAAAATTCCTCTTGTGGTTGCCATTATTGGATACATAAATAACTAAGTGACAATATATAGTAATCAAGGGAAGCTTTATAATACCGCCAGTGTTTACCAACACTGATTTTGGTAAACCCGGGTTGCAATTTTGCCAAAGTTATCACGACTAAACCAGAGACATAACATAGAGTGGACTGCGCATTCATAGTAAAGCAGCTTAGGGATGGAAAACCAAAACCGGTTTTCAAAAAACCGGTGGTCCCGGTTTTGATTGAAAACCGGTTTTTTGTATGAGGCCCTACGGTACTGAAAACCGGTTTTTTAGGGAAAAACCGTTGGAAAATGGAAAACCAGTTTTTTCTAAAAAACCGCCATCCCTTGCAGATTAGCATTATGTCCTAAACATCATAAATCGCCAAGAGGGAAAAGGTTGCTACATATGGCAACTTAACGCTACCGTTTCGTTACGAACTATTCCAAATTGTCGCAAGACCTGAATATCAGCTAGCAAACCGAAGTGGAGACTACCATCAATACCCAAGTCACGTGGGTTTCTACCAATCACGGCAGCTTGATTTTTTTTAAATGTTTTTGCAGACGATTTTTTTAGCATTGTTGGTATTTTTCTCTTTTGGCTTTTATAATAAATATTTAATTACATTCTTTTAATCTCTGCGCATGTTAACAATCGTGAATGTTGTACTCTTAATTCAGTAACGTTTTGTGCAAGATGCCAAATGCTTGTGAATTCCTAATTGTAAAGAGGGGTATAAAAAAGGATTAGTCACACTTTCACGGGTAAAATTTATTTAGTTCTGCATACTTTTAGTAATTGTGTGTTCGTCATAAACTATAATTTCTATCGAGGGAATTTATTCTAAAAGCTCTTTTATACTGAAGAATCATATTCATGATTAAATCAACGTTGTTAGAACTCTAATTATAATAAATATTTTGGGCCAAGTCAATTAAATTAATGGTCTGAACATTGACAGCTTATAAGTAGAATATTTTTTTTTTACAATTTGGTCAAAACGAAACCTGTTTTTGCAATCGTAGTTTTTGAGTTTTTTATATTTAAAAAGTAGAGCATTTGTTGAATTTGGAATATGTTGATGTGTTTTAGAAAGTTGATTTATTTCAGGTGAAGTAAAGGAAGAAGCAATATTTCAAAAAAAAAAATATATACTTGATTTTTTTTAAAAATCGGACCGTTAGAACGAAAGTTATAGAGACGGCAGAAAATATTCACCTTGTCAATACCAACTTGTATTACAGCAACGTACACTCTACAGAAACCTACTAATGTTCTTTTAAATTAATTTTTAATAAAGAGTCCACATTCAATTGTTCAAGTAATCTTAAATAGACGCACAAAATCAAAGAAATAATCTTAAGAGGATCTTAAAATACTAGCGATTCATCCTTGCTCCTTTCCAAGCTTCTTTACCATAACATTAGATTGTCGGCCTCTGTGTTCAGGTCGTTGTGGAAAAACTCGCCAAATGGTAAACTATGGCCATAGATGCGAGCCAAACGCGACACAGTCATGTGACTGTGTAAGTTAGATGTTTAGGACACTTTAGGTTTGCCAATGCGCAGTCCACTCTATGTTATGTCTCTGGACTAAACTCCTTGCCAGCCTAACTTTGTTAAATAGAAATATGCTACGGAGAAGATCCTTCCGCGCATGTAAAGATTTCCATAAATTATATATGACTCCATTAGTAAAACATGTTTTAAACACTAATTTCGTTTACGGTCTCACAGATATGAATATTATTTGAGAAAATTTGGCAATTTTATCAGAATGAAAAGTGCATTTTGGTTAAATTGTATTCAGAACATTTTGTTTGAAACTATTACCTTACAAGAGTTTAAACTAACGGATCAATCTCGCTTTACCCCTCTGCCTTTTTACTCTTTGTTTTCACCCAAGTTAGGTAGGCAAGGACTGTAAGGTACAATATCTAGCATCACTATTCTAGAATAACTTTACGTCACCCGACTGTGGTCCTAAAATACGACGCCCGTCGCCAATAGTCCTCGTGTAGCTCTAGTGCGGCGATAATTCAAACCCCTAGAATGACTTCTAAAGATAAGTAAATAGAAAAAAAAATGTCGCTTCTTTCACCAAAAAAATTGTTCTCATTTTTGTTGACCATTCATTACATATAATAGAAGCACGGTCTTTCAAGAAGGAAAAAAAACTTCCACTTCCACCGTTCTCACGTCCGTTGCCAATCCGTCATGCGAAATAATGGGTGTTTTCATTCGGGTCACGTGGTCCCCAAGAAACATGCCGGCCGTAATTTAGACCGAGCGACGATGGGCCCGAAAAAAAGGGTTAAACTTCATTACGGGTGTCATTAGTTTCCGAAATAGAGCAATATTAATATTTATCGGAACGAATAGAAGAGGTAAATAAACGATAATGTTTTTTTTGTGGTATAACATGACTATCTTTCTTTCCAAGTTCAAGGTTCTTCACTTGGCTGTTGTAATGCTGGGACAACTGTAAGAAAGAAGTAATGTTCAATTTCCTATATGGTCAGGGGCCCGTATGGACTAGTGGTTTGGGCCATTACGCTAGCAGTCTGTTAGCTGTAACAGGTGCGGGTTCGATTTCCGTCGTCGCCCTTGGTATACTTCCTTTCTCTGTGACAGTAAAAACTCTTTCTGTGTCTGTCTTACTTGAAGAAGGCTTATAAGCGGGTCTCTGATCAAGCACACAAGCCGGAATATACGTGTCTACCCCCACCCCCTCCCATATGGTCATGCTAATACCAAAAATGATTGGTAGAATTAAACAAAATTTTAAATTGTATAAATAGTTTCCAAAGTAGAGAAGTATTATTTATCGGAGGGAGGGAACGCTGCTGGGGTAAAATCTTAACCCGGCACGTGACCATGGGGATCGCCTTTAGATTTCTTGCCAGTGCGCCTTGAAAATCGTAATGTTATTCCTATGGAGAATATTCGCAAGTCAATACCGGAAATTTTTTATTAGAAGGTTACTAGTTTTTTGTGTCTTTGTAAAGAACGAAAGTAGTAGATTTCATAAAACTAATTTGTTTTGTGAAAATCCCATATTTAGTATTTTTAATAATTTTTTTAAGTTAGTAAAAAATGGAGTAAGCATTAAGTTCCAACTCCAAAAAATTATTAAAAATACTAAATATGTGATTTTCACAAAACAAATTAGTTTCAGGAAATCTACTCCTTTCGTTCTTTACAATGATACAAAAAAAACTAGTCACCTTTTATTAAAATTGTGGCGGTAATTGACTTGCGAATGTTTTCCATAGGAATAACATTACGATTTTCAAGATGTGGAATTCCCAAGAGAGTCCTCTTGATGTCTCTGGGAGTGATAAGGTGGCCACTACCGATAAGAAGAGAGAAAATGAGTTATTTCAAAGTAAACGTTCTATTGCGATAGCAATTCAAGCAACCACTATGCCATACATATGCTCATCTTCCTCCCTATAAATCGTCTGAAGTTCACGTCACCCCCTCTACCTGCTGCGAAAGGTATTCGGCTTTTATTTTCTTTTTGGCAGAAAAATATATTGTGGACAAACATCCTAAAACAGGCTTGACATTTCATCACTTTCACGGAAACTGCTTAGGCCCATTTATATCGCTCCTTTATAAGCCGCAAAGGCCAAACTGAAGACGGACTTAACTAAAGACAACTTGGCAAAGGCCAAACTGAAGACGGTGTTCTGAGGAATGCCGTATTATGCACGGAAAAGTCGTGTACAGGGTGGTTATAAAATAACGCTCGCTATTCGGAGTGGTCTGTAGCTTGAATGAATAATCCAAATGCAAAAAGCTTTGAGACACTTACTAATCAAGAAGAGGGAGAAGGAATGGAATCATAAAAAACAAACTCGTCTCTTGACCAGGGTTCTAAATTACGATGCGTAATTGGATGTGTTGGCCGTAATAAGCCATAATTGGCTACTCCTCGTAATTAGAACCTTGGTCAAGAGACGAGTTTCTGTGTTATAATTCCATTCTTTTTCGTAATAAAGAAACTCGTCCCTTGACCAATGTTCTAAATTACGAGGCGTAATTAGCTGTGTTGGCAGTAATTGGCCATAATTGACGACGCCTTGCGTAATTTAGATTATGGTCAAGAGACGAGTTTGTTTTTTATGATTATTCTTTTTATGATTATTTTTATGATACCATTCTTTTCCCCCCTTCTTGATGAGTAAGTGTCTCAATTTTTGATGCATTTGGATTATTCATTCAAGCTACAGATCACTCCGAATAGCGAGCGTTATTTTATAACCACTCTGTATATAAAAAAAACTGACTTTTGAGTTGTTGGTTGGTTGGTAGACATATATTTTCAGGCTTGTGTGGTTGGTCAGAGACCCTCTTAAAAACCTTCGTCAAGTAAGACAGACAGTACACACGAACTCATAAGTGACAGATGCTGCCATCTATCATCACCTCCGCAATTTAGACCTATCTCAGAAGGAGAGGGAAATAGTCTCCGGGGACCTGTACCCGTGGGAAACTGCGCAACAACCGCCCACATAACTTTCGGACCCACAGATTCAACGAGCACGTACTCCCCATATACTCGGTGGGTCGGCACACGATCGCGAAATTTTCCGAGACCGAGACTTTTACCACTAGGCTACCCACAACCCCAAGAAATGTACATTTTCTTTAGAACACACGTTTTTTTTTCTTGAGTTAAAAATGGATTTCCAAATTCCACATAAAAAACCGTACACTTAAAGACAAGGATTGACAACTCTATCCTAGAAATTCTAAGTTGCGCAATCTGCAGTTATTTATCTGCCATAGACTTGTCAGAAATCATACCAGGGGATGCGAGTTTTATTGGAATTTTATGGAATTGCTGTTCGTTGTGTTATTGAATGAATCAACTTGTTTGTTGAGATGACGAATAGTAACGTTTTGTAAGACATATTTTTAGTTTAAAAGTATAAATCAGTTGTACTTTATGGTCGTTAGATTTGGCCATTAATTTATCAAAAAACGATTGGGCTTACAAAAAGAGTTGTCGACTGCGATTTAAGGTTTAAGAGGTCATAAAGAATTTAAAAGTGTGAAAGGGGCCGACAATGGGTACTGTGCAACGAACAGTTACGAAATAGCGTCAAACACGATCTGTATTGAACAAGTTCAAAAACAATCGAAACAGGTATAAACACTAGATTTTTGGATCTTGCAATAATTTTAGAATGTTTTGTATGAACAAAAAAAAAGGTCCGATTCTCTAGGATAAATAACGACCGAAATAATCACTAGTGGAAATTTTTTTTTTCAATCAGCTCTACAAACCTTGTTTAGATTTCATTTCAACTAGGTTCTCAAACCACAGCGTAGTTGCAGGCAAATAATATTCGCTTAGGGTTTGTTTGGGCTTAATATTGAGGCGATCAATAGCTTCAGTTAGCAAGCCTGTTTTGTATTAGTTTTTGACTTGGCAACATTTCTGTCACATTCTTATCTTTACGTTGGGGCCAATTTTATTTGCACCATCCTATACAACTTCATATCGGAATTTCTGACTTCGGTTCTAAAGAACAAAACTACTGATTCCATGTAACGCAAACCAAGTAGCAACCATTATTAATATCAAAAACGGAGGAAAAAAACAATTTAATTGGAGTCTAATGTACGATACATGAATCTGTAACATTATAAGCATTAGCTCTGATATCATGATTGCTAAAACAGAAACTTAATTATGTTTCAAAACATGAACCCGTTGATTCTTTTGATAATGATGGTTCAAAGACAGATAGTGAGGAGTTTTCTCCGAAATAACTTGAGAAATTAGTTCACGATTTTTCTCTGTACGTCTTTATTTCAGAAGTTGAGATAGATGTAAAAATCATAATTTATCTTAAGGAGATTGTATAAAAAAATGTAGAGTTTGTATTATTTTTGTAACGCTGTTGCATTATTTAGACATTTTGTTTCGTTTAGATGGTTAACTTTTTCAGTTTTTAATTTTTTTTTATAAAAATAACTCTTCATTAAGCCATTTTTTAAGAATAACTTGGTAAAAAGGTTATCATTTTTGAAAATAAACATTTGATATTCAGTTTTCAAATGAAAAAAAAAACGTGAACCATAAAAAAAAAATCGGCATAATTCTAAGTTTTCTGATTAAAGCCCCAAAGTCGTCTGATTTTCTGGATGGAAAAATCGCGGACACGCATATCATATGATTATGTGGCATGTAAAAGGTCTCTGGAGGGCCCGTTTGGCTTGGGTTTTCAATGCAAAATTAAATCTCGTCATACTTTAAAATTCACAGAACTCAGATTCCTGGTAATCTGAGCGTCAAAATTGATAGAGAAAGCAAGAGTCGCTTAGATGGTGCCACAGAAAAATGACTCTCAGTTCTGAGGAAGATGCCGAGTCCGCAAAGGTTTAGCCGCCAATAAAGCAGTCCCGTTTGAAAAAAAATTGAATAACAAAACAGTGAAAGCTTCTGTAACAAACCTACTTGTTTAATTTAAATAAAGTTTCTGATACTTTTGACAAAATGGCAACACTGAAAATATTGAATGAAAATGGAATTTGCATGTTAATTCAATTAGATTTTTAAATATTTAAATTTTAAATATACTTCCAATTCAAATTTTTTAATGAAATTTGGAATGTAACCTAGCTTGATTTTTTTACGTTATAAACGTAGTGTGGAAGCTAAAAGAGAAATTGGCATGATTCCACGAATACTAACAGATTTTAAGGCAGGTCGGTACAGTGTATAAGGCTAATGTTAAATGGACCTTTTTCATGCTCCTTTTCTTTGAAACTATCATACAAAACAACACCAAAAATGATGTGCATTATATAGTGGGGGCAAAAAGAGTGGACACTTTTTTAAAGTTTCATATTTTTCAACTTTGTGTGATTACCTAATATATTAATTGTATATCAAATTAAACAATTGTACATCAAATTAAAAGTAATTTAATCTTTATGAGGACCACTGTGTGCAGATCGCTGAAGCCGTCTATGAGACCTTTGGTCCCATATAATCTACATCCATGGACACAACAACATCATCATCATCATAATTTCATGTAGAATTAAAAATAAATACAGTTTTACAATATATCTATTGGGGCTGGGGAGCCCAGTCGGTTAAGCACTCGCTTAGCATGCGGAAGGTCCCAGGTTCGGGTCCGGGCATCGCCAAAATAGCTGCCGACCTATAAACGGTCCGTGCAGCCAAAAATGTCCGACGAATAATACCCCGTGCAAGGAAGTGCACGTTAAATATCCTTCAAAGTCCTAACGCTGCGTACGATGTCGCCCTTAACGGTTGCGTTGGGTGCCTATTCAGGTGTGGGCTCGTCACCTGACTGTGGTTCTAAAATACGACGCCCGTCGCCAATAGCCCTCGTGTAGCTCTAGTGCGACGATAATTCAAACCTAACCTAACAATATATCTATTACGAATAAGTTATGCAACTAATAGTATGATCTGTCTTAGCTTTGCAAGTCATTGAACCACCAACTTGTATTGCAATTTCAGCATAAGAGAATCCATTGATTGTGCTTGTTTGTTCAACTAAAATGAGCATAACTTTATTTGTAATACAGATAGTTTAATTCTGTTTTTTTGAATGAAACTCTACATTAAATTACCTCCAAATTAGTATTTAAATGTTTGTATTAAAGCGAAATTTAATAGATGCAAGAACACAGGTAACAGTTGAAACACATGAAACTTTCAAAAAGTGTCCACACTTTTGGCCACCAAAGTAGTTTTTTTTAATTATAAGGTAATGTGTTGTTTTTTAAAAAGGCATTTTTATGTCACAAAATTAATATAGCAGTACAAATTAGATTCAAATAAATTTCTTCTAAAAAAAAGAGTACACGAAGACAGCGATTCATATAACCTTTCAAATAACAATTATATAAAGCAGGGGGTCCCAACCGGTGGTACTCGAGAAAATTTCTGGTGATACTTGTAAGTGATGTGAGCAACACGATGCTCTTAATTGCTTTTGTTTGCATGCGCAGTCAGAACGCAAACATATTACTCATTATTTCAAATATTAACATTATTTTAAAGAAAAAAATTTTAATTAACATTTGGATCGAATGTAAAACCTAGTATCTTCCTGCTCTTTTTGATGCCTGTTACGAGTTTCTTGTGTGAGAGTTAATATTATTAGATTAAATAGTAAAAATGGATTAATTAAAATACAATAAAAACTATGTAAATATAACTTTATTTTTTATATCTAAAAACACTTTTATTCTATTTTACTTTTACAGATTGCTAATTGATAAGTATCCAGCAACTAGATTTATATTTTAAAAAAACTCTTGCAAAATATTTTTATTACACAAAAAAGTAAGTCAACAAACGACTTATACATTCTAGTTTTTACGTCATAGTTAACAAACTTATTTTGTTTGTAAATCTGTTGAACTCTCTATGTTATCACTCTCACATGGAATTCGCCCATTAAATAAATCCAACACATCACGACAAATTGTTGTGATGCGATACAGATACATGTATTCGGTAACATCTTACTTTGAAGTGCTGACAAGATTAGAATTTGTAATTCGTCGTTGATTAGGCTGGTCTCGTGACCCGACTCAATTATTTAGAATTAAAAGCTATTTTTAAAGGGACACCAAAAAAAAATAGTGTGGACCAGACTACGTTATTGCTGTTTATAAAGTGAGGACTACAGGTGACAATGTATCTAGTTGCGGTCTTGAAATGTTTGCAAATCTCTCTCTCTCTCTCTAAACTGTTAAATATTTCATGCTTGGGTTTAATAAAAATATGGTTCTTACTACCTCATGGTTGGTTGGTAGACATATATTATATATTCAGGTTTGTGTGCTTGGTCAGAGACCCACTTATAAACCTTCGTCAAGACAAACAACACAGAAGTGGATCCACCTAATTTTTAGACAGAGGCCAGTTAGAGGATCCCCAGAATTGACTCGTCACCCCCAGAGGTATTGATTTGGTATGGGAACTTGGAGGACTTTGTAGCAACGACGGATTTAACGTGCACCAGTCACCATTAGCGTACACGGGGGTCATCGGAAGATAGCGTGACTCGTGCTCGCAATCCTAGGGATGCCAGTCCCTAGGATTGGACAAGACCTTACCGACCAGTAAGCCAAACCAAGACCTTACCGACCATTAGCCAAGACCTTACCGACCAGTCTATCCCTACACTGTGTGGGGAAATGTTTCACCGTGTTTTCGGTAGTGGATTGACCTTTTTCTCAGGTTTTTGTTTCTCGACTTGGAAATTAGTCGGACCTAATACAAGGTGCGTTTACATGAGCCATCGAATCAATGGATTGCCAAAATCCCCATTTGGGGAAAAAGTGGTCGAGCAGGATTTCTAACCCAAATGATAGTCTGTGGCCGAATCCATGGTATGAAACATCAGACCCTCCTTCATTGGAGGGTCTGCGAAACCCCCCAATGAACCCTGCAATTCCAGTTCTGTCTGGGAGAAAATCCTCAAGAGTTAAAAATTGCTGAGTCTGCTCTTCTATCCATGGATTCGATGGCTCATGTAAACGCGCCTACAGAGAATATGGTGAACCATTTCAACTAATAAACTGGAATCATTGCAGCTTTGGTGAAACCAAAACATAGTCTTTATCCTATCCACTGTAAAAAAAAACATAATATTTAAGCATATATGCACTGTAAAAAACATACTTTTAATAATGTCCACTGAAAAAACATAATTTTCAACCGTGTACAAAGTAAAAACACAATTTTAATTGTGTGCACTGTAAAAAACACAATTTTAACCGTGTACACTGTAAAAAAAACAAATTTTTTAACCGTGTACACCGTAAAAAACAATTTTTAACCATAACATAATTCACACCATAAAAAAAGTATTTCCCATAGAAAAAAACTGACAGCTTGTGTGCCAGAAAAATACCGTATAATTTACAGAGAAAATATTTTTTTTTATGAACAATTTGTAAATTCTTCACAGAAACTGTTTTTAAAGACAAATTGCATGAAAAAACAAAATTCTAATTGCATAGTTATTACATCTAACGCAACAATTTCTATTTCCTAAATTTGTTAACATATAATACAGAGTTTATATTTTATTATAGTTAATAACTTAACTTAATACGGATCAAATAAATAAGTATATAACAATAAACTTTTTTTTCTTATTGCAGGGCAGAAAAAAAAACATTTCATTTCGAGAGAGAGAGAGAGAGGGTAGGGTAGGGTATTTTACATATATATTCCGACTTGTGTGCTTGCTCAGTGAGCCGCTTATAAGTCTTCGTCAAGTAAGACAGACACAGAAAGAGTTTTTACTGTCACAAAGAGAGGAAATACACCCAGGGCGAAGGCGGGAATCGAACCCGCGCCCGTTACAGCACGCAGACTGCTGGCCTGCGATGCTTACCACTCGGCCATCCGGGCCCCGATAGAGAGAGAGAAAGGGGGAAACTTTCCTCCATCCCCTCAAATACCGAGTCTATATTTCACGACAACACGCCAAAAAATGCACCAAAACAATTCTCATTCTTGTCAATATCCGATTCAGATAAGAATCGGGCCCAGAGGTCAATCCAGGTCCAGTGTCGTACTTCGATACGAGGATGTAAAGGATAAAAAAAAATTATAACAATGTAGTGTACCTTACCCGTTATTTTAAATGCATAAGACAAACCAATTCTTAAAATTGGAATGTTACAGACTTAAAAATCAAATTAAATTTGATGAACCATAAAGTTAAAAGCAAAAATAAAGGTCTCTAAATATTATTTCAAATCCCACTTAAATTGGGCGGGTTTTTTTTTTTCAGAACACATATAATCCTGAACTATAACTGAATAACTGAATGGCTGAGAGGTTAAACGTGTCCGCCTCGTAAGCCCAAGATAAACAAGGTCAATAGATCTCGGGTTTGAGCCTCGGCTGAGTCGTCTGATTTTCTGGATGGGAAAATCTTGTCACGCAAATCCTATGATTATGTGGCGTGTAAAAGATCCCTAGAGGGCCCAAGAGAGCTCGGATTCATTGTAATCTGCGTTTCAAAATTGGTAGCGAGACTCGCCTAAAAGGTGCCACAAAAAATGGCTCTTAGTTCTGTTAATATGCCGAGTCCGCAAATGCTTGACAGCTAGTGTTGCAGCCCCATTAGAGAGAGAGAAAAAAAAATTCAACTCTGAGAAATTAAACTTTTAAATAATATAATTAATATGGTAGGAAACAATAGGATATTTAATTACATTATTTAAATTCATCAAGTCGGGGGACATGGAAGGCTTAGGTGTGAACTTAAATAGTTGAACTAGTAGAGGACATAGTTGGAAAATAAAAGAATCTTAGTAAGTTATCAATAAGTGGAAATGCTTTACTCCTGATTATTTAGTATAGTCTAACAGAGGTAGTATAATTCCAGAAGAATCTTGATACATTAGAACCTCAATTTTAGGAAAGTAGTTGAATAATGGATGAATAGGTGAATAGGGCAGGGACGAATTTAGGAAATTCGAAGGAGACCAGTGTTGCAAAAGAAGTCTCCTCATTTGACCATTGGACTAACTAACCTCGCACAATTTGAATGTCTGCAAAATAGCTCTTAAAAATAAATCAAGACAAATTTCTAATGATGTGAAATGTAATGTGTCGGCGCTACTGTGAGAGAGATAACAATGCCGAAGGTTTTCTGCAAAAAATAACAGAAATAGAAAATGCCATAATTAAGAACTCTGTTAGAAATTTGAAACAATCTTCAATTACTTCATTTTTATTTGCAGAATAAGTGTAAATACAAAAATGAGCGTTTCTTTAGGTATGTATACGTTTTTTTATACCAGTTTGAAGGGTTTTTTTTTTTGTAATTAAAATTCACTATAACGTCCCTTCGATTTAACGACCGTAAGTTGTTGATCCCGAGAGTGGTACGCTGTGTCAAGGTTGTACGTAAAATAATAAACTTAAGAACCAACCTTACTGGGCTTCTTGGCTGTTGTTGGTCGTCAATTTTTATATTGTATCAAATTAAATATAAATGGTAAAAAATTAAAACTTACAAAATATCTCTAAAACACTGAAGCAGCTCTCTGTAAATAGCGCAACCAGCAAACCCACATCCGAGAACCGCCAATACGAAAATGATGGCTACTTAGGCATTTTTTCTCCTCTTCCAATCATACCTAAGAAGATAAATGGTGCCATTGTTACGCATTACTTCCTAGAAAAGAGATATATAAATTATCCGCACATAGTAATTAACCATTGATCATTAATCAATTAACATCTGGATTGCTAATTAATAGACATAAATTACATTCCGTTTGGTTGGTTTCCCACAGACGACTGTCGGGTTTGTTTTTTATTATTTTTTATTTTTGGATTTAGAAGCCAACGATTGTTTTGGTTAGGTTATGTTTTAATTATCGTCGCACTGGAACTACACAAGGGCTATTGGCGACGGGCGTAGTACAGTAGAACCTCGATTTAGCGAATAGGAATAGTGTTAAAAAAAACCTCTTTTTGCGACCGAAAAACTAGCAGTTCCTCGATATTGCGACCGAATATTTGTTAGACATTTAAGAAACTAAATTGCTACCAGAAGCCATTTTCGTGTTTGCTTAAAAATTTCAACTTGTGGAAGTGTATGAATGAGTAGAATCTGTGTGTGTGTGTTTGCTTTTGTTGGAGCACAATGAAGAAAACCCTCCTCAAGCAAGGAAAGGGGTCGAACAATGGATAAATAGGTGAATAGGGCAGGGACGATTCCGGGAATTCGCCGGGGACCAGTGTTGCAAATCAAGCCAAGGTCAGCTTAATTTTTCACACATTCTGTGATAATTGGTTGTTAAACATAGCTGTAGAAAATACGGCACCACATTTGACCATTGGACTAACTGACCTTGTATAATTTGCATGTCTACAATATGGCTCTTATAAAAAAGGAGCTAAATTTCTATCAATGTGAAATGTTATGTGTTGTCGCCACTGTGAGAGAGCAATGCCTCGAATTTTCTACAAAAAATAACAGAAATAGAAAATGCCATAATTAAGAACTCTGTTCGAACTTTGAAACAATCTTCAATTGCATTTACACTTATTGTGCAGATAAAAATGAAGCAAAATAAACATTTCTATATAAGTTTTTTTCTCAGTTTGTAAAAAAGATTTTTTATTAAAATTCTTTTTCACGTCCCTTTGATATAACGACCGTAAGTTGTTGGTCCTGAGAGCGGTCGCTGTATCGAGGTTCTAATTATTTTCGAATTACAGTCAAGTGACGACCCGAAACCTGAATGGGCACCCAGCGCAACCGTTAAGGGCGACATCGTACGCAGCGTTAGGACTCTTTGAAGGATATTTAACGTGCTTCCTTTGGCTCCGTAGTGAGCCATGGGTGCCGATGGCAGCTCAGTAAGAGTCGTTCCTCTACACTCTTAAAACAAAAGAGTGAAATCCACTCCAGTAGGAGAAGTGCATTTTCGACATTGGAAAGGACTGAATATTAACTCAGACTGAGTTAAAATCACTCGTTTGGAGTGATCCAGTTGGAGATTTAACACACAAAAGATCCACTTATCCAGGAGAAGTGCATTTTCCAGACTGGAGGAGTGAAATTAACTCCGACTGAGTTAAAATCTCTCGTTCGTTTTAATAGTCTACCCTACTATAAAACTCTTTGGTTTATACCCCCAAGGTGATATCAAACCAATCATATGTTGTTTTTTACTGGTTCCGTAAGATGAATTGTGGCACAATAAAAACGTCATGTAACGTCATTTTTAAACTTTAATACACATAGAGAGGCCTTTAAGTAGCGTTGAAAGTTATATCTGTCATACTTCTGTGACATTTCTTCGTGACATCTTAACCTTACGGCATATTATGGCAGTGGTAAAGTTAAAGTTTCTTATTTTATATAACTCATCAGTTGTTATTGTGTTATCGGCCCAGGAATTTTATTCCGGGTTCAATCCTCGAAACTGCTAAGGGTTGGGGTGCCCAGTCGGTTAGGCACTCGCCTAGCATGCGAAAGGTCCCAGGTTCGGTTCCGGGCATCGCCAAAATAACTGCCGACCAATAAACAGCACGTGCAGCCAAAAATGTCCGACGAATAATACCCCGTGTAAGGGAGTACACGTTAAATATTCTTCATTGTCGCTGCGTGCGATGTCACCCTGTCAACGGTTGCGTTGGGTGCCTATTCAGGTGTCGGTTCGTCGCTTGACTGTAGTTCGAAAATACGACGGCCGTCACCAATAGCCCTCGTGTAGCTGTTAGGTTAGGTTTGAATTATCGTCGCACTAGAGCTACACGAGGGCTATTGCCGACGGGCGTCGTATTTTAGAACCACAGTCAGGTGACGAGCCAACACCTGAATAGGCACCCAACGCAACCGTTAAGGGAAACATCGTACCCAGCGTTAGGACTTTGAAGGATATTTAACGTGCACTCCCTTACACGGGGTATTATTCGTCGGACATTTTTGGCTTCACGGGCCGTTTATAGGCCGGCAGCTATTTTGGCGATGCCCGGACCCGAACCTGGGAGTGTAGCTCTAGTGCGACATTAATTCAAACTAAACTAAACTAAACCGGGTTTATAAAAAGATAGTTCAATATATTTTTATTAATTTGTTTTACATTTTAGCGAAAAGTGCGACTTTTGTTAACGCAGCACTACAAATTTTTGAATAATTTTATTATATAACTGATCTAAATACATTTCTTAAAAATCAAGATTTCAAGTAATCCCAATAATTTTTTTTTCTATGGAAAACCGTAGACATTAGAGATTAATTCTGCATGACTGAATGCAGGTAAGTGCAAGATCATTCAAAAAAATATAAAACACCAATAAATGATACATTCAATGATTCATACAATGATACAAATCTTGATACGCAAAACTAAACAAATAAGAACGATTTGAAATGGAACATTACCCCTTTTATTTAATTCCATCGCCAATGGCGCAGATTTGGCGGACCTATACATTTCCTGGTATTCATAAATATGTAACAAAGCAAGTTTTAACCAAATGTGACATAGTTTATATTAGTCATTAAATTAGATTGTTATGTAAATAATTTACTTTCGTGGAAACTTATCTGTAGATCTTCATATAGATTCGGAATGTATAATTGAATCATAACTATGGAAATAAATTTTAGAAACTGGTTTAGTTAAGAAATAATATAAAATTATAATTCGGATCACAGTGTTCGGTTAAAAGTATTGCATGCAAGCATCTTAAACTAATAAAAAAAATATGAAGCATGTTTTTTTGGACACATTGTAACTAATAAGTTACTTACTAATAACTCTTGAAGGTAGTCAGTGCATGTACTGCTAACATCACGGCTGAAGTAGATGTAATTACTAAGTAAATAATCTGCTCATAAATTTATTTGCTTAAAAAAATAATGCTAAAATTTCTGCACTCGCAAAAAAGAAGTTGTGATGGTTCACAATACAACAAATTATGTATATGAAGTAAATTAACATCTACTTCACATGAAAGCATACTTATATTATTTAAGATATTAATAAAGGAGATAGTTTGGACGTCCAAAAGTTTATCGTTAAGAAAGCATATTTTAAGAGTTTGTAAGGAATGGAGCCGTAACTCGGAAGCCTAAAAAACACACTATCTTACATCTTGAAGTCAAATTGAAAAGTGATTTACAGCTACAGAATGCTATTGCATATTCGTCGACAGACCAATCAGAAGCTAAGATTTTTATGAGAAAGTTTGAAAAGGTCAACTTTAAAATGTGATGACTAAACAGTTTCTGTGGGAATGATTGATCTAGGTGACTGTTTGTTGCCGAAAGGACGTGGTTGGGATGCTTAAGTACTAAGTGATATTAAGGGTATGTTAAAAAGGTAATTTAAGTTATTAACACTTTACCTACGGGCGTCGACTGACCCGTAGACTAAAAATCTTCTAGACCAGCAACTTAATCTAATGCCTAGCTCTTCTAACTTGTCGAAAGCAACTAAAACACTATTAAAGGTTGATTTGTTGATTGGCATAATTGTACTTTCAATTGTAGGGCTACTGTTTCTTCGGAATGTTCTCTGTTAAAAAAAAGTTACCCACTAGTGATTATTTCAACCGTTAGTCATCCTTTTACATCGGACCTTTTAGACTATGTGAACAAATAACATTTTGAGTTAATTGCATGACACAAAATTTGCATAAGGGTCCGTCTTAATATTAAAAATGTTACGAACTTTAAAATTTTCAATAGCAACACCCAATTTTAATTACTTAGATATGTGAAAAACCCTCGAAAACCCCTAAATCTAAGTTTTTGTTACATTTGGATGAATATTTGACGAGTTATTCAATCGAATCACTTGTGGATCTTTGGGGGACCATGTCTAAAATGACAAGCGTAGTCAGTCTGTAGGTTTATTAATGGAGAAAAAGAAGCACAAGGTCAAATATCTTGAGGATGGGCCTACGAGGGATATAAAAGTCAATGAGTAGCTGTATATATTCAAAAATAAAGTCGAAAATAAGTTGTAGTCAAAAATAGATCCCTATCGTCACTTGATAAGGGTTCCAAATTACGAGATGTCATTGGCTCTGTTAAATCTCCTAAAGGTGACTGCAAATAGGCAGCCAGAAACCATTACATTAGTTCCCTTAGACACAAAAGGGGCGCGCTAGTTTCTATGTCAATTTCAATGTAGAAATTCTCCAATGAGAGTTTGAAACTTAGAGTGTTCTTAGTCTATGGGTCAGTTGACGCCCGTAGGTAAAGTGTTAAGTTTAATTGACGTTAATTAATTAATTGATGTTACAAAAATCATTAAGCATATAATTAATAAAATATTAGCATAAGAAAACTTCAGAATAAATTTCTGCTTTTTAGATTTAAATAGATTAACATTCGAAATTGTCAATTCAATTGCTAATTTCGCCAAAGGTTGCGGTAATACCAATTATTCGGGGTTACCAGGTTTGGCGCAAAATTGCCGGCTACGATTCTTTAGTTTAACCAAATAATTCGTATTTGACATTAGATTGGTAATGTGCTACACTGCTCACAGCAATTAGGGGAGCGCATGGTTTAAACTCTTTCAACCCCAATGTTTCCATTTGGAATCATGAGCTTGCGATTTTTTTTCTCACTAAGTTGAGCTTGCACTAATTTACCGTTAGATGGAAGAATCATGTCTTTTGAGGATGTAAATATAATGTTTGTTTTAATCAAATGAAAACATAGTAAAATAGAATCTACTCCCAAAAAAATTTATGAATTAAATTGACCCTAAATTCTTCACTCTTGCATTCTCAGAAGATGTTTAAAAATTGATTGTAACTCTTTTTTGCAAATAAAATTTGAAAAAATTATTGTTATAATTTATTCTTAATTTTTTATTCTAATTTTCCTCCATTAAATTTAAGTTTTAAAAAATTAATATATTCCGCCTTTTTTGCCATTTCATTCTGGATGCATATTGAATCTATTTCACAAATTTTAGATTTTTAGAATGAAAAACATAACGCTGAAACTGAAATGGTTAACAAAAGTACGCAAAGTGCTCCCCTAATTGTTTTGAGCAGTGTATTTAACTTAATAGTTGTAATGAAATCCTGATCTATCTTGGATTTTTCTCTTCGCTGCAATTGGCCGTTGATGATCCCTTAGCTATTGTAATGGTAATGTAATCGTTTCCGGCTGCCTATTTCTAGCCTTCTTTCGGAGCTTTAACGCAGCCAATAAACGCCTCGTGATTTAGAACCCTGGTCAAGTGACGAGATCGACACCTGAGCGGGCACCCAACGGAACTTCGAGCGACATCGTACGCTTACGTCGTCGGGACTTTGGACTCCACAGATTTAACGAGCACGTCTGTCCCAGTGTACTCGGGCCCATCCGTCACGAGTTGGATTTTTCTACTCTTTCCAGTACAGAGATCCGATTTATAGGATGACTGGCGGTAGGTGGGATTCGAACCTGAGAAGGTTGAATCCTGAGGCTGATGCCTTAACCACTCGGCCACGGACGGGCCCCCAGATAATGTTGCAATGCACTGATTGAATTTAGCAACGTACCATTTGACCACCCGCCGGTCACTCCATTGTGAAACTCCTGGACGTTACTAAATTTAATCAATCAATCAATCGGGAACTAAATCGCAACTAGCGCGGTTGCCCCTTTAAAACAAAAAAAGCTTTTTTTTACCCCTTGATTTATGTATTTCCTGTCAAAAACTATCTTGTAGCTTGTCTCGAGTGAAAAGGATTTGACGAGATAAATCGAAAAATCATTCTACCCTTTTTATAATACAGCTGAGGTGTTTTAATTGTAAAATCGTGTTTTGGAAGAAGAAGATAAAAAAGAATTTCCGGGTCACAGGACCCCCTAGATCACCCGGTTGGTTTCGCAAGAGAGCGTTTTCTGTAAAATTCCAAAGTAAAAGGGTGATCCCACAAGTTGGGTAATAGCAGTAACTTTACAAAAGCACCCATTTCAAAAATGATATCGATGTAGTAATATTATTGACCAAATAAAGGGGGGGGGGATATAATTTTTAATACCAAGAAATTTAAAATGCATACCCTGTAAAAAATGAATGCTCGAAAACGTCGAAATTTTCCTTAATTTTGACGATTCCGTTACTGGCAAATGCTCCAAGTTTTCGTTTTCTCAAATTGAGAAAATTTGATTCGTCATTTTTATGAGGATTTGAATGTCGTCTAATCTGAAGAAATATTTCGTCATTTTTGAGCATGTGGGTACAACAATGAGATTCTGTTTCCACAAAATCAAGATACAGAATCGCCAAATCACGATCGTAAAAGTGAGGATTCGCGTTTACTCAAAAGTCACGTGATAGTTTGACGAAACAATCCTCAAAATTAACGAAATGAGGCTTGAGGATTCATGAATCGTCAAAAATGAAAGTGTTATTTATGAGATTGCACAAGTAACAATGGCATCAGTAACTTCAAAAATAGCACCCATTTCAAACATGATATCGACGTAGTAATAGTATTGACCATGCAAATTAAGTTTTTGATAGCTTAGAATTTCATCAAAAATCTTTTTAAACAACATTTTCGGGAAATTTTACTAAATTGCTAATTTACTAATACTAAAAATTATTTGTTAAGGGGTCATAGGAGTCTTAAAAATGTGCAAAGAAGGTACTGCAAGGCATAGTTAGATCTTTAATGTAATTTTAAAACTACTCAATATATAAGTATAATTTTTTATATGTAATTCTTCAAGATTTATTTAATTTTAAACGGATTTTAAAATTTATGAAACTTTAGCCAAAACTAAAATAAATGATATTAAACATAAAGCTATTTGTGCACATTGGGATTAGGCTTGCGCGGCAAATTTTGAGGTGAAAATTTTAAAAATGTCCAAGAAAATGACTTTATATTGTACAAATATGTACAAAGACTTATACCTGAATTCTAAGCTCAATTTTAATTAGAAAATATTTTAAGAACTTTTTTCTAAAAAAAATAACAAAAATTTAAAAATTTTGATTTTAAACTTTTTTAAAAATAATTTCTAATTAAAATTGAGCTGAGAATTTAGGTATAAGTCTTTGTTTGTACATATTTGTACAATATAAAGTCATTTTCTTGGTCATTTTTTCATTTTGACCTCAAAATTTGCCGCGCAAGCCTAATCCAATGCCTAATCAACTGTGCCTAACCGAGTGGGCTCTCCAGTTCCCTTCGTTAATTTAGAGACATCTGTAAAAGCATCCGATCTAAGTTTGAAGCAATCCTCCTTGTAGCTCCAGTGCGATCGATAATTAAAACTAAACCAAAGCAATCCCCGGTGGGATCAGATCTTATGCACTCACTTCTTACACCACCACCGCAATCCCGACCTCTCGGTATTTTAGAAAAATAAAAAATAAAAAAAATGTCTGGAGAGATCTTATCTTCATTCGGAGATTTTTATCCCATTCGATCTTTTTAAATCCTTTTCGAAATGATGAAACTGTTGGGGGGATTCTTTTTTACTGCGTTTCTACCAAGTTAATCACCCTCAGTCTTTAAAATTGATGCCAATTTGATGACTCTTTGGCCCCCGGTAATAATCCTATCCTTATGTTGGTTAATGTGGAGCGTGTTGTAATCGATACATACTGAAAAAGATGTTGTGGATAAAAGTTTAGAACGTTTGATGCGTTCAAATAATTTTGAACGTTCGGCTAAATATCCTCTTGCGACCGGGCGTCCCTATTTGGGGACATTTTTTTAAAACCCACCCACAAGCAATTAACACGTTAATTAGTCTCGAAATTGACCTTGTCCGATAGAAGAAGATCCAAATATTGTATCAGCTTTTGATTACATGCATCAGTCATTTATTTATATAAAAAAAATGAAGCTGAACGAGGGTCAATACGATATTAGAGTTCTTAAAAAAATAACATTTTTTTTTCAAACTTTTCAAAAAATTCTTTTTTAAGTTAATTCAAGCGGCATTTTGCATTAAAGACAATGTTAAAATAATCTGTTAAATACAAATAAGTGAAACGGCCTTTTGGTTGCATTTATAGCACAAAAAATGTGTATTTTTTAGAGTTGAAGGCGTGCCCTAAGTACTACAGTGGTGGAAATTGATTTATGAACTGACAGTTTTTTAACATTATTTCTTTATTAAATGCATTTTTATCGATTTAAATTTTATGTACTATACAGGCTTTGCATTATAAACTATACACGTAAATAAAATTTTATATAAATTCGTAAACAATTTATTTTCTTGACATTTTAGTTTTAGCATAGGGAAATTGATTTATGAACTTTTGCATTCAATCTCAATTAAAAATTGCTAAAACTATTTTTTGTCGCGAATGCTTCCTTGATTTTATTTTTCATAGACAACACAAAACTTTGGGTCAAGTTTTGGTCAAGAAATTTGCAGTTTTTAATGATTAAGTCCTTCTATTCCATAACCGATGCACACTTCATTGAAACCATACTCTATTTGAGTAAATTATTCAAACCAATTGATCTCAGACATTATTCTTGGGGTTTAAGTCATGGCTATTGGCAGGATGATCTAAATGAACAACACTTAGCTCATTAAACAGTCTTTAATTTCGTTTGAAATGTGGATACTTGCATTATCATGCATAAAAATCTAATCAAAAGCATAGTTTTGCAACGCAAAAATGAATTAAAGTATTTTCTAGAACTGATCTGCAATAAAGTGATGTTTGTTAACGATTCAGAAACATAACCTTGTTTCTTCGATCATAAGATATCGGGGCCCAAACCATCAAACTTCCACCACTAACATTTCTGCTGAAGACAGATTTTGGTTATTTCCGAAGATCCTTTCAATAACATTTTAAACCATCACGTCCATCCAAATTGAACTTTTTTCATCAGCAAATGTCACTTTTTCCCCTCTTTTTCCCTCCACCTCCACCAAATCAATTTTCATGTAGTTACGACTATATTTTAATAGCCTGTTCTTATGGTGAAGAGTAAGCTTTGGACCAGCCTTCATTTTGGAACATTTCAAGTTCGACGACGATATCAATATTTGTCCTACTCTTCTGGGAGTTACAGGAAGTGATTGTTCATAACAAATTCGTCCTGTAATGCACAAATGCTGACACAAATGGTAACTTTTTGGGATACCAGTCCAATAATCCTGCTTTTGTCCCTCGTCCCACGAGGGTTACACCTTTTTTAATGATGGTTTTTGCCGAAGTCAGAATGATTCTTTAAATATTTATGAATTATATTTGTTGATCTTTTAATTAATATGCTAAAGATTTGTTGCAATATTATATAAGGGTCATTTTTTACCTTTTTGGTTTCAGGCAGTCCCGCAAGCTTTCCTATTTAGTAAAATGGGAATAAAACAGATAAATTTCAACAAATTTGGCTTTAATCTTATTTATAAACACTGATAGTAAGCTCCCCTGAAGTTCAAATATAGAACTAGTTAAAATATTTGGTACCTGGGTTCAAAATAAAGTTGAGTTCATAATTCAATTTCCATCATTTGACATGCTTAAAAACTAAAATTAGATATATTTTTATTTAATATCATGTTTTGAAAAAAATTATGTGTGTAATACCTTTATTGTGCTTTGAATATCCAACACACAAAATTTGAATTGTTAGCACTTAATACAAAGCTATATCTGGTGAAAAGAATGATAGTTCATAAATCAATTTCCACCACTGTATTAAGCATACATTTTTTGAAAATGTCTTTGCAAAACATACTTTTACGCATAGTATGGTATGATATGGTATGATACATATAAATTCCAGCTTGTGTGCTTGTTCAGAGAACCGCTTATAAGCTTTCGTCATTTTACGCATATATTTGTATGAAAATTATGTTTTGTTACCTTGCATTATAGTTGCCCTATAACCAAGGTTTGATCTAGTAATACGCAGATTGAAGGTACAACAAATTTTGGAGGCTCCTTTACAAATGTTACATATGCCCATAATGATGGCACCAGTTGTCGGTGTATCAAATTTTTTCTTCTATTTTATCAGCTTTGTTATATCATAACTCAGACAAATCATGTCAGTTCAAAGTTTAAAAAAAAGCGAGACCCAAAAATTTTAACACGTTTATTGAAATTTTGGAGGTAAACAAAATTCTTCATAAAAGAAATTAAAATTTAGAGCCCTCTACAGTTGGGGGTGGGGGTGGGGCGGGATTATAAAATTGTGCATAAATTAGTTATTAAATTGTACATAAATAAGTTATAAAATTGCAAATAAAAATTCGTAGTTAAAAAAAGTTTTTAAGTGTATTGAATATCAACATATTTAAAAATATATATCCTAGGTTTTTTTTACCATCTCATTGTGTGGACAAAAATAAAATCTAGTTTATAGTATTTTATAATGGCCATAAAAAATACAGAAATAAAATGTAATTTTTTACAAAAAGTAATGTTGCAATTTGATTGTAGCAATTTTTAATTACAATAATAACCCCTAGAAGAAATTACACTTTTTGAAAAGAAAAAAACTGTTAATATATTACATAAGAAATACAAAAAAATAAGAAGTTATTAAAAAAAAGAACTTCCTTTAATTCAACTCAACGTAAAAATGTCTCAATTATATTTCACGACATTGTCACAAATTGACCCAGCAAACAAACATTACCTGTCAAACCATGGAGAAACCCATTAAAAAAAGATAAACTTCACTAGTTATGAGTTCGAAAATTCCATCTTTCCCTAGAACTCCAAGAGAAGCGAACACAAAAAAAGTAAAACGTCCATACGGAAGAAGTAGCTCTTTGGGTTGTTCCCAAAGAAGTGTATCGCAAGTTCTTTATAAATATTAGATACTAGGTGAACTTGCTAATTATAATTATGTACCATCTGCTCTTTTTCGCAATTTTTTTATTTTTCACTCTTTAAGTGGTATGCAGACGACTTGATGATCGAAGATTATGGGACGTTTTTGCAAACCCAAAATATTTTGTATTTTACTTTGCTTTTTTGCAAAACGGTACAAAGTATATTAATAGCGAAATTTCTTTGAAAAAGAAAAAAAAATCTATTTACAAAATGTGCAGAAAAGCACACATTTTTTAAGTATTCAAAATTGTGCTTTTAAAATTCAACAATTCATAAATTACTTGTTTTCTTATGAATTTAATATTTTCGATCTTCTTTCAACATAAAAAGAAGTTCTAAGCTGACTAAAATATCCGGTTTCCTTTTACTTTATTACTCACTGAAATTCTTTAAGAAAAAGCAAGTAGATTTGCTTCAGTAACTTACACCTAGCACAGCTTCTTTACAACTTTATACACCCTCAATTAATCGCCAAACAAAGCATTTAGTTACAATTTAAGCTTTTCCTTGTTTAGACAAACTTAATCTGAGATACTTTGCGAAAATCGGTGTCTGTTTTAACCAATTGCTTTTTAATCTGCTGTTTTGTCTCTGTTTCAAATTATCTTTGTGTCTCCTATAATTGGGAGTTTCTCTTGTATTTGCTACACAATAAAATAAATAACTGGATTGATTTAGTTTATTTTGAATTACCGTCGCACTAGAGCTACATAAGGGCTAGTGGCGAAGCGTCGCATTTTAGAGCCACAGTCAAGTGACTGCCATTGCCTGAGTAAGTTTGGTTTGGTTTGGTTTGAATTATCGTCGCACTAGAGCTACACGAGGGCTATAAAATTAATCACCCAACGTGGGGCTCGAACCCACGACCCCGAGATTAAGAGTCTCGTGCTCTACCGACTGAGCTAGCCGGGCTTATCCTGAGTAAGCATCCAACGCAACCCTTAAGGGCGACATCGTACGCAGCGTTAGGACTTTGAAGAATATTATACTTGCACTTCATCCACACGGGACATTATTCGTCGGACACTTTTGGCTACACGTGCCGTTTATAGGTCGGCAGTTATTTTGGCGATGCCCGGACCCTAACCTGGGACCTTCCGCATGCTAGGTGACTGCCTAACAGAGTGGGCTCCCCAGCCCCCATATTAATATTAAAATTTAAGCCTCTCGATAAACTTCTAAAATAAATTATTTAATGACTTGCCTTTTACTTGCATTCCCTCTACACAGGGTAATTCGACGGAATAAATAACTGGGCTAACCATTCACTCTTAAAACAAAAGAGTGAAATCCACTCCAGTTGGAGAAGTGCATTTTCGACACCCTAAAGGCATGCATATTTACTCAGACTGAGTTAAAATCAGTCTCGTTTGGAGTGATCCTGTCGGAGGTTTAACACACAAAGGGTCCACTCCAAAAGGAGAAGTGCATTTTCCAGTCCGGAGGATTGAAATCCACTCAGACTGAGTTAAATTCGGAGTGTTTGTTTTAAGAGTGTTGTTCATGAGGGCACAAGTCAACTGCACGGCTCATACAGTGGACAAAAATCTTCCAGTTCTTTTTAGAGAACTGTTATTTTACAATCCAATTTTCAGAATTTCTTGTTACAAAAATATTCAAGATTTTTTATAAATAAAAAGTCATTGTAATTAATGGAATTTAGGTTTGATAAAATGATTATGATTTCTAAGAAATATTAATTAATTTGAACACGTCCGCTTTTATGACGTTTTGAATCCTCCTACATGTGTCTCCTCCTTCATTGGATTAAAAGTGACGAATCATGTGAGATCGTGTGGTTTTTTACCGAAGTAAAGAAATGTTCAGTGCCGTTTTCATTAATATTTTGTTTTATTTGATCTTCGAAACATTGAAGAAGAATAAAAAAACAAAATAGTTAAATTCTAATTTTTTTGTTTCTTTCGTCATCTTAAAATGGAGATTAAAAACATGCGGATACTGTTTAAGCGAACAACGAATAAAAAGAACCATCTGTTCTTTTCTTCAGGCCAGTGCAGTTGATCAGTGCAGTCGACTAAATGCCGTTCATGAAACGGTTGCGGGAGAACACAATTGTCTTATCTTTATCATCTTAACCAGATGATTGGCTCAGGTGTGCTATGAAAAGATACGATTTCCCCGGGCTTCGCATCCTTTCTTTCTTTTTTCCTTCTTTTTTTTGTGCTCAGCTCTCGCAGTGGACATTAACTCAAGTTCTTTTCGAATCATGAGATGACAATAGTAGTCCACTTCGTCTTCCGAGCTCTTCTAGTGCAGTGTTGATGCCAACAGTTTTGAAGAATTTTCGACAACTTTTGTGTGATGGATTATGCTAGTTACACCGCGCATGGAACATTTGATATTAACTGAGTGGTGGAATGAATTCGATAATGGTGCAATGGACGTTAAATTAAGTTTTAAATAAGTTGCAATTTTGTGTTTGTTCTTAGCTAAAAACGATTGATTTTTTAATTTTTATTTTCTTTGAGATTGGAATTGCAATGGTTAGGATGAAACTGCTCTGTTGGAATTTGTTACAGGAATCGTTTGAATAAGAAAATCGTTCGATTGAATTTGGTGCAACTTAAAACCCTGCGCATCGTATTCCATTGAAGAAAAAGGCAATTTAAAATTCTTAACGAAACACTAAAAAACTTCTTAATAATATTCTTTTGTAAAAAAAATCTTATTTCGAACAGCAGTTTGGCGCACGACCATCCACCCTAGCACAAATAGTTGCGAACTATCCAATCGAGAAATTGACTCTCATCGCGGAAATCGCACGAAAAAGCTTCTCCTGCCGATGAAAATTGCCGATTACACGCTCTTGACATTCTTCGCGATGACTGTTCTTCTTCAGTTTTTCTTAAACTAACCGAAACTGAATCTATTGTGAAAATTCGTCAAGCGAGAGCCGATTTAAAAAAAAAAAAAAAAAAAAAGAACGTTCGGGACGAGTTTTTTTTCTGCTGTCGTCTTTGGGAATCGAAACTCCTCCAGGTGAAGTGTTTGTGTGTGTGTGTTCCAGTTCCTCTGGTAAACAGATTGTCGAAGATAATTCGAAGAAGATTGGTTTCATTCATGGTTTCAAGAGAGTGTGAGAATCAATCTTAGGACTAATGTCGGATTTATTTAAGGTAAATTGTTTGTGTGTATTGATGTTCCTTCTGTAAACAGATCGCTGAATGGAATTCGAAGATTGGTTTCATTCATTATTTTAAGAAGTGTGAGAACCAATTCTGATTTAAAATAACCGACATTGGATTTATTTTAAATGGAAAATTTCATTGTTTTGGATTAAGTTGTAGAAGATATTATTTGACTCGTAGATTTGGAATTAATCTTTCAATAAGCATTAGTTATTTGTTCCTTGGTTACGTTGCTGTTGAAGAAAAAAAAGTATTGCAAAAGAAATTTGAGATGAAAATTAGTGTAGAAAATGGAGAAAAATAGGAACTTGATTCGAAAATGTATTAGTTTATTGTACTTTAAAACAATTTAGAATCTTTTTAACAAACTAACGCAACTGACAACCATCTTTCATGGAAGTTGAATGGTTGGACTAAACATCAATCATTAAATAACTAATAACAATCAAAAATTTTAAACCTGAACTTCATCAACAGACGACTTCACCTACCTTTTTTGAGGTTCGTTCCCACTTCCTGGAACGAAGGGGGGTCGAAAAAAAAGACCACAAATTTGTTCCGACCCCTGTCACCTTCAAGGGGGTCATCCAAGTTTGTCGAGGGGTGGTCGCAAAAGTGACCCCTAGTGGTGAAAAGTGACCCTTCAAGTCAACAGATACAAACTTGAAAGGACTGTTCATGGTGTTTTACCTGCAAGGTCGCGCTCGTTCGCCATTGTTACCTGAGTGAAGGTTTTGACACGTGATTTTTATGAATAATAGGATTTTGTGATATATGAATGGCACTATGAATAACGGAATGGTGAGTACTACTTTTGACTTTTATATTTCCTCAGTTGTTTTGAATGTTTGTTTTTGGGTGTGATTAATGGTTTTGATTGGGTGACTGATGGATCGTTTTTGTTTGGGTTTAGTCATTTATATTTTCTTTGTACATGAGTAAAACAATGTCGAAAATTACAATGTATCTTCTTGTGTTGATAAAGCGACTATCGTCTTTACTTTAGAAATCTATGATGTGTTAATAACAGATTAAGTATTGCAGTTAAAATAAATTTTACGCTTAGCGCAATTCGATATTGCGGCATCAATGATAAATAGTTTGTCGAATTTTAAAGGGTTCTTAATTCTAGAGAAAAAAAATATTTATTTTGCTAAAAATTTAAATTTCTTTTTACATTTACATTGGGGTGGGGTCTGAACAGCATATTTGAAATATTGTTTTCAAACCCTTACTAATTACCGTTGTAATGAAGGAATATAATACGTTGTAATGATTTTTCGTTGAGTTTAGTTTTAAAAAAAAATATTAAATGACATGAATATATCTTGCGTTTGTTTACGTTTGACTTTCATTATATATTGACATTGTTGAATAAGGAATAAAAATAATAGTTTATATTACATTTTCATTTGCTTTTGTAATTTTATGGTGTGTGTGTGCTTTAAGAGGACTCCCTTGGAATTCCACATCTTGAAAATCGTAATGTTATTCCTATGGAAAACATTCGCAAGTCAATTACCGCCACAATTTTAATAAAAGGTTACTAGTTTTTGGTATCATTTTAAAGAACGAAAGGAGTAGATTTTGTAAAATTAATTTGTTTTGTGAAAATCACATATTTAGTATTTTTAATAATTTTTTTGAAGTAAGTAAAAAATGGAGTACGCATTAAGTTCTGACTTCAAAAAATTACTAAAAATACTAAATATGTGATTTTCACAAAACAAATTAATTTTACTAAATCTACTTCTTTCGTTCTTTAAAATGATCCCGAAAACTAGTAACCTTTTATTAAAATTGTGGCGGTAATTGACTTGCGAATGTTTTCCATAGGAATAACATTACGATTTTCAAGATGTGGAATTCCAAGGGAATCCTCTTAATGTGAGCATCTTTTAATATAACAGATGCCATATTTAATGAAGGATGCATTTTCCCCTTCCTTCTACATCCGTTAAATTAGGGAAACCCATCTTAACCCATATAAATTCCTCCTCCTCCTCTTCTTCTTCTTAAAGAAAAAAAAAACGGGCGAGAGGTGCCAAAAAAAAGAAATTGTACTATCATTTTCCTAAATATTTTAATAACAAATACCGAACAAAAAAATCATCTAATAGATTTTTAGTTTAAAAACGTGCTGTGTGATACTTTTGAAAATAAAAATATTTTTATTTTTTAGTCAATGAACGCATCATAGATTTGGTTTTGGTAGAATTTTCAAAGAATTGACTTTTTGAACCTAATTGTTATGCTATTAATACCCATTGACCAAAAGCAAGACAAGATACTTTTTTAAAAACCTTGTTAATTAATAAAAATAATGACGTATGGGGGAATCAAAACTGTATCCGAGTCTCCAAACCAACTCTCTGTGCTAATCCAATGAAAAAATTAGTTTTTTTTAAGCTACATTACTCCGGCTCTAATCGAATATTTTATAAACGGTCTATGATAAATGTAGCTAGATGACTGACAGGGTTCTTTAATTCCACTTTTTAATATTGGTTTGATAATTGTTTTTTTTATTTTTAATATATAATTTACAACAAATTTTCCAACTGCTCGTCAATGGGAGCGGTAGCCGGGTCCGCAAATCGAAGTATTCTCTCTGTGTAAATACAATGGGGGAAATGCTTTGATAAGTAATTTGATGCCAAATAACTTACTATCACATAACAAGTTGCCTGTAAATATATTCAATATAACCTTAGTATGGTATGGTATGGTGCATATATATTCCAGCTTGTGTGCTTGTTCAGAGAACCGCTTATAAGCTTTCGTCAAGTGGGACAGACAGAGTATTTACAAGCACAAGAGACACACAAAGAAAGGACAACACAAACACATAGACAAGTGACAACATGTATTGACGGACACAAACATCCATGCCTGACCGGGATTCGAACTCGAACCCAGCAGCACCAAAGGCTAGCATCCTTACGATTGCGCCACCGGGGCGACATAACCTAAATAATTTGCCTTAGAAAATTATTTTTTCCATCAATTATCACTTTGAGAATACTTAACACTGTGAGAATACTTTGGAGAACAATACCGCACTCCAACTTTTCCGCACATATTCTTTCTTGTGCCACCGTAAGTTTCTCAATACTTTTTAGTTTTTCCCTCTCCTCACTTTTTCCTTTCACCATCTGGTAGCGATAAGCTTGTAAAATTAAAACCACTTGTTCATATGAGTGACTTGAGGAAGCCATGCGGGTAATTTAGAATCGGTACCGAAAAGGACCCAGACTTTGGAACATAGTAATGTTCAAATGGATTTCTTTTAAGAGGGATCAGTCCCATATAGAGCTAGTGCATTAGTTTTGAAATCACAACTCCTGCAAAAGTATTGCTTTGACATGTTAGTCTTTTTTCCCTAGGTATGGGAATCAGCATAACTTCGAAATGAAACAAATTTGAAACGAAAATGTTATCTAGTTATTAAATTAGATATTTTTAAAGTTTTAAAAGGCCAAAAATATACAGCAGATGGTGATACTATTTTCAAACTCAATCAATTAATAATTAAATAACCGGATGATATTTCTCTTCAATTTTGTTTTAAATTGATGTTATTATGATTCCCATACCTGTTGGAAATGGATAACATATCAAAACTATTCTTTTGAAAAAGTTGTGATTTCCAAACTAATGCATTAGCTCTATGGGGTTGACAGCTCCTCTTCATTCTTACTTACCCAGAGAAAATTAGTTTTCTAGTTTTCACAGTGAGTTTATAACGTGCAACGTGAAAGGTATTATAATCGTTCGTTGAATGAACTACAAGTGTTTCATATAAAAGGGGATACTTAATTTAGAAAAAAAATATCAGATAAGGCTTTGTCAAAAATTTCATTAAAAATTGAATTTAAAGTATAATTAAAATTTAAAATATATATTTTTCTTAAATAACAAGGTTGACAATCTTGTTATTCAAATGGGGGGAAAAGCTTCATTTACATAAAATGATTGATTTGTTGAATCTGTATAGCTGGTTTATATCCTCGCCTATTCGCTGGTTGAAGTGAGAAGTGTTGAGTAGAGGGCGCTGCTAATCGGAAATTCGGCCTGTACCCCAGTGTACTTCCGGTCGTACCGTTGTTGTTGTAAAACAGCGTGCGTATGATCGGTTTCGGTTAAAGAAATTGCAGCTTCTCACCATTTAAAACGAGTAATTTATACAATTAAAAAAAGAGGGGAAGTTGATGTTTTATTCCACAATGTTCTATGCGATCTGGACGAATGATTTACTAAAAATTAGTGTATTTAGATTTCCCAAGATATGGTAAAACGAGCTGCATGGATTTCAGGGGTTCGTAGGGAAAACTGGACTCAATTGTAGGAAACTGGGCTCCAACTCAACTCAATTGTAGTTTGTAGTCAGTGTTGGGCAGATGGCAGATTTTAATTGCTAAAAGAATTAATGATTAACAATGTATTAATTGTTACACGTTACTACTGCAATTAATCAATTGTAATTGTGGAAAACTGTAATTAACAGTTAATCAATTGTAATTGCGGAAAACTGCAATTAACAATTAATTCATTGTTAATTACAGGAGTAACAATTACAATATACCCGACCAAGACCGACTACCCTCGTTCGACCAACCAAATCAACTTATTTTGTTTCAAAAGTTAATAGTTAGTTATATTTTTTTCATAAAGCAACTGAAAAAGTTATTTGCAATTAATTTAATTGCGGAAAATAAATTGTAGTAAATAATTAATAATTTAATTGCAAGGTGCAATTAAAAGTTCAATTGAATTAATTTAATTGCAATTACTTTTACAATTGATTAAATGAATGCCCAACACCGTTTGTAGTAAACACTTTATAGCAGGTAAGCATTATCTTTTTATTGTAATTGGCTAGATTAAATATATAATTATTTAAACGTCAATATCGATCATCAATCTGATCATGACAAGTTGGGGCGGGACACAAGGCTAAAAAAATACTGTAGTTTAATTAAAGTGAATTCTTGGTAATTTATAATGGCTCAAGTAACTTGAAATATTTTTCTGCACAATTAACAATTTTTCATATTGCCCACTAATATAAATTTACTCAAAGTTGTTTTGGGAGGCCTTTAAAATCATGGTCCAAAAAATAATCGCTCGTCATTTGCAATAGTTAAACGCCAACAACATAACAACAAACCACCGAAAACAACATCGAAAGTGATACACCGGAAGCTGGATGGGGTTATCCAATCAGGAGCGAGCTCGTATTTGTTTGCAAACTTCAACCACCGAATACCACACAGACATCATCCTTAATATTTTTAAGCGTGCATCTAATTTATATTAACTACACACAGCCAATACACGTCTCAAAATTTAAAACCATACGTGAACCATATTCTCACCCCTTTTGGTCCTGCTCCCGATCTAATAACCCTAACCTCCTGTTCCATCGGTATTCATTTTGGCCAATCAAAGGTTAGCAAACGAGGACGTCCTTACAAATGATGACTCGATCGTCTGCGCCTAGGGGCCCAGAATTCCTCGCGCGTCCACGATCAGCATACAAACAACACAACTCGGCTCTCTTTTCAGGATCTGCCGCCATTTGCTTCTTCCTATTTAACTGTCAAAGGGGATGCTCTTTATCGGTTGTTTTTGATGAACTGTTATTCTTCTAACCATCTTTTTTTAAATAATTAAATAGATTAGTGGATAATAAAAAGGGTTACCACTGAGAAACGTCCCATGAAGGATAACTGTTAACGGTAATTAAATATGAAACTATAAATGGTGAATGAATAACAATATTGAAAAATTTAACCATTTATAGAGTCATATTTAATTACCGTTAGCAGTTACCTGATTTAAAAAAAATTAAGCCGTCTAATGGCTCAACCGCCACCGACGGGCAGTGGCTAAAATAAAGTGAAAAATTTTAAGTATAATTTAATAAAGATGAAGGTTTTAGTCTTCGTTTTTCGCTTAGATTAAGCTTAAGTCTTCCAGAAATAAATTAAAGTACGTTTATCCTTTGAAATTTTCCCCCTAAATTGTTTTCTATTCAAAATTACCCCCCCCCCCCCTCTTTATAAAAGAAGGAATTAGAGTTCCGAAGAGTGCCGAAACTTTTCTGTAACAAATGTTCTCGAGAATTTTCCAAGACACTGGAAAGGAACACTCGTACAATTTATGCTGAAAATACACAAACTACGGAGGTTTACTTTATTTAGGTATTTTTCACATAAATTAATGTAGTTTTATTGACGGACTGGAGTTAATTCTACTTGAGGAAAGCCAGTTTCATTGTTCTAAAGCATTAGTTTTGAAATCCTGACTTCTGTGCAAATATCTCTCTGCCCTAGTCCTTTCTCACCAGATATTAGAATCGTCGTAACAGCAAAAACAAATTTGAAGGAAAAATAGTATCTGGTTATTTAATAGTTAACATTTGACGTTTTTAAGTATCCTTATATATGCTACAGGTGGAGACACTTTTCTTTTAGCTTTAGTTTGAATTATCATAGCACCAGAGCTACACGAGGGCTATTGGCGACGGACGTCGTATTTTAGAACCACAGTCAAGTGATGAGCCGAAACCGACTGGACTCCCCAGCCCCCGACACTTTGCTTAATTTTAATAATTTATAATTGAATTGCTTTAGGTGATGTATATATCCATCAGCTTCCATTCTTGAGCTACCTGCTCTCACGTGACATTGATAGCAATTAAAGCTCGAGAACGAATTTATTTTCTTTCAGCATTCCTGTTACCACTCAAGACATGAAGCATGCTCATTAAATAACCGGATATTTTGCATCAAATTTGTCTTATTTTATGACGCTTGTCATACCTGGTGAACAAATTTCTTCAAATCAAACCAATACTATACTCTACATAAATTAGGGTTTTAACCCTTTCAGTCCCAGGGATGCCATTTGGCATCATAATGTTTCAGAAATTAATTTTAAAAAATAATAGGGTAGACATCTATTGGGATTAATAAAAAAGATGTTCTCATAAATAGAAAAAAGTTTGAGTAATCGAACGGTGTTTTTTTTTATATCATAAATGGCTGGGACGGAGAAGTATGCCAGAAAAGCATTTCTAAAATGATGATACGAAATTGCCATTGGGACTGAAAGGGTTATAAAAGGAACTCAACAGGTAGAAAAATAAACTTCGTTATATTCTTCCACATCTGTCATCGTTTTGTTTGAGATTAACAAAGGCGGAAAGGATTGATCACCTGCAACTTTTTCAAAGAGGGGATTTCTTGTTCAAGAACAGATTATCAAAATGAAATATAATCACCGAAGGAATATTGTAATCAATTTTGTAATTTTGATTATTCGGATGAATAGATTACCTTTTCGATGTTAGGTATTCAGTTATTCGGCTGCAATTCCGCATTTTTTAGATTACTGAAGTTGCTATTTATGAGTGAAGTTTATTTGATTGATCTTTTGACTTTTGCATATTTGTAATTTTCTTAAGCTGTAATTGTGACGCGTAGATTTTGAAATACTGTAACTCAGTAGAAAAAGGTTACTTTTCTTGTGTTATAGCATTCGTTGATCAATAATTTTTTTTCTTCTGACGTATGCAATTTATTGCTGCAGAATGTAGCAATCATTTCATCTCCCTTTAAGCTTCAAATACTGAATATAAATTGTAATAATTTTCGAAGTGTTAAAAAAGACAGGAAATAGGATGGATTAACATAAATATTTACTTCCTATTTCGTTTTTTTAATCTTCCAACAACGTGTTCAGATATTTTGGGTATTTACTCGCAAAACTTTAAAATAACATCCCTTTGTTTCAAAGTGTCTGTCTTTTCGTGTCTAAGTGTTTCTAATAATTGATTAAATTTATTTTTAATTAAGTATTCACAAATTGGGTACTATTAATTTAATAAGTTATCATATGTAATTAACGATATGGACAATCACTTATAAAAAAATAATAAGGCCTTCAGTAAGCTCGAACGTACAATATTTCCATATGTTGAAACTTTTTCGTTGGGCTTTTAGGATGTGCAATCCATTTATAGGGTGGCTCTATACATATTCTATCATGGCTCTTTTATGCCCATCAAGTAGTATTTCATTTCAAAGAAGAGGTGTAAAAAGGAGCCAAAATAATAAACTAACTTAAATGTATACCTAATACTAGAAAATAAAAATCATAAACATTCTCGCAGATGTAAACACCTGATAATGCATCAAAATATTTGAACTTGGCTCCTTTATAATAACGTCAAGTCTCCTCTAATGGGGTGCTATCTAAAATACTTCTAAACAACACTACATTTCACTCCCAGAAGGCGCCAAATCACAGGTTACTCTTTTTAAAAGACTCGCCATTTACTCTAATGGGGAACTTAGAAGCGATTCCAGGGAAACGGATTCTTTGTTTATATTGAAGTTAGAGCCGCGGTGTATTATGGGGGACGGTCGGCCATCTTCGCTGATGAACTGCTAATGATATGGACCAGTCAAATGATATGATACTTTCAATGAGTGATTATTTTGCGGTATCGCTGTTCTACTTTGTGGGTTTGAGAACACTGTAACTAACAGTCGACTGATATTTTAATAATATTGGTTAAATTTTTAATAGAGGTTTTAAGAAATCGTTTAAATGTTATACTTAGTGGTTAACAGTGATATAATTACAATAGTATTTGTCTAAAAATTAAAGATTGATGAGTAAAATATAAACAATATTTTTTTTCTAATGGTGCTGTAACATTGTCGGTCAAGCCTTTGCAGACTCGGCATATTCCCTACACTGTAAAAAATTTGGATTGAATTTACTAACGATTACTTAGTAACTTTACAGGAAAACACCATTTACTAGAAAATCATCTGTAACCTAAAGAAACTACTGTAGCAATACTAAGAAATACTAAGTAAATTGATGTAACGCTTACAGCGCCACCTGGCTATCTTTTTGAGATATGCGTTTTCCCTTGTTGCATTGTTTTGTTTCTCGAAATTTGTTCGATCGGCCATCGGATTTAGCAAAAACTAACCGGTGATCGCATCCGTAAATTGAAAATGTACGAGACTAAGAGATAAAAGTCTGATTCGATATCGGTCAAAGGTGAAAATTCAATCAATGTACGTTTCATCGAAAAATTATGACTATTCGATATCACAACGATGAGAAACCGAAAAACGTGGGTTTTTTTTTATTTTAGCACATACATACAAATTGCGTTAAATTATTTCTAAAACTTCATATCCGAAAGCTTTATATCGATCAAGATTTTAACCTCATTATTTACAAGCAAATAATCTACATGTCCCGATGACCGCGTGGACAAGCGTGCTACTTCTCGTTGCAAGACGACCAAGCGGATCTTGAGGTTGCGAGATCGGTCCTCCGACCTGCTCCAGAAAAGTCGAAATAATACCTGACTAACAGAAAATTAGTGGCGCCCTCTTGATTAACATTTTTGAAACTGCTAGTTACTAAGGTTTTCCTAGTAAAGATACTACATAAGTGGATTGTATTGATTACTAGAATATATCTTGTAACGTTTACTGAAGTTTTTATAGTATGCTTGCAATTTAAATGGTTGTATTGGATACTAAGCTTTAATTAGTAATATATACACATATTTCTTATGTAACATTACTAAAAAAACTTATGGAAGCTGAGTTTCCTAGAGAATTCTTAGTAACCTTACAGATTTTTTTTAGAGTGTAGAACTGAGAGCCATTTTTTGTGGCACCATCTAGGCGACTCTCGCTACAAATTTGAGGCATAGAATTATAATGAATCTGGGCTCGCTGTAGATGTTAAAGTATGCCGATGGGCTTGGCAGTCTTGAGTGGCAACCAGGGCCTGTTCCTCCATAAGGCCCGTTAGACCCGGGCCTAAGGCCCCCAAATTTTAAAGGCTCCTAAATTTCAGTTTCTATTATGCTACACTCTTAAAACGAACTAGCGATTTTAACTCAGTCTGATTGATTTTCACTCCTCCAGTCTGGAAAATGCACTTCTCCATTTGTAGTGGATCCTTTGTGTGTTAAACCTCCGACAGGATCACTCCAAACGAGTGATTTTAACTCAGTCTGAGATAATATTCACTCCTTTCCAGTGTCGAAAATGCACTACTCCAACTAGAGTGGAATTCACTCTTTTGCTTTAAGAGTGTAAATGCTGTATATTGTCAAAATATGATTAAATTTTTTATAAAAAATCTGATATTCTACTTTGATTTTGCTCAATTTTGAATAAGAAATTGACCAAAAGGGACTGTTTTGATTGATGTTTGTATAAGGAAGCCTAAAAACTTTTAGCAAAAATGTGATACATAGGTCATATATATAGCATCATCATTACAGGAAATCATTCATTCAATTTCCCGTAAAGGGGCCCTCAAAATAGATTGTGTCTGTAGTCTGAGATTTCCTAGAACAGGCCCTGGGGCAACAGAAAGGTTGTATGTAAATAAATTCGTTCTTGAGCGTGATTGATTAGTGAATCAATGTCACTCGGAAACATAGCGCCAATCGAAGGAAAAGCATCAGGATAAAAGCTATAAGGAATTACGTCACCTGAAACAAGCTAATCTAACAATGTATATTTTAACCTAAATCAAAGAATTCTATAGTAGGGTAGAGACTGAACCTAAAGAAAAGCACCATGGAAAAACACGCAGACAATATTGGGTGGCGTTTGGCGTCTAATGGCCGAGTGGTTTGGAACGCAGGCCATAACGCTAGCAGTCCGCGCGCAGTAACGGGTGCGGGTTCGACTCCCACCTTTGCCTTGAGTGTGCTTTCTTTCTCAATATCAAAATTATAAATTAACTAGCTCTTTTGCCACTCTATTCGGGTTCCGTAGTGAGAGCCATGGCTGCCGATGGCAGCTCAGTACGAGTCGTTCCTCTACCCCACCATAGAACTCATTGACCTAAATATCAGTTACCATTTTATCAAACCACCACAACTAATATCATTGAGCTGTGGGTTCCAAGAAGAGATTTGTGGACAATGAGAAATTTTTTGGTGGTTTCGGGAAGGGGTTGGATGGTTAAATTGATTTGTTGGTGCCCTCAGGCTTATTGAATTTGTAGGCTGGGAGCTTTGACCTACGTATAAATGCCCTTTTTTTGCTAATGTTTTAGGGTGTATTGACACCCATAATTACCTACTTAGTTTATTACCATAATGATGTCTCCAGCTTGATGTCCCTTATTTTTGTTAATGATTATTTTTAATTTTTACCGATATAAGACATTAAAGGAGTATGATAAAGGTAGTTAACCTATTAATTATGATAAATCCGAATACGAAATGAATCCGGTTTTTATTTGTTGGAAATTACGTTATATTATACCTAAACCGACCTTAAGTTTGCAGTATACAAATGTTCTACGAGAAAAAGGGTAAATAGTTCTCATTTTTGAGTGCGAGAATCGAATACAAAAAGGTATTTCACATTCAATAAACAAATTGATTTGTTATTTCAAGACATAAATTTATTATTTTTATTAGTTAAGCTTCAGTTAGAGTGTTATTTTAATTATTTTTTTCCTTCGATTTTGACGTAACAGGGCGCACGAATATCAGGGTTGAAAGGAGCAGCCAATCAGAGTACGCGAAATAGCGGCGCCAGCCGGGTTGTTTACCAAGTTTCCTCCGCTCAGTACATTTCTCTGCTGCAAACTTAAGCTCGGTTTTGGTATAGAGCGCACAATGTTATTTAACCCTTTCAGTCCCAGTGATGCCATTTGACATCATCCGCGGCCTACTCAACTACTAAGGCCGAACGAAGAAGCTTTCCCAAACAAGCTGGGAGACGAAAATTTTGACGTCATAATTCCGAGTGATGCAGTTCCGAAGATGAAGAGAACCTGTCTCGATATCTGTTCGGAACCACTCGTTCACGGCTGACCACATTTTTAGGTTTCCGAATGCGTCCGAACTAGTTTCTCGTTTATCGGCACTGGGAACGGTGACGTCAAAATTTCCGCCTACGATGTTTGGGAGAGCTTCTCTTTCCTTGTTATTGAAGTTGGCGTGCATCATCATGTATATGATCATAATTAAAAATAAATAACAGTTCTGACATCTATTAAGATAAATAAGTACTATTTTGCAATAGAAAATTTTGAAGAATCGTATTATGTGTTTTTGATATTATAAATGCCAAAAAAAATATAAAATGATTATGCCAAATTGTCATTGGGACTAAAAGAGTTAATGGAATATACTTTAGACAGGAAAATAGTGTCCTGTTTGTAAAATATTGTATTGTCGATTAGTTACTTCTTCGCAATACAAAACTAATTTTCTTTATTAACTATATCACAAAACACAATTTTATCCATTGACTACGACTTTGAAAATAGCATTAACACCGTCAATACCAATAACACCGTTAACCCTTTCAGTCCCAGTGATGCCATTTGGCATCATCATTTTCAATATTTTTTTCAAAATTTTTATGTCCCGTTATGACATCCAAACACACATCATTCGTTTCTTCACACTTTGTTCTATCATACAATATTTTACATTAATCTCAATAGAAGTCAGAACTACTATTTTTTTTTATTTGGAAAATAGTCAACAAGCGTTTCTCCTGATTTTTGTTAAGTTCACTTCAGTTCCACATATTTAAAACACAATTTAAACTATTTCGGTTAAATTATTTCTTAAATTTTTTTTTAATAATATGGTCAGATACCTTAAAATATAAAACTCGAAGTGTTTTTAGGTAATATATATATTTTTATTTTGTTGTTTTCCACAGTTAAAAAATTTTGGCATTGTTTCAAAAACCATATAAAAATTTAAATGAATTTTTTTTTCTTATTGAATTCGTATATTTGACCTAAAATAAGCTTATTTTGTGAATATCAGATGTTTCTGTAGTGTAGTAAATTTTTGGGACTGAAAGGGTTAATACCATTACCACCGTCAATACTATTAACACCGTAAATACCATTAATACCGTGAATACCATTAACACCATGACTACCATTAATACCGTGAATGCCATTAACACATTCATTTCTGAATAAATTTGTAAAAATTGTGCGAATTTATATTTATATTACTTAAATATATAGAAGTCGTAGGCATTTCCAAAGCATCCTTAAAAGTTCTTAATCTTCTCACGGGGATGGCAAAACAAAATATCCCATAATTGGAAGACGAAAATTGTTCTCTCTATAATTTTTAAACCGCAAACCTTTCATTCCCTAACCAAGTGTGAGAAACCCAAAAGTACCACTTTTAAAACCAAGCTGGAATTTTTTTTGTACTCAGTACTTTTTAGAATTCCAAAGGGCAATTCCATGCAATCCTGTCTGTAGTGTAAGTCACGTTTGCAAAAAGTGATTATCACAACAACTGTAACGTTAAATGAAAAAAAAAAATGTGGAATAGTTGATCTTTACTTATTATAGCTAAATAATGCAAAGTACTTTATTTAATTTCATTTATTTTCTAAAATTAAACAAGTTGGTTTGGTACAGAATCTGTCACTTACACCGCTTCCACACAACATGTTACGCTCAACAGGAAATTCACTAATACCTCAAAAAGAAATTCGCCAAACAGGGCCTTTGGCTAGTTCTAATTCAAACTTTTATAAGCAAAAACTAATAATTTTCTTTAATCTTCTTTTGCAGATTTGAAAATTAATCTATATCGTTTGCTAATTTTTTTGAACTTGGAAGAATAATGATGATTTTTTTAATATCTTTTTGCAGTCACAAGTTTACATTTCGAAAAATAAATTGGTAAAATTGTTGCTTTAAAAATAAAAGCGAAAATTTGCATATTTTTATGCAAATCTAGAATTTTTTATGCATCTTTCTCCCCAAAAATATAACGAACCATCAAAATAACTTTATTGTGCTATTACAACAATCCAAATTGAATTATTACTCGAAAATAAATATTTTTTTCAAGTATTTTATTTTTATTTTAAATAAAGTTTCTGTAAGGTTGATGTCATGGCAACAGTGAAAATATTGAATAAAAATGGAATTCGCATGTTATTTCAATGTAGATTAAATTTTTAGTTATTTAAATTTTTAATAAACTTCTAATTTAAATTTTTTAATGAAATTTGGAATGTAGCCTAAACTGATTGTTTGCTTCAAAATAACGTATCCCACTTGTTTGTGAGACTTGTTGTTCGTTGTGTGAAAGTGGGTGACGGACGGACAGACAGACAGACAGAACGATTATAAAACCTTCCACTTTTTACGTTATAAACGTAGTGTGGAAGCTAAAAGCTTTTAATTTCCTCTTAAATCGTGACTACAGTTACATGGAATTAGCCGAAACTTATTACCATACTTTCTCACGATAACTGCCATACCTTCCCTGTATTGTCTTGCCTTTCAATTGGTGCGTTTACATGAGCCATCGAATCCATGGATTGAAGAGCAAACTCAGCAATGTTTCCCTCTGGGGATTTTCTCCCAGGCAGAACCGGAATTGCAGTGTTCATTAAAGGGTTCCGAAAACCCTCCAATGAAGGAGGGTTTGATGTTTCATACCATGGATTCGGCCACAGACTATCATTTGGGTTAGAAATCCTGCTCGACTTCTTTTTCCCCCTAAGAGGGATTTTGGCATTCCATGGCTCATTCGATGGCTCATGTAAACGCTCCTAATGTAACATTTTAAACCACCCTTTCTTCGACCAGGTGTTTACTGATAAAAAAAAAAAACGTCAATACATTGTTTCATTACGGACTGCAAAAGCTTTCTTTGACCATTTTGGAGTACTTGACTCAACTCAATGCCTTCCTATTCTATCAGGTGCAAGAAGAAGGGGAAAGGAATGTTTGCTCTCCCCGCCCATTCTCCAATTGTCTCTTTTATAGCCCCCCTCTCCCATTATATACCTGGACATTTCCCAAAACCCGGCGCCAACTCTTAGCCCCCCCCCCCCCCCCCCCCCTTGTATTTTCTTCAAAGCTGTCCAGAAAGAAGTTGGTCTAATGACTATTGCAAAATAAGAAAAAATACTTTCTCAGGTAAAACATCTATTTGATGTTTGCCGTCGTCGCGTTTATTGTGTCGAAGTTGACTTTTTTTTTGGGGGGGGGGGGCTTTTAGTGTTTAGTACTTTTATGGGTTGTTTATCAGTGGAGGTGTTTTTCGGATTAAAGTGTTACTGGGATGTAGTTATGGTGAGTTTTTATTGATTTTGGTGGGACTGTTGGTTTCTTTTATTATTTTTTTGCCTTTAATGTTAGCCGATTTATTGCGCCTGTTTCTGCGATTCTACCGTATTTTATATGCTTGCTACTTAGTGTAATTTTTACGTTGTTTTTCATTTACGACGCATAAAATTTTATCCTTTCAGTGGTGTATTTTTATTACTTATTTCGTTTTACAAAAATACTTTACATAGGAGTTAAGTAAAGCAAATATACAAACATTATTTTGGTTTTTACCAATAAAAGACTTACACAAAGATAACAGGAAATTTATACAATTAAGTTTGTAATAAATTTATGTGAATATTATCTGATTCCTCTACCTATTATGCGCCGATGTATGCTATGTTCTATCTTTAGAATGGGTATTTAATGTAAATCAAAAAGATTAAATAGGCATGTGTATTTCTTTTTATATGATATAATAAAAAATTAGGTTTTTTATTTTATAACAAGTTTTATCAGTTATTTTGTTCGTGTATGCTGTTTAATTATTCACTAACCATAGTTTTGGAATAAAAAAAATCTCTTCCGGGTATTCCTCTTAATAGGAAACAATAAAATTAAACGACTCATGTTATACTAATGTTTGAAAACTAGATAAAATTTGCATGTACTCAATTAAAAGATAGGCTAAAAATTTAAATCGCAATTTATTTTTGACATCGAGCAGTTTACAAAATGTACAAATGTTCAATGGCCCTCGTGTAGCTCGAGTGCTACGATAATTCAAACCTAACTACCTACAAAATGTTCAGACTTGTTTAATACTTCTGTAATGCATTCTCTTCCACACAATACATCTTAATACATTCTTACATATGCAAAATTTATTGATCGGTATCGGTGATAACATTTTTGTCACTTGCAGTGAGTTGGATGCAATCATCTTCTCTGTTTAATCGCTGTCTGATTAAATTGTTCAGTAAACTCGTATTTCAATTGCTGCAAAACAAACATTTACAACACTATGATGCAAACAAAATCCGCATAACGTGCCGTAAATTTGCAGATTTTTTTTCAGTATACAAGGTGGTTATAAAATAACGCTCCCTATTCGGAGTGGTCTGTAGCTTGAATGAATAATCCAAATGCATCAAAAATTGAGACACTTGCTATTCAAGAAGGGGGAAAAAGAATGGAATCATAAAAAAGACAGAATCATAAAGAATAATCATAAAAAACAAACTCGTCTTTTGACCAGAATCTAAATTACGAGGCGTCGTCAATTATGGCCAATTACTGCCAACACAGCTAATTACGCCTCGTAATTTAGAACCCTGGTCAAGAGACGAGTTTCTTTATTACGAAAAAGAATGGAATTATAACACAGAAACTCGTCTCTTGACCAAGGTTATAATTACGATGAGTAGCCAATTATGCCTAATAACGGCCAACACATCCAATTACGCCTCGTAATTTAGAACCCTGGTCAAGTGACGAGTTTGCTTTTCATGATTCCATTCTTTTTCCCCCTTCTTGATTAGTAAGTGTCTCAATTTTTTGATGCATTTGGATTATTCATTCAAGCTACAGACCACTCCGAATAGGGAGCGTTATTTTATAACCACCCTGTATATCGTGATTTAACTTAAACCATAGAAACCCTTTTTTGAAAAATCTCAGATGCCAACTTTCAGGGATTAGAAAGTTATTTTTAAAAAGTAACTCTGTTGCAGTTGCATAATATGAAAGGTAACTCTGTTGCAGTTGCTTAATATAAAAAGTAACTAATTACAGTTACTTTTAGAAATCTCAAGTTATAAGAAATTTTTAAATCTAATCTTTTTATAGTTTTTTCAAGAGAACTGCAGTTAAATAAATAGTTACGATAAATCGCGAAAATTCAACGCTGTTAAATTTAAATTAGAAATAATAAATTTTAAGTCGACCGCGAAACTGCGGAAAATATCCGTCAAGAGCAACGTAAGAAGTAACGATTTTTTTCGTTACTTCGTTACCACTAAAAGGAACTAAGTTACTTTCGGAAAAATCTAACAGTGTTACTCTTCGTTGCCCAATAAAAGTAACTGTTACAAGTTACGCGTTACTACGTGTAATACATATTTAAATTAGGCAACCTTTCTAACAATTGGCAACACCATCTGAACATCACCATGGCAACATCATCCTCATAGAAGAACGATATTTTCAGAATTCTTAAGTATTTAGTAAAATTGTTTCTTAATTTACATTACTCTACGATCCCTGAAAATTTGAAAGCAATTTGATAAATAAAAACCCTCTTAGGAACATAATTTTGGGAGATGCACTTCTTTTGAATTCAACCCTTGTGGTGCGCACATATTTGTTTTTTCAAATTCTAAACACTCTCAAAAATGAATGCTCAAAAACGACGAAACTTTCCTTAATTTTGACGATTCCATTACTGACAAATGCTCTGAATTTTCATTTCCTCAAAGTGAGGAAATTTGAATCGTTATTTTTATGAGGATTTGAATGTCGTCTAATCTTAAGAAATATTTCGTCATTTTTGAGCATGTGAGTACAACAATGAGATCCAGTTTCCCCAAATTGAAGATACAGAATCGTCAAATCACGATCGTAAAAGTGAGGATTCGCGTTTACTCAAAAGTCCCGTGATAGTTTGACGAAACAATACTCAAAATTAACGAAATGAGGCTTGAGGATTCATGAATCGTCAAACATGAAAGTGTTATTTCTTACAGTGCTGATTTTTGTGAGAGCGCTATCAACCCTTTCACTTCTCACCTGAAAGACTATTATCCCTCGTTTTCCACTTGTTTCCAACAAAGGCCCCCTCTCCACACCATCCCCTAAAAACGCCGTTTTTCCCACATTCAAACTGTCCCTAAACTCTTCTGAGAACCTACTATTAGCCCCCAAAACCCGGTGTCTTTCAAGTGATGGGTAAGCTTTCTGCACAAAAGACACACTTCGATTTATGACTTTCTGGCTTGCTAAAGACGACAATGGGCAAGCACCAAACATCTAAACACGGGCATCGGTTGACATCAAAAGTGTCCCCTCCTTTGTACCATCTGCAAATACCTTTTTCTGGTACCTGAGTCCGTAACCTTCTGGTCCTTTTGTCACCAAGGAGCCACGGTGTCTGGATGTCTTTAGTTTCTGGATGTCATTTCAGTGTACCACATTGGATTTTAGGAGTTGCACGTGGATATTTGTAGTCGGTGTTTTGTGAGTTAGCTGGATAGACACAGGGCATGGCAAGGTGTTGATATTCTTCGGATAACGGATATAAGGTTAGTTAGTTATTTTTACTAAAAATAATTCGTCAAATAATTTTTTTATGTCTATAATCTTGTAATCTAAGATGAACCTTTACACCCACTGTGATCTCTTTATATTGCACTTTTTTCAACAGAAATTTGTTAGCCTTTTAAGTTTTTCAAGCAAACATATTTTTATTTTATTTTTATTTTTGACACTACAAATAATTTGTTTCACCAAAAAAAAATAATATTAATTTTTTTAACGTCAATGAATTTTTTTGAGTGCATTTAAACTAAAATTTGAATTCATCTATCGATTTAAATATTAAATATAGGTCGTTTAATATTGTTTCTTGATTTAAATTGTAAAAGAAAAAAATTAAGCTGAAGGAATTTTTTAATTACTTAAAAAAAATGCATTTTCAAAGAATTCATATTGTTTCACTTATTAATTTATTTTCTTGTATAAATTCTGCTTTAATTATTAAAAAAAGAGCATCGCAACTCTAAACATACTTAGATGTCAAACTCTTAATTGTGAAAATGAATAATGGGTAGTTTCAATGCAGGATGAACAAGTTCGAAAAATAACTAAATTACCTACTTTCTTGTTACTTAATACTCACTGAAATTTTTATAGAAAAAAAAAGGGCAGGTTTCTAAAATTAACAGTCATCTCTAGAACCTCTGCTACATAAGATTTACACATAAAAAAAACCAAATTAAATAAGAAAAAATAGTTTAAAATATCTTAATTACATAAAATTAGGTAAGCATATCATATGACTAACAAACCATTCAATAATAATTGAATCGGTGAGTGCAGAAACAACGTCAGTCACAAATTTCAAATTTTTCAGGAGGGAGAAAAAACGCAATAACTCCTCCTTTATTTCTGCACTAAACACTCGAAACAAACGTCTCCTGTGTATTTACGGAACTACTCAACAGACTAACGTAGTTTTTGCACCCAACACGTATTTTGCCTTTCTACGCTTATTTTCATTGAGAACGAGTTTTTGGATATTTTTTTGGCTGAAGTGGTTTCTGCACTCACCGATTCAATTGTCCAAAGTCCCTTAATTCGAAGTCTAAAAGCTGTCGATAGGTATTCCATTGACCTCCGAATTAGAGCACCTGAGCTCGTGATTGGCTCCGTATGCAAATGGGATCCCGTTCCGAGAAATCCGGTAATCGTCCCTCGAATCGTGACGATTGTATCTAAATAGACGAACTTCAAAAAGCAGATTAGACGACATCGATCATTTAATAGTGTCAGTGATGGAAGGATCCATTGGCGGAACGCTGACGATAGGGTTTTGATGATACAATATAAGTGGAATGGATGTTGCCATGGCCCATGTATCAAAGTGGAATGTTTTTTGGTACGTAATTGGCACAATTAGTTCCTTGCATATACCGGGTGGTTATAAAATAACGATCGCTATTCGGAGAGGTCTGTAGCTTGAGTGAATAATCCGAATGCAACAAACTTCGATACACTTACTAATCAAGAAGGGGGCAGGGGGAGGGGGGGGGATAATGGAATCATAAAAATAAATACAAACCCGTCTCTTTAGCAGAGTTCTAAATTACGAGGCGTACTTGGCTGCTTTGGCCGTAATTGGCCATAATTGACTACACCTCGTAATTTAGAACCCTGGTCAAGTGACGAGTTTCTCTTTATGATAACATTCTTTTTCGAAAAACAAACTCCAAATTAAGGCCAAAACAGCCAATTACGCCTCGTAATTTAGAACCCTGGTCAAGGGACGAGTTTTTTTATGATTATTTTTTAGGATTTTATCTTTTTTATGATTCCATTCTTTTTTTACCCTTCTTGATTAGTAAATGTCTCGATGTTTGATGCATTTGGATTATTCATTCAAGCTACAGACCACTCCGAATAGCGAGCGCTATTTTATAACCACCGTATATTTCGGTTGATCGTCCAGTTAAGAACAAATGACTTCGTAATGGCCATGCTTCATGTCATGAGTGGCAACAGTTTCAGCGGTATTGCTTTCATTTTTGTTTCTTCTGGAATTTCCATTTGTTTTGAACAATACAATATTTTCTTACTTTTCCAAAACGAATGTTTTGTGCTATCTTTTCTTTAAGTAGAACTTAGATTTTCCCTGTTCGTGTCACCTCGTTAAATTGCTGTTACACAATTTTGCTTAATTTCTCCGCATAATACAAAATGTCATCTTTTAAAACCGATAAAGTTCAATAAATAGCAAGAATAAAAACAAGTTGTACGTTCAGAACTCTTTCCCTACGCCTTACTCTAATAACCCGCAACGCAGTTCCTTCCAGCCTTATTTTTGTCTGTTCATCAGTCACAATTGATTCCTCAATCGAGGCTCTGAAATTTGTTTCATTCAGCATTTCTGTTGCCACTCAAGATATGCAACAAGCCCATTGCGACGTGAACTCAACCAATACATACTTTCAACTGCACTGTTGATGAATACCCAGACATTTGTTAGAGCATGTACTTTTTTTCTGCACCGTCAACATTATCATTCAGTCGCCATGGTATCAAATTTTACAAATTCTGAATTTTAATTTAATTTAATACCAATGCAATGCTTTCTTATACGTGCAGACATACAGTGCTGTTGGTGAATACCCAGACATTTGTTAGAGCATGTACTTTTTTTCTGCACCGTCAACATTATCATTCAGTCGCCATGGTATCAAATTTACAAATTCTGAATTTTAATTTAAATCTAATACCAATGCATACTTTCAATACGTGCAGACATACAGTGCTGTTGGTGAATACCCAGACATTTTTAGAGCATGTACTTTTTTTCTGCACCGTTTATCATTCAGTCGCCATGGTATCAAATTTACAAATTCTGAATTTTAATTTAAATCTAATACCAATGCATACTTTCAATACGTGCAGACATACAGTGCTGTTGGTGAATACCCAGACATTTGTTAGATCATGCTTTTTTTTCCAGCATGGTTTATCACACAGTCGCCATCATATCAAATTTTCAAATTCTGAATTGAATAGCTTTTAATTTAAATCTAATACCAATACATACTCTCAATACGTGCAGACATACGGTGCTGTTGGTGAATACCCAGACATTTGTTAGAGCATGTACTTTTTTTCTGCACCGTTTATCATACAGTCGCCATGGTATCAAATTTACAAATTCTGAATTTTAATTTAAATCTAATACCAATGCATACTTTCAATACGTGCAGACATACAGTGCTGTTGGTGAATACCCAGACATTTGTTAGAGCATGTACTTTTTTTCTGCACCGTTTATCATACAGTCGCCATGGTATCAAATTTACAAATTCTGAATTTTAATTTAAATCTAATACCAATGCATACTTTCAATACGTGCAGACATACAGTGCTGTTGGTGAATACCCAGACATTTGTTAGATCATGCTTTTTTTCCAGCATGGTTTATCACACAGTCGCCATCATATCAAATTTTCAAATTCTGAATTGAATAGCTTTTAATTTAAATCTAATACCAATACATACTCTCAATACGTGCAGACATACGGTGCTGTTGGTGAATACCCAGACATTTGTTAGAGCATGTACTTTTTTTCTGCACCGTTTATCATACAGTCGCCATGGTATCAAATTTACAAATTCTGAATTTTAATTTAAATCTAATACCAATGCATACTTTCAATACGTGCAGACATACAGTGCTGTTGGTGAATACCCAGACATTTGTTAAAGCATGTACTTTTTTTCTGCACCGTTTATCATACAGTCGCCATGGTATCAAACTTACAAATTCTGAATTTTAATTTAAATCTAATACCAATGCATACTTTCAATACGTGCAGACATACAGTGCTGTTGGTGAATACCCAGACATTTGTTAGATCATGCTTTTTTTCCAGCGTGGTTTATCACACAGTCGCCATCATATCAAATTTTCAAATTCTGAATTGAATAGCTTTTAATTTAAATCTAATACCAATACATACTCTCAATACGTGCAGACATACGGTGCTGTTGGTGAATACCCAGACATTTGTTAGAGCATGTACTTTTTTTCTGCACCGTTTATCATACAGTCGCCATGGTATCAAATTTACAAATTCCGAATTTTAATTTAAATCTAATACTAATACATACTTTCAATACGTTCATACATACAGTGCTGTTGGAGAATACCCAGACATTTGTTAGAGCATGCACTTTTTTTCTGCACCGTTTATCACACAGTCGCCATGGTTAAAATTTACAAATTCTGAATTGAATAGCCTTTAATTTAAATCTAATAAATGATCGAAAAATACTCTTCAGCACTAGTGTGACGAAAGGCAACCATCATTCCATTCATTGAACGAAATTTAAAGAAGTGTTCCGGCGCTTGCCATCCATAAAAACGCATCTTTTGTCCGTTTTAATGACTTTTAAAATTGCTTCAGATTAAAATAATTTCCTAGCCATTCAAAGCTCGGAATTCCTATTATAACATCTTTACACTCCTGTCATGCCTTATAACTCACCTTTCAAAACTTCAATAATTTTAATTCAATGCATGTCCCAAAGCAGTAATTCAATCTGTTATTTTTCAAAAGGACCTTTTCGAGGCATCACATTGTATAATATTATGCGATTTATATGTAATTTGGAGCTGCGGAATCTCTCCACATATGCACAGTGGACGCAAATGTTGTTCGCACGTCCTCAGATATGACGTTAATGTCAATGTCATGGACTTTTATGAAAAGACGTCTTTTTTTTTGTTCGGTAGCCCTCAAAAGAATGTTTTATGGACTTTTTTTTGATAAGGTGTCAGAGGTTGACGGTCGAGATTCTTTGCTCAGAGTCGCGGAATAAGAAATTGAAAAGTGGCATCTCGCCCCATTGATTTAACATTGCTGATGCACCACTTTTTTTGTATTCACTGTGTTCAGTTAAGTCATTGTTGTGCGCGTATTTTTTTTAAAGATGCTTTAGACATCCTAAATCAAGATTCAGAGGATAAACTCCTCACTAAAAGTTTAATATTTAAAAAGATAGTAATAATAAGACCAATCGTGTTAGTGTTTAGTTAATTGTTTGATAGTGATAGTGTTTAAAAATAATAATTAATATCTAACTACACTTCTCTGCTTTAATAAGACTAATAAATAATTGTTGACATTGCTGATATACCACTTTTGTTGCATTCACTGTGCTCAGGTTAAGTATTTTTTAAAAATGCTTTAGACATCTTAAATCCATATTTAGAGGATCAACTCCTAACTAAAAGTTTAATTTTTTAATAGATAGTAATAATAAGACCAATCGTGTTAGTGTTTAGTTTATTGTTTGATAGTGATAGTGTTTAAAAAGAATAATTAATAACAAACTACACTTCTATTCTTTAATAAAACTAATAAGTAATTGTCGACGTTGCTGATGCACCACTTTTCTTACGTTGAGGTTAAGTTTTGACTGTGAACGTTAGCATTTTGTTAAGATGTTTTAAACATCCTGAACTAACATTTAAAGGATTAACTCTAAACTAAGATGTTCATTTTATTTAAAGACTGTATTCATATCTCTTTAAGTTTTTAATAAGATAAATCGCCTTTATATGCGTAAGTTACGAAGACACCGTTTTACATTTTTGTTAATCCTAGAAAACGCGATACTACATGATTTTATTTGTAAATAATTTAGAAAGAAAGTTAAAATATTTCTTGAGTACTTCTGATTTTAGCTTCCACGCTACGTTTATAACGTGAAAAGTGGAAGGTATTATAATCGTTCTGCCCGTCAGTCACTTTGATAGCCCAAACTACAACGAACAAGTGTGATACATCAAAAAATTCAGCGGATCGAAAATAGAATACATTGAAAATTTCAGAAACAATTCGAATCCGAAGTACTTCAATTATTTAAAAAACTGCACTTAAATCACCATTGCCATTCGCAACAATCCTAATTAGTTTAGATCAAGATGCACAGTTGCAGAGCAGACCACGATCGATTTCGATCTATTTTACCACGACGGCATTTTTTTCTAATGTATATAAATCATTAAATTAGGCCACGGGGAAGAATGAAATTAACCTCTTCCACACACACACACCAAAAACCATCTCCGGAACCAAATCTAGCTAAAAGATCGGAACCTTACTTCTTAGATACCTAAGAAGAAAAAAATGAAGGTAGCTCCTTCATCTTTGCAATGATTAATGAACATCCAGTCATATTCTTCACGGTTATTCCTTTTAAGAAAGAGAAAAAAAACGTAATATTCAATACCCAGCGCTAATATGTTGTTGCGACACTGCTCGCCATTAATGGACCAAATTAGCGATCCGCTAGGCGTCAAGCTTTCTATCCCAGCTTTTTGTTTGGCGATATTAATAACTTTTTAGGAAATATGGGCGGAAAGGGATGATATTTATGGGGTCCTAATGGTTCTTCCGCAAGACCTCGTGAGGTTTTGTCTTGATTTCTGTTTCTTCGAGATAGTTTTTGAGATAATGGAATGGAACTTGAGATTCAATTGGAGAAGGAGATATTCCTTCGCTTTACGGGAGGTACATCTGAGTAATATCGGAAGTTGGTATCTATCTTGATGAATTTTTCTGGAATGATGATTATTTTTACTTTTTTTTAGGGGTACTGGTTGATTCTTAGGAAATGTTTTAGAAATGATGTTTTGCAATAATTTTGGAAAGGCCTTAGTTCCGCTGTTCCCTACCTTAAATTCCTAAGACTTTATCGATTCTAAGATTAATAGTTTTTCGCGGTCCTCTTTTTTTTGTTGTTGTTTCACTCGTTCTAAAAGTAAATATGTCGAGATAATTATGAAAAACAGTGGAAAAGGTCCTCCAGTAACGATGAAATGTTAATCAATTAAAACAATTTGGCACAGTTTTCTATTAAAAAAAACGTGCTACAATTAATGGAATTTATACATAAACTGCAAGTGTCAAACACATAAATGTGCAATTCTATTGCACAATATCATATGGTATAATGTCGAAATTTATCTCTTTATACCATTCTCATGCAGCAAAATCAAGGTGATCACACTATATAGTTGGTACTATTTTATATAATTTCAAATACTTGCAGTTTGTTTTTGGATTTCTTTTATGACTTTAATGAAAATACATAATTTTAAGTTTTGCGGAAAAATGTGTATACATTACATAAAAAAGTTTGCATAGCGAATTTTCTATTGTTAAGTTCAGGTTACTTGAGCTACACTTGCGCTATAGGATACAGCTGTCATAATTTAAAACCACAGTCAAGTCACGAGCCGACACCTGAGATAGCATCCAATGTAACCTTTTTATGGGCGAAATCTACAACACGAGGTGTTATTATTCCATTTTTGGCTGCAAAGGCCGTTTATAGGTCGGCAGGTAATTTGGCAATGCCCGAGTCCGGATCTGGAATGAATTTTCTTTTCTATCAAACCTTCAATACATGAAATCTCTTAAAAAATTTACGCGACATTTTCTTGAGCTGGGAACGACGACTGAATTAAACATCAACGGTCAATTAAAACAAACCATCGACTCCTGTTCGGAACATTCATCACCGCTTGCCCAAAATCCCTTCTTGAACATTAAAGAAGGACCCTTTATAATTGTGCAATAAAATTAGCAACTGCAGTTTCGCAATACACGAAAAAATAAATATCTAGAGACCTGCTATCACATCTAGTTATTAACTCCGAGAAGCGAATGACACAGCCATAACTCATATAAAAGAAAAACTGGCCACAACCGCAAATTATCGCTGCTGCTTGTATTATTATGAGGGCATTCTGATGTTGACCCATTGGTTATCTTTTATAAAGGGATTAGAAGCGAAATTGGCTTTTTGGTCGCGATTTTTAATAGATTTACTGTTGTTGGAATGGGGCGACCTTATGTGGTGTTTTTAAGCAGGGTTAGTCACAGTGGCATAGCACAACATGATTAAAACATGATGTTATCATTAATTTTGTATTAATGCACCCGTTTAAAGGATAATAATTCATTAATCAACCAAAATGACGCTGCCGTTTTTTTTTTGGAAAGTTTGTTGTTGTTTGTGTCAAATGCTATAATGATAGAGAACAACTGGTAATTACTTACATACTTACTACTGAAATATATTTTAGTTTATGAATTTAATCTCGACATTTTTAGGAGTCATTACACTGTGCTTAGTATCATCGTTGAATTTGTCACAAAAAAAATCGAAACTTGAAATGTTGGAAAGTGGTTACGACTCCATTTTTAAAGAAAATATATTTTCATCCTAATTGTTTGTAACTAATATATTGTTGCCACGGTCCTTGAAAACCTTGAATAGTGCTTGAGAAAACACATCGATGTTCTAGGTCTTGAAAGTGCTTGAAAAACACTATTAACCTTGAAAAGTCCTTAATATTTCGTCAAATATTTACAGAAGTCTTCAAATTTTAATTGTGTCATCAAATAAAAACAGAAGTCTTCAAACGTCGTCTTCTAAGGCTGTTGCAAATGTTAATTTTTGGCTTCATTAAAAACACTTTTTCAATGCGAATCGGTTCCTATTTTACTTTTTGATTTATTATTTATGTATAATCCAAGAAGGTAGAGCACATGATTTTAGATGAATTGTTTAATAACTAAATGGTCATTTTATGTAATATTTCAACAAACATAAAAGCATACTTCTATTTATTATGTCCCCTTGATGCCACTGTCTTACATTCTGCCATTCTCCAACTAGATTATGAAACCAAATCAGTGGGGAGACTTTCTAGCTCACAGACAGCAGTATTCTTGTTGCGAATACTACGACGGATCAGCAGTTAAGTCAGAAAGAGGCTCTTCCCCAGAGGTAAAACCCATTTCTCACATTGTTGAAACAAACATTTTTTTTATGAATTGTAAAAACAAATTTACTACTGAAGTTATTTCACCTAGACAACAGATTATTTACTTTTCAGTAGCGAAATTATTTTCAGACATCTGATGAGTATTACCATACATCAGACTATTCACTTTTACAGTAAAAAAAATCATACCACATATCTATTTTACTTGGGAAATATCAGAGTATATTAAACATGTTCTGTAAGTATAGTATTGAAAAAAGTCGCAATTGTTCAAATAAACAATTGTTCAACTTTATATGTTTAAAAAAAATCATGAGGTTTATTTTCTAACAATAATTAACTTAAAATATCTTAATGTAAATCTCACCTTTGACCTTTTCATTGATGAAAGTTTACGGTTTATTCTATATTAAAATATTTTTAGAACAGCTTATGTTTAAATTATGTAAATAGTTTTTTAGCAGTGCCAAAACAATCCTTTTCAAAAGAATTCTACAGTGGAGAAAGTATAAAATCAACTTTCCAAATAATGAATAATGGTTACTTCGAAGAATTTGGTATAACAATTGAATTATGCTAAATCTTTTATTAGTCTTCTATCATCCTTTCTCATGCAAACGTGTTACAGACTTGAACCTCAAAACTAAAAACTGTACAGTAACCGTAAGTACATAATTCAAATCCGCAACAATGCAGCCACTTTCTAAGCCAGACATATTAAATGTTCTATGTTCGAAAAAGCATTTTGTTCGAACACGCAAAGAAGATCACGCCATGGAATAAATCCCTAAAATCGTTCATTTATCAATGATCGTAAGAAATGTATCATGTATTCTAAAAGGAACATTATTAGGGTTAGAGAACGATTCGTCTTGCTGTAACGCGAACAGGTAGCTGGAAATCTGAGCATGTTAAACGGCCAGTCTTCGTGAGACTTCATAACTTCAAAATGTTCTTTTATCCTTTTTGAGAGGTTTCATGATCCTTAAGAGTTCGTGAGTGCTATTCTATTTTGGGAAGAAATGTCGCCAAACTGGCGTGATATTGTTGTATAACTTACAAATTAAATAGCTTAAGATGAACATATTTTTTACTGATAGGGTAGACTAACCATTGAATGAACGTTTGAGGAGCTGCGTTCGCCAGTGAATAAACACCAGGACATAATGACCAGGAAAACCAACCATGTGTCAGATAGCTTCCTACTACATGGGAGGAAATCAGTGTTGCCAATCCATCTAGTGAAATGATTTTCAATCCTTATTTTTTAATTATATTTACCAAATGTTCATTCACTGGGTCCTGTTCACTCACTGGTCAGTTTATCCTATTTAAATAAGAAATCTGGTGATGAAATCGCATTTTCTATCACAGTTTTTGAACAATTACAAATTATATCCAAGCCTGAGCCTTATTATAGATCAGGCCCTGACTAAGACACTCGCTATATCGCGCATATACGGTTGTATCGCGCTTTTAGATTGTCCCCCGAGAAGCGCGATAAAACGAGGGGTTACTGCAGTATGTGATGCTTACACTTATGTCGTACATAACAATGGTGTAGCTGCTTCATTAACCCCATTGTCTACCAAAAAGATTCTCAAGGTGGAGATGAGTTACCTCGGCTTATATAGGGTAGACTAACCTGTGAATGAACGCTTAAGACGTCACGTTCGCCAGTGAATGAACACCAGGATATAATGACCAGGACACACACAACCAAACATTGTCAGATAGCTTCCTACTACATGGGATTAAGTCAGTGTTGCCAATCAATACAGTGGAATGATTTTCAATCCTTATTTTTTTTAATTATATTTACCAAATGTTCATTCACTGGGGCCTGTTCACTCACTGGTCAGTCTACCCTACTACTATTTCCGATATTATTCAGGCTACTGGTAGGAACGCAGAAGTAAATCTGCGCATTGAGGTTGCGTGCGAGTGGTAACCGCCACAATGGTTTCCTATTTTAATATTTTAAGGAAATAGAAATTTAAAAGTATTGGTGGCTTTTGATTGCATTATCTAGTTTTTAGGAATCCATCTTGGATTAGGGTTTATGGGACAATAATAATAATGATTCTCTTCAGATTTTCGATACAAATTTCAATTTTGGCGACTTTTTTTTGTTATCTAGCGCTTTTATACTTTAAAAAAAATTGGCGACATTTGAATATATTATTCAGTTTTTTTTTTCATGAGCCCATCTCGTATTACGGTTTACGGAACACTAATAACTGTAATTCGATAAAAATTTCAATATTGGCGACATTTATTTGTATCTGACTCGTTTATACTTTGCAATCAATCCAATCGTGATCGTCATTTTCCGACCGTGCCTAAATAACACAATACTAGCGGGGGTGCCAAACCGCAGGTTACATTGTAACCTGCACAATCACGATCACTTTCAAACGCTCCGCCTCGCTCAAGAAGAATGCCGATTTGGCCTCCGGGGGCAAATTAATATCGCTAAATAAAATAAAGAAAAAGTCACCATTGCATGAAGTTTCGATTGATCCTGCCTGAGGGGGCTATTGGAGACGATTTGCTGCCTCGTAATCATTTTCAATGGGATTACAAATGAGGAGACACAATGGTGATTCATGTTAGAATGGTGACAAATTTAATTTTACTATTTTTTTTTCTGCTTGGAGTCATTTTATGTTGGTTGGTAGACATAAATATTCAGGCTTGTGTGCATGGTCAGAGACCTGCTTATAAACCTTCGTCAAGTAAGACAGGCACAACACTCACACGCGACAGATGCTGCCATCTATCGCGCGTCACCTCCACTCAATTCAGACATGTCCCTGAATTGGAGGGAAATAGTCTCCAGGTACCTGTACCCGTGAGAAACTGCACAATAACCACCCACAAGACTTTCGGACCAAACAGTTTAACGAGCACGTTCTCCACATATACTCGACGAACACCAACATCCATGCCTTATGAGGATTCGAACCCGGACCCAGAAGCTCCAAAGGATAGCACCCTAACCATTGCGCCTCCGGGTCTTCTCATTTTATGTATTTATCCGGGGTGTTGACATTGATTGGGTATTAAAGAATGTGGTGAGATTTAGAAGCTAACTTATGATTTTGATTCGTCTTTTAGCTTTGTGGTACGGAATCATTTTTTATAATATATAGGAATATACACTGCTCAAAAGAATTCGGGGAGTGCATGGTGCAAACCCTCTCACCCACAATGATTTTATTTGGAATCATAAGCTTGCGATTTTTTTCTTACTAAGTGACGCTCTTATTTCTAGTTAGATGGGAGGATCATGTCTTTTGAAGAATTAAATAATGTTTATGTATTTTATTTAAAAGTTATATAAAAATCATAGTCACCAATGTCCCACATGCGTATTACGTTGAAAGTAGTGCGTAACTCTTATAATTGCATAATTTTGTTGATCTTACAAGACTTATTTTCGACACTGGAAAGGAGTGAATATGTTAACTCAGACTAAGTTAAAACACTCGTTTAGAGTGATCCTGTCGGAGGTTTAACGCACAAAGGGTCCACTCCTTTCGGGGAAGTGCATTTTCCAGACTGGAGGAGTGAAATTAACTCAGACTGAGTTAAATTCGCTCGTTCGTTTAAGGAGTGTAGAACTAAATTACTTACTGTTTGATTTTTGCTGTAGATTATTACTGTTTGATGTAGTAAAAAAAAACATTTAATTGAAACACAAATATCTATATTAAAATTAAGTACCAATGCTATCGGACGTGCAGAATCCAATAAAATAAATTGGTTCATACACACACAACATGACAAAAAAGCGATTGACACTAAAATTATGTATTTCATTGCAAGTCTGTTATTACTTCAAAAAAATAAACAGTTCACTGAATACAGATCCTTAACTTTAATCTTATTTCTTTGGCGATAAACAATCAACAATGACGATCGCCATCATCATTATCACAGTGAATATCAAATAGTTTTTATCATCCGTATTTTTTTCCGTACTTTTATTCCGTAACCTCCGTAATGGACTATAATAACAGTGGTGTTGAATTTGAGATCTTTAACTGTGACTTTCCAAATAGAGTTACAAAAAAACTTATTATCACAAAGTGAAATTGCCTATACTTACTATAACAATTATCATTTTAAGATATATACAATGAAAACTCAATTTTATTTCTATGTTACCTTTCAGTAGGTATATTTCTACGGATTCGTAAGTTTTGTACCATATCAAGCAAGAAAATTTAAAATTTGTGTTACTGATATTCAAGCATTAATATAAATGCTTAGTATTACAGTTAACTGTGTATTTGCTTCTTTATGGTAGCCAGTTCCATTTATATGTTTTGATAACATCATTTTCTACATAACACACTATCAGTGTTTTTTTTAATAAAACAATTATTTTATGTATGTCCCTTTAAGACCGGTGGTTAGATGTCTCTGATTTAAAATTATGAGACTAAATTTGGAGTTTTATCGGGGGGGGGGGGGGGGGAATGCTTAAAACACAGCTCCAATACCAGCAACGCCTTAAAAACAAAGTCATTTTTTATTCAAATAACAAATGGTACAAGTCAGCTTTTTCGGTATCGATATTTTTGAAGAGCTTGAACAGTACTATTTTTTGAGCTTGAACATTCTCTTTTATACCCGCATGATCGGGATAGCTCGGTCGGAAAATGTTATGTATATCCACATTATTAATAGTCCTTATATCTTTTCTTAATTTCAACATTTGTTTTTCAAAGTTGTGAAAGCTGTTTAACAATCGCTCTGTTGTATGAAATGATTCAGTAACTATCAACTTATGCAGAACACATAAAATCTTTTACACAAGGAAGCTGTAAATAAACAGAATATTTTAACAGTTTCCGAAGATATAAAAAAAAATCTTAACTCTTCGAGGTAAAACCTTTTTCTGAATTTTTATAACTCAAAAACAATTGCGACCAGAATATCGTGTATCCAAACATCCTTTATTTAAAAGGTTAAGAAAACAATAAATTTTTTGTGGTTCTAAAAAGTTGTTATATCTCATTTTTCATGTTAGTTCCACGATACCATAAAATACTTCGATTTCCTGCATGCCTCTGCGTATGAGGCTGGCCAATTACTTCGCTCTTTAAAGAAAATATTTACTGCTCTCTTTGTTATAAATAATACTTTTTAAGATCGTGAAGTAAATCCAGCGCATTACCTCTACAAAATTTCGGCCTCTTGATGGAAAAAAAATCCCGCTTTCTCCGCGAAAAGCTCGGCTAAATCCCAAGTTATGCGAACTATTTCGGCGTAAGTAGCTATCCGCAAAACAATGCACGGATATATATACGTGAGGCATGTAACAATGCAGAAGAGCTATCAGGAAAGGGCAACAGAGAAAAAAAATCTTTCTAAATAAAAGGTTATTTATGATTATAAAGTATATGTGTCTTGCTGGTAGCCCGTTTAACCTCTTAACGTCCCGGTAAGACACACTTGCATGGGTTTAGAGACACGATTTTTTATTATTCTGTTGGGTTTTCTTCAAAGAAAGAAAGGGGATACTTTAAAAAAAATTACAATAATAATCTGAGTCGCGTTTGTAACCCCTGGGAAAAGTTCAGGATGTCTCAGAGCAAGATTTGGATGAAAATCGCCTTTTGGGCATATTTTGTTCACAACGAAGAATTTAGTTAAAAGACAAATTGTCCTGACAAACAACATAAACTAACACTGAAATGTTCATTAATTGAGACAGAATAATCAATTTTTTGCTAAGTATATAAATTTTCAGTTTTAATGCTGATGTTTCATAATCTCAGTACACATTAACAGGGCCCGACTTGCAACTTTAGGGGCAGAGGGCACGAGCATATTTTTGGGCCCCAAAACATACCTCGATAAAATATTTCCGTGTATTTTCCTATCTTACAGTGTTTACCAAAAAAATAGCCGAAGTAATTAGCTTGGAAAGCATGCTGAATCCTCCCAAAATAACTATTTTTGTGAAATGATTAATTCAGAGTTTAAACACAATTTCATAGTAAACTTTTGTTCATAGTTCATGAATTTAATTTTTTTGTTTACTTTGGATTAAAAAGTTGGGGCAGTTGTATTGAGCATAAATGTTCATGGAGAAAGTTTGGGGGCCCTTAAAGTGGGGGCCCTGGGCACTTGCCGCGTTTGCCCTGCCGGAAATCAGGCCCTGCACATTAATAAGGAATATTTTTAGTTTTTTTAAACTTGGATTATTAGGGTACATACTAGTAATCAGCTATAAAGCGCTTCTAATCACTAGCGACAAAGAATTCTTGTTAAGTAATGGAAGTGTTTGTATTATGACTTTATTTTTTTAAGTGAATGCAAATTTTTAAAACAAACTGTAATTATTTACATTTTGTATTAAGTAACTGTCACTAGTTACTCTTGATATTAAGAAACAGTAGCTATCTCTTTATAGTGGGCCGCTACCTGTTTAATCTGTAGAAGCATTACTTTAACCCTTTCAGTCCCAAAAATTTACGACACTACAGAAACATCCGATATTCACAAAATAAGCTTATTTTAGGTCAAAAGTAAGAGTTCCATAATAAAAAAAAATCATTTTAATTTTTTATATGGTTTTCAAAATAATGCCAAATTTTTTGAACTGTGGAAAACAACAAAATAAAAATATATGAATTACCTAAAAACACTTCGAGTTATATATTTTAAGGCATCTGACCATATTATTAAAAAAAATTAGCAATTATTTGAGCCGAAATAGTTTAAATTGTGTTTTAAATATGTGGAACTGAAGTGAACTTTTCAAAAATCAGGTGAAACGCTTGTTAGCTAATTTCTAAATAAAAAAAATAGTAGTTCTGACTTCTATTGTGATTAATGTAAAATATTGTCTAATAGAACTAAGTGTGAAGAATCGAATGATGAGTGTTTGGATGTCGTAACGGGACATAAACACTTAAAAAAATATTGAAAGTGATGATGCCAAATGGCATTACTGGGACTGAAAGGGTTAAAATAAAATCATTGCTAAAATTATTTTACATAATATTTTTTTATTAATTAGGAATAAAGTAACTGCAGGATGCTTTCCCTTTTTTGTTTTATTGCTATTAATATTTTCACTTAAAAAAATGTTTACTTAGCAAAACAGTAAAATGTAAAATGAAACAGGAAAATGTAAAATGAAAATTTACTGCCAAATCTGAAGTTTTTTTTTTTTGTTTTTTTGCTCTTTTAAAAGTGTTTAAATGTGTTTTAAAAATTATTTTGTGTTCAGTGGCTTTAAATAACTAAACAGCTTCTTACGTGAGAAAAAAATGGAGAATGCTTTTATTAAAGCCGAAAAACGTTACCGAAATACTAAAATATATTTTAAAAATTAAAAAAGTTTCCTCTTTAACTCTGACTTCGAGAATAAATATATAAGAGTTGACTGTTTTCAAAAGGAAGTGGTGCAAAGAAAAATAAAAAAATCAGGGTTCAAGTTCCTCAATTTCAGTGCAAGTAAATCACTCCTTGAGCACTTAGCATGGGTCAACGAAAAAGGTCGTTTTGAGAAACGGCGGATTATAAAAGGAGACACCTGTGTGGGGATGATACAGCATAAAATAACACTACGCGGTAAAGTGACTCGTCTCCCATAGAGTTAGCATGGGGAAAGCGTCACTTTCTAAGTGTATTTGTACGATGGGATAGCAAAAAAAATGCTTTATACTGTGTCGAGAGGTTAACTTCTCTTCGTAACTTTTCGAGGAACCAGTTGAATAAATTAAGATTTTTTCGTGTGGAATGTGTCGGTGGACAAAAAGAGCATTTTGGCTCTTACTGTATTGTTGGATTTTTAAAAATCAAGTTTGTAGAGCACTTTAATTTGATTGCTGTAAGTGAAAAATTTGAATGAGTTTTAAAAAATATTTGGAATGACAAAAAACAAAACTGCCTTATATCTTGGGGTATAATTTGTAAGAATATGGTATAATGTGTATTGCCTGCCAAAATAAAACAATTTTTTTAGCGGTTCAAATTTCTATTCAATATAATAACCTTTATCACCTTGTAATATCAAAATTAACAATGATAAATAAAAGATCTCTATTGAGACAAAGGACAGTGACAGCAATTTTCACAAATATTTTTATTCAATAAAGTACACTTAGAAACCTCTCAAACTCAAGTACATCTTTTTTAAAAATAATATTTATTTGTAATTTGGTGTTAAAAGATACCAATGCTTCGATTTTTAGAACAATGGAAGAGTACAAGGGAAAAACCACTTGATTTCGTAGAAGGCTTTCCTCAATAAGCCTCTTTGGCAATGATAGCGAGAAATCGCCTAAGCTGGTATAAAGAAACCGGCTTTGTTTTTCTTTCGCGGCAACCCTGATTCACGCCAGAGATCAGTAGACACGAGTAATACGTTTGCACCGCAAATGAAGAACCAAAAGAAAAACCGGTTTCCTGTCGCCAATGTCCGCCAAGCAGTCACATAAGGTAAGACTCCTAAAAAATCAAGTAGTTCTTCCTGTGTACTCTTCAAATTGTCAAGAACATATGATGTGACGTCAGTAGTTGTTTTCAGTGACGTAATTTGGGGCAATCAACAGCTTCTTAGCTACCAGAAAAATATTTAAATATTGCATTTTGCGTTTCATGCAACTTGTCAATTCATTAAAACAAGCATAATAAACATAAATGATGAAAGAAAGGCAATAATTCATGTTTCAATAAAGTCGTTTGTAATCACCGTCAGCCTTGAAAAACTTACACATTAAAAAAGCCTTCTACACGTTTTACAATAACAGATTTAGTTAACAAACGAAAACTTATTTATGTATATGAGATCAAAAACGAGTTAAGTCCATATCTCACTCTAAAGATTTTTTGTTGCAAAGCATACAAATAATTCATAACAATCATTAGGCAAGTTGGAAGCTGACTTAGGTCATGGTTGCTCTGAAATGTACTTTTCTAATGTATTTATTCCCTGTTACGTCAAATGACGCAATTAAAGAAACAAATTTTTTTAAAAAAAAAGGACTGTCGTGGTTCATGTGTGCAAACTTCAAAAAGAAATTTATATTAACGATAAATTTGTTTTCCTTGTTCATGTTTAACTATAGTTTTTTTAGAATAACTTTTTTACACACTTTAGGTTCATTAATTTAGTGAGCCAAACAATACCGAGCGTTTATTATTTATGGGTTTTCGTTTTGCATAGATTTGTTTTTTAATGGGTATTTCGTGAAATATGTGGGTTTATCAGAATTGGCGAAAATTCGCAATTAAAAGTAATTTAGGAAATATTGACAACTTTTTCTAGCTTGAGTTAACGCAATGTTTTACAAACAATCAGAAGTATTTCTTTATATTTGTCACATTATAAACCTTAGAATTTTTAGTAACATTAAAAATAAAAATACATAAATATTTGACATAAAAATATTACCCCATTATTATAGTCAACAATTAAATTTTAACTGGCGCCATCTCGTGTTAGCTGTAATCACTAAGCGGTGATGCTAACACGATTTATTTTTCAATATGCATAGAATAAAAACTAGTATCATTAGTAGATGAAAACTCAAACAGATTATAAAAAGTTATCAGAAAAATTATAACCGGCCTATGGGTGACATTTTAGGTACATTCAATATGTTTTTTAATCGCACTAAACTAATAGTTGAAGAAGACAATTTACATTGGTTTACTGCCTTCTTTTCAAAAAGTGTTTTTAACTCCAAATAATTGTATAAATAAAAATAAAACACTTGAATTTCTTTGGGATTCATCCTTTAAAACCTGTCCAAAGTGAAATGTATACGCAGGAATTTCTAAAGCCGCTAACTATTTGTCAAATATCAGAAAAATAGTGCAATTGATTGAAATCAAAATTATTCATGAAAATTAAAGATTTTTTTATGTAAGAAGTGAGTTTTTCTTGACAGTGACCATTAAATGACTAGCCTGTCGTAGGCATAGTAGCCTGACATAGACTAATGACTTATAACAACACTCTTGTCAGACTCAGTTACTTTAAGGCTACACATCACCCCCATACCCCGTCCCTCCTTCGATCGGCTGGCTATGGTTACTTTAAGCTACTCATCACCCCCCCACACGTCCTCCCTCGATCGGGGCTGGCTAAAATGGTTAAGTTTAAGGCTATGGGGAAAAAAATGGTTTTAAGTAGCATAATTTATAGATATTTTTTGTATTTATGCGGTTTTTTTAAATTCATAAAAATCGAATAAAGTAGTGCTTTTAGAGGTTATTTTTAAAGGTATTTTTTTTAAAATACTTACTTACCTTTTTAATAGAAAAAAATTTAGATTAAAAAAAAAGCATTTTTATGAATTTAAAAAAACCGCATCAAAATATTCCTATAAATTACTTGCTTTTTTTGGAACAAAAACCATTTTTCTTTCATTTTTCCGAGCCCAAAGACGGGGTATGATTCAGCAAGTTAGCCCGATCTTAATCAAGAAAGTATACTAAATAAGACTCAAGAAGTCTTACTGACTCAGTCTACTAATTTACTGACTTTTTCAGAGCAAAATTGCATCGTTAATGTTACTGCAGTTTACCTGCCCACTGCAGTAGCAACATCAAAAGCTATTACCTAGTTATTGCACCTTCTCTTACACTGTTTATTTATAAAAAAATCTAAAATTTACAGCCACACATCTCTATAAATCAGGAGATCCCCTCCAGCTTTACAGCATAATCTACATACTGAACTACAAACACGCCTAGATTCTTTTAATCCTTTAAACCTCAATCAGCTACAAAGTATAAAATTCCCAGGCCCGAATCATAAAACATCCTTTGCATAAACTGTCCCTGACATTAGAATATTTTTTGACAATGTAATGTAGAGTGCGTGGGGAAAAGTGACCTAAGTCGATTATTTTTGAATAAAACAATTGCCTGTTAAATTTATGCCTTTAATTTATAGATTGTTACGTATATTCATAACTATGTGGACAGTACAGTGAAACAAACATAAAAAATTGGGTTTTTTTCCTTCACAGAGTGGGGTGGGTTGCTAATTGGACAGCTTAGTCTAAGGGATCTACCTGTTCTAAGCTGGTCGACCCTTACGACGTAATATTTCAGAAATTGAAAATTAGACTAAAATTATTTCCGTCGCTTATGAAGTTACATAATTGAGATACGTAAACGGATTATCCGTGAACAGACGGCTGGTTCACGTTAAATCTTCCCCGTACTTATGAACCGTATGAGTCTTTATGAGAAAGTGCTGGGTGCTCATTCCCTGTCGACCTTGTCACTTGATTGAGTTGAAACCATGAATGAAAATTATTTTTCGACTTGCACCAGACTAGTTCTAAACCACTACTCGAACAATATAAATGATCTCTTGCAATCGAATAAGCAACGCAATAATAAGTTCAAAATAAATAATAATTTAGTTTACGACCTCCATGTCTGTCTATACTCGTATTATTAGGTGACACGTTCATATCAGTTCTAACTCGGTCTTTTATTGAACACTCATTTGTGAAAATGGGGTCATTACCAATGGAGAATTTTCCTCTGTGCATTTTCCACTCGATATTTTAATGAAGATTGTATGGAAACCTTTCTTTGGACTAGACACCGTATTTCATTTAACTATTCCCATAACACTGTCCTCTTAAGTTTTCTTTAATATATTTTTTTATTATTTTTATCGCAACAGATTGAGATCATTCTGCATTCCGTCACGGGATTTCTTGGTTCCCCGCCCCCTTTTTTCATAAAGGTTGCCGAAACTTTTTTTTGTCGCCAATATGTCATGGGCGCCAATTTTTATGTCTGTCGCCAAGTTTACGTGACTTGAAAGTTTATTCGGAATACATAAACTTGGCATCTGACTTTTTATTTGAAAATCCCTTTTACATAGTTATTATTTTGTTGCATCGGAATCCATTTTACATTTTCCATTTTACATTCCTTGATTTGCCTCTTTTGCTTTGTATGTATCAAATGACAAATGACAGTGATTGCGCCCTCTAGAAGGGAGAGTCTAGGCTTTATAGCCCATTACCCAGCTTGCCAGAAGAGACAGTCACAAGTGACACACAAAGAAGGACGACACAAACACATAGACAAATAAAAACATTTATTGACAAGCAGAAACATCCATGCCTTTACCGGGATTCGAACCCGAGCCCAGTAGCTCCAGAGGCTAGAACACTAACCACTGCTCCAGCGGGCCGGCTGTATGTATCAAAGTTATAATTTTACCACAAAATCAGTAAATCCAAGCTTCAAAGGCAGTTAAAGTTGAAAGATTCTAATGCAATATTTTTTAATTGTGCACGCCTGTTATAAATAGTCAAAAAATTAATTATCGTAATGAAAAATAAATATAATGTAACACAACTCTATTAGAATTAGAATAGAAAGTTTTTATTTATTTTATTATTATTAAGGTTTTTTTCAGTAATATTTTTAGCTTTTTTTCCAAAACATTTGGTATTCTTTTGAACGACTGATTTGCGAAAAAAAAACAAAAAAAAAAACAATCACATATCCAACTGCCAACTTTTTTCTGTCCTATATAGTTTTATTTATTTTATTTATTTTTAACCCTTTCAGTCCCAGTGATGCCATTTGGCATCATCATGTTTCTGATCACATTTTAAAAAAATAATTGGGCTGACAACTATTGGGATTAATAAAAATATTTTCTAATAGAAAAAGTTTGAAGAATAGAATCATGGGCTTTTTGATATTTTAAATGGCACAGACGATCATTAAAAAATTTCTGAAGTGAAAATGCCAAATTGTCATTGGGATTGAAAGGGTTAATAGTTACTTGACCGCAGTCACCTCGTATGTAAAATTTCTATCCTTCTCTTGCATTCAACAGAACCAATTTTTAAAAATATATATACATCATAATTTGCACAAAATGCCAATACCTTTCCAAAACTTCCTAGGACATATTGCCATGTAATTATTTTTCAGAAAGACATTCAATCATAATTTCTAAAAATCGCCAACCAGCGATATGCTGCAAAGTTGTATAACCCCTCTCTCATTCCTTAAGACACAGGTGTCGTTAGTTGACAAGCGGCGTTCTTTATTTTACCCTCCTCATTCGGGGTCAGTGTCTCAAAAGATATTCGCCACCATTAAGGACGGTCGGAGCATTGTATCTTTTTTGCGATGTAATTGATAATCTATATTATCTCGATCTTATCGCGATAGTCTATCGAGTTCTGAATGTCGAATTAGTATCATTATATGTTTTTTTTTTCAGTTGATGTTTGTTTTCTTTTGTGTTTTCTAAAGGACTTAGTGTTTCAAATACACTAATACGTTTGTCAAATACATTGTAAAGGTAACGAAATAAAAGCCGTTTCAATTCTTCGTAGTAGGTTAAACGTAAGCCTTGCACGTAAAATGTCCCAGGTTCGGGCCGGGCATCGCCAAAATCACTGCCTACCTATAAAACGGCCCGTGCAGCCGAAAATGTCTGACGAATAATACCCCCGTATTGAGGGAGTGCACGTTAAATATCCTTCAAAGTCCTAACGCTGCGTACGATGTCGCCCTTAACGGTTGCGTTGAGGGCCTACTTAGGTGTCGGCTCGTCACTTGACTGTGGTCCTAATTTTTCCAAACGCAATCCATTGTATTTCATTTATGTTAATTGAGTTAAAAAAAACATCATTGGATTTTTTTTAACATCTTATAAAAATGCAATTGTAGGCACTATAGCAAACTATTTAGCCAATTAAATTCTATTGCCTAAAATGCAAAATGTACGGCAAAAAAGGAGCTTACTTAACTTTCGTACAGTAAAAAAAATATATTTATACCTTTTCTGTATCAACACAAAATAGCATAAAGTATGAGCACTTTTAAATCATTAATGGGTTACAGAATCGTGGCCGGTAATATTACGCCAAATCTGGTAGTCCCGACAAATTTATATTATGGCAGCCTTTGGCAAAATTAGCAATTGCATTGACAACAATTTCAAATTGTTAATCCATTTAAATCTAAAATGCATATACTTTATTCTGAAGTTTTCTTATACTTATCATTTATTAATTATATGCTTAATGATTTTAAATAATTATTAATTTTTTAAATCAAATTCTTCAACAGTTTAGCTCTCCATTTTTTAAATATAAAAATTAAGCAGTATTTTTGGTCATTTCGAGATGGTAACATCTCTGAAAAATGCCGTGGTTTGTTATCATTTCGAATTGGTGACATTTATTTAAAGCAGCCAAATCTGGCCACAATTCTTTAGTTTTACCCATTAATGTCATCTATACTCAAATATCTGACGTAAAATATTGCTAGTATTTTGTTATAAAAAGGTCGTATAGAATACGATGACATAATAGATGAGCATCTCTATACATATTTAACCATTAGATATTTTCGCAATTTTCTACCCTTTTCACGTTTACTACCCTTTTTCAATGCTTTGTAATCCTTTAAAACACTTGAAATTCATCTGATCACTTACGTAAAGCTTTAGTACAACAACAATCTCGAAAGTGTCAATCCAGATTATAAAAAAAATTCTAACACAAAATCGTAGCAGTTTCTGTAAAACTGGTTTTTCCTTTGATATAGTTTCGTTACAGGGAAACTGCGATCTGTGTTGAATTAACATAAAACTTTTTTTGTTTTGGGAATGATTTTAAGATTGTTTCTTCCTAAATAAGCTGAATTCTGATTTTCTTAATGTATGTGTAATTTTAAAAAATATAAATTTCAAAATTAATGCAGGGATAACAACCTGAAATTTTTGCACTTTTCCAAGCCGTTCGCAAAGTTTGAAAGCTTTTTTTTTTTTTTAGCGTAGAGATTTTTTTTATAGTTTTGAGTTGTAAATTCAGATCTATACAACTTTTAAGTGCTGAATTTAAATTTATTAAGATTGAAAGACGTATATTTAAAATGAATCGAAACGGTTTTATTATGCTGACTGAAAAAAAAAGATTTTAATTAGGTTAAATTAAACAGTAAAGTTCGCAATTAATCGACGTAAGGTGTTATTTCTCTACTCTACCCAAATAGAATTTGGTTTCGTTGTTTATCTTAATTCGATATTGTACACTCTTTTGCCAACCTAAGTTGGGTAAATAGAAATAGGCTATGGAGAAGATCCTTCCGCTCATGTAAAGAGTTCCATAAATTATTTGCGAATCCATCCAGAAAACAAGTTTACAACATAAATTTCGTTTAAGGTCCAACATATTTGAATATTATTTGAGAAAATTTGGCAATGTTATCACAATGAAAATTGAATTTTGGTTAAAATTGTATTCAGATCATTTTGTATGTAAATATTACCTTACAAGAGTTTCCAACTAATCGACCAATCGCGCTTTTCCCTCTGGCTTTTTGCTCTTTGATTTTACTCAAGTTAGGTTGGCACGTAGTGTATACAAATTACAAAATGCATACTAATGTGACGGAAGCGAAAACCGTACACATTGTTTAAAGTGCAATTTTTAATCAAGTCGAGGCAATGCTGATTGAATTTGAAGTTTGAATTTTTTTTTCGGTCGTACATTACCACTGCAGCAAATTTTAACATTGTCGCTACCTGAGTACCTACCTCAAGTACGGTTAACCGAAGGTATAACCGTAAGTGCTGTTTTTGCTTCCCTTGCATAGGAAAAAAGTTAAGAAAGTTAAAACTTAACTTATAGCGTATAAAATAACTTTTTTATAACTGCGTGAAAAAAAATCCGACTTTTACATTATAATTTCAATATCAGACGCGTGCAAAAAGACGCGTGTGAAGTGTAAATGACTTTTTGAAACAGTGAAAAAAAGTACCTTTTTCACCCAAAAGCAGTGAAAAAATACTTTTTTTGTACTCTTTTCATAAGATTCCAACATTTCAAGTTAAAATTTCTATTTCATAATAATAAGATCCAGATATATGTCGATCTACTTTAATTTAAAGATATAAATGCGCCTGAAATATTTTTGGACCAATGATATTTTTTTTTCACACAATAATAAAAAATACTGTATGAAACACGTGCGAAAAGTAATTTTTTTTTAAAACACGTGTCGTTATTTCACTCGCCCGTGAAATAAAATCCACTAGTATAGCAATTCCGACGTTTGAAAATCTTACCTGATTAGAATTTCATTTATCTTGCCGACACCTGCATTACCCATTCACTGCTCATCAAAGTGGGCGTATTCTAACTATTTTCTTTTGTTTCTTACTCCAATTAATTCAAACGAAGCGTGGGAAAAATTTCAAACAGATCAATCAGCGTCAAATGCGGCATATGTGGGCGTGTCGCGTGCCGAGAGGGGCCAATCACTGATCACATCTGCATGAGGATGTCCCTCAATTGGTTGCGTCATTGTCACGTGTTCCGAGAATACTTGTGAATGAGGAAATGTCGAATAAGAGGTTCTTGTGAAGAGCTGTTGTTTCGAGTTTCTGGTTTTTCTTTTATTTACAAACAAATTACTGAACTCTTTTGACCTGCCGGAATCTGGACTAGAGTGGCAACGGAAATGCTGAACGAAAATTAATTTGTTCGCAAACGTTGATTTTTTAATCAATGTCAAGAGAATGGGAATAAAGTACCAATCGACAGAAATGCAGGATTGGAAACTGGAAAGAATAAAGTCACCTGAAATAAGCTAATTCAAAGTTGTATGAATTTCAGTTAATTAGTCAGTAATCTCCGCAGTAACTGTTAAAATTATTAACACTCCCTTTATGGCAATGTTCATATTTCGAAATACCAATATTTATTGTTCCTCGTATGTAAATAATTATTTTCAGAATAGCCATAAAGCCGAAGAATTTTCAGAATAGCCATAAACCCAAATATAAATATAAGCCAAACAGATATACAGAACATATTTAAACACAAATACGTTCCCTTTATTTTAAATACCACGATAAAAGTTCATTTAACACGACAAAAATTCTTGAAACTTGCTTTCGTAGGTAGAAACTTACATTCATCAGATGTTAAAAACAAACTCTTGCTTGCTAAAATTATATTAAAAAAATAATTAAAATTTAATTTTAACTTAAAAAAGGATAATCAAGACATAGAAGAGCTGGTAAATGGGAACAAGAAGTTTTTCTTTCACATCAAAATATAACATTTTTTAATGATTTTTTTTAGCTTCGATTTGCTGCCGGACAAAATCTGGAGGGTTTCCGGTTTATTTTCGGGTTGCGCACGTGTTTTGATGCATTTTTAACCTATTTTTTTCGTCTGGTTTGGCTAGACTGCAGATAGACGACCGTCTGCGGGTCATAATGCTTAATTTGCGAGGAAAAAAATATTGAAAAAGGAATTCCTGAGGTAATGTATCAGGATATTGATTTCATTAAGGAAGATAAGAATAATTTTGTAGTTGTGGAGTTTTATAAATTATTGCAAATAATTAATTTTCTTTGGAATGGAATCAGTATTGATATTTTATATTAAAAAAATAGTAAAGCGATTTCAAATTTTAAGAGCTGTTCATGCATACTATTTTTAAAGCATTTTACATATTTAATTTATCTCAAAAGTTATTAAAATTATGATACTTAAAGTCAGCGTTTCGATTTTTTTGCACTTATTATGACTTATTATTACAATTGGACGCCTGTTATAATCTACACAGACAAATTAAATAGGCTTTATTTTTAATAAATTAATATTATTATCATGTATTGGCCACATTAGAATAGCATTTAAGAAAACTGTAAAATTAATCAGCATAATAATATTAAACCTTAAATCGTATAAAATAAATAAGTTCCTAAACTACTCTTCTCAAACTTACTGTACAACCCCCGTCTAACACCGTTCCAACAAACACTTGTTTACAGCTCACAAAAAAAACTTATTTTCATTCCCCGTGGTATCGCTTTCACTATCGCTGCACCTTAGAACTCCCCCCGATGAAAAAAAAAATCGTCTGCACACGCATGAGGGGGCGCTCGGCAGGTAACAGTTATTAACCTGTTGAAGAGCCCCCTCCACATTCGATAGTCCCCCAGTCACCCCCCACATTTGCCTCATGACCTCAAGGGCCCACCTTGCACCCCAATAGTAACTTGGCTAATCAGAAAAGAACCGAATATACCGGGTGGTTATAAAATAACGCTCGCTATTCGGAGAGGTCTGTAGCTTGAATGAATAATCCGAATGCATCAAAAATTGAGACACTTACTAATCAAGACGGGGGGAAAAGGAATGGAATCATAAAAAACAAACTCGTTACTTGGCCAGGGTTCTAAATTACGAGGCGTAATTGGATGTGTTGGCCGTAATTAGCCATAATTGGCTATGCCTTGTAATTTAGAACCTTGGTCAAGAGACGAGTTTCTTTTTATGATTCCATTCTTTTTCGAAAAAAAGAAACTTGTCTCTTGACCAGGGTTCTAAATTACAAGGCGTAATTAGCTGTGTTGGCCAAAATTGGACATAATTGACGACGCCTCGTAATTTAGATTCCGGTCAAGAGACGAGTGTGTTTTTTTATGTTTATTCTTTTTTATGATTATTTTTCCAGGATTCTATATTTTTTATGATTCGATTCTTTTCCCCCCTTCTTGATTAGTAAGTGTCTCAATCTTTGATGCATTTGGATTAGTCATTCAAGCTACAGACCACTCCGAATAGCGAGCGTTATTTTATAACCACCCGGTATATAACTTTTAGGTCTACCACCCCGTGCCAACATAACTTGGGTAAAAACAACTAGTAAAAAGGCAGGGGAAAAAAAGCATGATTGGTCCGTTGGTTGAAAACTCTTGTAAGGTAATATTTATGTACAAAATGATCTGAATATTATTTTAACCAAAATACACTCAATATACACTCTGATAAAATTGCTCAAATAATATTCAAATCTGTTACATCTAAAACAAATTAATGTTTTTGACATGTTTTCTGTATGGATTCACAAATAATTTATGGAACTCTTTACATCCCCGGAAGGATCTTCTCCATGGCATATTTCTATTTACCCAACTTAGATTGGCAAGGAATGTATAACATTCTTGACTAATGACCCCTTTCTAAAACGCATGCCACAAAAAATGAGGCATGTGTTTGATTTATCTTCCTCTATATGGTGTAGTATTGTTTGGCTCAGGAACGCAAGCCTCAATATTTAGGAGTCATTAGTCTAAGTGTGGACAGGACCTTTGGGTGGCTGTTCAATTTATAAGTCATATCTTAACTATTATATAAATTCAACTTATATAATAGAGAACATAACTTTCACAGTTGGAATTGCAAATTAAAAAATTACCTTACCCATAAAATAGTATTTTAAAGCTTGTATTTGATTTTTTAAATATTATTATTGAATACATTTGAAGAGTTCAAGGGAAAAACCGCTTGATTTTATAGAAGGCTTTCCTCAGTAAGCCTCTTTGGCAATGATGGCGAGAAATCGCCTAAACTAGTGTAAAGAAACCAGTCACTCGCTGTGTTTTTCTTTTGCGGCAAACCTTATTCACGCCAGAGATCAGTGGACACGAGTCACACGTTTATACCGCGAATAAAGAACTGAAGATTTCCTATCGCCAAGCAGACACAATTGTGGGAAGACTCCTAAAAAATCAAGTGGTTCTTGCCCTGTACTCTTCATTTTACAGCCTAAATCCATATTACATTGTCGATAACTTGCAAGAAAATTTTGGTTCTGGTTCCCTTTGGATAAATGCATCAACCGACTTGATGTGCATGCTTCATTTTTTCTCTCCGGATTTTTTATTTTGCAGGTAGGCCTCAAAAGGGGATTTTGGGTCAGTGGAATCTTCATTTTTTTTTCTTTCTTTGGAGAGTGATTTTTACGGCGATTAGATACATCTTAGTAGACCCCAAAATAGTAGTGAATATACCGGGTGGTTATAAAATAACGCACGCTACTCGGAGAGGTCTGTAGCTTGAATGAATAATCCCGAATGCACCAAACATCGAGACACTTACTAATCAAGAAGGGGGGGGGGGGGAATGCTATCACAAAATCACAAAAAAGAAACTCGTCTCGTGACCAGGGTTCTAAATTACGAGGCGTAGTCAATTATGGCCAATTAAGGACAACACAGCTAATTACGCCTCGTGATTAAGAGCCCTGGTCAAGTGATGTGGTCCGATATAAATTTGACTAACTATCCAATGTGCAAATGTTGCTTCACGATGTTGTCCTCTCAAATATTAGTACTAAATACAAATAAATTGTTTTGAAAAACTAATTATTGTTAAAGAGGGTTATTTTGAAATATATATTTAGTAGGTTTCTAGTCATTATTATCAAAATTGGAATTTTGTAGTTGGTTTTTGCTATATGGCAGCAATTTAAAAATTGAAATTATCTAAATTCCAATGCAGTTGATTTTTTTGTTCAGTATTTTTTCCATAATGTATGAGTATTGGAGATACAAATATATATATTCGGGATGAAAGAAAATCATGCATCACATGGTTAACTAAATGTAATGAAGATGCCCACAATTACAATATTGGGCCACACCCTTGCACTATCCATAACTTAGACTCAGGGCTGGTCCAAAGCGTCTGGCTCAACAGAAGATGCCTTCTTGGATGCCCTGCTAGAAGAAGGGCCGTTCACTTTCGCCCACTCTCTTTCGGGATTAGATATTAAAATTAGACCTCCCGCTTGCAATGCGGAAGTTTGATAGGAACTCTTCCGAGAATTTTTTTTTATATCACAGGTGGACATTGCTAGTGCCATTGGCTCATATCTCAAAGGGTTGATTGCTTATAGCTTGATACTCAGCGGTTTTGGATGTACGTAACATTTCAACCTCGGATTGGACAGTTACTTTAAAAAAGTAACTATGTTATAGTTACTTAATTAAGAAAGTAACCCTGTTGCAGTTTCTTAATATGAAGAACAACTGATCAAAGCTACTTTAAGGACTTTCAAGTTACGAGAAAAATTGAAAATTAACCATCTCTTTTACCGTTTTTCAAAGAGGACCAAGACTAAAGAAATCGGAACAATTGAAAAAAGTCAATAACAAAAGTTCTGCTTGGTTAAAAGCTAAATTTTAAATAATTAAATTTAAGCTTAACGGTTTTTGGTATTTGTTAGCCCTCTCGTACACCATATGATAGCTAAGCCAAATTCTTAAACCCGATATCATTGGCCAACTTCTTCATTTATTTTCATGAATCCGCCTTTAGTATATAAAACCTAACCCAAAATACCTTCTATTTCATTCAAGAGCACTTTCACCGCGACGACTCAACAGACCGTTAATCCATCGGCGATCCGATCGCCCGCAGATCACCCCGATGAGAGGGCGGTCGCCACCACTTAACCTCTTTCACGCCTCCATCGTATCTCCATTGTCCCCCGAGCAAAAATCCGATCAACATTTTTTTCATTGTCGTCTTTTGTCGCAGAGTCAACCAGCCGTGGGGCTCGATGGTGGCTCGAGCGTTACGCGCCAAAAATAATAATAATAAAAAAAAAAGCCCGCGTAACTTTAGTGGCTCGAGGGTCCTTATGAAGTGCTCTGTTTGATTATTGCTTTTTTTTTCAATGTCACATTGTGTTAAATTAAACTCGGCAAATTGTAATACTATTTGAATGATAGCTTGGTTTAGTTGATGTAACGCTTTTGTTTTAATTTGTCTGCGTATTGCGATTTCATTGGTTGCTTCAGTTTTACTCTCAAAATAACGGATATAGATGAAAGAAATCTTCTCTCCATGTATGCAAACTTATTTTAACTTATTTTTAGTGAGCCATGGCTGTCGATGGCAGCTCAGTACGAGTCGTACTCTACCCTACTATGGAACTCTTTGGTAAAGCATTCCCAGAAAAGTTTTCGAATACCAAAACAAAAGTAAGTACAGACAACAAATGAAAACAAACCGTTGGAGCTGCTGTCATCCACATTGTAAAACAATCCCCATTGTAATTCTTACCAATATATTTTAATTGGCTTGTTACACGTCACATTGATTCATTCATGATTTCAATCCGTATACCAATCCGTAGATGGTAGATTTAGTGATTGGTGGTATGGCATGGTAATTTACACCCACTACATTAAGGGGTCACAGGAGTCTTTAAAATGTGCAAAGAAGATACTACATAGCATAGTTTGATCTCTCTTGTAATTTTTTAACTACTCAATAAATGAGTATAATTTTTTTATATGTAAGTCTACAAGATTTATTTATTATAAAACAAGTTTTAAAATTTATGAAACTTTAGCCAAAACTAAAATAAATGATATTAAACATGAAGGTACTTGAACACACTGTGATTAGGCTTGCGCGGCAAATTGTGAAGTCAAAATTGAACAAAAGACCAAGAAAATGACTTTATATTGTACAAATATGTACAAACTAGGACTTATACCTAAATTCTCAGCTCAATTTTAATTAGAAATTATTTTAAGAACTTTTTTCTAAAAAAATTAATAAAAATTTAAAAATTTTGATTTTAAATTAAAAAAAATTCTAATTAAAATTGAGCTGATAATTTAGGTATAAGTCTTTGTTTGTACATATTTGTACAATATAAAGTCATTTTCTTGGTCTTTTGTTCAATTTTGACTTCACAATTTGCCGCGCAAGCCTAATCACAGTGTGTTCAAGTACCTTCATGTTTAATATCATTTATTTTAGTTTTGGCTAAAGTTTCATGAATTTTAAAACTTGTTTTATAATAAATAAATCTTGTAGAATTACATATAAAAAAATTATACTTATACATTCAGTAGTTCAAAAATGACATGAAAGATCAAACTATGTTTTGTAGTACCTTCTTTGCACATTTTTAAGACTCCTGTGACCCCTTAATTAACCAATCTTGATTTTATTTTCATTCCTGTGGAACTTTTGACAAATGTCAAATCGTAAAACATGAATAATGACAGTAAAAAATAATCTGTGTTTAAATTTAAAGATTCTACATGAACATGAATACCCTACTAGATGAAGGGCAAATACATATACAAAAGGGAGAAAAATAAACTATTAATGTGTAATGGTATTTATTGTAGTCAAAGCTCGAAATAAAATTGTCTTTTTATCCTAAATGTAACGCTTTTCTTAAGTAACGCTAGTTATCTGATTAGATTTACTTCTCCAAATTTAAAGTGTTTTTCGGCATCCAAGTTTTTTTTGTCTTGTTTTGTTCTGTTGTATTTGCAAAATACTGATATTTTATTCTGTCACCAACTACGTTGTTTTTTAATATGAATGCAATAATTTGTCCGAACCGAGCATTTTGTAATTAATTTCGTGACAATGTTTTCTTTACAAATGTTACTTACCTATACAACATGTTTTAAATGAAACACAAAACCTCTTTTACCAAGTCGAAAGATATTTGTAATCCTTTTCGAGAAACTAACATCAGTCGATGTTCTCTAAGGCCACCTCGTCAAATTTCTTTTAAGAAATAAAATAAGAGTCCGATTTCGCGATTAATGTCGACCATGTTTTCTTTACAAACGTTATTTACCTATAACATGTTTTAAATAAAACACAAAACCTCTTTTTAAAAGGCAAAACTATTTGTAATCCTTTTCGAGAAACTAACATCAATCGGAGATGTTCTCTATAACATCCTCGTCAAATTTCTTTTAAGAAATAAAATAAAAGTCCGATTTCGCGATTCATGTCGACGATGTTTTCTTTACAAATGTTATTTAGGGTAGACTGACCAGTGAGTGAACAGGCCCCAGTGAATGAACATTTGGTAAATATAATTAAAAAATAAGGATTGAAAATCATTCCACTATATGGATTGGCAACACTGACTTCCTCCCATGTAGTAGGAAGCTATCTGACAATGGTTGGTTGTCCTGGTCATATATCCTGGTGTTCATTCACTGGCGAACGTGACGTCTTAAACGTTCATTCACTGGTTAGTCTACCCTACCTACAACATGTTCTAGATAAAACAAAAAAACCCTTTTACCAAGTCAAAAGATATTTGAAATCCTTTTCGAGAAAACAACATCAGTCGATGATGTTCTCTAAGACCTCCTCGTCAAATTTCTTTTTAAGAAATAAAATAGAAGTCCGATTTCGCGACGAGGTTATTAAACTCCTTCATTTTCCTCGTTTACCCATCGTAAAATTCAACATGCATTGCACAAAAACGAAAACCAATCATCTGAGGAAGTAATCCTTTGAAGGAACACGTCAAAGTCGCGATGAAGACATGTGGCAGTTAAGTACCCCGTGTATACCCCCTTCGAAATTCCGATGCATTTCGAAAACCCCTTTTACTTCGGCCCAATCGAAAGATAAAATAACAATCATAAAAAAAAAACCTTTTTGAAAAAAAAAAGCAATCGCTATGACAACCTTAATAATAACCCTACTCTTGTGCGGCAGTAAGTCATAAAAAAATAGTAATAAATTAAAAAAAATAATAACAATAACAAAAATGGAGGGGGTAGGGGGGGAGACTTGAAGATGATAAAAAAAAACTCTTCTTAGGCTACTTTGCAATTAGAGACCGGTCCCGTGAAATCAAAAAAGAAGCGCCGCCGGCGCCGAATAGAACGTTTTCTGGGGGGGGGGGGGGGGGGGGGGGTCTTACCTGCCCAGGTATCCCCCTCCCCTTCCCATCTCTCTTCGTCTCTCTTGAAATTAATGCAACCATAGAGATTTAAGAAGAAGATGCTTGGCGCTAAAAAAAATTAACAGAAAGTCGCCAAGTGACCCAAGTAAACCCAAACAAACCGCTCACTTACTGTTAGTTCACGCTGAAAAGTATAATTTTATTCTTTAAATTTCATGTTATTCTTTAAATATCCCCAGTTCATTCTTTAAAATTCATTCATTTTAAAATTTTATTTCTTACCCTCAAATTTCATTTTATTCTTTATAAATTTCATTTTATTCTTTAAAAGGCTGCGTTTAAAAAACAAAGTTGCCAAAGAGTTAATTAAATATACAAGAATGTCTGCGCTGCTGTAGGCTCTATCACAAGATCTGAATTTACACAAGACTGTTGTAATTCAATTTACAGGTAAAAAAAAACGTTATAAATTCTAGTTTTATTAGAGTCCAAAAGTCGCCAAGTCACAATGTAACATGCCATTGCAAACTCTACATTGACAAATGACATGGAATGCGCCCTCCAGAAAGGAAGGGCATAGGCTTCATAGCCCGTTACCCCACTCGCCAGAAGTGACACAGACACAAGAGACACACATAAGAAGCATTTGCATGAGCCATGGAATGAAGAGCAAACCTTCAAACAAAAAAAATTGAAGGGCTTCGTAAACCCTCCAATGAAGGAGGGTTTGCTCGAATTTTTTTTCACCTAATGAACGGTTTGGTATTCCATGGATTCGATGGCTTATGTAAACGCGCCTATAAATATAGATAGGACGACACAAACACATTGACAAATAACAACATTTCTTGAGTAACACAAACATCCAATGCCTTACCGGGATTCAAGCCCGAACCCAGAAGCTCCAAAGGATAGCTCTCTAACCGTTGTGCTGCAGGGTCGGCAAGCTCTACTTTAGAATAAAGCCAAATAGTTCGCCGATAGCATTTGTTTAGGCTTACTTTAAGGCAATCGGTGGCTTCACTTGGCCAACTGCTCTTTGCATTGTTTTTTGCCCAACAGCATTGTCATCTTCTTCTTATCTCTATGAATGCAACCCATCAATTGGCGAGAGTGTCTTCATGCCAAAGAGATGTTTTATTTTTTGGTTTTTGAAGGACCCCCCAATTTAGCCCCCCCCCCCCCTTCCCTATTTTTCCGATAACCGCTGTGGTCTGTCTATATGAGGAGCTGAAAGAAAATAATCTATTATTTCTTTCTGTGTTTTTGTTGATCAAAGTAAAGTCAAGCAACTCGTTCGATTACTAAGAATATGCTTTATTTTACTGCAATATTTTATAATAGATTAAATTTTTAGGACATTAGTCATTGTTATTTGGTCACTTAAAAACTGGCATTTCAATCCATAAGTTATTGTACTCTTTAAAATTGTTCTATACTTTTATTTTCATTTCGTTTTTTTTTAACTAAACTGTCAAATTTTTTACTTTAATTCTTTTTCTTTGCTTCAGAAAACTTTATTTTGTAAAACCTTTTGTTTATGAATAAGGACGGAAATATCATCTGGTTAATTGATTTGTAAGAATCACCCCACCCCCTCCTCCAATTTTTCAACTAGTATCGACACTTCTCCGGCTATATTGAATATTTTAACAAATTTTTTTAGATAATAAATGTAGATTACTTACAGGTCTCTATAACCCCCTTTCTAAAATTGCTTCGAATACTTTTTGTAAAATTATTTATTCAAAATTTAAAAAAAAAATCGAACTAATTTTTTTAAAAAATGTCAAGTCAGCTACTTTAATCACACAAAAGATCCGTAATTTCTTAATTGTCATTAAATAAATTTACGCCAAATATTCGAAGCAATTACAATAAGTGGGATAATAAAGAACCAAGTTATCTACATTTACCATTTATAAGAAACTTTTTTAAAAATATTCAATACAGCTGGTGAAATGTGGCTTAGAAAATATCCCCCCCCCCCCCCTATCATTAACAGAGAGGCACTTAAGTTTGGGATAAATTGGGCCCATTCCCCCATATTTGCGAATTTATTAGGTATAACAAGAGAACAAATGTTCTTCAGAAATAACATTTACCTTTCATCCCAACGACCTGGCAAAAGTTGTCCGGCCAGGTAGGATCTTCGGAAACGTTGCCACCTCGTAAAGGTAGAAAATGTTTTTTTATTGTTTTGTTTTTTATTTTTAGTTAAAAGTCCCTCCGTGTCTATCGACAAGGGTTGCTATTTTCTTTGTGGTCCCCCCCCCCCTCTTTCGTGACTTTTATATTTGCTTATATCTTTAGCAATTGAAGTTCGCATGCGCCAAATAGTTTTGCTGTCCGTTAGACCAATACCACCTAGATTAGAAGGCCGGCGAACTAAATGCTTGACGTCATAAGTGGACCGATTCTGTGGTTTTGACCAATGATCATTCGTGACTAGATCTTGTATTTGAATAAATTTTTAAGATAGGTATGATGAATCAAGATGCTACATCATCTTAAGATACGACGTTATTGGTCAACAAATTGCAATTGGTCCACTAGTGTGACGTTGTGTTGCTTAGTTCTTCGGCCTCCTAATCTAAGTGGTATTGGTTAGACGGAATATAATATTAATTGTAAAAATCCCTGCCCGATGTACATTGAATATTCTATTTTAGGTTGGGGGAGGGGGGGGGGGGAGAGGTAATAGTTAAGGGAATTAATTTAATTTTGCCCCAGTTTTCAAGCGAATGGTCTAGCTGCGAAACTAGAATTCTTCAAATTGTAACTACTACATAGGGGCCGGCACGTCATATTAACAACTTCGTCCAATTGAAATTACATTAGTCAAAAGTCGCCGACGAACGGATCGGACCCTATGCCTTAGTTATACTTACTTTGAAGAATGCGGGTTTGGCAGCTCGACCTGGCATCCTTAGGCACGTTATTTGATCTATATACAAAGGAATAAATAGTAGAAAAATAGCACTGGAAATAAGTTAACTTAAAGTAAGAAATAAAATATACTAAGGGCACAGACTTGAGTAATAGTCTAGTTTGATATATCTAGATACCAAATCACTAACTAACATTAAAAATGCAAAATAGCTGTGTGCACCGCCTAATTACTTTTTCTTTCATTCCCCCTCCCCCTCTTTAAAAAAAATACCTATTTTGTTGCAGACATTTAAAAATGTCAAATACAATTTATATTATAACGCGTTCCTTTCAATAAAAAAATCTAAATACATGCAATTTGTAGCAAATAAAAGTATAATTATAGGGTCTTCAAAAAATAATTCCGAATAATAACTAACGTAACAAAGAACCCTATTATTCTAACTTGTTCAAACACCCCTCCCTCTTAAAAAGCTACTGAAGCCTTCACCGCTGGGGGCAATCAGCTGTTGCCTGCTCCACTGGGTCCTACACCAAACACCCACGGGAGTCGCGTGCCGTAGCCAACCACGGCGATAAACGCCGCCAAAAGACGCCAAACCACCTTTTTCTGGGACCGTCTTACCTGTTTTTTGAAGTTCTGAAACAATCCCCGCCAGTTTGGTAGACAGAGGCGAATCGGCAAAGGCCTCGCAGGCATGAAAAGAGACGGTGGATTAACTGATATTACGCGGACACGAAGAATCAACCCTTCCCCCACCCAATGGAGATTAGCATGTGTAGTGCAGAACACCTGTGGACTATGGCTTGTGGAGCAAACCCCTTAGGATAAAAGGGGTCCGATATTTTTTTTTTTTTTAGTTTTGTTGTGTTAAAGATTTGGAATTGTCGAAGTGTTTAGGTGAAGTCTTTTAAAATCTGTTGCAAATGATGATTTTTAAACACTGAAACCCCTTGAAGATATAAGGGGAAATAGAGAAGAAGGGTCCGCTTACACGGAAGGATTGTCTCTTGAGTTGGACTTGTTGATCGTGTCCTCCAGGAACATCCGAAAGGTTGGTTGATTTATAGTTCGAAGACTGTACTGTGCAAAGAGTTCAACTGTTAATCAGTGTCATTCAAGGGTCATCTCCATCTTTGGTGGTTGTGATTTGGTCATCAAGCAATCGAGGATTTTGTGGCTCCACTTGTACAACAGTTAAAAGATTGCCCAAAACAAAATTAGATAGTGGACCAAGCTGAGTTGATTGATGTAAACCCCTGAAGGATTGGTGCTGTTCAATAATTCCAATAGTAAATCGATGACAAGAAAGAGATGCATTTTAAAACTTCCTTGAAGACTTAGACGAATTTTTGTGGTTGTAATTATCCTAGTGGTTTGTACTGAAGACTGTTTCTGGAAAAAAGTTAGATCTTCGGGCCAGATGATGGCTCAGGTGAGCCCCTTGTCAGTCGTGACTCACGATAGCCCAGTGAGCAAGCGCAAGGGCACTCCTGATGAAGATATCGGAAGTGTGGAAGTCAGTGGTCAACTGTCCCCTGACCATTCGGTCAAGGCGTCGGACATACAGTCGGCATTCGCACTCATCGACACGGGAGAGGTCAGTTTTGTCTATTTTCATTATTACGGGCTATTTTGTTGTGTTAATGTCTGGGTGAAGGACAAACGTCCGCAAAAACTGAATAGTTAAATGAAGAAAGGTTTCATGTCAATACCACTTCAATTATAAGGCAGAAGTACTAAGTACCATAACGTCAAATTAGTAGACAGATTTTGAGTAGCTGACCAATAATGTCTTTATTCTTTTTTTCTTAAAAGTAATAAGAGACCGAATTACGAACGATCATTGATCAAGACCACCATATCGGTTCACTATTATGGCGTCATTCTTCTTAATTCACCGCCTTCTAATCTAGGTGATATTGATCTTGCCCATTGGAGACGACTTTCTCACTACGCTTTTTTAATTCAAATCAATATGTGAAAGTAGCAGAGTGTTTTTCGAAACCTTTCTGAAGACTCTTGCAGCCCCCTTTTTTTCAATTAGCGATTCATTTGATAGGTCAATTTTTGTTGCATACAAAATGATATGTGAAATTGTGTAATTGTGTTCAGTGACATCTTCCCATCGATTTAAATATACCTTTAGCTTAATGAATGCCTTATCCTCCCCCATCTCCCCCCCCCCTCCCCCCCCCCCAGCACTTTAATCTCCACCTCTTTATTAAATGAAAACAACTAATTATTTTATTGAAATATGTATATTTTATACACATGATTTGCAATAATGCTATCGATTAAAACTTGTACAATAAATTAATCATCATGTAGGTCAGTAATTAAAACGTCTATAACAATAGCCAAATTGTCATACTTACACATAATATCTTAAAATTTTCAAAGTCATGGCAGCCATAGTTAACTTGAATAGTTAGAATAATATATTAAGGTGCTTTAAATAAAAGATTTTTCCTGTTTTACCGAAATCTACTAATCCGGAAACAACTGTTAATTAAATTTTCAATGTCTTTGAAAGCAAGATTTCAAGTATCAGACTTCTTTTGTATTTAAATCTAATAGAAAATGATTTAAAAACTCTTTTAGAAAACTTGTCGTGGAAACTGTCCCAATATTTGTAAACTATTAGTTAAAAAAAATTCTAATATTACAAACAGTCACCATTGTATTCCTTTGGTAGACTAAATTTACCATTAGAGTATAAGTTTATTTTATTTCATCTTCGACCAAATCTGATACACCACCGCCAAATACAAAACTTTTAAAGGCCAATTACTTCGACTTTTCTAGTTTGTACTTACCGTGTTTAAACATCTCTTGAAAACTCATAATAGAAACAATTTAAATATTTATCAACCAATGAATTGAAAAATCACTAATGTCGCATGCAGTCGCAAATGTTTTCCTTGACTTTTAAAAAATGTAGTTATTCGTATTTTTTCAAGTCGGTTTCATCTTTGACCAAATCCGAATACACCATGCACGGATAAATACAAAACTTTTAAAGACCAAATACATCGATTATTCTAGTCGGAACTTATTATGCTTAAACTTCTCTTAGAAAACTCATAATAGAGACAGTTCAAATATATATAAACCAATTAATCGAAAAATTACTAATGTCACATGTAGTCGCAAATATTTCCAGCTATATAGCGAGGCAGCCAGAGTTCAAAACATTTAACCCTTTCAGTCCCAATGACAATTTGGCATCATCATTTTAGAAAAAAATTTCTGATCGTCCATATCCATTTATAATATCAAAAAGCACATCATTCGATTATTCAAACTTTTTTCGATTAGAATTTCTTTTTTATAAATCCTAGTAGATGTCAGCGCTATTATTTTTTAAAATTATGATAAGAAACATGATGATGCCAAATGGCCTCACTGGGACTGAAAGGGTTAACCAAATAGAAAATGCTTAACCTGTTATAGAAAATTATCATCACGGACACTGCCCAAAATTGAACCTTATGTAAACAAAATTTCAATGTCACTGGTATTCACACTATACCTAAACCGACCTTAAGTTTGCAGTATACAAATGTTCTACGAGAAAAAGGGTAAATAGTTCTCATTTTTGAGTGCGAGAATCGTATACAAAAAGGTATTTCGCATTCAATAAACAAATTTATTTGTTATTTCAAGACATAAATTTATTATTTTTATTAGTTCAGCTTCAGTTAGAGTGTTATTTTAATTATTTTTTTCCTTCGATTTTGACGTAACAGGGTGCACGAATATCAGGGTCGAAAGGAGCAGCCAATCAGAGTACGCGAAATTGCGGCGCCAGCCGGGTTGTTTACCAATTTCCTCCGCTCAGTACATTTCTCTGTTGCAAACTTAAGCTCGGTTTTGGTATAATAAAAAAAATACTATGAAAATATAAGTCGATTTCATTTCATCATTGACCACATCGGAATGCACCTCGGCCAAAACAAAACTTTTAAAAGGCCAATTACATCGACTATTCCAGCCGGTACTTCTCTCAACAATTATGCCGTATTATCGCTGTATAGCGAGGCAGCCAGAGATTAAAACTTTTGATTGCATCTGAACGATAACAATGAACAAAATGGCGATTGCTGAACTGTAACGAACGGAATGGATGTTTCACGGGATTAGGGATCACCTGTTAGAATATATAATTTCTTAAAAATTTGTTTTGGATTGAAGTATTTTTTTTATCTAATGGGGGCTGCAACATTGGCGGTCAAGAATTTGCAGACTCGGCATATTCCTCAGAACTGAGAGCCATTTTTTGTGGCCCCATCTAGGCGACTCTCGCTACCAATTTTGACGCACATATTACAATGAATCTGAGCTCTCTGTGGATGTTAAAGTATGCCGAGATTTTGTCGATAGAACCCAAGCCAAATGGACCCTCCAGGGATCTTTTACATGCCACATAATCATAAGACATGCGTGCCCAGAATTTTCCCATCCAGAAAATCCGACGACTCAGCCGGGGATCGAACCCGCGATTTTGGGCTTACGAGGCGGACACGTTTTATCTCTCAGCCACTGCGGATTGAAGTATTTCGTGTAAGCTTTAGCTGGGTTTGGGTCAAATTGCAAATTAACATAGGCTTATGGAATAACTAGCTGTTGTACCCGACGTTGCACGGGTAGAGGTGAAAAAGTAATTTTATAGTCAATTTTACTATTTTTTCTTTCATTTGAGTTACATAAGATATGAAGATTACCCAGTAATTTTTTCCATTTAATTACCCATCTTGGATATAGTAATAATTGATATTAATTTCAAAAATACCTTTGATAAGAAGCTCAAATTAAAGAGAATACATATTTAAGTAAAAAAATGATCAGTAAGAATTAAAAATAAGCTACTCCAGCAAACAGCAAACGATTTGCATTTTTTTATAAGTTTATTTGCTTTTTAATAAGCTTATGTTGCTGATACCGTCCGTTATTAAAGTACAAAATCCCGCTACTTATATTACATTAAAAAATTCAAAATTTAAAAAATGCTATAAAATTAACAGATAATGTCGTAGAAATTTTCCGAATAAAAGCATTTTAGCTCATTTGGCGTGTTTGAAAAATTTGGCGAGGAAAATATATAGCTACCATTACTCCAATTCAGCTCTGGCGCAAAGACAATCGCACAACCAACCAGCTATTTAAAAAAATGCTCTTTTGCACGTTCTTTGTAATAATTTGGCGAGTTTGGCAAAGTAATTGGCGAAAAAAAGGAATACATGAAATCCTAATATGCATCTGTAGTGCAACGGTCTCTAAAAAACCAACATAGTTTAGTAAAAGCTTAACTATGCTTTAAAAAAATTCATAATTAAAATCATATTTACGCAATAAAATAATAGAATGGAGACTGGTAGGATTACGTAACTTGAAACATATCCAACTATTTTTTCAAATTATTAATTTTGTTTCTGAAGGCAATGAACAAATATTAAATAAATTAAACATTTTCGATTTCAATTGTTTTCTAAAAAGTTTTATTTAAATATTTCTGCCTGATGGCATCACGAAAGAGAAAAAATGATCGGATTTGAGCGAAAGTGGTGTATTTTTTCCCTTAAAGCGTTCGAAAATGATAGAAGGAATGGTCCGATTCAAAAAATTCTTAGCCTATGTTTGTTCTGGAGATGAGATGAATTTTTGTGCCAAATTTCGTGATGATCTGTTGCGTGGTTATTAAGTTTTTGCGTCCTATACAGACAAACACGCAAACAGAAGTCGCCTTTTATGTATATAGATAATAAAAAAAAATATTGAGCATAAATGCTTGATTTCTATCAAGGACAGGACGCGGACATATTGCTCTTTTCAAAAGTTTGGTGTGAAGTGGCACAGGAATCATAGAATTCTTTAGGTGCCACCACAATTTGGAGCGTGAATTGACCAATTTTGTGTAAACCCATAGTTTTGATGCACTTTTTTCCGAAATACTCAACATAACTGTGCAATTTGCCCGGGGATGTTTCTCCAAAAGCTTTCTCGCCGGGCCCCAAGGTCTTTCGCAGCCAACCCTTTCATCAACTGGATTCTCTGGTTCACAGAGAAGAAACAATATTATTCCATATTTTGTTACCTGTTATTGAGAGGGAGAGTCAGTTAACTAAATCTTATGCACTACTTTTTTTTTTTAAACACAAGAATTGCTTTCAAAATGTATGCCCTTATTTTACAAGTATGATAAAGCCAGTAATCCATTCACGCTGTAGCTGGATTTTGTGACGTCATTTGCTGTATCTAGCGTGGATGGAAGTTTCTTGATTTATGGGTTATTTCTCTCAATAAAAAATAAACAAACAAGAATATTAAGTTAAAAACCACGGACAATTAAAAACTAAATGACTCTTATGACTGCTCATGCCCGAAATCAATTTACAGCTTTGATATCGCTTGGAAAACGATTCAAAAATCCAGCTTTGACCACGCGCGCATGCGTACTAGTGACAGTTACGTCACAAAATCCAGCTACAGCATAGCTACAGCGTGAATGGATTACTGGCTTAATGCGTAGTAATAAACAAAATGTATAGGGACGACATCACCTGGTAATTTAATAATTAACAGGGTTAAAACGGTCCTTGAAAACCCCAAAAAGTGCTTGAAAAAAAAAACATTTTCAAGTTCTTAAAAGTGCTTGAAAAACACTATCAACCTTGAAAAGTCCTTAAGTTTTTAGGGCCGATCTAATTTATCTTGAGGTGACCCTTTTTTCCATGGATTGGAGTAACGTGTTACTTGTTGCAACAGTTACTTTTTTTTCGGTAACGCCAAGTAATGCTGTTAGATTTTTCAGTTAAGTAACTGTATTTGTAACTCAGTTACTTTTATTGGTAAGGAACTAATGAAAAATTTTGTTAATTTTCCGTTGCTCCTCACGCCGTTTTTCACGGATCTTTTCGGCTGCTAATTTTTTTTGTATCCCGTATTTGAGATTTGAAAAGCTTTTAATCGTTTTGTAAATAAATTTTTAAAAACTACCGTGGAATTTAGGTGCAATTTCGAACATACAGACCTTATTGCTTTACTACGTGGATTTTTTTCCCCACGAGTTATGACAATCGTCAAAACACCAAATTTAAGGCGAAATATAAAAGATAAATAACACAATAGCTTATAATATTAAATTGATAAAGTTCAATGTCATGTCGACAGCTTCGAAATATTCGAGGCATTCTAATCGGACAATATTTTTTGTTTAATTTATTATTATATTATTATTATTATCGTCATTATTATAATTATCATCATCATGATTATTATTATTATTACTATTATTTGCTGTTAGTTAAAACAATTCTCGTGTGGAAATTTTTTTTACTTTCTACGCAATTCTTTCGCAGAAGTTGGGATACCAAAATTAATGCATTAGCTTTGTAAAACAGTTCACTAATCCGCTTTTAAAAAAAAAACTATGAACAGAAAGTAACTGTTATTTTCAAAAAGTCCTAACTCACACACACACACCTTCACTCTCAAGGTGTCATGGCGGCCGCCTGCCCCGGAGCATTCTGGGATATCCCTCCATTTGGAAGCAAATAAAAGAAAACGAGGCTTAGGGAGTTTCCTCGTTTTTTTTTTCAGAACGATGCCGCATTTCGAGAGCTGATCTTTTATTTTTATTTTTAGAATAGAAGAATGAATTTGTTTTCAATTTGGTCGCCATTTTCGTTTGTGTTTTGTTTATTTGAGCTTTTGTCGCTTGATTGGTTTGACTTGGATTGATTGGGAATTTTTGAGGGAAGAAACTTTCATGTTATATGTAATAGCTGGAATGTTTATGGAATGTTAGAATTAAATAGGATTTTTTTAAAAAATAGTTGAATATTTTCAGATTTAATCAGTTAAAAAAAACTAAAATTGCTTGAGTCAAACCAAGTCAATCTTTTTCTGCTTTGCTTAAAAGTTCAATTTGAATTCTTCGATTGGCAGAAAAGTATTTAAAAAATCCTATTTTCAAGTCAATTTAAGTGTATTTCGAAATAGATAATATCAACAAATATTCGATGATAAGAATATCGTTTTTTCGTGGCTTGATTGCACTGAACGTGGAAAAAAAGCCTTAAGTGCTTTGAATGAACCATAGAATTTTGTTGCGCGTAACCAGGCTTTTATGTTACCATCGAATGAGGTAACTTTGGACCAATATTTTCAACCTTATAACCTTCTCATTAAATAGATTTTTTTTTAACCTTTTACACTTGCTAAATACTAGAAGATTGCAGTAAAAATTAAGTTTTGCACTTTTCGTAATTTCCGGTATGAAACCTCGAAGAACGTTGAAATCTAGTTAAAATCGGTAGAAAATGATCGATTTCATCCAATATTTTCCAAGTTTGGCCGATACTCATGCGACATTGGCCAAAATTGTTGTGCTAAGTGGGCTAGTTCATAAACGTGACTGAATTATTTAACAGCATATAAATACCTAAACCCCCTTCGCCTCTACTCCCGATTCCGTAAATCAATTACCCATCTTCCTTGGAGGTCAAAAATCACGGAGGAAATTAAAAATGGATACATTGTACTCCCGAATTTTACGGCGGAAAACGATCTTCGTGAAAATTTGTAATGAAATTCACGCGCTACTGAAAAAGAATGTGAAAGTCAATTACCATATTCTCACGATTCCATAAATTCAAAAATAAGGGAATTTCCTTAGAAGTCCATTGTTATGGTTTTGCCCTCTAAGTGGAAAAGTGAACTAAGTAAGACTCGGCCATTTTTCTACATAATAACTGTCTACAAAAGTCCGATTCGAAAACTTACCGAAACCAATAGTTTATATTGGGCTTGACCACGGCCAACTTCAATATCAAGGTCATAGAAGCTTTCCCAAACATGAGCGTAGATGGAATTTTTTACGTCACAGTTCCAAGTGCCGAAGATCGAGAAACTAGTTCAGACGCATTCGGAACCCTAAAAATGTGGCCAGCCGTGAACGAGTGGTTCCGAACAGATTTCGAGACAGATTATCTTTATCTTAGGAACAACGTCACTCGGAACTATGACGTCAAAACTTCCGTCCCCGAGAGTGTTTGGGAGAGTTTCTTTGGCCTTAACAGTTGAGTAGGCTGTGGCTTGACCAATGCAGATGAATTTAAAAAAATGCTTTTATTTTCATGAAATTAACGCTGGAAGTAATGTGATGTATCACAAAAGTTATAAAAGTATTCTTTCATAATGAACAGTTCGAAACGTGTTTCCAAAACTAGGGACAGAAAAGAAAATAGTTACAGATTGTTGTGATGATAAAGTAGAATTGTTAATGATTCTACATCCACTCTCAATGCATAGAGCAAGCCTATATACGCCATTGAATCCATTCAAAGCTTTACTTCAGGAAAACATTTTTAATTAAAATTTAATGATTTATATTTTAAAAAACAATTTATCCATTCCAAAACTTCCTGCTGAGGTTTTTACACAAACAAAATGTTGACATAACCATGCTATTAACAAAACTGCTTAATTGTTAATGGCAATATTAAACAAAACGGCTTAAGAGTTAGTGGCATTACAGTATTTCTCAGCTATAAAACCAACCTTTTCCGCAAGTAATGATCTAACAAAACCATTCCTGCACCACGCAAAGCCAACAGCTTGTTATATAATTTCATCCAACAATATTATACAAGACTGCTAGGCTGTTTATGGCATTACAGCAATTTTCAACAGTTACAACAACAACTACCTATGCCACAGTCAATGATCTAAGAAAACCATCTCCGTACCACTCAAAACCAACAGCTTGTTGTATAGATTTCAATCAACAATATTGTTTAAGACTGCCTGACTATTAATGGCATGGCAGCATTTCCCATCAATATAACCAACCTATTCCACAACAATGATCTAACAAAACCATTCTTGTAACCTGTACCACGCAAAACCAACACCTTGTTTCCTTGTTATATAATTTCATCCAACAATATTATACAAGACTGTCTGACTGCTAACGGCACATTACAGCAGTTCTCAACCGTATTACCTGCCTATATGTCGTATCATTTTTCTTAGAAAAGCTTTCCTGTGCTCAAAACCAACACTACCAACAGCCTTGTTATATAGATTTCATCCAACAAGGTCTTCAAAAGCCACGCCGCTCGCTTAAATATTTGGCAAGTTCTCTTTTTATCCCTCAGTTCTCTAATTGACACAAACCTTGAACATTGTTCAGTCCATTACCTCCATGATTGACAACCTCAAGCGGGCAGCGTGGGCGAAGAAGCTGCATCCGCCGCTTTCTTTTAATGGCCTGACCATAGCGGAAGAAAATGAATATGTAAAACAATTTTTTTTGTTGCTGTTCCTTCAGCCGAAGTTTTCACTTGAAGCAATGGGGTAATGCATAGCTAAACAGACGGGTTGAAGAAAGGGGTGTGCCCATCGAAAAATGAAAAAAAAAGGTGTCTGACCTTCCAGCAGAGCTTGACATTTTCCCACAGTGTCTGGGTTCGAGGCTGGGCAACCCCTTTGGAATTTTTTTTTATTCCTTTGGAACATTTATCGTCCGAGAATGATGGTTTTTTAGGACCCTTGAGGGTACACTCAAAAAGTCAAGTTTTCACAAATTGTGTGGTAGTGCTCAGAGAAAAAGTGGCTTTGGTTGTAAATAAAGTTACACGTTTTAGTTAATACTAACCAAACGGCATCTTTCTAAAGTGGCTCATTGATGTAATGAATTGAAGTGAATCATTGATGTAATGAATTCATTTGAGGATACTAGTCGACTGGTCAAATTTTTAATAATAAATGGTTCTGCTGCAAGGATGCTAAATGACTAATTTTACGATGCAATTTTTTTTTTGTAAAATTGCGGCTCATTTTGCAGTTACTTTTTGCATCACTGTGTTCCAATGTTTATTTTGCATCAAATTAAAGATTTTAGCAGTTGAAGAGTCGCACCGAGCAGCTAAACAACTTACTCCTATAGCATTTAAACAGAGAAGATAGTTGCATCCAATCACTGCCAGTGAAGCAAACGCGTTAGCTGGAACCACGGAATAAATTTTACATCAAATGTTAATTCCTAGCACAGGGTGATTATAAATTAGAGTCCATTTCTTTTTTACAGCTTAGTTAGCTCTTATGAATTCCCCCACTAGTTAATCCGCTGAAGATCCCGATTTCACTTGACTGTTCCTAAAGATCTCAACTGAATTCTATCGCGATCAAAATATTTTTACAATTGATATTAGGTTAGGTTTACATTATCATCGCACTAGAGCTACGCGATTGCATTTGATGTAAAATATATACTGTGTTCTACGGGCACAAATGTTTGCTTTGCTAGCAGTGAATAAATGCACCTTTTTTTTTTGTCGATTTCGCTATTGAGGTGAGATGTTCAATGTTCATGTGACTCTTTACGTCATAAGCTCATCAAAGTGATGTAAAAACTAACATCATAGCACTGTGATGTGTTTGTAAGAAAAGCTCATTTCACTAAAATTGAGTGTACTTATTCCGTATACAATTAAACTCCGTTTCAACGAAACCGTTCATCGTGAAAATTCAATTAACGTGTTTATAGGATAAGTGTATAGTATACTTGGGTATAAATAGATAAATTTCTCTTCAAAATGTTTTCATTCAAATGACTAATATTTGAAATGCTAAAAGAAAAAAAAATCGGCGCAACAGCCCATTACTGGGCCATGACCAGCCGTGCCCATTTCAGCTTTCGTGACCTTGGGCTCTGGTATGCCAGGCATATGCCCCGGTGGTCAGCCTCACGCGGAACCCCCAGTGCTTAGTTCCCAAGCATGCTTGGTACCCATTTTATCGACCCACTCAAGGGATGAAAGGATGGGTCAACCTGACCAATCCGGGATTCGATCCCCGAACCTGTGGCATCGCAATGCGTAGCAGTACCACTAAGCCACTGGGCAGGGCCTGATCTAGGAAATCTCAGACTATAGGCACAACCTATTTTGGGGGCCCCTTTACGGAAAATTTTATGTATGATTTCCAATAATGATGGTGCTATATGACCCATGTATAAATTTTTTGTTACAATTTTATTATCTTCCTTACAAACATCGATCAAAACAATAACGCTAGGTCAATTACTCATTTAAAATTGAGCAAAAAACAAAGTGGAGTATCCGAATTTTCTTAGTTTACTGAGACTTTGGGGATTTACAGCAATTAGCATAATAGAAGCTGAAATTTAGGGGCCCCTATAATTTGGGGGCCCTAGGCCCGGGCCTAACAGGCCTTATGGAAGAGCAGGCCCTGCCACTGGGTCTCATATTTGAAATGCATCAGGGCTAAATGTTTCGAATATATTACACGCATCGGCATTTTTTTTCTTCTATAAATTGCGTCCCTTTTCCACGCAAGTGTAGAATAATGAACCATCCTGTGTAGGTTGTTGCTAAAAATGACTGTTGGCGATGTATATTGTGTGGCTGAGTTATGGTGTTGAAACTGGCGTTGTCCGTTTGCGTGGGCAACATTAGAATGCATTCTTCTGGTTTGCGTGTCAGCAGGTGGCTAAATTTAACCATGTTGTAAGAATACTATTCCTTATGGATGTTGACTTTAACCACAGAACAATTTTAATGTATAGCTGCACTTCAAAGAGTTTCGAGGATTCATCGCATTTTGCATCATTTTACCGCTTGTTCTAAGAACATTGACCCCCAGTGCTACAACCAATAGGTCTAAGAAATCCTGAAACTACGTCATATTAAGGAATTATTGATATTATTTTATATGTATTAGTTCATACTTCTTCTTGGTACACATTTCTTGAAATCTGTTATCGTTTCAATACGGCAAGTCTTGTTAGAAACCACAACTTTCTAATTCAATTCGATGCTAATTTTGTATTTTGGTTTTCAGTTAAGGGGGATTCGTTATGTGTGCATTTCAAGTTAATGGTGCTTGGTTATATGTCCAATAACAAAAAAATCAGGAATCACAAAGAACTTCTCTGGTCTTTACTAGTTGAGTCGATCTTGTTCTAACCATCAAACTCGTTAATGTGTTTTGAGTTTCTCATCCCTGCCCTAACCAACAAACTCGATAAGGAGCTTCTCAACTCCGTCCTAACCAATACACTCATTAATGAGCTTCTCAACCCAGTCCTAACCAACAAAAGCGTAAATGAGTTTCTCAACCCAGTCTAGCCAACAAAATAGTTAATGAGCTTCTCAATCCTGTCTTACAAAATAAACTCGTCAATGTGCACCAATGGATAACTAATAAACTCGCCAATGTGTTTACATTACATAGCCCAGAACTGGGAACGCAAGGCAAGAATTGCCCTGTGCGTTATGACCTAAGGCCCCCAGTCCGGGAGTGGCACTTGAATGAAACTTAAACACCTCGCCAATGTGTTTCAAGTTTCTCAACCCGGTCCTCACTAACAACCTCGTTAATGTCTTTCCAGTTACTCAATGGTTTCTTTTTCTGTGTTGCAGGACCGCCGCGAGCTCGTGGTCAGCCACGTGGGCAACCTGACTTCCATCTCCGGCATCATCCCCGGCACCACCACCTTCACCACTGGGGCCCGGCTCAACCACGAGTTCCAGCCCCCGTACTTCCCGCCCCCGTACAGCAGCCTGGCCCAGCAGCCCACCCAGCTGGACTTCAACTCGGACCCGTACGGGCCGGCCCTGACGGCCCCGCAGGCCAACTACCACCCCCAGCTGCACAACTCCAGGAATCTGTTCAAGAGGGAGGACGAGGCGGCCCTGCATCTGCAGACCACCAACATGTTGACGTACGCCGACTCGAACCGGGCTCGGACCGACTTGGGGTCGTTCGCCAGGAGGCCGGATATACTGGTGCACTCGGCGCATACGTTGACGGACCAGGATATCATCAACCTGCACAATGCTGGAGCGCTGGCTGCTCTGGATGATGGACAGGTAAGCTTGGTTTGAATGATTATCCGTGTCTATACCTTACACTCTTAAAACGAACGAGCGATTTTAACTCAGTCTGATTAATTTTCACTCCTCCAGTCTAGAAAATGCACTTCTCCTTTTGGGGTGGATCCATTGTGTGTTAACCCTCCTACACGATCACTCCAAACGAGTTATTTTGACTCAGTCTGAGTTAATATTCACTCATTTCCAGTGTCGAACATGCACTTCTCCTACTGGAGTGGATTTCACTCTTTTGTTTTAAGAGTGTAGCTAAAATGGTTAAAGATAACATTTAATAATATGATATTTTCTATTATTTTACAAATGCAGCTTCATATTGATATTACAATGGGATTAAAATTATATCAAAGTTGACCACCTTAACTTGTTGACTAGCACACAACTCAGCCAGTAAAAACATTCGTTTAAACCTCAGTTTGACCATCGTCAATGCCTGTACCTTAGTTGAAAAAGGTCATGGCTAAAACATAAAAAATCGTATATTTTCTATAATAATCCAAATACTACTGTATATCACAATAAGATTAATATACAACATAGTTGACCAATTCAATGTTGAGTTGCGTAAGACTAAGCTAGTAGCTAGTAAAAAAATATCATTAAACCTCATTTTGGTGGACACTCAAAATTCCAGGTTTGTATTTTCAATAACTTCTACTCCGTTTATCAAATCCACTTTAGTTGAAAGACCATTAAAATTTATTTTAGGTCGACTGCCTTTAAGATTGTATTAGCTCGTTAAGTTTTAAGGGAGGTTTTGACGGGACAATATTTACAACGTAATTCATGCATTCCAGAGAGTTAAAGACAATAAATTTACATTCTTGGGTGTCATAATCTATGCAATTCGTAGGAAGGTCGAAAGACATACCTGAACTTGGGGTTCTGAGGTACAAAAATGTTTCTAAAACATTATCTTTAAAAAGTTCTTTCATGCTTAGAAGACCTTCATTGCATCTTTCCACAAACACGTTTCTTCCCTCTCTATAAATCAACCAACACATTCTGCCCCCCGTCCAGCTGGAAAAGAGTTGTAACAATTTCACAAACAGTGTCTCGAAACATAAAAACCGGCATTCTGCGAAGATTCTGTTGGCAGAGTTCGCGTAGACACTTGCCTAAGCATAAATGCCTTGCGAAAGCCGAGGGCAACTCAATAAAACGTACACAAAGAAGTTATGATTGACCTCTGTCATTTTTATTTTTCGTTTATCGGTTATTATTTTATTTCTGACAAGTGTCTATTATAGTTTTTATTAGGTATCTCTCTCTTTTTTTTGTTGCCGCTGCTAACTACTTTTTCTACATCAGTGATGATGAGTGGTCACGTTTTTGAAGTTTATAAATCTTTTTCCCACTTGAAATTGTTAAAGAGTAATCACTGATAAGCTGTTCTGCTATAAGATATGAATAAAAAAAAAGCTAGATTAGTTTTTTTTATTTGTAATTAGCTTCTGTGAAGACATTATAGCAACATAGATTGCACAATGGTAAAAAAAAAAGTGGCAACTTAGCAAAAGAGGTTCTTTTTAAAGAAGATCATCTGATTTTTCCCCCCTTTGCTTTTCATTGTGCAAAATAAAAGAATCTGCTTACTACACTCAGAAAAAACGTTCAAACAGCACTAGCAACACAACAATTGAGGAAGAATAGTATAAATATAGTGTTGTTTCAATACAAGAATTGCATCAGTAACAAACGAACACAATATTATATTGATAAAACATTTTTGACTATCGCGATGTTTATGATATCCATGAGCGTTTGAACAATGAATGGTATAAACTATCAGGTTCAATACACGTTCTTTCTGAGTGTATACTCACACCGTACAATGTACGGATTTTCAGTTTATTAAAATTATCCAGACATGTGACAAAATATACGTTTTTTTTTTTTAAAGAAAGATATATTTATAATTTTTTAAATTAAAAGTATTAGGGATCAACTGATGGCGCTTTTTGGCCGATGCCGAATGTTACTGATTGTTTAAAAGTGAAATCGGCCGATGTTAAAAAAAATCCGTTGACGAAAGCTACCAAAAGATACGATTTACCACGATAATCTGTGTGTTAAAACTTTTCTAACTAACAATCGTATCGTAGACAAATATTTTCAGGCTTGTGTGCTTGGTCAGAGACAATCTTATAAACCTTCGTCAAGTAAGACGGACACAACACACACATACGTGACAGATGCTGCCATCTATCGCCACCTCCGCAATTTAGACATGTAGCTGAAGAGGAGGGAAATAGTCTCCAGTTACCTGTCCCCGTAGGAAACTGCACAATGACCGCCCACAGGACTTTCGGACCCGCAGAATTAACGAGCACGTACTCCGCATATACTCTGTGGGTCTTCAGTGGTACTGGGCCCCAATCGCAGGACCTTCCAAGAAAACGGACGGATAAAACTGATTTCGAACCTAAATTGTTTTATGGGGTCATAGGAGTCTTAAAAATGTGCAAAGAAGGTACTACAAAGCATAGTTTGACCTTTCATGTAATTTTTTAACTACTCAATATATAAGTATAATTTTTTCATATGTAACTCTACAAGGTTACAAGGTTTATTTATTATAAAACAAATTTTAAAATTTATGAAACTTTAGCCAAAACTAAAATAAATGATATTAAACATAAAGCTATTGGAACACATTGGGATTAGGCTTGCGCGGCAAATTTTGAGGTCAAAATTGAAAAAATGACCAAGAAAATGAATTTATATTGTACAAATATGTACAAACTAGGACTTATAACCTAAATTCTCAGCTCAATTTTAATTAGAAATTATTCAAAATCAAAATTTAAAAAATTTTATTAATTTTTTTAGAAAAAAAGTTTTTAAAATAATTTAAAATTTGTTTTATAATAAATAAACCTTGTAGAATTACAAAAAAAAAATTATACTTCTATATTGAGTAGTTCAAAAATTACATGGAAGATCAAACTATGCTTTGTAGTACCTTCTTTGCACATTTTTAAGACTCCTATGACCCCTTAAAATTAAAATGGATGCTTTAAAAATAACTAAACCGAATTGATCGAACCTAAAATGTTTTTTTTTAAATAAAAAGTGGAATAGTGAGTTCCGAAGTCATCTTTGTTGTATCCTGTCTCAGTTCGTAACACCATATAGCTTTGTAATTAAACTGAAGCTTAAATTTTACCTTTTCTGGTAATAGCTTCTTTTATTTCTGATATTTTACTAAGAAATAGGACCACACTGCATTAAGAATTCTTCTCACACACATCGAAACAAGATTTAAAAAAAAAAAATCTATGACCCAAAACAAAATGTTTTTGCTACGCTTTAAATTTTCTGAAACGAACAAAATATTTATCTCGATTGATTGAATTGCGAGCCTTAATATACATTTCTAGTTCCGCCTTTCTTTGCATTAAATGTAAAATTTTCGTAAAATTGTTATTTACGATTGATAATGTTTCTCGAATTTCATTTAAATGCATTCCCAAAGTATTCTTTCGTGTTTTTTAAATGTTCAGAAAGTAATCACCCTTAAATAGCGTAAATAATTATTTGAAATTGTTATTATTTATAAAATGGAAAAAGAATTCATTAGAAGAAATATTTTGAGGTTATTTTCTCTAAAGCATCTATTCATTTAATCCTTTATCTACCCAACAACATTTACCAAGCTAAACTATCTCGCATTACTAAAACTTGAGCTAAATTCATTTTTTTATTTTTTATTATGAACTCTGCGTTTTTGAACAATGGTTCAACAGACTTGCTTGTGAAATCGCAACTAAACAAATTCTAGTATACAAAATATCTTTGTATGTGTAAAAGTTTTGTAATATACTACCAAACAAAGAAGTAAAGTTTCGTTCACTTGAACATTAAGAATTATTTACGTTATTAATACTGGGTTGTCATATTGAGTGTTATTTAAGTAGAAGTTGTTTATTTTGATCTTTCAAGGCGTTCTGCAAGAAAAACTTACAATTTTTTTTCTCGATCCATTGTAAAGATAAAAAAATACATCTATTTTTAGAAAATTTTACAAACACATTGAGATTTTACATTTTTTACTTTTGAGAACTCAACATAAAAATTCCAAATCTATAATAATAAAAATGAAGTTTTGTATGTATATGTGTGTGTCTTATAGATTCAAAAACTATACATTTGTTTGACTCATAACTTGGCACAAATTCGTGGTTCATACTTAAGTTACAGAAAGTGAACTTTCAGATCTCGAAATGTTCTATTTTTAGAGAAAATTTGGGGGAAGGGGGGCATTTACTTATTTTTTTTTGGCAAAAACTTGCTTTTAATTTAAAGCTTATTTTAGTGGTGGGAAAATTTAACTTTCTTTCTTCAGTTAATCACTGTCTGAATTAAACACTTTGTGGAAAATCAGGCACTTGTATTTGTTAGTATTAAATACCATTTGCTTGCTTTGATCTCTAAAAGTTGATCTTATTCCTCGAACAGGAGATTCTTTTGGGTTTATCTTACAGAAATGAGCCAATGTTGCCATTCTAAGAATATAAATACAATACCACGAACTGCCACAGCGTAGCCTCCCCGGTGGCCCAATCGTTAGGACTCTAGCCTTTGGAGCTGCTAGGTTCGGGTTCGAATCCCGGTCAGGCATGGATGTTTGTGACCGTCAATAAATGTTGTTATTTGTCTATGTGTTGTTCCTTTCTTTGTGACTGTTAATATTCTTTCTGTGTCTGTCCCACTTGACGAAAGCTTATAAGCGGTTCTCTGAACAAGCACACAAGCTGGAGGAATATATATGTAACATACCATACCACAGCGTAAACTGAACGTTCCAAATGATTGGATTTAAGACTGTTAATATTTTTTTTAAATGTATGTAAAGACTTTTCTTTTGCTTTAACCATGACTTATGACTTTCTTGGTGGGGGGCAAGATCGCCAAGCACTGCGACTTTAAGTCTATTGTACTAAGCCCCAGAAATGACACAAACACAAGAGGCACACAAAGAAAGAGACGACACAAACACATAGACAAATAACAACATTTATAGACAGTCACAAACATCCATGCCTGATCGGAATTCGAACCCGACCCCAGCAGCTCCAAAGGCCCTAACGAGTGTGCCACTGGGGCGGCTGCTTTAACCATAAATACGTTTTCTTTTTCAAAAATTCATGACGTTCATGACGTTTTATAAATTTGTTGATAGCGTTTGTGCTTGAAACTTTTTTGTTGTTTATCTCTGTGCTTATTCGTGGTTTTTTTTTTATTTGGGGGGGGGGGGGGAGATAGTAACGTGGGATAATAACGTTAAGTTGATAAATACGTTGCACATTGAATAAATATTTATTTCAATGAGTAATATTGAATTTCAAAAAATGTGTAAAAAGTTACTAAATATGAATAGATATTTTTCATTGATATTTTTTTTATCTAGGTTAATCCATGTAATGAATTTCAAAGAAATTCAAAGATTCTAACTTATTATGAATAAATTTAGTTTAAAAAATTATAATGTATATGTATATTTTTTATTTACAAGTTATTTTATAACACAAAAAATGTGTAATTTTATAGTTTAAACCGTGTCCCTAAGTAACAATTAAACAAAAATTAAAAAAATTTCTTTGAAAAACATACTTTTTGGCATATATTTGTATGAAAAGTATGTTTAGATTGAGAATATACGTGCAGGATTTTGCTCGGGTCTTAAGAGGTTAAACTATACAAAATGTTCAAGAAATGCATTTTTAAGAAACACTTTAAATTCCTTATTTTATTTACTTTACTTTTGCATAAAATGCAAACTTAAGAATAAAACTCTTCGTTGAGAATTCGCTCTTATTCTGTTTCTTTAATTGTTTATTTAATTTAAAACTGCTGAACTTTAAATTATTTCATTCAAATGTGCGGAATTTAAAATTATTTATGTTTAAATTGTGGCAAAACAACGAAGAAATTACAGCTTTTAAATGTAATATTTTTTTATATAAACTGAAATAGAATAAGCAAATGACACAACACACGAAATGCTTTTTTGGTTTCGGACAGGTCTTTTTTTCAACTGTATAATTAAAAGCGTTTTATTATTTCTTTCTGGAATGGTCCACAATGAACTTCACTTACTTTTAAAAACACGCTACAATCCGTGCCAACCTAACTTGGGTAAAAACAAAGAGTAAAAAGGCAGAGGGAAAATTGCGTTTGGTCCGTTAGTATAAAACCTCTTGTAAGGTAATATTTACATGAAAAATGATCTGAATACAATTTAACCAAAATACACTTTTCATTCTGATAAAACTCCCAAATTTTTTCAAAAATTTTAAAATCTGTTAGACCTTAAACGAAATGAATGTTTAAAACATGTTTTTTGGATGGATTCACAAATAATTTATGGAACTCTTTACATCCGCGGAAGGATCTTCAAAAGGTCAATGTCATAAGGGTCAAAAAGATCGAAAGGAACTTTCAAGGATGGTTACAAAAAACAAGTCATAATATTTTAAGATTAGTCATTGTTAGGAAATTAAAATTTAAATGAGCATGATTAAATTTAATGGCGTTTCTTAATAAGTTCGCCTATTATTATTCAACTATTATAATTCTTTTAATCTAGTTTAAGTAGTCTACAACAATATCTTAAGATCCTAACTATATTTATTATAAATTTCACTATATACCTTTCCTATTTATAGTAATTTAGAAGAGAGTTTTTTTCTGCTTTCGCATTGTATTCAATCTATTGTTTTCCTTCAATATAAGAATATTTAATGAAGTTAAGTGCCACAAAAGGAGAAGATTACAGCTGCCGTGGGGAAGTAAACTGCAGTAATAGCAACAATGAGTTGTACCATTTTTGATCTAAAAAAATATAAAAAATCCAGCATGTTTTCTTCATTGTTGGTGAAATGGAGTGCTTGCAACAATGGCCCAAGTCATCATGGAAGTTACTGCACTTTGCCTGCCCACATCAGAATGGTCATAGCAACCCTCCTATTCATTTTAAAACTTAAGAAAAATAAGTTTATTCAGTTAAAGAATGTCATAATCTTTTTCAATTATGATAACTAAAGATTTTATTTAGTATAATAGATTGGAAAATACAGCAACATTTACATAATTAATTTTATTCAAAAATTTATATATGTGCTAATGATAAACTCTATTAAAGGCTTTATGCACATTTGTTTGTGGATATGTTTTATATTGTACAGCAATCCCTCGTTATATCGCGCTTCCCGGGAGACAAGCAAAAAACCGCGATATAACCGAATGCGCGATATAACGAGCGACTTGATAAATATTATACTAATTATATTGAAAAAAAATTGGAAGACATGATACAAGGCGCGTTATATCCGAATGCGCGTTATAACGAGGCGCGATAAAGCTAGGGGTTACTGTATTGGGTTGACCTGGCTATAATGGGTTTGCATACATTTAAAAATTTGTGTTGGGTTTTCCAAAAGTAGTCCTACACTGATTTCTACTAGAAATCTAAAAAAATAAAATAAAATTAGAATAAATGTCAAATTGACTGTCAGTTTTATTGACTCAATTGTCCTGAAAATAATTGGAAAATTTTGTTTACTTTAGCCAGCAACGTACGTAGCGAAAAGTCAATTAATTGATGAGATATTATTTTAACTCATGTTCTATTTTTTTCCATAATTTTTCTTTGACGTTAAACTGACGACCCTGACGAAATAAAGACTTTGTACAGTTAATAAAACCGTGTTTTCTACCTTATCGTATTCTTCTCTCAGAAATAACACTATTTAAACATACTTTTCATTTTCAATTTGACATGGGAGTTTTTTTTTTATTAAGTTATAAGATATCAGATCCCAACCTTTTATGTTTTTGTCCATCTATCCGGCCTGTATTGTGAGAATTTCTTTTCTTTTGATTTTTCGCTTTTTATCACTTCCTTTTTTTTATTTTCTATGTAATTTCCTTTCTGTAAATAAGAGTAACAGAAAAGGAGGCTATTCTAGCCTTTTCATGATTTTTTTTATATTTTACTCTGTCCTGCACACTTTTTTTCTTTACTCTGCCTAGTCCAATAAACCAATAAAGTCGCCCTTGTCATCCTACTGAATTTCGGCTGCTGGAATAATGTGTATCTTCTAAATCTCTTTGTTTCTAAAAATCTTATTTATGTTTTTAAGAATTTTTTCTTAAGTTGTACGACATCAGATACGTACATTTTATATTTTTGTCCGTCTATCCGGCCTATACTATAAGAATTTCTTTTCTTCTTTTGATTTTTCGCATTTTTTTCTGTTTGCTATGTAGTTTCCTTTCTGTAAATATGAGTAACTGAAAATTAGGATATTCTAGTGTTTTCATAATTAATTTTTTTTACTCTGTCCTGCAATTTTTTTCCCTTTACTTTGCCAAGTCAGTCTAATACACCAATAAAGTCGCACTTTCTTCCTACTGAATTTCGGCTACTCGAATTCTAATTGAAATCGCCCTACCTTTCTGCCTCTTCCAATTGGCGTAATTAAATGTCAAAGTATTCGGGTGGTTTGGCGAGTGTTTGGCGTGTTGCAGCACAGTCTCTCCCCCCCCCCCCATCAGAATTCCAAAAGATGATTCTGCGAGTTTTTCCTCCGGGGTTGTTGACCCTCCCCCTCCCCCCCTCATGTGTACCTGCCACTTCTTCTCTCCTCGCCGACATTCCAAGACGCACACCTGACTTTTTTCCATGCCTCTGTATCTTATACAGTGGTGGCCAAAAGTGTGGACATTAAAGTTTCGTGTTTTTCAACATTGTGTGCTTGCAGAATATATTAATTTGCACTTTTTGCAATTTTTATTACTAAATTCAACATTAAAATACCTTCAATTCAATGCATAAACGTTTGTATTTAATTTTAAGTAAAAATTAACACATTTTACAAGCACACAGTTGACAAATGACAGTGATTGCGCCCTCCAGAAGGGAGAGTGAAGAATTTATAGCCCATTAACAAGCTCGCCAGAAGAGACAGTCACAAGAGACACACAAAGAAGGACGACCAGACAAATAACAACATTTATTGACGGTCGCAAACATCCATGCCTGACCGGGATTCGAACCTGATCCCAACAGCTCCAAAGGCTAGTGTCTTAACGATTGGGCCATCGGGGCGGCAAGCACACAGTACATGAAACTTTAAAACATGGCCACCACTGTAAGTTTGGTAGGGTTCGTACTCCTTCTCTCTGGAAAATATCTATTTGAATTCTACCACTAAGCATTTTGATTTCTGTGAGAAATATAAATTATGACAAATTTATGATGATTAAATCAGAACTTACTCTATTTTTCTTTTAAAAATGATGCTGTGTTTATATTTATTAACGTTGGTTTAGTTATTAAGTTTGGTATCGTTAATACTACTTCTGTTAGATTAGGTTAGGTTTGAATTAGCGTCGCACTAGAGCTACACGAGGGCTATTGGCTACAGGCGTCTTATTTTAGAACCAAAGTAAAGTGACGAGCCGACACCTGAATAGGCACATAACGCTACCGTTAAGGGCGACATCGTACGCAGCGTTAGGACTTGGAAGGATATTTAACGTGCACTCCCTTACACGGGGTATTATTTGTCGGACATTTTTAGCTGCAAGGGCCGTTAAAAAATAAAGCTGCGTTTTTACTTTTTATTATCTTCGTTCTTAATATTAATTAAGTTTGGTAGAATTACTACTCCTTCTGTGAATCATCAAAAAATCTCCTAGGACACCGGAAATTCTACACTACATTCAAGCACTGTGCGCCCGCTCGTTTAAAATCCTGGAAACATAAAAATTAAAAATTACTCGATCAATCAAATAATTTATGATACTAAAATTTTGACTTATGAAGCAAAAAAATGACAAATGACAGTGAGTGAGGCTAGAAAGGAAGAGCATAGCCCGTTACCCCGCTCGCCAGAAGATACAAACACAAGAGACACACAAAGAAGGGCGACACAAACACATCGACAAATAACAACATTTATTGACAAACACAAGCATCCATGCCTTTCCGTTATTCGAACCCAACTGGGAGGCAGCTCCAAAGTCTAGCACCCTAACCGTTGCGCCTCCGGGTCGGCCACTAGCAGAGTTTACCTTTAAAAAAAGGGCGATTTTTTATGGTATGCTGAAGAAAATTAATAAATCAGTTTAATATGCCAAACAAAATAACGCCAAATTTTCAATCATGTTTATCCTTTAATAATGTGTATTTTATTCAACGAAAATTTGAAAAAAGACAAAAATTACTTAAGCAAATTTTACATTGAACCATCGGTATTCATATTACAGTTGTTAAATACATATTTATACGATAACTGGCTCTTTAAACCAAACAAAAGCTAAACTAAGAAAAATTAGGAAGTTAAATTAGTCAAAATTGGATTGTTTACCACAATCCACAATAAACTTGTTGCGAATTAGTTATAATTTGGTTCAGGTATCATGTTTTGAGAAAGATATACTTAAACAAAACAGTTATGCGAATATTGTTTACTATTTTGTTAATAGGATGTATGATGATAAAATATCTTTGCAATTAAATCGAAGAAAGAGTTAGTTCATCATTCAAATTGCCATTAGAGAGAGATAATTTATATAAAAAAAACTACCAATAAAACAATCCTTTTATTTAAAGCTGAATTACCATTATACTCTAAATTAATATAACAACTCCTCCATCCCAACAATAATGAACTCCTTTCATCCGAAAACAATCAAACTGTTGCCAACTCCAAAAATGAAATCATTAAAAAAAGAATCGGAATAACAAAAGACAAGAAACTCATTCTCAAAGTGTCTCATTATCGTTTGATAATTGCAATCGGAACAGTATGGGAACCTGATTCGCCGTTTTCCCGCGCTTTTTCCCTGCCCCATTGTTGTGGTCGTAGAATCTAATTTATACCGACATTTTTTGAAGAAAAAAGAACTATAATAGTGTGTCAGTCGTGAGTTTGAAACGCCTACGTTCACTGTTCTTGAACTTGAATGGAAGAGATTTCTTCTGATTCATGCTTTGTTAGACGATTTTTCTTTTTTTGTTCTTTTTTCTCTCACTGATTTTGTTTCTTTTGTCACCTATTTTGTTCATTTTGTATGTTTGGTTTGTGGGAATCAGGTGGCTATTCGACATCTTTTTTTTTGTTTTACCAATCTCTTCCTAAGTAACGGTCCCCAATCCAAATCCCCCTATAAAAAAGCTGTTGACTAATTAATAATAAATAATAATTGAAGTACAGATATTTAATTTATTTTGCATTACATTTTAGCAGCTTAAATCGACAGTGAATACCAGCGGATATTTCTTGTTTTTACACTTATCTTATTAAGGATGCTCAATAGTAGTTGTATGTGTTAAAAATCTGCCATTTTGAGTAGCCAATTCAAAGTCATTTGGGGGAAAGAGGGTAACACAAATTTAACCAGTACATTCAATAGGTCTACAATCTTAGGATTTTCCTTAATGACAGGCGTCGTGTTATAGTTTTTTTTTTTTTTTTTTTTTTTTGTAAATGTGATTGATTGCATCGACATTTTAATTTCCACATTTTGCCGTTAACATCAAGAAAATAAAACGACCTGAAATAGCTTGTTCTCTTCACTATTTTTATAAGAATATTGGTATGCACAAACTTCACTTTGATTTGACATTTCAATCATGGGCAATTGTAAAACCAAAACGGGTAATTTTCAACCTCCTAAAATACAAAAAAAAAAAAAAAAAAAAAAAAAAAAAACAGATGCTTAATATTTTGCAGAATTCAGATTCCTCAAAATTTATAACTCGACTACCGTCAAAGCGGGTATCTTTGGCCACGGAGGGTAACTTTGGCCACGCGTCGGAAAAAGATTTGTTTCTCAATTTCTCTTCATAAAATGATCTCATCTTAAATTGTTTTACATTTTTGGAAAGGTGGAAATATCGCCTTTCATTTCATGTAAAAAAAAATCTCATTCTAAATCTGGCAATACTACAAATGCTGTTTTCATTCTTACGAGCATAAAATGACAAAAATCTATCTCTTCCAACTTTTGTCTGGAACACTTAAAAAAATATTGAAAATATTTAAATAAAACACTCTATTCGATTCTTTTATTAATGAGGAAGAATATTACACCATTTGTTTTATTCTAAGTTGACTACTTTTTATGCTGTATTTAAATATTTGTAATTGGGAAGCTTTTGCCGATGAATGCGGGTAACTTTGGCCATAGATGTAAATATTTCTTTATGGAACTTTGCACTTTAAAAAATGTATGTAAAAGTGTATTAAGTTTAACTATTTTTGAAAAAATTCTTACTTTTATGATTACTCATTTTTTAGATATTTTTTTTTAATCTCATGATTTTAAACATTAAAAAGATAAAGATAGAATGCAAGATACGTATTCCACTCAAAATCGCAAATGGCGAAAGGTAAACATTTTCAAATTCCTAATTATAAATATATTATTTTTCACCTTTTATAATAAAATCGTTTGCTTTTTACAAATATATTTGTTATTAAATCTTGCTTCAAAAAAGTTCTTTTTTCCTTATTAAAATAGAAGTTTATTTTTCTTTCTTTTAAGTTACAAACAATACTAGTTTTCAACGTGCAATGCCATTCCACGATGCACTGCAATGTAAATGTTAAGTTATTATACCATTTTAAATAACTATATGTCTTATAACTTTGTTATTTTTGTGTTTAAAGTTTTAATATTGCTATTTAAATCGTTAACACAGCTTTTAAGGATGTTAAAAAGTATGTTTCTTATGTATTTCTTGGGTGGCCAAAGTTACCCGCCCGGCTCCTAACAGTGTCTTATTTTTTAAAATTAATACCAATTTTTTATTAATTTATAAAATGTAACAAAAATGCATGAAAATTATTCCTAAATGTACAATACTTAGAATGCATAAGGATTTTTAAGTGTTTAAATCTCTTTTGAAGTTAAAATTTTCTTCTTTTGTGAAAAAAGCTATGATTTTGGCCAAAGTTACCCGCACTGACGGTACTATAAATAAATTTCCTTAACTTTAATTCTTTTTTCTCCTTTATTGATGAACAATCATCTTTTATTTATAATTATTATTTTGAACTATTATTTGTTGCATCGCTAATTAATATAATTTAATAATAACAAACCTAATATTATAGCAACCCATCCAAATTCTACTGAGCAGCCTTCGAACGAAACATAGTATAACCATCAAAAGCCATATAAAACTCATAAAGAGGCAAAACAAGTATGGCTTTTGGCTAATGCTAAAACATTTCTTTTCAATATTAATTAATAATAACAAACCTAATGCTATACCACACAAAATTCTACTGAGCGAAAAACTGTCCGAAAACAATATGAAACTCACAATGGGGCTAAACGGCAATTTGGCAGTTGACGGGCCATAACACTTTCAAGAGGTCCACCTCATTGTTATTTAGTGTCCATTGTGTAATGTCCCTTTTGTGGCAATTGATATAAGCCAGCGATTTTAGTATAGCGGCAACTTTTTTTTTTATCGCAATACGCCTGGTTGCGTCCATTGTTGGCGTGGTTTCTGAAGCGACCGCAACTCCCCGCTATTCTACAGCTTGTTGGTTTTGTGGTCAGAAAGTGTTTCTCTTTTTTTTAAAGCTTTGTAAGAGTTGGTTTGATATTATCCGTTTAATATACCCTCTGAGGGAGACAGACGTATAAACCCGTCACCTGTATGTCATGTTTAACACACACATATATACAGTGGTGGCCAAAAGTGTGGACACTTTAGAATAATCTACAATAAAAAAATATATTCTAATTATAATAAAAATATAAAATATATTAATAAAATAGCATGAAAATAAAAAAATGCGTATTAATATATTTTACAAGCACACTAAGTTGAAAGAATCGAAACTTTGAAAAAATGTAAACACTTTTGGCCACCACTGTATGTTTTAAATTTATAGGTTATATAATTTTTCTAAAGTATGACCCGAGCTAAAAGCCTCCACGTATGTTTCTAATCTAAACATACTTTTCATACAAGTAAGTGGTAGAAAGTATGCTTTGCAAAGAAATTTTTAAAAAATGTATCATTACTTAATTTTTAAAACAGACCATAAGATGTAATAAATTTTTGGAAGGTTTGCAAAATTTTGAAACCAAGTCGGGACAAATTATACGGTTACCGACAGGTAGACCACGATTTTTCTAATTATCCATTAATGATATCAACGGCAGTATTATTTCATTGAATATTTAACTTGGTGTTTAAAAACTATTAAATAAACTATTCATGCTGTAGATTAAATATTAACTATTGCTTTGCTTTCTTTATTTCAAATTTTTGAAATCAATATTAGTATTTCTTTTGGGGAAAAAATAACCAACAAAACGTTATTATTTTATGCCTCAGTAAGTACTTTCACGTTAAAAAAATAAAAGTTCGGTAAGAATAAATAAGGCAAATGTTTGTTGATTAACTAGATCTGTGCTAAAAATAAAATAACAAACAAATCTTAAATATTTTGGCATAAATGGCATTATATTTATCATATCACAAGAAAATATTTTAAAATATTTCAAATGCTTATTTTGGTAGCAATTTTAACGAAGATCAACAAATATTTGAAAAAACAAATATCAGAAAGTTGATGCCGTGATCAATTTTAAAAATAAAATCTCCCGCCTTCAAACAGCGTGGGAAGTATCTCTCACAATTCTCGATTTCTTGAATGAACGCAAAAAAACATCGCCCGAGGGTGCTAAAGCGCCAAATCTTCCGGACCCGTAGTAAAAAAGCCAAGCTGCGAGAAAAGTTTTTTTAGTAACCATTAAGAAAACCAGTGCTACAGGAATTTGACCTTGCCTCTTAGAGAAAAAAAAGTATAAAAAATATTTGAATAAGTAAAACAAAAAGGTAGAAAACGGTCGTCACTTCTACCACGTGATAAAAGTTCCTTTTTTTTTAAAAAAAAAAAGATAAAGAATCGTTGGGGTCAAGTCTGTAAATGCCCCTCTCTGATTGGTTAGCGTGATTAGCGTGACGTAGTTGGCGGTTTCGGATACAGGTAAAAGTTTTGGCGAGGTTTTTCGAAGTGAGGTGTGGTATTATAATAGAAATATAACGTGAATATCAATTGTTTTGAATTTGAAAAGTTTACAATTATTTCAATGTAAAATTTGTAAATTTAACCCTCTAATGCATACTATAGTAAAATAATCTAGTTTATTCTATTAAAGTAGAGCTCCCTCTCACTCTCGGCAAATCTGTTTTCTTTTTCATCTATTACATTCCATTTTGAAGTTTTAGTTACTACTAACCCTCATAGATGACAGTAGTAAAAAGTGTATTCAAAATTAAAGAGTGAAATTATTAACTGTCTTGAAATTACGTCTTTGGATTAAAGTATAATAATATTAGTACTAAATACAAATAAATGGTTTTGAAAAAATAATTATAGTTCAAGAGGGTAATTTTAAAATATATTTAGTAGTTTTCTAGTCATTCTTATCAAAATTGGAATTTTGTAGTTGGTTTTTGCCACATCTCAAAAATTTTAAAAATTGAAATTACAGTATTTTTCCCATAATGTATGAGTATTAAAGATACAAATATATTTTTTTGGGATGAAAAAAAAATCATGCATTACAAGGTTATGTCTCTTACGGCTGCAATTGGACGTTTATCCAGCAATCTAGTAAAAGATCAAATTTTCATAATAGAATAACGCGCCCTTTTTAGGATTTCTCTTCCAGAGATCACAAAATAAATATTTTTTTCCCTTAAATTGAATACTACTAAACAATTCTAAATAGTATTCGAGGTCACTCTTAGAAATGTACATTTTGGTTGTTTAGAATTTACAAAATACATACATTGAAATGAATAATCAAGATTCTTCTTATTTTTTTTTTAAATAGAATAAACATAATTACTTGTCATTTAACAACTTCAAAATACAAGGAATGTACTCAAGATTAAAAAAAACCCTAAAAATTATCTTTGAATTTTAAAAATGTTATCATGTAACCAGAATAGGCCTGATGGGAATTACTTGTTTACCCTACCAATATTCAATATGCTCCAAAATGTGGGCTCTGAGAAATTTATGAGTATATTTAGATAAGGTAATACTAATCAGATGAATATATATATTTATTAATAACTATGCAAACCGAGCCCATATAGTTTGATGCTTAATAAATACCAATTCACCTTTCTCTTGAACTGAAGCATACAAATTCAAAAATTGAATGCTTCAAACCAACAATAGGCCAGAGCTACAACAAGGTTGGTTCAAAAATATCTAATTCTTAGCCAGTTTCCAATAACTATCGAGATTTTATAGAAATTCTTTTTGGGCCAATCGCAGAATAAAACCCTTCGCCTTCTGTCGCCAAATATACCAGCCAAACCATCAATAATTAGTATGCCCGGCACATACTCAGCAGCAACACACCTACCTCTTCTTCATTAAGCAGGCTGAAACAATTAAATCAAGTTTGCCCGAGCCATTTTTTTTCTATGGCCTCTTTATTTTTTTATTCGCCGGTAGATGGTCTTTAGATTGGGGTTATGACTTTGAAATAAAGATTTTTTTTCTCTGCTTATATAGACACCAAACAATGCTTCCGAGAAGTAGTGGGAAAAGTATTAACCCTTTCAGTCCCAATGATGCCATTTGGCATCATCACTTTCAATATTTTTTTCAAAATTTTTATGTCCCGTTATGACATCCAAACACACACCATTCGATTCTTCACACTTTGTTCTATCAGACAATATTTTACATTAATCTCAATGAAGTCAGAACTACTATTTTTTTTATTTAGAAAATAGTCAACAAGCGTTTATCCTGATTTTTGATAAGTTCACTTTAGTTCCACATATTTAAAACACAATTTAAACTATTTCGGTTAAAATAATTACTAAATTTTTTTTAATAATATGGTCAGATAACTTAAAATATATAACTCGAAGTGTTGTTAGGTAATATATATATTTTTTATTTTGTTGTTTTCCACAGTTAAAACATTTTGGCATTGTTTCAAAAACCATATAAAAAATTTAAATGAATTTTTTTTTCTTGTGGAATTCGTATATTTGAACTAAAATAAGCTTATTTTGTGAATATCAGATGTTTCTGTAGTGTAGTAAATTTTTGGACTGAAAGGGTTAAATACAGGGTGGTTATAAAATAACACTCGCTATTCGGAGTGGTCTGTAGCTTGAATGAATGATTCAAATGCAAAAAACTTTGAGACACTTACTAAACAAGAAGGGGGGAAACGAATGGAATCATAAAAAACAAGCTCGTCACTTGACCAGGGTTCTAAATTACGAGGCGTAATTAGCTGAGTTGGCCGTAATTGGCCATAATTGACGACGCCTCGTAATTTAGAGTCCTGGTCAAGAGACGAGTTTCTTTTTTATGATTATTCTTTTTTAGGATTCTGTATTTTTTATGATTCTATTCTTTTCCCCCCTTCTTGATTAGTGAGTGTCTCAATGTTTGTTGCATTTGGATTATTCATTCAGGCCACAGACCACTCCGAATAGCGAGCGTTATTATGTAACCACCCTGTATCCTTCTGTGTTTTTGTTTTATTTCTACACTCCTTGCCAACTTAAGTTGTGTACATAGAAATATGCCATGGAGAAGATCCTTCCTCGGATGTAAAGAGTTCTATGAATTATTTGTGAATTCATCCAGAAAACATGTTTAAAACATTCATTTCGTTTGAGGTTTACACTCTTAAAACAAAGGAGTGAAATCCACTCCTGTAGGAGAATTGCACTTCCGAAACTGGAAGGGAGTGAATATTAACTCAGACTGCGTTAAAATCACTCGTTTGAAGTGATCTTGTCCCAGATTCAGCATACAAAAGATCCACTCCTGTAAGAGAAGTGCATTTTCGACACTGGAGAAGTGAAAATTAATTCAGACTGAGTTAAAATAAAATCGCTCGTTTGCTTTAAGAGTGTAACAGATTTGAATATTATTTGAGAAAATGTGGCAATTTTATCAGAATATAAAGTGTATTTTAGTTAAATCGTATTCAGATCATTTTGTATGTAAATATTACCTTACAAGAGTTTCCAACTAACGGACCAATCGCGCTTTTCCCTCGACCTTTTTACTACTTTTTTTTTAACCCAAGTTAGGTTGGCACTGGCACGGAGTTATAGTGAAATTGTTAGAGAAAGGGTAATTTTGATGGATTATTAGAATCGGCATTTGCTAAAGGATTTGCTTCATCGATGCTTATCTTTTAATTATGGCACGTTAATGTAAATGGTTCTTAGGGAAGGCATGATGATTGTTATCGCTGTTGTTAATTATGGTATTACTAAATCTTTTTGATTTTCTAAACTTACAGGTTTGGGGTTAATGAAACGCTGTAAAAATACAGGATGGTTATAAAATAACGCTCGCTATTCGGAGTGGTCTGTAGCTTTAATGAATAATCCAAATGCAAAAAAACTTTGAGACACTTATTAATCAAGAAGGGAGGAAAAGAATGGAATCATAAAAAACAAACCCGTCACTTTACCAGGGTTCTAAATTACGAGGCGTAATTGGATGTCTTGGCCGTAATTAGCCATAATTGGCTATGCCTCGTAATTTAGAACCCTGGTCAAGAGACGAGTTTCTTTTTCATGATTCCATTCTTTTTGAAAAATAGAAACTCGTCTCTTGACCAGGGTTCTAAATTGCGAGGCGTATTTAGCTGTGTTGGCCATAATTGGCCAAAATTGACGACGCCTCGTAATTTAGAACCCCGGTCAAGAGACGAGTTTGTTTTTTATGATTATTCTTTTTTATGAGTATTTTTTAGGATTTATCTTTTTATGATTCCATTCTTTTTCCCCTTCTTGATTAGTAAGTGTCTCAATTTTTGATGCATTTGGATTATTCATTCAAGCTACAGACCACTCCGAATAGCGAGCGTTATTTTATAACCACCCTGTATACAGAACACTATACCTTGACATTTTGGGCAGCTTATGCGGTATGCCCAATTTTACCAGCAATGTTATTAGACCATATCCTTACCTTTCATTAAAAAATTAAAAACGATTCCGCATAAAGCCTATAATTTTCCTGGAAATGATAAAGAATGTCCGTTTGCAGGCTAAAAATATTCACAGGACACAACTACACTCTTAAAACAAAAGAGTGAAATCCACTCCAGTAGGAGAAGTGCATTTTCGACAATGGAAAGGAGTGAATGTTAACTCAGACTGAGTTAAAATCACTCGTTTGGAGTGATCTTGTCGCAGATTCAACATACAAAGGATCCACTCCTGTGTGAGAAGTGCATTTTCGACACTGGAAATTAATGAATATTAACTCAGACTGAGTTAAAATCACTCGTTTGTTTTAAGAGTGTACACTCTTAAAACGAACGAGCGATTTTAACTCAGTCTGATTAATTTTCACTCCTCCAGTCTGGAAAATGCACTTCTCCTTTTGAAGTGGATCCTTTGTGTGTTAAACCTACGACAGGATCACTCCAAACGAGGAATTTTAACTCAGTCTGAGTTAATATTCATTCCTTTCCAGTGTCGAAAATGCACATCTCCAACTGGAGAGGATTTCACTCTTTTGTTTTAAGAGTGTAGTTGTGAAAAGGTGTGAAATGGGCTTAAGACTAAACAATTACTATATTTTGCCAGGTTATTCAACTGTTTGGTATGGAGAAGTACATCAAACTCTCAGCAAAACATAAAAATAACAATTAAGTGAGTGGGGGAAAAAAACCAGCAGAAGCTGATGCCCTCATCTCACAATTTCCAAACAATTTCGGAATTTCTAAAACACAATTTGCTTTTTAAGGCAAACAACATTTGCGTACCCGAAATTAAAAAGCATTTCGAGCGAGATTATTTGCAAGTTAAATTGATAAAAATAACCAATGACTTCTATTTTTACTATATTTAAAATAATGACTTTTTCGTTTTCATCACGGTTTATCGTCATTGAACCCGGAAATGAGAATATATAAAAAATAATTAATCAAAGTTGGATTATTGTTTTGAAACACTCCTGTTGTTATTGACGCTGTCTGTAAAATATTATCGTAAATTGCTTTTAAAACATTGGGGTTAAAATTTCAATAAGTTTAAAGATTCCTGAAGATAATAGCATTCCTAAAGTTTAAATTTAATTCAATATCTGTGTGTAAAGTTCACGAGTTAATTTTTCTTATCAAAAGTACTTTCATATGCCTTATCAAGATTTAATTTTGCTTTTGAAGCATCGTTGTTTTCCAAAAAGCACAAGACAAGCTAAATATAATACTTTTGCTTTAGCGTGTCGTGGCTTCAAAAAGAGCTCGCTTTAAGGCGACCTGTTTCAAAATACTTTTTTTTTACTTTTAATGTGTTGTAGTTTCAACAATAAGTTCATAAAGAACTAAAATAACTTACTTTTCTGTTACTTAAATAATTACTGAAATTATTATCGGGAAACAAATTGGTTTATAACAGCGAATATCATCATCATTCGCTTCGACACTAGATTTATACGAATTTTTTTTAAAAAATAAATAGCTAAATACGGCATCCAGCTATAATTCATACTTCTATAAGCCAAAATCAACTATTTTCCATAATATTCCTTCACAAATTAACTTAACGTTATTTATCGTCTGCTAAATTTATTTGTAGTTCGAAGATTATTTAAATATTTGTTAATAACCAAAATAATGAAACTAAACTGCATTAAACGATAAATGTAAATTAAATCTAAGCAGAATTGTATGCAAAAAAATGCCAATATTTTTGCTGACAAATTAAGTTATGTTATATGTTATAATGTTATATATACTAATTTCCTTAGTTGACCCTTTAGTCACGGAATAAATCGCAACATTCTTAAATTAAAGGCAATAAATAAACACCCACAGTCTTGCTGGACCAAACCAAACAGGTTGAAAGACGGAACAAAGTTAGCCAGTCCGCCCCTGCATTACATCTAAAAAAAATCTATCAAAAAATATTCTCGCGGCATGCGCAAAAAAAACTTCGACTTACTGACCAACTCTTCGCTGGAGGGAACTCTCGATTTACCCCATTTTATCGGCAGACTTCAAGTCACCTCTCGTAGTATCTGGCATTTCCATCGGCATTCACCACTCTTTTTTATGATTATTTTTGTTCTACGGAAGACAACAAACACCTTCTTTTCGTTGTAGTAAAAAGAAGACCCTGGGGCTTCGTATGGGAAGTTGCGCTTTTTCCTATGAATGAATGGAGATTTGTTCTTTGTGCTCATTAATTGGCAAAATCCACGTATCTTTGATTGGCGCCCTGTTATTATTTTTGCTTCTTTTTGTTCTTCGGAAGAAAACAAACACCTTCTTTTTCGTAGTAAAAAGAAGACCCTGGGGCTTCGTATGGGAACTTGCTCTTTTTTTTTCGATGAATGAATGAAGATTCGCCCATTACACATCACTTCCCAACAGCCTATATTGGCAATTTTTATTTACTCTTTGTTATTATAACATCTTCTCAATTGGCAAAATCCACGTATTGGTGCTCTGTTATTATTATTATTTTTTTAGTTTCCCGGAAGAAAACAAACACCTTCCTTTCGTAGTAAAAAAGAAGACCCTGGGGCTTCGTATGGGAATTGCGCTTTTTTCTATGAATGAATGGAGATTTACAATCGGAACGTCACTTATTCACAAAGCCTAAATTGGCAATTTTTATTCACTCATTGTGCTAGTATCAAATCTCATTAATTGGCAAAATCCACGTATCTTTGATTGGCGCCGTGTTAGTATTTTTGTTTCTTTTCGATCTTCGGAAGAAAACAAACACTTTTTTCGTAGTAAAAAGATGACCCTGGGGCTTCGTATGAGAAGTGGCGCTTTTTCCTATGAATGAATGGAGATTTACTCTTTGTGCTATCAAATATCATTAATTGGCGAAATCCACGTATCTTTGATTGGCGCCCTGTTATTATTTTTGCTTCTTTTTGTTCTTCGGAAGAAAACAAACACCTTCTTTTCGTAGTAAAAAGAAGACCCTGGGTCTTCGTATGGGAAGTTGCGCTTTTTTTCTATGAATGAATGGAGATTTACAATCGGGACGTCACTTCATATAATAGCCTATATTGGCAATTTTTATTTACTCTTTGTTATTATAACTGATTATAATTGGGATTTAATGATTTGTACTGATTGAAATTTAGATGCAACCCAGATGAACCTCGAGGTTCGGGTCGGGTCATAAATCATATATATTATGACATATTCTCAATTGGCAAAATCCACATATCTTGGATTGGTGCCGTGTTATTATTTTTGCTTCTTTTTGTTCTTCGGAAGAAAACAAACACCTTCTTTTCGTAGTAAAAAGAAGACCCTGGGGCTTCGTGTGGGAATTTGCTCTTTTTTTTCTGGATGAATGATAGTAAATTCGCCCATGTGACGTCACTTTACAGTTCTCCTTTGGCAGATTTCTTTCTTCTTTGTGTTCCCCATATCCATCGGAGTTTTTTTTTTTTTTTAATTTTATATTTCTTTTTTTTAAAGAAAACAAACACCTCCGTTTCGCCTGGACGAGACCCTGGGGCTTCGCATGGGAACTTGCGCTTTCTATCGATGAATGAATGAATTGTGGATTTGCCCATGGGACGGACGTCACTTCAAAACAGCCTATATTGACAATTTTTCTTTCCACTTTGTTGTTAAAATATATTTTTCATTGGTAAAATTCAAATAGCTCTGTCACTCCGGAAGAAAGCAAACACCTTCTTTTCGTTGTAAAAAAAAAGACCCTGGGGCTTCGTGTGGAAACAGTGATGGGAAATTGCGCGAAAATGAATGAAGATTCCCCCATGAGACATCACTTAACTACGGCTTCTATTGGTTATCTTTATTTACTCTTTGTGTTATAATATTCCATTGATTAGCGAAATGCAAATAAACTTTCATAGGCTATCTAGTTTTTTTTTTTGGTTTTATTATGTTCTTTGGAAGAAAACGAACACCCGCTTTTCGCAGTAAAGACAATTTGGCTTCGTATGGAAACTTGCGATTTTTTTTTCAATGAATGAATAATTATTCCCTATAGGACGTCACATTACAATAGCTTTTATTAGTCGTTTTTCTTTCTTTGGGTTATAATATCCCATTATTTTCCAGAATCCGTACTATATCCTCCAAAATACAGGTCCTTTGGCGTTTTCTTTTACTTTTTTACGTTTCTTTTTTGCTTTCTCCGAAAGAAAATAAACACCTTTTCGTAGTAAAAAGAAGACCCTGGGGCTTCGCATACGCTTTCTTTCGATGAATGAATGAATTGAAGATTCGCCCATGGGACGTCACTTCACAACATCATATATTGCCAGTTTTCCTTCACTCTTTGGGTATAAAATATCCCGTTAATTGAAGCAAAATCCATGTATCTGTTATCTGCGATCGTTTTTTTTTTTTTTTTTTTGTCGTTGTTTTCCTTTGTTGTTCTTTCGAGGAAAACAAACACCTTATTTTCGTAGTAAAAAGTAGACCCTGGGGCTTTATATGGAAACTTGTGCTTATTTAGATGGATGAATGAAGATTCTTTCAAATTAAAAGTCTTGCAGGGCACCGTTTGGGATTTAAGGGGACGCATTACCCAAAAAATGGTCAAAATATAGATTTTTCCGTTTTTACTTTTTATTATTTACAATATTCTTCTAAACATTTACTGAAAGTTTTATAATGATATCTTCTGTACAAAAAAAGTTATTAAATATTTTCTGGAGTCATTCCTATACGTTTGAATACGTATTTCGTCTGCTTTCAACCTTTTTTCTCTGTTTCACGCTTTTCAATTCTTGTGTTTAATATATACAAGAAGATAGGTAAAACATTTCAAAATTCTAACGTAATTAGCAAAAAAGCCTTAGGGATTTCCCTAAGGCTTTTTTGCTAATTAAGTTAGAATTTTGAAATGTTTTACCTATCTTCTTATATATATTTTTTACAAAATTGTGCATGCAATAAGGTCTTCTGTGCATAGTTATTTTTTTTAAAAATGTTGAATTTTGTATTTTGTGTGTGATTTTTTGAGATTTTTAGTATAAATGCATGTTACTTTTAAACTGAAGCTCACATTTTAAAATCCATGCACAGTTCTTGAAAAATAGTACTAAAAATAAACCATAAAAGTTTGGTGGAGTTATTCTCAAAATTGAAAGAGGAGTAATGAGTTCAAAATTTTGACTTTTTTTGAATAAATAAAAACTACTTGTAAATATTAATTTTTATTGCTAGAAAATTTTTATTAAGAGTGAACATTATATAAAACCAATATAATTTACAAGTTTATGTTATTATTTCTAGAAATAATGTTTTGGGTAATGCGTCCCCTTAAGAAGAAATTGTGATTGGGCACGGCATTACGGTTTATAATAGTTAAAATAGTGCTAGCTTGAAATGTTTGTTGACACAAGATTGTGAAAAAGTCGCATGTAATAGTTTGTATGAATCTTTAAGTCATTGTGGCAAGGAAAAATATATATTATTAATTCGGTGACAGATATCTAAATGATTGTTTTGCAGTAGAGGTTCAATAAATTGGGACATGTTTCCGCCAGAAATTCAGATAATATGATGTTAAAACAAAAAATAATTCAATCATGCAAATTTGCTATTTTGCTATTTTTTTTCTTTAAAAGAAAAGTCTATACTTACAAATTATCTATGCTGAGAATGGGAGAAAAACTACTTTTTAGAGAAAGAGTGCTGCCTTCCTGCTTTATGGCAATACTTTTACACACATGCTCATGCATGACAGAATAAAACAGATTAGTACTGCATTGGAATTCGGATTGTTGGAGTAATATTATGCTAATATTGTATATGGCATTACCATCAGGATTTGTTCTTTCGTTATTTTTCTATTAGTTTTAATGGCTTTACAAAATAAACAATTTACCCCCCGAGGTCAAGCAATACTGAAGGGTAAACAGCAAAAAATGAAAATTCATACTTGACAGTAAATGTCTATCAAGCTCATAATCCTTTTATTCAGCTGTCTTATAATATGCAAATATGAAATGTGTCCACTTCCAGAACAAAGAGCGTTTACTTTTACATGTAAATTCATAAATAAGGAATGCTATACAGATGGCCGCTCCAAAGGATCCATCTAAGTCTTAACTTCGAAAGACAGAACTAAGCTCATAACTCATTTTCGAATGCCTTGGCGAACGTTCTATTTTTGATGGATCACTTAGTCCAATTGGCGATTTTCTGCAGATGCCAAGTATATCTTCTATCATATTTTGTAATCATTATACTTCAAGAGACAAAGAAGAGGGTTTAGATAGAAATGAAGACAATGCATCAATTAATATGAGAAAAGGATTGTAGCTGTTATTAACCCTTTCAGAGTCCCAATGACAATTTGGCACCAACATATTAGAATTTTTTTTTTCTGATCGTCTATAGCCATTTAATTTATGATATCAAAATGCACATCATTCGATTCTTCAGACTTTTTTCTATTCGAATTTTTTTTTATTAATCCCATTAGATGTTAGCCCTATTATTGTTTTACTCATGAACATGATCAGAAACATGATGATACCAAATGGCATCACTGACAGAAATATAAATGATATTTGAAAGGGTTCAGGTCAGTTTGCGTTATAATTAATATTTTTATTTTGGATTGAAATGCTGAAATTGTTTAGAGGAAGATGTATGGTTTTGTTTGGAACAAGAGCTAAGAAATGTTTTTAATCAATTAGCATTTAGGAGCTGCATCATGTTTTTTGAAATAGATCTATCATGGTTTAAGTAGTTTGCATTATTCAACATGTTAAAAATTAATATCCATAAGAGTTTGTTAAGTACTCAACGAATCTTTACTCATGCTCACATCAGAAAATATGGTTGGCTTAGGTGAAAGACTAATTTAACAATGTCCTTCAATGAGGTTAAAAAATAAAATATGTAATTAAATATAAACAATTAAAATTCATGAAGTATATATGAGTTCAACAAAGGCAAACTAAATTGTTTCTTCGTAATGCATACCCATAATCGCATTTACGTGACAACTACACTGCTCCAAACAATTAGGGGAGCGCTTTATGCGTCCTTTTGTTAACCTTTTCAGTTTCAGCGTTTTGTTTTTCATTCTAAAAATCTAAAATTTGTGAAATAGATTCATTATGCATCCAAAATGAAGTGGTAAAAAACAGGCGGGAAAATATTATTTTTGAACTAAAATTTAAAGGGGGGATTGAAATAAATAATTAAGAATAAATAATAACACTAATTTTTTAAAATTTTTATTTGCAAAAAAGGGTTAAAATCATTTTTTAAACATCTGAGAATGCAAGCGTGAAGAATTTAGGGTCAATTTACTTCATAATTTTTGGAAGTGAATTTTATTTTACCATGTTTTCATATTTTCATTTGATTAAAACATTATTTACATCCTCAAAAGACATGATTCTTCCCTCTAACGATAAATTAGTGAAAACTCAACTTAGTGAGAAAAAATAGCTAACTCATGATTCCAAATGGAAACATTGGGATTGAAAGAGTTTAAAACATGCGCTCCCCTAATTGTTGTGAGCAGTGTAGAATCCTTATGTAGAAAATCTTAGAAATATTTTTTACTTAAAAATACCCGATTACTTAAATAGAATTTTCTTTTTCAGACGACAACAGTTGACGAGTCAAGTTTATTTGGTTCCGAACATAACAGTGTAATACGAAAAGGTAAGTCCATATTTTATTTTACATTTTAAATAATATTATTGTATGTAATATTTTTATTGTGTGTATTTCCTAAAAATTGGCAGATAGTTAAAAATAAAAAAAAAATGATAAAAGCCAAAAACAGTTCTTTATTCCTTATATGTTGACAGCCGTATGAGTTGCATTCGATTTCCACTTTCAGGATATTTCAGGGGTTGGTTGGTATACATACATATATTTTCAGGCTTGCTTGCTCAGAGAGCCGCTTATAAACCTTCGTCAAGTAAGACAGTCACAACACGCACACACTCACATGCGCACATATACGAGACAGATGCTGCCATCTATCGCGCGTCACCTCCACAATTTAGACATGTCTCTGAAGGGGAGGGAAATAGTCTCCACGATCTCGTAGATCAAGACACTGACCACAGGGCGCCCCACAGCCCCATATTTCGGGGGTTAAATATAACTCCTTCTTTCGAATTTGTTTTGTGAGTTGCATAATGCTTCACAAATATCATATTATTCTAATGTGGGCGTATTTTGCATGGTCTCATAGATTTTTTTAAAAATCTTGAAGGTGTTCTTTCTGATGATTGTTTTTTTTGCCTATCATGTGACAATTAATGTGGAAAAAAAAAGCCACAAGTTGTTTGGACAATATTTGATTTATTATTTATTCATAAACATACCAATCTTAATGTTTGGTTAGGGATCTGTTAGCAACGCAGCCCTGTCCTGCTCTTTTATATCTTGCTTAATTTTCCTATCCCTGATTAAAACACAGCCTAACGATCATAAAGTTACCCCCTTTCTGTACATTTATTATTTTTTATAAGCAAATTTAACTGAAGGTATGACAAATGACAGTGAATGCGCCCTCTAGAAGGAAGGAGCAAGACTTTATAGCCCGTTAACCCCGCTCTCCAGAAGTGACACAGTCACAAGAGACACACAAAGAAAGGACGACACAAACACATAGACAAATAACAACATTTATTGACAAACACAAACACCCATGCCTTACCGGGATTAGAACCTGAACTCAGTAGCTCTAAAGGCTAGATACCTACCGTTGTGTTAACTGAAGACCTTCAGTTACACACCTTCAGTTAGTTTACAGTTACCTGAAACTGTGTACTGTTGTGTGCTGGGTCGGCTAACTGGAGGTAACTCAATACCAATTTTGTCGGGGCTGTAGGGAGCCTAGTGGTCAAGGATCTCGAACTTGAGATCGGAAGGTTGAGAGTTCGAGACCCGGTCGCCACTGAAGACCTACCGAGTATATGCGGAGTACGTGCTCGTAAAATCTGTTGGGTCCGAAAGTCCTGTGGTCGGTCATTGCGCAGTTCACCATGGGTACAGGTTCCTGGAGAAAATTTCCCTCCCCTTCAGGGACATGTCTAAATTGTGGAGGTGGCGACAGATGGCAACATCTGTCATATGTGTTTGTGTGTGTCTTGTGTTGTCCTACTTGACGATGGTTTATAAGCGGGTCCTTGCGACCAAGCACACAAGCCTGAAAAATATATGTCAACCAATCCAATCCAACTGAAGGTAACTCAATACCAATCTTGTCTCTCTCTCCGCAGGTATGAAGAGGGCCAACAACGAGAACAACCACAAGGACATTCTGATGACCGGCCTCACCTCGACGCAGGAGGTGTTCTGTTCCGTGCCCGGTCGCCTCTCTCTTCTCAGTTCCACCTCCAAGTACAAAGTGACCGTAGGGGAGGTGCAGAGGCGACTGTCGCCTCCAGAGTGCCTCAATGCATCGCTGCTTGGAGGCGTGCTCAGGAGGTAAGAGTGCAATTTTGTGACTTGGTTTTCGAGGTTTTTGTTTCTTGACCTTAAATTTAGTTTTATATTACAGTACAATACCTATTTGGCATTGGTGATATAACCAGGCCTGTTCTAGGAAGTCTCAGACTATAGACACAACCTATTTTGGAGGCCCCTTTACGGAAAATGCTGTGTATGATTTTCAGTAATGGTGGTGCTTTATAACCTAGGTATCAAATTTTTGCTTCAATTTTATAGGCTTTCTTCTTAGTCAAAATTGAGCAAAAACCAAAGTGGGGTGTTATAATTCTTTTTAGTTTACGGATATTTTGGGGATTTACAGCATTTAGCATAATTGAAACATTTGAAACTGAAATTTAGGGGGTCCTAAACCCGGGCCTAACGGGTCTTATGGAAGAACTGGCCCTTGATATAATTATCTATCTATACGCAACGACAAAATCGCCGACAATTACGCAACGACAAAATCTTTCAAAAATTTAATGGTAATGTCTCAGATGATGAGCGCTCTTGTTTTCATTTTAAATCCGTGCTGGATTTCATTGATTGCTTCCGTTTCACGTACTGCTTGCAAGCTTTCTTTGACTAATGTTTTGAACATTCAACAGCACAGCAAGCTGTTGGCATTTCAAAAATTTAATAAGCAGATTATTTCTGGAAAACTTATCTTTGAATACCAAAACATAAGTAATTCCATGTAACAAATGATAACAAACCGTTGGAGCTGTTGCCATATCCACGACGAGAAAGTATTATATTTTGTTTACTTGGTAAATTCGATTGACAAGAAAATGTGCCATGTGAAAATTATATATCTGCTTCAGTTTATTTAAATATACAACACTTATGGAAAATTAAATTACTTGAAGATCGATTTTAAAAAGCTTAAGGTAGGCGAATACCCAAAATTCTAAAATTTTTACTATTACTTTAATCTCTTCCAAATTTGGCATAGTGATTTCAAATACAGTGAGCGATGCTTTTTGGGCAATTTTTTTTATTTAAATATAATTGATTTATTTTAAACGGTGTCTTTTAACTAAAAAAAGGGGTTTACGCCAACACTTCTAGCATAAAAAGTTTGACATTAATTTACCTGAAATTTTTCACAGATGCTATTTCAATATATATCTGTGCCATGAACCTCTAACATCTGGGGCAAGTATACAAGTTTTTTTTAAAAAAATGTCCAAGTGTAAGTTAATCGAAAAAAATCATTTTTTTGCGGTTAATTTATAACATTTTTCTTAATAACTTTTTTTCTTGTAATTTGTATGTAACTCTAGAGGGTCATTGCATGTATCAGTTCAAAACGAAGAATTTAACACATAATAAATGTTCATAGGATGAAAATTCAATGTGGTAGACTTGTTGGCGTAAACCTCTTTTTTTAGTAGAAAAACACCGTTTAAAATAAATAAATTATATTTAAATAAAAACAAAAGCCTAAATAGTATTATTCATTATATTTGAAATCACTATGCCAAATTTGGAAAGGATTAAAGCAATAGTAAAAATTTTAGAATTTTGGGAAATTTTGGGTATTCGCCTACCTTAAATAACGTTTACATTAACGTCTTATTCAGAAATGAAGGTGTTAATGACATTCACAAAGTCATCGTTAATGTATTACATTTAATGTAGCAAGTTGAACCTCATTTGCCTCTATTTTAGACGGTGTTTTTAGGAGGTAACGCTCAATTTTATCACTTTTGAAAACCGGATCTAAAATATAAATACAGTATCGCTACATAACTACATTTATTCAAATGAATGTCTGTTCATTATAAATACTGAAAAGTCACTTCTGCATCGGTCTTACTTAGACCATTTCTGATAATCCTTGGCTCCCTTTTCAAAATCCTAATGATTTCTATATTTATGAATCATTTTATTAATTTAAACTTTAACTTCAACACGTAACGCACGGGACTCAAAGCAATAGAACAATTTCCAAAAGAGGACTTTGTACATGCATACACAGATGGCTCCTCTGACAAAACCATCACCAACGGGGGTGCTGGGGTGTTTTTAACTACTTCAGATGGTGCGTTTCACCAGGGCAAATTTGGTGCGGGAAACATTGCCTCTAACTTCACCTGTGAGCTGAGGGCAATTCTGGAGGCACTAAATATCTATAAGGCCCTTCCCACTTCCAAGCAGGAAAAAGGCCTAGTAATCTTTTGCGACTCAAAGGCCGCCCTCCAGGCAATTCTAAATGGACATTCTTCTATCACCCAAGAAATCATCTCAGGTCTTAAAGATCTTCAGACTATAAACAAGACCTGCAACCTCCAGTGGATTCCTGCGCACGTCGACATAGAAGATAATGAAACTGCGGACAGACTGGCCAAGGAGGGCAGAGACCTCAACACTAGCTGTAATGATGTTTCTCTTAAGGATGCGAATGCAGTGGCCAGATATAAGCTTAGAGAAAAATCCATTCAGACCAAACATCTTCTCTCTGAAATAACTGCGAACAGATCTACTCTTAAAACCATAACTAGGCTAAGAACAGGACACCACAGGGGTATGAAGATAGATAGAGATGGAAAGAAGATCTATAGAAGCTGTGAACATTGTCCTGATACACAGCTCACGCCTACTCACATCTATGAGTGTCCGGCTATGAGTGCCAGCCTGAGAAAGATTGGAGTACTGCCGACTTTGATAGATCCGTATGAAGACAACATCAAGCAAGTCGCAGAAGAAATTATCAAAATTCACGGACACATATAAAGTTCGACTCTCATGGACACGACAAAAAAAAAAAAAAAAAAAAAAAAAACACGTAACGATTTTCTCTTTTATGCCACCCCTTTCTATGTATTTCTCACATTTCAAAGATCATCGTATTACTCTTCTTTTCTGAGGAGGGGTCTTCACTTCATCAGATGAAAACGTCAAGACGTTTTAAATTAATGGTCTTCGACTCTAAGAAACGTGTGAGCCTTTTAATTTACTTACTTTTTTTTTCACTTATTGCGTGGGATTGAGTGAAGATTACCGCATTTACGGTGGCGGTCTTCATCAAGAAAAATAAGGCTTCGTGTCGCAACCTTGATTAAGTTGCTGTCTCCGCACTACTGGAAGTTTTTTTTTACCTTCTTTTCGATTCGTTCAGCTTGGATGTGAAAAGAGTGTTAGGTTATTCCAGGTCTTTACAAAAGAGTCATTATCAATGTTGCGTCAGAAATATGATGTATCACTGCCTTCCGATCTTTAGAGTTACGCTAAAGGAAATCGTTTTTTTTAATACTTTCAACGGTAGACCAAGGAATGATTTCGGATTAGTACTAAGAATCGTAATCTAAGCCTAGACCCAGGCGCGCACACACGGGGGGAGCTAAAGGGGCTATAGCCCCCCCCCCCCCTTCAATAAAAAATTACCTTATGCTTTTAAATACGCCAATAGTGGACACATCCCATACTGAATGCTGGTTTGCGGGAGTTACATTTTACTACAACTACGACATAAATAGCTGCATTCCTATTCCTAAGAAATGCACTAAAATACAAATAAAACGTATTTCATACATAGTCCCTACTCAAAGCGTTCAAAGAGCTAAAATAAACTTGAAGTAATGCCTTAAAATACCGCTTATTCTAAGGAGTTTTTTTAAAAATAAATTCAGTTGGTTGTGTACGTTTTCATTGGAAAAGCTGACTATCTGAATCCGACGGGATAACAATATGCCAGGCCTAGGGAATGGGTTGTGTACGTTTTCATTGGAAAAGCCGACTATCTGAATCCGACGGGATAACAATATGCCATGCCTAGGGAATGGGTTGTGTACGTTTTCATTGGAAAAGCCGACTATCTGAATCCGACGGGATAACAATATGCCATGCCTAGGGAATGGGTTGTGTACGTTTTCATTGGAAAAGCCGACTATCTGAATCCGACGGGATAACAATATGCCATGCCTAGGGAATGGGTTGTGTACGTTTTCATTGGAAAAGCCGACTATCTGAATCCGACGGGATAACAATATGCCATGCCTAGGGAATGGGTTGTGTACTTTTTCATTGAAAAAGCCGACTATCTGAATCAGACTGGACAGCAATATGCCACGAAGAACTTATGTGGCCTTAAAGTAAAGTAGGTCAAATCTTTTTTAAAATTCATGCGGAAAATGTATTAGAGTATAAGTAATTAGAAAGATTTACTTTGAGGTAACTATTCCCAATTTTAGTCCAAAACTATACAGTTCACCGGCGTTAAAAGTCACTAATCGAATGTCATTATAATGAAAGCAGATACATTTCTGAAATATGACTAGGACAGCTACAACAGGGTACAGTTAACTGGAGGTTACATTTAGCTTAAAACTGTAAAAAAAAATAATCACGCCATCTAATTACAAACCCAATGAAGAGGAACAAATTTTTATTTTCTATTTTTATTTCTTTCTTCAAGTTCAAAATTGCTTTGAACAACCGAAAATCTACCCATTCGACAAATCAACTCTGGAATATAATAACTACGTTCCTGCGTCAGCATTTGGTGCTGAAGTTGAACACAATTCGTGATCTTCCTCCCGATTCTTTTGTAGTAGTACCTTCTGTATTTTTGGGGATTTGCGAAATCGTCTTTTTTTATTATTTCTCTCTCTGATGGAGGAACGATCGAAAACCACCTGCCAAAGTTGTCAGGTAAAAACATCTGGGACGTCGTTTCCTTCTATTTTTTTTTTTTTTTTTTTTTGTGGTCCGTAATTGGTCACTGTTCCTGTTCTGTCGGTGTTGCGAAACTGTGAGAAAAGAGGGAGAGAAACGGACTGGTACACAAAACGTGTATTATTGTAGTTTTGAGGTTTTTGACGAGTTATACTTATTATAGTTTTTTTTTAATGAAAAAGTAGGTGTTGAGTTGGGTTGTCAATGCTTTGTTCATTTTCTCAGTGAAACTTGTGTAATTATTGTTAATTAGAAGCTGGGTGCAAAGGTGTCAAGTCTGTAGTTAAAAAACTGAAACATAATGACTTGGGAACAAGTGCATATTTTTGAAAAATGCTTCTTGAATTATGGTGTGTCTATCCATCGTTTTTCAACGCATCTAGTCATATATCCCTTTATAAGACCGAGCTATCACGATGTGCGGGTATAAAAGAGAATGTTCAAGCTTTTCAAAAAATATCGATACCAAAGCAGTTGACTTGTGCCAAACGTTATTTGTATAAAATATGACATGTTCTTAAGGAGAAGCTATACCAAAACCGACCTTAAGTTTGCAGCAGAGAAATGTACTACGCGGAGGAATTTGCGTAAACAACGCGGCTGGCGCCGAAGCATCGCCTGCTCCGATTTGGTTGATAATTTGACCCTGATATTCGTGCGCCCTGTTACGTCAAAATCGAAGGAAAAAAATAATTAAAATAACACTCTAACTGAAGCTAAACTAATATAAATAATAAATTTATGTCTTGAAATAACAAATAAATTTGGTTATTGAATGTTAAATACATTTTGTATTCGATTCTCGCACTCAAAAATGAGAACTATTTACCCTCTTTCTCGTAGAACATTTGTATACTGCAAACTTAAGGTCGGGAGAGGTATAGCATCGATGCTGTATAAAGCAATTGTTCGATAAAACTCTAAGCAATTAGTCTCATAAACTTAAATCAGCGCCATCTGACGGACGGTCTTAAAGGGATATTTACCTTTTACATGAAAACCACTTTAATTTCTATTATTGGAGTCGGGATCATAATGGTATTATTTCTAAAAGTTTTAATAATTTTTTTTACTGTTTTGGATGTAAAGCCAAAATTTGCATACTGTATAAATTTTTTGCCATTCATTCCAATTAAATGGGTTCCTATTTGCTATTCCTTCCCATCGAAATTGCCATTGCATACGCCCTACTAAATTCAATGATGTATTTTATACTAGCCGAAAATCTCTATCACCGATAGCAACACTAGCTCAAGAATTTCATTTTTGGATAGCCCCCGAAATCTCACAATCCCCGATCCGGATGTGATCATCTGATCCTGATGCAGAAGCCGATTCATTCTATTTTTTTTATATTCTTTTTCATTCCATTTTTATTCTTAAGGCCTAAGCTCGTGGCCGGGGGGCAGGCCATTTCGCCTACCCCCAAAGGCAAGGCCACGGCTTCGGGCCTTTTGTCTAGTGGATGGAATAACCCTGAGGGCCTATTCTGCGAACGATCTTCATAGTAATTAAGGCTTTGCGTTCTTTTATTTTTTTTTCGCTGGGTTTCTTTGGTCTATGTGAATGGGATGGAGACACGTCAAAAACTGTTCTATTGTCTGTTCTGTTGGTGGATGTTTTCGCCTTGGAGCGTCGAAAAACCGTTAATTTTAAAACAATCATGCCAGCTGGCTTAAAGAGGGACTCTCAGTCAGACAGAAGTAATGCGTTAGTTTTGAAATCACAACTTTTGCAAAAGAATTATTTTGCCATGTTATCCCATTTTCAGGAGATAAAAAAAAGGATCAGGAGAATTTCAGGAGAAAATTTTAGAGAACATTAGAAAAAATTTCACTAAGCACAGCAGCCATCTATAATTTAAACGTCTTAAATCCAAAATCAACTATTTTCATTAATTTTCTTTCGGTGTCTGAGGTCATACCTTTCTAATAAAAAAGAAGAATTTTTAGGATCGGAGGGATAGAGCCAATTTTGGATGGGGCGTACGGACGGACAAACAAACAGACGGACATCGACCGCATGTCAATACCTGCTTTTCTTTTTAATTATTTCGAATTAAAAAACGAAAAAGTAGGCTAATAATGGTATCATCGTTCAAAAGATCCTGGAAACCGATACAAGACAATGATTAAAATATCGTAGCTCTATTTCTCTCTTGGCACTCATTATTAATATACACAGCTCATAACAATTAGGGGGCCGTATGGTTTAAACCATTTCACCCCCAATGATTCCATTTGGAATCATCAGCTTGCTAGTTTTTTGCTCTTAAGTTCACAGAAGTTTATCGTTAGATAGAAGAATCATGTCTTTTGAAGCATTAAATAACGGTTTATTTAATTAAATGAAAATATGAAAAACAGAGTAAAATAAAATTCACTCCCAAAAACCTTTTTTCATTGTTTTTTATCGTTTCATTTCCTGTAATAATGAATCTATTTAACAAATTTAAATTTTTAAAATAAAAATAAGACGTTGTAACTGAGAGGGCTAGCAAAAGTACTCAAAGTGCTCCCCTAATTGTTTTGAGCAGTGCAGTAAGATTTTTTATTTGATTTTATTAAACCTCTTTCTTAGAATAAAAACGTTTACAATGCACATTTAGTCAAGGCTAAACACATTATAATGTTTTACAAGCAATTCTGACTTATTTCGGATATTTAATTATACAGACATTGAGTTTGTTGCTTTGAAGTACGCGTTTGAGTTTTTTTTTTTTTTTTAAACTTTAGTATATTTCAGGATTAGCAACTAAAACCTATGCAATAATTAGAAAGCAATTGTGTGAATTTTGGATTTAACTTGCATAAATTTACATTGCGGCGAATTCCCGAAATTGTTTATTATAAATTATGTTTAGTTTTAGTTGAATTATTTTATTCAACATTTAAAAGTTTCTCGCTTCTAAGCGAGAAGTTCAACATATACGCTCGTTCTATTATACAAATTTCGTGTTTTGTTCAATAGTAATGCAGGTTTAAAAAAAGAAAATTGAACAATGGCTGTATTGTAATTTTAAATAAACGTTGAATAGCGGAACCTTGTTTTATTATTGAACACGACAGAGTCCAGCAGCAATTGCCATTTTATTTGAAAAACTATTCTTTTTATTCCCAAAATAAATTTTAGATGCCACTCCATTACAATCACGTATACCTGGAAACTGGGGCATGTTAAACTTTATTTGTTTAAAAAAAAAGTTAAAATAAATTTTTAGGTATCGGAGAAGGCAAGCGTGAAGAATTTGTTGTCAATTTGTTTCATATATTTTTTTGGGGTGAATTTTATCTCACCGTGTCTTTCATATTTTCATTTAATTAAAAATAATATTTATAAATTCTTCAAAATACATGATTCTTCCTTCTAACGATAAGTAAGGATAAGTGCTAGCTCAACTTAGTGAGAAAATAATCGCAAGCTGATGTTTGGGGGTAAAAGGGTTTAAAACCATGCACTCCTCTAATTGTTTTGAGCAATGTATAAAGTATACCAATAATGAAGTGATAAAGCAATGTATAATGTATATCAATCCATCGTAATCAAGTTGCATTATATCATATATCAAGTGTCGGCGAATCACGGTTTATTACCAAATTAATTTGAAATCTCTTTGCAAAATTTTAATATTGAAGACAAAATAAACAGGAAATAAATGTTGTGACGGTCCCTAACGTTAATCCCTATAATAAACACAAGAGGGATTTTCCTACCAACCATTTATTTTACTCCATTTTTTCACTCTACAGCTTCCACCTGTTTTTCGATACAGGTAAAAATAAAAAAAGGTGAGAGGGAGTAATTTTTTTTTCTTCATTGATCCCGCCTGCGTCTTGAATGTTTCTTTGAACTGGTTAAATTTGAAGTTGTTAGTTGTTTGGGGGGATGGTTTTATTGGTTGAATTTACGTCCCACTGAATCTATATCTCAGGTAGCACAGCAGTATTGGCCAATCTCCGGCTCATGCCCATCACCCAATGCATAATGGACTACGTTTTACCGACACTGGACAATATCGGACTGCAATATTGGTTTGAATATTATTTTTTATAATAATAATTTATTGAAACAATGAAAAAGTTTTACAAAATAAAAAAGCACCTTGATGGGCAGCTAAGGCCCTTACAGAGGTATGAAAATGTACTAAAACAAAAATTGTTAAAACAAATTGAAAAAAAAATGAGAAAAAAATATATACTATTCAAATATCTTGATTGAAAAATATTGCGAAACATATTTGCCTTTTACACTTGCAAAATACTATAATATTGCAGTTAAATTTAGTATTGCACTTTTCTTATTTTCCGTATGAAACCTCAAAGACCGGGGAAATTCGTTAAAATCGGTAGAAAATGATCGATTTCTTCCAATATTCTCCAAGTTTGGCCGATGCTCATGCGACATTGACCAAAATTGTTGCGCTACCAGGGATGTAATGTTTTTTGGATTATGCAATGCGGACATAGAATCTCCCTACACAATCAATAAATAGAAATGAAAACGGTATACTATTCAATAAAATATGGGATCACTGAAGGTCAAAGCTTTGACAAATTCATAGCTTTATCAAATGCAGTAGAACCTCGATTAACCGTTGATATTTTATCTGTTAACCGACTCTCCTTAATTTTAATAATTAAAAAAAATAAGAATAGAAATTCCAAACAATGTTTTTCTCGCCAAGCATTTCAACCTAGTCCTATATTTCTAGACCGGGGCCACTTTTATTTGCCTCACCCTGTATATTAGAGTTCTTTTTTAAAAAATATATTTTTAAAAAAATTCTAACTTTTCAGAAAATTCCTTTAGTAGTTGATTTTAACGACATTTTGCATTAAAAACAATGTTAAAATAATCTGTTAATTACAAATAAGTGATACGGCATTTTTTTTTCTGCATTAATGGCACAAAATATATGTGTATTTTTAGAGTTTAAGGCATGTCCCAAAGTAACTACAAACAAGGAGGCTAGAAATTGGCAGCCGGAATCGATTACACATTACATTATTACTTTCTAACTACAAACATTTTTTGTGTGAAAAATATACTTTTTAACATATATTTGTATGATAAAGATTAAGAATATAAGTGTAGGATTTTGTTCTGATCTTAAGAGATTATAAACAATGAACAAAGCTCATTTTTATTTAACAATATTAACTCTCAAAGGCAATAAATTCTTTCACTTAGCCCCATTCGCTAACACGAAAAGACGCTCAAACAAGCAACAGTTTTCCTTCCACATAAATTACCTAACTCCGCTGTCCCTTTAAAAAAAAAAAATCAACAACTGAATAAAGAAAATGCTGACAATGATTGGCCATCTTTGCGTTGGCAGGCCTAATTTGGGGTAGGGCCTGTTTTTCTAGATCGCCCGTATCGAGTTCCATCGATACATTTCTTTTCATCGGAACTTTTCTTTTTGACCTGTTCTTTTGTAACATAAATAATTTTAGCGTTATTTATGCGTTTAGAACTTATAATTTTGGTATGTGGTGTGTATCATAACAGTGATTTTCTAGTCATTTTTCTAGTCGTATTTGAAAATTTTCATTGAATTAGTTCTAAAACTTTAGTGTACGATTTATTTTTTGCGATAAAAAGTCATAAGTACCAATCTTTCTTTAATTTCAACTTTCGTTTTACCTGTGGTAATATATTATTAAAACTGAAAAATGCATGTGAATAATTGCCTTTTTCAATCTAACTAATGAATAGAGCTCAACTCCAACTATCCGTACTCAGACTATAAGAACTTGAATTATCCGAAGTCTAACTAAATGGACTCTAATGATATCATTATATACTCTAATAAAATAATGCATATACGTTTACGTCTTAAGTGTTGCATTTTCATGTTTCATTTTATGAAGAGCTTTTCTTATTTTTTAAACGTACATACCGTAATTAAATAAAAATACTTTTCTAAAAAAAACGAAACCACGATTATCCTAAATTTTGATTTTCTTAATCAGAACCGGTCTTATTGATTCGGTTAATTGAGTTCTACTGTACCAAAAATGGGGCAACTGGGGCCCGTGACTGTTGGCTTTTAAATCAAAGCTGAATATAATCAGTGTATCACATAAAGAATTTAATCAACCAGGAGAGGTTTTTATGCTTGGACCATAGCTATTTTAAGGGTTAAACTTTCTTTAATCCAGAGCTATCAATTCTCAATAATCAAATTCAATAAAAGTTCTCAAAAAACAATTTCAATGTAAATTCACTATAACAATTCAAAAAGAATTCTCAATAAGCAATTGCAATGGAAATTCACTATAACATTTCAATAAGAATTCTCAAAAAGCAATTTCAATGGAAATTCACTATAACAATTCAATAAGAATTCTCAATAAGCAATTTCAATGGAAATTCACTATAACAATTCAATAAGAATTCTCAAAAAGCAATTTCAATGGAAATTCACCATAACAATTCAATAAAAATTCTCAAAAAGCAATTTCAGTGGAAATTCACCATAGCAATTCAATAAGATTTATCAAAAAGCAATTTCATTAGGAATTCCTAATAACAATTCAACAAGATTTCTCAATAAGCAATTTCAATGGAAATTCACAAAAACAATTCAATAAGAATTCTCAAAAAGCAAATTCGATGGAAATTCGCTATAACAATTTAACAAGAAGAACCAACAATTCACATCCATTATATCATTCTTTTTTTCCTTGTCCATTGATGAGCCTGTAAGTTCCAAACCCCGCGCTTGACACACATTTAAGAACGGCATAATTACACCATCGAAGATCATCTGCTGGCCTTGATTTCTGTTCTGCCGGTATTGATTAGGAATATCCTGGACTGGTCGCTGTCCATATCAATTACACGCTGTCCGGTTCAGCGGTCTTCTTCGTTTAACCGGTCAATTGCGGCATTAACCGGTCAATTAAATGAGGCTGACGTGAGACCATCGAAAGGCGGATGCCGGTGTAATGCGGACCGGACAGTTCGATGCGTTGGTTGTAATGATGTTAATGTAATTGATATAATAGATTTATTCAAGCACTTGTAACTGATAATGCACTCTAAAAAATGAATGCTCCAAAACGACGAAATTTTCCTAAATTTTGACGATTCCGTTACTGGCAAATGCTCCGAGTTTTCGTTTCCTCAAAGTGATGAAACTTGAATCGTCATTTTTAAGAGGATTTGAATGTAGTCTAATCTAAAGAAATATTTCGTCATTTTTGAGCATGTGAGTACAACGATGAGATTCAGTTTCCTCAAAATCACGAAACAGAATCGTCAAATCACGATCGTAAAAGTGAGGATTCGCGTTTACTCAAAAGTCACGTGATAGTTTGACGAAACAATCCTCAAAATTAACGAAATGAGGCTTGAGGATTCATGAATCGTCAAAAATGAAAGTGTTATTTCTGAGAGTGTGGTATGCTGTAAGTAATAGCAAAGGGATAATCATTTTATTTTTTTCAACTTACCTAATTGCGTTAAAATGCTTTTGCATAATTGAAGCAAATTTACTCCTAATGTTGATAAAATTCAACAGCCATTAAAGTTGGCCATTAAAATGCTTTTGTAATTGAAGAAAATTTACTCCGAAAGTTGATATGATTCAACTGCCATTTAAAAAGTTGTCCATTAAAATTATTTTGCAATTGAAGAAAGTTTACTGCAACAGTTCAACAGCCATTAAAGTTGGATATAATAGATTTATTCAAACACTTGTAATTGATAATAGATTTATTAATGTATGCTGTTAGCAATAGCAAAAAGATAAGCCTTTCTTTTTCAACTTACCTATACTTGCGTTGAAATGCTTTTGTAATTGAAGAAAATTTACTCGAAAAGTTGATAAAATTCATCAGCCATTAAAGTTGGATATTAACTATAGTATTTGCACCACTGTAATCGGATTTTTTTTATCTGTAATGTGTGTATATATTTTCTAAATAAATAAAACTGCAAATTGTGGTTAATATTTCTCCAAAAGTAAACTTTAAATAACTTTTATGAGCTGATCGACCACTATTTAAATCACTTTTCACGAAATAAACTTCTAAAATACTCATTAAATTTCATGTTTTCAGAACGATTTTAAACAAAAATAAATCTAGAGTTGTTTATCCCAATTTGTAGTTTAAAGGTAATAAAATAGGCTTCAGTTTCTAGGGTTGTTAGTTTATAAACTCAATGCATAACAATTTGCATTTTTGCATTTTGGTCGTGTTGTTTTTCACTTTTTATTAAAGTTTACTAATTTAATCTAGTTACGAAAACCCCACAAAAATTTTAGATATGAAAAGTATAATAGTTTTATTAACCCTACTGCATCCGCGATTCTCTTATATGAATCCAGAAATAAGCAAAAGAATGTACTGAAGGAATTTCATTCATCGAATTAATACACCACTTTTCTATTATTAAATTGTTGAATGAGTAAAATTTCTTGAATGAAACCCTCTGAAACGCTTTTTTCTTAAAAATTTAATTAAAAAAATAAAAGCTTCAATTACACAACCACAACCAAGTCTGTATTTCAAACCCATCCAACAAACAAAGATATAAAAACCACATTTTTAAAAAAAAACCTAAATCTCCTTTCTCAAGTTCATTTACACCTGAAACTTGTCTTTCGAATGCCAAACACAATATTTTCTTCTCCAACATTTACGACTGTGGAATTCAGAAGAAGTGAATATATCTCGTGGTCAACAGAGATAAAGGAAGACTTGCGGTTTCCGTCGCCAATTAAAAGACGACTCCGGTTGAAAAAGAATAGGTTTAAAGAAAAAAAAATTCTCGACCACTTTCATGTGGTTTGGTTTAGCGTTGATGACCTTCAATTCAACGGATTTCACCATTCTTAGACGTTCTAGAACTCTCCCTCTCTCTGTTTCTTTCTACACTCCATGGGGCTGGGGAGCCCAGTCGGTTAGGCACTAGCTTAGCATGCGAAAGGTCCCAGGTTCGGTCCGGGCATCGCCAAAATAACTGCCGACCTATAAACGGCCCGTGCAGCCAAAAATGTCCGACGAATAATACCCCGTGTAAGGGAGTGCACGTTAAATATCCTTCAAAGTCCCAACTCTGCGTACGATGTCGCCCTTAACGGTTGAGTTGGGTTCCTATTCAGGTGTCGGCTCGTCACTTGGCTGTGGTTCTAAAATACGACGTCCGTCGCCAATAGCCCTTGTGTAGCTCTAGTGCGACTGTAGACCTTAAATGAAATTTAGGTCTAACAGTTTTGTTTTAAACATGTTTTCTGGATGGATTCGCAAATAATTTATGGGATTCTTTGCATCCGCCAAAGGATCTTCTCCATAGCATATTTCTATTATTTATATTCTTTCCGGGTTCGAATCCCGATAAGGCATGAATGGTGGTGTTTGTCGAGTATATGCGGAGTACGTTTGCGTTAAATCTGTTGGGTCCAAAAGTCCTGTGGGCGGTCATTACGCAGTTTCCCACGGGTACAGGTCTCTGGAGACTATTTCCCTCCCCTTCAGGGACATGTCTAAATTGTGGAGATGGCAGCATCTGTCGCGTATGTGTGTTGTGTCTGTCTTACTTGACGAAGATTTATAAGCAGGTATCTAACCAGACACACAAGCCGGAAAATATGTCTACCAACCAAACACATTTCAAGCAATGCGAAACTTTGTATCGGAATGGCTCTGGATAGGCTTCAAGTCCGTAGAAAAACGCCAATCAAGATACATTACGCGATATGCTCCGGTGATTTCACACAGTGATATGAATGCCTCATTAGCTACGTCAAGCGTCAAAGGATAATGATAGTATATTGATACTAGTTATCTCTTGTTCGTGTTATTTTAATAGGCTGATCGGGAGTTTCAAAAATTAGATAAAATCCCGTTAAAAAAATAGCACCGTGTATATGAAATCGATGCTCGTTAAATATGTTATGATCCAATGATCTTACCACCTATGATGTCTTAAAAGGTTTCGTTGGGTGCCAACTTTCGGGTCGGCCTCATCACTTGACCAGAGTTCTAAATCCTCAGGCCCGTCTCCAATCGCGGTCGTGCGATTTCTAGTGAGATATAAACTCAACCAACCAAACATACAGCTGTGACAACTTTCCCTCTGTGCATGTCTTAGAAGACTATTTCCCTCCAGTTCAGGGACATGTCTAAATTGTGGAGGTGGCGCGTGATAGATGGCAGCATCTGTCACGTATGTGTGTGTTGTGCCTGTCTTACTCGACGAAGGTTTATAAGCGGGTCTCTGACCAAGCTCACAAGCCTGAAAATATATGAAGAGTACACGGGAAGAAGCGATTGATTTATTAGTAAGGCGGACGCCCGCATTGTCTGCTTGGCGGCAGAAAACCGGTTTCTCTCTTTCTTCTTCGCTTGGTCCAGGCGTCGGGAACGCCAATCGCCTGAATCTTGGTAGCTAGGAACCACAGATATAGTAGCTTAAGTACTACAGTGGCATATTACGTGACCTACAACACTGACTTCATTGTTGCTCTTCTGGGAGTTCCTTGCGCGTCCCGTCGTTAGCATTGGAGGTCACGTGATCTGCCACTCAATTACTGAAACTGTGATATCTGTGGTAAGAACTGGTTTCCTTACACAAGTTTAGGCGATCACTCGCTATCATCGCCAAAGTGGCCTTCTAAGGAAACTTCTCTGCAAAATCAATCGGTTTTTCCCGTGTACTCTTCATATGTCTACCAACCAAACTTTCACTCTAATATCTAGCAACTTCAACATGCTACTACGTTATATCACTAACTTTTTTTTAAAAAAATAAATTAATATTAGGGAAACATTTTAGGATCACTTCATTTATCGAAACAGCTATACATTTAGTTTCAGAATATCTTTTATATACATTGGAAACACCAAATGGACCACTATTTTCCACTCCCACTGTCAAATTAGGTTTTTACTTTTGTTAACTTTCTGTCTTATTTTTCTTTGCAATGCGAGGGAATTTTTTTTAATTTTTTTTAAACAATGAACAGGAAAAAAGAAATGCCATCAGACAAGTTAATTCATATAAGAGCATCCAACATTGAATCTAACCCAATATACTCTATAAATCATGAGAGGATTCGTGAAGTAAACAACGTAGATTATTAGCGTAAATAGTTCATTTGCTTGTTCAAAATTACAAGTTTCGGCGAAACTCAAAACGCTCGTCTTCATCAGAAAGACACACAAGGCAATGAGGCTTTTTGAGTCTCACCGAAACATGTAGTACATTTGTACCAACAAACAACATTTGCTCCAATAATCTACGGTGGTTACTTCACGAATCCTCTCATGCATTATGCGTAAAGTAGAATATATTTTCTGAAAATCTCAAGTTCGAGTCGCATTCATCCGAATCCCGGTTATCCGAAATTCGGTTTATCAAAAAAAATTCCCAATTACAATATGAAATGTATACGCATAAATAAATACGCAAAAAGTAAATACGTTCTTTACAAAGTTAGATTTATTTCTCAAAACAAAATATGCAGTATTTTTATTTTTCTATTTTTGCTGCTCAATTTTGGTCCCGTACTTCTCGGATAAGCGGGACTCTACTGTATATAGGCAATGACAAATGACAGTGATTGCGCCCTCTAGAGGGGAGAGTGTAGGTTTTATATTTATAGCCCATTACCCAGCTCGCCAGAAGAGACAGTCACAAGAGACACACAAAGAAGGAGGACACAAACACATCGACAAAAATCAACATTTATTGACAAGCACGAACATCCATGCCTTTACCGGGATTCGAACCGAGAACAGCAGCTCCAAAGACTAGTACACTAACCACTGCGCCGGTGGGCCGGCAATGTATAGGCAAATATTAACTGAAAATCTCAAGTATAGGCGGACAGTTCGCGCGTCCCCATTTTGCAAAAAAAAAAAAAAAAAATCCACAGGTCCAACTTATCCATCTGAGCGCCCGTCAAAAGCGATACTTCTTCTCCCATTTCCTCAAGTATTTAGGGAGGGCCAATTTTTTTTCCGATTCGCTTGTCTTCCATTACGGTACGAGTTTTTCTTGTCATCACATGTAGACCGTAAAATTGGCCCATTGTCGCCAATTTCTGGGTTTGTTGCCTGCAGAGAAGGGTTGAAGGGCAGTCACCCGAAATGTAGTTTTTTTTATATGCGTTGGTGTAAGGGTAGGAAGCCATTGTTTCCAAATGTATTTTTTTTTAATCACTTGAATTTGAAGTTGGATTCTATTTAAATTTGATTATAATGGTACGGCATGTAGGATGAAATTGACACTACTTGTCTTGCTGTTATTTGAGAAAGGAATATACGTATCCAAAAGTTTCAGTTTTTTTTTCTTTTTTGTCAAAATAAATGACTATTTCCCCTTTAACATTGTCATTAGCAATTTTAGGAAACTTCTTGTTTTCTTTTCCAAACTCCTGGAGAGTCATTGGAGCTCCCTAAAAACTTTAAAATAGTAATTTAACTCATGAACTGTATTTGCTTTCTTGAAAAGACAAATTTTATTTCAAATGGTGTTGTGAGAAAATAAAATAATTTATTTAATACACTGTGAGTTACAAAACATGCTGAAATCTAGTTAGGTGATTCACTGTGAATTAAAGATTCGCCAAAAATAGGGACGCAGCTAAAAATTTGTGTTTCAAATTAAAATAGTTTAAAGACATTATATACAAAGTGGATACGTGTGAGTCAGTGTGCGATTTTTTGTAAGTCACTTTAAAAATGAAAGATGGTAGTGGGTTTTGAAACTTCATTTTTAAGATTACAAGTTGCATAAATATAAAATTTGTTATATCCACTGAAAGTTCATATTTTATTTTATTTTTCAACCAACAAAGATTCTTAAAAATGCCGAAAGTATATTAATTTTGTAACACTATTTTTCTTACAGTTCCATAAAATCCTACTTTAAGTGATTCGAACGCTTTTATTCTAATTACTTTGGACTTAACCATTTTATAAAACTATGACTATCCTATATCAATAATATATTCACTAAACTTCTCAAATAAAGAGTCACTTTTTCGATTTTTGTCCTTTTCACGCCGCAATGCGCAGGACTTTTCTTCGATCGGTCCTATGTTCTTACGTGACATCGATTCATAACTCGTAGCTTGAGTAAGAATTTATTTTCATTCAGCATCGCCATTGCCACTCAACACCAGAAACATACCCATTTGAACTCCTTATTTTAAAGGGGCTGGGGAGCCCATTTGGTTAGGCACTCGCCTAGCATGTGAAAGGTCCCAGGTTCGGGTCCGGTCATCGCCAAAATAACTGCCGGCATATAAACGGTCCGTGCAGCAAAAAATGTCCGATGAATAATATCCCATGTAAAAGGGAGTGCACGTTAAATATATCCTTCAAAGTCCTAACGCTGCGTACGATGTCGCCCTTAACGGTTGCGTTGGGTACCCACTCAGGTGTCAACTCATCACTTGACTGTGGTTCTAAAATACGAAGCCCGTCGCCAATAGCCCTCGTGTAGCTCTAGTGCGACGATAATTCAAACCAAACCAAACCTGAAACATACCCATTCGAACTCCTTATTTTTAAACGCCACGTGTACTTTTTTAGTGTCTCTAAAATGTGTGACTTTGTCTTCCAGGGCCAAGTCCAAGAACGGGGGCCGGTCCCTGCGAGAAAAGTTGGACAAAATCGGACTCAACCTGCCAGCAGGGCGACGGAAAGCTGCCAACGTCACTCTTCTCACCTCTCTCGTAGAAGGTAAGTTCTTTATTGAACAACATTTATTGAATAATTAAAGTTATAAAATCAAACCTCATTAACGTGAACTCGCTTAAAGCCCATTTCACACCTTGTCACAACTACTTGCAACTCCCATAGGACTCCGTGCATTTAAAAGTTGCACTCAAGTCGTGAGATTTTTTTTATGCGAGCACGAAAAAATCTCAGTTGCATGTACCGTTAGCCAATCAGAACTCAGCATTTGTTTGGCTGCATTGTGGCGAACTAGACTTCGCCAATTGGTTGTTTATTTACTTTTTAAGATGCCAGCTTTCCTTGCTTGGAAAAAATGCAAAAATCTGCGCAATTAAAAATGGGTAGTAAATGGACGGCAAAAATGGAAATTGATTTTATTAAGGAATTTCGGAAACATAAATTTCTGTATGATGCTATGGTTTGATTAAAGTTTGCTTTACAAAAAAAGATGAAACTTGCCGAATTGTGAGATAAAACTATTTTCTCTGACACATTTCTCCGGCTGTTTTGAATATTTTTGCAAGATGTTTTTTTTAAATAATAAATGTAGATAACTAACGTGTCTCTATAACTCCACTTTTTCAAATTACTTCGAATACTTTTCGTAAAATTATTTAATAATTTTTTTTTTAAATAATCGAACTAATTCCAAAAAAGTGGAATTGTCGGAACCTGTAAGTCATCTGCATTTATCCCATACAAAATCTGTTTGTAAAAATATTCAATACAGCTGGAGAAATGTGGCAGAAAAGAATATATTTTTCTCCAATGGATTAACACTAATGCACTTTGCTTTGGGACCAGCGATCCAGCGCGTGATTAATTTACAATGTAAACAATTTTGTGGGCTCATTTCTTAATATTTTTATAAACTTGAGTGTACGAAAAATAATTTGAAATAGGCATCCTAAACAGGGTACTTCTATAATCATACTTCTTAAAGAGCTCATTTTACAAAATAACAAACAATACATGATAAATAACTATTCCCTGACTTTTTTTCTCATTAGCACCTTCTTAAAAAAGGGTTAGGCCCTGGTCAGAAAACACAACGAGCCGTAAATAGCTATAATTTTCGCCCCTTTTTTAACATTTGACCTGTATGTCAGTGTATTAAAAAGGTACCTTCCACAGTTAACAAGCCTCGATACCATCACAAGTAATTCTAGCCGTTTAAGGGTGGTTTAGCCATTGTCCAGTATCATCACTGAAATAATCTCAGCTCTAATTTGTTTGTATTTTGCGGACAACACATGAGCCAATCTTACGGGCGTGGTGGTACTTTTTTTTTTGCCGCAGAGTAATTGGGCTTTCTATATCAGTCTGGTAAAAAGGGTAATTTTGGAACTTGTTATTGGGTGTTTACGGAGTTCTCATGGTCCTTAAAAGCACACTGTTAAAAATGGTGTGCCTGGTTTCACCATAACAGTGGTTCCTACACTCCGTGCCACCCTAACTAGGGTGAAAACAAATAATAAAAGGCAAGAGGAAAGCGTGATTGGTCCGTTAGTTGGAAGCTCTTGTAATGTAATATTTACATATAAAATGATCTTGATAAAATTTAACCAATATACACTTTTCATTCTGATAAAATTGCGAAATTTTCTCAAACAATATTCAAATATTTTAGACCTCAAACGAAGTTAATGCTTTAAACACGTTTTCTGGATGGATTCACAAATAATTTATGGAACTCTTTACATCCGCGGAAGGATCTTCTCCATGCATGGTATATTTCAATTCTATTTACCCAACTTAGGTTGGTAAGGAGTAGTTCGGCTGCATGGTAAGATATTTCGCCATTTTTCAATATTACCTTGAGCCTTCGATTTTTTTTTCAATTTTAGATACAAAAATCTAAGAAATGGTTCAACAGAATACCTAAAATGTTGTGCAACATTTTACCACAGAGCCACTAGGAACCATATTTTTTGTAAAACCAAGTGTCAAATTTTTAACAAAAATAGCTTTATAGTAAAGTTTTTAGCAAATAGTTTCGTTTGAAATAATAGCTCTTTTTTTTAATGTATTTCATCACTCAGATATTAACATTCTTTAGTTAACGTTCAAATTTAAACATCAAATTGGTAAGCGTTTGAACGCAAAAGATCTTTACCACCCCAAGAAAAGACGATTTCTTTTAAGATTTTAGAATTTCAGTTCAGAAAAAAAAATATTAACAAAGAACTACAAAAATATTTAGACAAGTTCCACGATCTTGGAATGCGGACTGAAATTTAGAGGTGAATCTCTGTCCCGACAAGCGAAATTATTTCTCTATTATAAAAACCCACACAAAAGAATCACAGAATAACATAAAGTCTTCCGCGTTTTCCATAAACCATTGAAGATAACCACAGACGCTGTATTCGCACCGAAAACGTACCCTTATGTAAACAGAAACGCCATTCGAATACGATGAAAAGGTAAAAGAGAATCAACACTTTCTTGAAAAGTGTTCTGTCCATTAAATGCCCGTGTTTTTGGATGCCTTCGCCGTTTTTTTTTATCCAAGATGGTAATTTTTATAGCTACGTCTCTTCTTGGCCATAAACACATGCAAAGATTGAAGTTTGGTTCAGAGTTCACAGAAACGACGTAGAAATTACGCATTAGAGAGCTCTTTGTTGTTGTTTTTTGTTGGAATAAAAAGGACGAGGAATGGAGGATTTTTGGCAAACAGGAAGCGTTGGAAAAGACATCAAATTGCTCTGCATGAAAAGTATCACCTTCATTTGTGCTTCGGCCATTGTAAATTTTTATTACACAATGGCATTAAATGAGGAATGCAAAGCTTCGATTCAAGTTTAATGCCATGATAAGGATTTTAGATTTATGAAACACACACAGTTTGTTTGCATCGAGTGTGATATGCATCAGTGTTTGTTATGAAATGTATAGGATTTGTATCTGGAAAAAAAGGAAATATCCTGCGTTAGATTAGGAAATGGAAATTCAATAACAAAGGGGCAATTTACGCATTAAATGAAAACTATAAATGAATTCTGTTATAAAATTTTAAATTAGTTGCTTTAAAAATTCGATTTCCGGTTCATAATACTCCTATTGTTTGTTTTTTCTCCACACAGAATAATACTTAAAAATATAAATTAGGTGTAGTTTTAAAACTCGTATTCTTCAAAGTATACTAATATATAGACTCTGTCCCTATTAAAAAAAAAAAAAACGATTTCTAGGGACCGTGTATAAAATTACTTGGTAAATTTGATCCTAATTTGCATTGTCGTTTGATGGTTGAACGGCGTTTATTGATAAATGTTTATTCAAATTATTGATGCCTGTCAACTGTCTAAAAATTGTTTCTTGTTTAAAGTGCATATAATGTATTTTGTATAATATTAATTAACAAAAAAAAAATTATAACCTAACAATATATTATATTAGCTTTTGAATGTATATCGTTTCCAATACAATTTCAAAGAATGTGTTTAATATTAAAAATTAAGTACCCTAAAATATAATTGGAATTCAGTTTTTAGTATATTTCATTGTTACCACACTGATTAGGTAAAATGATTAGTGCTCACTGCCTTGGTTAAAAATCTTTGCCAAATCATTCTGCGTAATTTTATTTTGCTTTCCTCATATACATTTTCTCGTTTTGTAATACGTGGTTCATATTACCGATAAAGTGACCTATATTACCTAGCCTTTATTTTATTAATGAAATTTTAACGTCAAAATTAAAAAAAAAACTTCACAATATGAGTGAAGAAGGTTAAATTCTAATCTCCGTTGGCGATATTATGTTAACTCTTTTATTAGCTTGTCGTTTTGAAAAGACACTACATAAATATTACATTTTTAATTTTGTAGATTTTTCCCTATACGTGTTCAGAATTAATGCTTTAATATCTCAGCAAATAATGCAAAATAAATAATTCTTTTGAATACGTGGGGTATTTTGATGGCGCTGAACACTTTTGTGCAAAAAAATGGGTGTTTCTATTGGAATTTTCAAATTTGGTTCTCATTTTACTATGTAGATGACCCCTTATACAATTTTTGTTACCAGTTCTCAATGCCTTACGCTATTTCCTGAAAATTGACACCTTCCACAAAATTCCCTGGTCAACAGCAGCAGAGTTACGAGGGGTGGATCGTATTTTGCCCCCCAGCTGTACCTACATTCAGAGCCAGAGTGATACATATCTCATATGTTAAGACAGATATATATAACATAGCTTTGTGATACCGAATTCAAAATGAAATTTGGCGAAAACTCTTCCAAAAATAAAATAGAGAAGAAAAAAAGTGTTTCATTCGAAATTCAAGTGACGCAACAAGAGATACATTTAGTATTCTTTGCGAGAGTTTTCGGTGTCGTTTATTGTACCCAAAAAGTAGAGAATGTTTTTTTTAAATACCGGATTAAGATTAGAGTTGAGAATGTGTCAGTAAAAAATAGATATTATGTGATGGAAATCTTGTAGAATGGAAAAGAAGATAAAAAAACGTTGGAGTGTGACCATAAACTACGATATTATGGAGTTAAAAGGATACATATTTCGAAAAGAGAATATAGTTGTTGATGTGGCAAAGCTGTAACTGGTTGTAGTGTTGGTTTTGATTTCTTTCGAAGTATAAACTGCACTATTTTTCACTGCACATATTCATACAGTATATTTCACTTCTCCTGTAAAAAATGAATATGCTATCATAGTCCGGTCGAAATAGACAAAAAAATAGGGGTAGGTTTGCATAAATTCGCACCCAGCTAAATTTTGGTATACATCTTTGGTACACTATTATAAGTAAAATATCAAAAGTCCCCATCGATCCCACGTCTGCGTTTTCCGCCATCTTGAAAAAACGTTCGAAATTGCGCCCATTTTCCAGTTTTTGGCCTATAACTTTTTTCCTAAGCATTTTTGAATGTAACCTTTTGACACAAAGTTGTAGAAAACAAAATTTTCTTCAAAATAGGTATGAAAAGTTTTTATGTGCGACAATTAGTTAAGGAGCTACGAAGCAGCAAAAAGGGTGTAAAATCGAGTGTTTCGAAAAAATATTACGTTCTAACGACTTTCTATTGCCGTAACTCACATAAAACTTCATTTGATTAATAAACAATGATTTTACAAGTTGTAGAAAATTTAATTTTCTATAAAATACACTTATCAAAAATAAGTTTTTTACATATTCCAAGAGGATAGGTTAAATTTACACAAACCCAAAAAAGGTTCTATTTTCACCCGACGATACACTGTTTTATTTTTTTGAAGGTAGCTCTTTCCCATTCTATTTTTTACTATTTTTGTGAAAGCAAAACTTGTGGAAAATAATTGTTTCTATAAAATGGTTCTGTTTTGTGTTCCATGCGATAAAATGTAACGGAGCTATGGTGTTCGAAAAAGGGCGTAAAATCTTGAATTGCGCCAAAAGAGTTTTTTACCACTTCAATTCCCAATAACTAAAACAAAAAACTTCATTTTAGTGGAACATAATTATTGTGGAACTTGAAGACATCATCATTTATTATATTGGTACGGTCTTAAAAGTTATTTTAGATTCAATACCAAAGAATTTTGGTATATTAAAAAAAAAAAACGAAGATGTTTATTTATTCAAATGAAAAATACATGTGATTTTGATAAAAGATTTCAATTTCATTTCAACAAATAGTTTGAATAAAAATACTTTTAGTTTAAGGAACATCTACTAATTGAACTATGAAAAAATAAGGCAAAGAGTATAATAGAAAATGATTAATTTTCTATTGTACACTGCATTACGTTACGTTCATTGCGTTTTTCAACCAATTTAAATACTGATGTTTTACCCCTTCTGAACATTGCTGAATGCTGACGTAGTATCGCAGCCAGTTATTGCACATCCAGAAAAAAAAAGATATGATTTTGACATTTTGGATAAGCAGATAAATTCTTCGATGATTATACTTTTGATTATTCATGAGTATTACTAGGTTTCAAAAAATAAACAGTCTTATCAAGTGGAATTCGTGCATTCAGTAGTATTTTCTATTAGTTTTATTAGATAATTATTTAATAAAAATGGTACAATTAGTCATGAATAAAATAAAAAGAATTATTTTTTAATTTTGGGAAGATTTTAATCTGATAGATAATCTTCAAATCCTTCTTCAACGCAAATGTCAACAAAAATGTCTTCGCTTTCTTCTTCATCTTCCTCCTCTTGCTGAAGATCTAGGAATAGTTCACGTAAAGATGCATCGGTTATCTCCCATATAAGAATCCTCATATGTTGCATTTGAATCAACATTTAAACAAGATTGGTCATGGCAATTGGTACATACTAAAGAACAATATAATCCGACTTTCTTACAGCCACAGTTTGCACTACAACCCTTTTTACAATTACAAAATATTGTATGTTAAGCAGTTTTTCTGGAGCAGCTGGGAGTAAAGTTTGGATTGGCCCCATAATATCATTTACTAATTTCCAACCCCAGTCTTCTGGGTTCAAATTATTGCAGATGATTCAGTTGATATATTCCTGCTGGGTAAGTCATTTTGGCTGTGTTTTAATGAATGGTTCCTTCTCGACCGGTTGATGTTCACTTCGAGTTATCGAGACAGTTTTTTTTTAAAAAGAAAAGTGTAGAAATGATCCGAGACTCGACTAAAAGTTCGAGTTAAGGTATAAGATTACCTTTTTTCAGCAAAAATCGACTAAATATCAAAAATTTGTTTTTTTTTTTTTGCATTTTAATATAAAATAAACGTTTAGCATTCTTAATCTGTTTCATTTTAGTTTCTAGTTTTTAATAGAACCGAAGTTATAGCACTTTAAAGCTTTTGTTTGTTTTTGCATTTTTTTTTCAAAACGCATTACGCAAAACATAAAAACTGAAGTTCTTTATTATCAATTGCTTCCAAATTTTTAGAGTAGTTTTGAAACAGTATGAAGAAGGTTTTGAACTAGAATCGTGTAAAATTAAGAATTGGATATTTTAAAACTATTTATATGCTTGTTACTCTCTTGTTCCTATGTGTTTTCGATGTAATGCTTCAAACTTTCGCCTATAAAAAAATTTGGGAGCTGATATCTTAATGATTTTAGTTCATGACCTATATTAATGTTTGTTGTGCATATTTAAATTTAAACGATGAATTTTTTTTTAAGATGATAATGTTTTGCGTAAGCGTAATTTTTGAAGCAAATTTTACTATAATTTTCCACAAATACAAAAAGAATCCAAAGAAATTCTAATCCAACGATATGGTTGGAATAGAATTTTCAGAAACTTGCTGTCAAAGCTGATTGGCCACCTTAATGGATTTTTCGACTTATAGGAAGTCGAGTTATCGAGGTTGGACTGTATTTGTGAACATTGAATTACAATAAATTTTTTAGCAGACATGGGATAGGTGAGGACTTTTTTCTACGCTATAATAGTGTACCAATGACCTATACCAAAATTTAGCTGTATGCGATTTTTTTTAATTAAAATGTCTATTTTGACCGGACGTGATAGCCATCAAATGCAACAATTACCGTAGAGCCATAATGCTTGAGAATGTACTTCCGATAATCAGTGTAAATTTCAGAAAACGTCAAGTTTCGATTCCACACCATTTTGTGGAGTAGATATCCATAATCAATAGCAACTATGCAACGATATCTAAAATATATTTTTTATAAAAAGCATAGATATCGTAAGATCTTTGGGGCTAAAATTATTTCCCTTCCTTTCTGTCTTTGACAAAACATATAACGGCTCCTACTCATGTTTTTCGAAAAATATACCAAAATTCTTTGGTATTGAATATAAAATAACTTTTAAGACCGTACCAATATAATAAAAGATGATGCCTTCAAGTTCCACAATAATTATGTTCCACTAAAATGAAGTTTTTTGTTTTAGTTATTGGGATTTGAAGTGGTAAAAAACTCTTTTGGCGAAATTCAAGATTTTATGCCATTTTTCGAACACCATAGCTCCGTTACATTTTATCGCATGGAACACAAAACAGAACCATTTTATAGAAAAAATTATTTTCCACAAGTTTTGCATTCACAAAAATAGTAAAAAACGGAATGGGAAAGAGCTACCTTCAAAAAAATAAAACAGTGTATCGTCGGGTGAAAATAGAACCTTTTTTGGGTTTGTGTAAATTTAACCTATCCTCTTGGAATATGTAAAAAACTTATTTTTGATAAGTGTATTTTATAGGAAATTAAATTTTCTACAACTTGTAAAATCATTGTTTATTGATCAAATGAAGTTTTATGTGAGTTACGGCTATAGAAAGTCGTTAGAACGTAATATTTTTTCGAAACACTCGATTTTACACCCTTTTTGCTGCTTCGTAGCTCCTTAACTAATTGTCGTACATAAAAACTTTTCATACCTATTTTGAAGAAAATTTTGTTTTCTACAACTTTGTGCCAAACAGTTGCATTCAAAAATGCTTAGAAAAAAAGTTATAGGACAAAAACTGGAAAATGGGCGAAATTTCGAACGTTTTTTCAAGATGGCGGAAAACGCAGACGTGGGATCGGTGGGGACTTTTGATATTTTACTAATAATAGTGTACCAAAGATATATACCAAAATTTAGCTGGGTGCGAATTTTTGTTAATTGAAATGTCTATTTTGACTGGACTAATCATGACCAGTTTTATTTCACATCATTGTTGTTATTTACGGAATGATTTCCAGCTTTATTTTTGTAAAGAATATTTGTACTCTTCTTTTTTTTTATTCATCACTTGGCGATTTCGGCCTTGAGAAAAATAGCACTATCATTCCCTTAATACCAGCGCAGCGGGCCACCACATACGTACCAGCATCTTCAAATAATATCCGTACACTCCGTGCCACCCTAACTTGAGTAAAAACAAAGAATAAAAAGACTGAGGGAAAAGCGCGGTTGGTCCGTTAGTTGGAAACTCTTGTAAGGTAATATTTACCTACAAAATGATCTGCATGCAATTTAACCAAAATACACTTTTCATTCTGAAAAAATTGCCCAATTTTCTTAAATAATATTGAAATCTGTCAGGCCTTAAGCGAAATTATCGTTTTAAACATGATTTCTGGATGGATACCCAACTTAGGTTGGCAAGGAGTTTGTAGATGGCACTGATTTTCTACTGCATTGCTATCAGTAATCTAGATTGCAACAGTTATTGTGATATAAGACGATGCAACTTTTCATCACATTTGGTGGACATGGGTTATGTAATATTTTCGATAGCACGACACCAGTAAATACCGAAATAATCAAAGCCAAACCTGGCGATAACTCGCCAAAAGTGAATCAGCGTTTGACATTATCTAACTAAATAACAGATATCCTTTAAAAAGTGTCTTGTTGACATTTGTCACGGTCTTGTGCTACATAACTCACATCTGTCTGTAAACCTTTCGCCTCTCCTCCTGTAAATAACAATGTTACAAGAGGTCAAAATCGAGGTTTTTCTTTAACAGCATTGTTATTTACAGTATGGTCTATAGTTTTATCTCTTTTAAACGAATTTTTTGTTTTATTTTTTCCTTGAAATTCATCACTTGGAAATTTCCTTCTTGGTAAAAATAAAGTTTTATAATTTTTAATTTCGCGAGCGCAAATATCCCTAAACGAAATGTTTGGCAACAAACGAAAAATTTTATAGACAAAACATAGTATACACAGTTAGAGCATGGTAGACACAGTTAAAGGTTACCATTGGAAATATTCCGTTTGGCGTTGGTTATACATTTTTTGGCGACTTTATTGCCTACACTCTTAAAACAAAATAGTGAATTCCACTCCAGTCGGAGAAGTGCATTTTCGACACTGGAAGGATTGAATATTAACTCAGACTGAGTTAAAATCACTCGTTTGGAGTCATCATGTCGGAGGTTTAACACACAAAGGATCCACTCCAAAAGGAGAAGTGCTTTTTCCAGACTGTTGGAGTGAAAATCAATCAGACTGAGTTAAAATCGCTCGTTCGTTTTAAGAGTGTACTCGCTCGAAATGGAAAAGTACTAAAAATAAAAAAAAGTAGGGGTAAGTGGTGTACCTTGGACGTATGTGTACCTCGAACCTATGCTGATTCTAGCTCGATTAGCTTAGATATTGAAACAACACCACATGCAGTTAAAGTATTTGCTACCAGGGATCTCAGTGAAGTTCTATCTGTTTGTTTAAAAGGTCAATTTTTTAAAGAGGTTTCGAAAAACTAAATTCACAGTTCAAAAGTAAATTTTTGTCAGATTCTTTAGTGTATTTTTTACTCAAACATGTAGTGTTTATTCAGAAACAATGGTTATGCAATATAAAGGAAAGTTTTAGCTATAAAACAGTGTGCTTGAAATTAAGTTAAGTCTAACCTTAACTTGGCGATTAACTATTTTGTTTTTAATATCCAAGTGGTGTACCTCGAACCTAATACAAGTGGTGTACCTTGGACTGGTCCAAGGTACACTACTATAGGTCTTATGTGCTTCAGATTGTTGAAAACCCATTTTAAAATTCAAGTAATTTTGTTCCTTTGAAAAATTAAGTATTTTAAGTTCTTTATATGCAACCCTGATTTGTAAAATCTAGAAAAATGGAAATTTGTAAGAAATTTTTATTTAGTGTGATAAAGATTTTTTTTTTTTGTAGTTAATTATTTAGATTTATGGAAGCCGATAAAATTTTAACCATATTTATATAACATAGAAAATAATTATTGCATGCTCATCTAAAAAGATATTTTTTTTAATAAATATCTAAGCAGAACATCCTTTTTACGTTTAGGCCTAGTTGTATAAACATAGGGGGAGAATATTTGAGTTGTTTTTTCAAATTTAAGACAGAAAGATAGCCAAATGTTTTATATGGCATGAAATAACAGTTTAATTTTATGCTGCATTTTAACGGATACACCTGAGAAAGATTGCATTGCAGCTGAAAAAGCCAAAAGGGCACTAAAAAAAACTAAGGCAATAAAACCCCTTACTAAGCCAATTGACCTAACATAACCAATTACCACAATCTTGGCTAGAAATAAGAGTAGGCTGTAAAATGTATTTTTAATTTTATGTGGCTAATAAATACTGGTTTTCGGACTGTAAATCGAGTCTCTCTACCTGTTAATAATTTGTCCAAGGTACACTACCGGTTGGACCAAGGTACACCGCCGGTGGTGTACCTTGGTCCTATTTACAATTTTCTGTATTTATTTTTGTAATAGTTGAAATCATTTGAATAACATGTTAAAATAAATATATGTTGTGTGTAACAACATAAAGTATTTAGTAAAAATATTTCTATTCACTTTTTGCAAGTAATTAAGAAATTAAAAATTGAAAAGTCAAAATAGGTCCGAGGTAACCCACCTTCCCCTACTATTTTGTAAAAAGAAGTACTATTTTATATCTCTTTCAAACGAATTTTTTTCCTTTGTAATTCATCACTCGGCGATTTCAAGTCTCGAAAAAATTAAATAAATAAAAGGGTTATATACTTGATTGCATCAGAGGTGATCTATGCCTGGAATAGTAATTTGCAACATTGTAGAGGTTTTATAGTTTAGGTTAACTAGTTAGTTTTATATGCTAATTTCCAATTTAAATGCTTGATTTTAAGTCTTTACAGTTATCGTAATTTATGTACTTTTCAACTTTGGTGGTTTATGAGTTATCGTGAGTGTCTTATGAATTTATAGTCTGTTATGTAAATGAGTTATTGTAATGAGTTTGTTTAAAGAATAAGTTCATTAAAGTTGTAATTTTCTATATAAAATTAATATTCTGTGCAGTAAGAGGGAAAAAAAGTTGCATGATTTTATTTAAATAGTGTAGTTGAATTTTTTTAAAAAGGCAATTGTTGAAAATGACTCATGCTACTTTTTTTTTCTTATATTCAAGCGTATACTTCAGAATAGCAATATAATAACTTATTGGTTCAATAATATCTAAAATTCAGACTTGCATTCCCCTCAAGAGTGATTCGAACCCGCTATTGTTGTGTTATACATAAAGCGTCGTACAACTAAGCCACTGAATTTCTTGACGAATAACTAAAGTGATGTCATTGAGAACATATTTTGGAGAAAAGGGTTTCAAAGTGAATAACGAATTTAAGAAAGTGGTTAAAGACCGCAATGTAAGCGAAAGGCTTTTAAACCGCCAAAAGTACGCGAAAATTAAATAAAAAGTGACGGGTTCTTCTTTTTTACAGTGTATATACACTGTATATTATTTGTACTTTGATAAAACTTATTTAATTTAAATTTCTAGGCGGCTTGAACGGGAATGATCAACTAAGCAGCTAATATGATTTGTTTTTGTATTATATTTATATTGCCTTGGTTGTTATTAAAAATATTATTTTAATTATATTCATTTAATGTAATTTTAATTACAACAAGGCCCGTCCGTAGCCGAGTGGTTAAGGCATCCGCCTCAGGATTCAGCATTCTCAGGAGTGCGGGAGTTCGAATCCCACCTACTGCCAATCATCCTATAAATCGGATATATGTATTGGAAACAGAGAAGAAAATCCTACTCGTGACGGATGGGACCGAGTACACTGGGACAGACGTGCTCGTTAAATCTGTGAAGTCCAAAGTCCCTACGGCGGCGTCAGCGTACGATATGTCTCTCGAAGTTCCGCATGGTGCCCGCGCAGGTGTCTACCTCGTCACTTGACCAGGGTTCTAAATTACGAGGCTTTATTGGCTGTGTTAAAGCTCCTAATGGAGGGTAGAAATAGGTAGCTGGAAACGATTACACTGCACTATTACAATTACAACATACCGTAATCTCTTCCAGAGTTCTTCTTCCGAAACAAGGCAATTTTGTCACATGAGGGAGGAATAATTCATTTAATTAACTAGAGATAAACAATAGATTTCATTGTTTTGGTTAGCAAAATGATGTCATTATATTATAATTAAAAAAATTAATATAACATGTCAAGTATATACGATGATTTCATTCAATGTGTGTGTTCTCTTATAGGGGAGGCCATTCACCTAGCCAGGGACTTCGGGTACGTGTGCGACACTGAATTCCCGTCGAGGCAAGTTGCAGAGTTTCTGTCCAGAAATTACACTGATCCCGCCATCATCTACAAAAGGAAACAGGAACTACAGGACACAAGGTAATTGAAAGTCCCTAAATTATTTTCCTTCTTAGCAGGGAGTGATCTAGAAAAACCAGGTCCTGTTGCCTAGCTTTGGGTCAGGCTGGAATTCAGTTGCTGATGTCTGATCTTCGAGAAGAGTTTTGGATTAAAAATTGCTGCAAAACAGTCAGAAAAGTTGTTCATAAGCGCGTTATTTGTCGTCGTTTTGATTCCCGACCAGTGAAATAGTGAGACTGTTCTAGGAAAAAGCATACTATAGGAACAACCTATTTTGGGGGCTCCTTCCCGGAAAATGTTGCGTATGATTCCCAGTAATGATGGTGCTATATGACCTACACTCTTAAAACAAATACTCCTAATTTAACTCAGTCTGAGTGGATTTCACTCCTCCAGACTGGAAAATGCACTTCTCCTTTTGGAGTGGATCCTTTGTGTGTTAAACCTCCGACAGGATCACTCCAAACGAGTGATTTTAACTCAGTCTGAGTAAATATGCATGCCTTTACGGAGTCAAAAATGCACTTCTCCAACTGGAGTGGATTTCACTCTTTTGTTTTAAGAGTGTATGTATCAAATTTTTGCTGCAATTTATTGGCCGCCTTTAAACATCGATCAAAACAAATCACGTTTGTTCAAGTGTCTTAATTCTGCAAAAAAAAATCTTAATATTAAAATATACTTTAGGTAAAAATTTTACATTTAATGCCCAATTTATAGTTTTGGTGTCATAGGAATCGTTATCAAAGTAAAATATTGAATTTTTTAATGATTAAAGATGTTTAGGGGTGGTCACTGCTCCAACACGTTTTCTCCAGACATTTATTCAATTAGAAATTTTATTGCTCATAATATAAAAATGAAGGTAATAATAATAAAAAAAGTTAAAATGGCATTTAAAGTTTCTTAAAAAAAATAATACGACAGTGCAAAACATACAATTCTCGGAAACAGCATGTGCGATAATAGAAAAAATGCATTATTTTATTTAACTGACTAATTCTGATGGACAAAACCCTATCTGATGTTGTCAATTCCTCAGCAGCATATTTGCGACAACTGAGCATCCAATTACAAATATTAATTACATTCATTCCCATTTCACACTCCTTGCCAACCTAAGTTGGGTAAATAGAAATATGCTTTGGAGAAGATCCTTCCGCGCATGTAAAGAGTTCCATAAATTATTTGTGAATCCATCCACAAAACATGTTTAAAGCATTAACTTCGTTTAAGGTCTGACATATTTGAATATTATTTGAGAAAATTTGACAATTTTATCACAATGAAAAGTGTATTTTGGTTAAATTGTATTCTGATAATTTTGCACGTAAGTATTACCTTCCAAGAGTTTCCAACTAACGGACCAATCGCGCTTTTCCCTCTTCCTTTTTACTCTTTGTTTTTACCCAAGTTAGGATGGCACGGATTGTATTTTGTTTCCATTCCAAGGCATCAAAAAGATTCGAGACACACGCCATCTTCTAATCAATGGTTCTAATCTATGAGTATGGATGTCGTTTTGATTAGAAGACACCGCTCCAGATTCATCAAAATTCTTTTTTTCGCCTCCTTCTTCAGAGAAGTGTCCATCGGCTATTAAACCTTGTTTGGGCTAACCCTCGATGCAAATAGATACGAATTACTTCATGATACTTTTTTTTCCTAGCAAAGACGTGTCCTGCATTTTTATGTCTCACTTAATTGGTAGTTACCAGTTTCTGATTTTGAATGGTTTTAGTTCTTTAAAAATACAGGACAGATTTGATGAGAGAACAAAAAAAATTCTTGGAATGTATTTCAGTTGGAAGAATTACTTATCAATATGTTATGACAAATTCAGTACATTGACCCGTCGTGTTACCTATAAATTAAGACTTTTTTTTTATATGTTCTTATAAAAAGTAATGTTATTTTAATTAAATTTGTAGCCTTTTTTTGGTTTTAAGAAATTTAAATGCATGATAACACAATTACTTTCCTACTACTTTAAGTAGCTGTATTTTAATCAAACAATATCATTTCCTGCTTGCAAATACAAAAATAAATTAGAAAATTGTATTGATGTTCGTTGATCTCTTCCTAATGTCAACAATGCCCTAGGAATGTTTTTCTTATTGTTGATGTCGTGACCATGATATGTGCAAAAACTAGATACACTCTTTGCTAACCTAAGTTGGGTAAATAGAAATATGCTATGGCTATGGAGAAGATCCTTCCGCGCATGTAAAGAGTTAAATAAATTATTTGTGAATCCATCCAGAAAACATGTTTAAACATTAATTTCGTTTAAGGTCTAACAGATTCGAATATTATTTTAGAAAATTTGGCAATTTTATCAGTATGAAAAGTTTATTTTGGTTAAATTGTATTCAGATCATTTTTTATGTAAATATTACCTTTCAAGAGTTTCCAACTAACGCACGTTAAATATCCTTCAAAGTCCTAACGCTGCGTACGATGTCGCCCTTAACGGTTGCGTTGGGTGCCTATTCAGGTGCCGGCTGGGTCACTTGACTGTGGTTCTAAAATACGACGCCCGTCGCCAATAGCCCTCTTGTAGTTCTAGTGCGACGATAACTCTAACCTAACCTAAATATACGAGAATAATACCTTCAAATTAGTCATTCGCTTAGAAAAACGTAGCAAGATATTAGTTAAAGATTAGCTTTATGAAAGGTTTTAAATAACTGATTATTTCTCGCTTATATGAAGCTCTTTTAATAAGAGTTTACCAATTTCTGTTTCTTATTTGATTTAGCTTTAGCCAATTATCGGTGGGCCCAAGAAAATTAGTCTTCACTCGCATAATTGGAATTTAATCAATTTCAGGGCACTTGCATGAGTACTAAATCTCTACATGCTTATGAAATGTCATAAAAAATAATAGAGCTGACATCAATTAGGGTTAATAAAAAATATTTTCAAATAGAAAAAAGTTGGAAGAATCGAATGATGTTCTTTTTCATATTGTAAATGGCTATATAGTAGATGATCAGAAAAATGTATTCTGAAATGATGATGTCAAATTGTCATCGGGTCTAAAAGGGTTAATTAATTTAAAATCTAAATTGTTATAAACGAGATTTCGGTGAAACAGTAGATGATTAATGACAAAAAAAGAACAGTGGCCTGTTCCATTAATGAAAAATTTTTTAATTTAAAATGTCCTGAATGAGATTTTGGTATGGATGGGCTAGATGATTTATGACAAAATTAACATTCCATCAATTTCAGAACACTTAAAGGATTTTAAAACCTAAAACATGTCGCACAGGTGAGTTTTCAAACGCAGCCGGATGATTCATGATAAAATGACCATCGCAAATTCCTATCAATTTAAGTTCAGGGCACTTAAAAAGGTTTTAAAATCTGAACAGGTCTTGAGATATCGGCGATGGCTGCCAAAGTGGAGGATGATTTATGGACCATGCATGTATAGGTGCGTATATGGCAGGGTTCGGCCCCGATAGGTGACTCCGCCCTGTCATTACTGAGTCGAGTCCTCTTGCTTTTTGGGAAGATCCGGGTCCGAACCCGCGACAGGGGCGAGGTCACGATATTAATTGGAGGCTTGGAAAAGGATCGCAGATGCATCGGCCGTCGATGAAGAAGGGGGTGAAAGTGTTGCTTCTTGAGTGGTGGTCCCGTTTGTTAATTGAACTATTTGTTTACTTCTGATTTAAAGGTTTGTTTACTTGTCAGAACTCTAAAGGGGTGGTATAATGCATTAGGATAGAACTGGTAAGTGATGGGACAACCACAACATAATACATTAGGATGTAGCAACGTACACTCTTAAAAGAAAAGAGTGAAATCCACTCCGGTAGGAGAAGTGCTTTTTCGACACTGGAAGGGAGTGAATATTAAGTCAGACTGAGTTAAAATCACACGTTTGGAGTGATCCTGTCATAGGTTTAACACACAATGGATCCACTCATATTGGGGAAGTGCATTTTCTAGACAGGAGGAGTGAAATTTAACTCATACTGAGTTAAAATCGCTCGTTTGTTTTAAGAGTGTAAGTGATGATATATGTGATACACTGATATGGGACAACATAAGAAACATAGGATTGTATAATACAATACACTGTTAAAAAAAATTGTGCTTGCTTTCAGTTCACCATAATAATGAATGGTTCCTAGTAGCTGCAATGGCTGCGTGGTGAAGTGTTTCACCATATTTTCAGAATTGGGTTGAACGGTTTCTCAGGATTTTTTTTCCAAAACTTGAAAAATGGATCGACTGAATACCGGAAATATGGTGAAACATTTCACCATTCAGCCGTTGCAGCTTCTATTAACCCTTATTATGGTGAAAGCAAGCACAAAATTTTTAACACTGTAGGATGATGGGACTAGCTAAGAGCTCGGATATGGTATAGTACAACTTTACAAAGTTTTGACCCGAAGTCAATGACCAACAACAAAAATGTAATGGACTAAAATTTAATGATTAAGTCAATCAGTTATATAATATATCAGGATGGAACAACGTAAGGAAAAGGGGGTATGATGCATTAGTAATAGAACAATTTAAGGCATAAGTGATAGTATAATTGTAATACATTAGGGACAAGCATAGAGTTCTGGTATGGTATAATACAACGCTACAAAAAGTTTTTGCCTGAAGGCAGTTAACCAACAACAAAAATATAATGGCCAAAATTTATTGATTAAATAAATTAATTAAAGATTTCAGAAAGGGTCGAAGATGCATCGACTGTCGATGCAGAAGGGTGTGAAAGTGTTGTTTGTTTACTTCTTAGGTTACTTATAAATAAACTTAATGGGATGAAATGATTTATTAAGTTGGGACAAGCTTAAGAGCCCAGGTATGGTGTAATACAACGCTACATTAGCATTGTCCCGAAAGCAAATAACGAACAACAAATTTTAACGATTAAATCAAAAAGTTGGAGATTTTCTTCGGATTGAAAGATTTACTTATAAATAAATTTAAAGTTTAGTTTTTAAAAATCTTACTCATAAATTTAAAGGGTTGCTATTATAATTTAAATCAAAAAGCCTTTAAACACTTTTAGAAAAGTAAATATTGAACACTTATTGAAATATTTAGGTCTGGTGGTACGCCGAAATTTCTTTAAAAAATCAAGTGGCACACAGGTACAAAAAGCCTGCTCTAAGGCATGATGTAATACAACACTCAAATAGTTAAGATGCAAAGGATTATCTTGAAATAATAACGGATTTAACGATTAAATCAATCAATCAATATCCTGAATACAAATGGCAAAAATACTCTTAATATAAAAGACCTCTTATCGTAAATTCTTGTTTCCAAAAGTTTGCCCACAAAAAAGAACAATAGGAAATTCCAATATGACCAACAATCTTAAAGTCGTTATCCTCTTAACCGATCACCCTGCTATGCCATAAAATCCAATCATTTAAATATGCATCGCTCTTTTCAATTTGCGAACCCGGAGTCCAATTGAAAGAGAGAGAATAATAAATAAAATAAACGAAAAGCCCAATCAATGGACAGGCCAAAAAAAGAATGGATGACTTGACCTTTTCAACACCTGTCAATTCCTATTCTCAGTCCCAGAAATCAATTTAAAACAGCCAAAAATTCCATTTCCAGCACCGGCTATTAACCAGGCATTGGCGACGTGGGAATAAACGCGCCACTTGAAAAGCTTCGTCACGAAATATATTAAGATTGGGTTGATTTTTTTCCTGTTTTGTTGATGCCGTTCATTGTGTCTAAATATAATACTCTTGTTGATTGTCATTCAGATTTAAATTAAAAATCTTTGGAGTGTTGAAGGGGGTATTTGCATTCTGGCCGAATTAGTTTAACAAAATGGTAAGCAGGGCCTGTTCTTCCGCAAGGCCCGGGCCTAGGGCTAGGGCCCCTGAATTTCAATTTCTATTAGGCTAAATGCTGTAAATCCCAAAAATATGAATAATTTATAAAAAAAAAAAAATCTGATACTCCACTTTATTTATGCTCGATTTTGACTTTTTAAACGCCATTGTTTTGATCGATGTTTATACACTCTAAAAAAATGAATGCTCAAAAACGACAAAATTTTCCTTAATTTTGACGATTCTGTTACTGACAAATTCTCCGAGTTTTCGTTTCCGCAAAGTGAGGAAATTTGAATCGTCATTTTTATGAGGATTTGAATGTCGTCTAATCTAAAGAACTATTTCGTCATTTTTGAGCATGTGAGTACAACAATGAGATTCAGTTTCCTCAAAATCAAGATACAGAATCGTCAAATCACTATCGTAAAAGTGAGGATTCGCGTTTACTCAAAAGTCACGTGATAGTTTGACGAAACAATCCTCAAAATTAACGAAATGAGGCTTGAGGATTCAGAATCGTCAAAAATGAAAGTGCTATATCTGAGAGTGTAAGGAATCCAATAAAATCGCCGCAAAAATTTGATACATAGGTTAGATAGCACCATCATTACTGGAATTCATACATAACATTTTTCGTAAAGGGGCCCTCAAAATAGGTTGTGCCTATAGTCCGAGCTTTCTTAGAACAGGCCCTGGTGGTAAGTCAAACTACGCTAGTATCTAGTATGTTCACACGATACCGTACGCTCATTGTTCAATGATTGCCTGACAAAATCGGTCCGATTGGTCAACGTCCGAATAATATACAAAATATTTAGTATGATACTGTGTTGCTAAATAAAATAAACTCCTCGGTGCAACAGCCCGTTAGTAGGCCAAGGCCAACCATGCCCATTTTTGCTTACTTGACCAAGAGTTCTGGGGTGGGGTGGTTCTAGGCCTATGTCCCGGTTTGGCAGCCAGCCTTACACCAGTCTTATTACCAGCATTCTGTTACTAGACAAAATTAATTATATCTATACCAAATTCATAGCGGAATCATATCATACGACATTGCGTTGCTACGAAATTTGATGATACCAATATCAGCATATAAAATATAACATACTGCATTGTATTAGAAAATTTATCAGATATGACTTTCTTAGTTCGCCAAGCACTGCGACTTCAAGTCTATTGTACTCAACCCCAGAAATGTACATGCACAAGGGACACACATAGACACAAACTCTTAGACTTATCAGATAAAATTATGTATAAAAATACAAAATGTCAAAATGTCAAAAGCCACAAATGCTTAATAACCTCGCGACTGAGTAATTACATACCTTGTCGGAGACGGTTAGGTTAGGTTAGGATTGAATTATCGTCGCACTAGAGCTACACGAGGGTTATTGGCGACTGACGTCGTATTTTAGAACCTCAGTCAGGTGACGAGCCAACACCTGAATAGGCACCCAATGCAACCGTTGAAGGTGACATCGTACGCGGAGACGGTTCGGTATTGGGCGATTGGGCCAGCATACAAAAGGTGACGGGTTCAAAACCGAGCCGACCTGTTCTCTTCAATGTTATGAAGGCAATTTATTTACCTAAGTCTACAAAGTTTATCCTTAATACTCAGTATTCATACGAATGAGATGCTAATTTTACCCAAAATTTCACTTAAAATTGTTACAAACCAACATTGTGTTTTGCAGTTTCTGAGTAGTAGTAAATAGGAAAAAGAGAAATTTAGCTGGGAAAAATAAGCTGGCTTTGAGTACTATAATTTATTGTATTGGTTGGAAATGATTTTGACTTAACTAAGTTTTTTTTATATTAAATAACTATTTCTCACGGGAAAGGGGTTTAAAACCGAAATCTAATTTTGTTTTATACCCAAAGAAAAAAAGTAAAAATTTTAATTTGCGAAATGATGGAATTTTAAAACGATTTAGTTAAACATATAAGTAATATAAGTAAGGATAGCTATTCAAGTATCCAATCAATTGATATCTGTTACAGATAAAACTAAAAATTTGATTGTACAACAATTTATAACAGGAAATTAATTTAAACAAGCCTCTCCTGTTAAAATTTCTAGAATTATTTCGCCATAAACTTGTTTATACAAATACAAAAATTGTCGACCAACATTAGGCCAGAGGCCCATCAAGGTTGGTCCAAAATAAATCTAATACTTTACCAGTTTCCAATGACTATCAAGATTCTTCTGAAAATCATCTACTATCTTCGAATGCACAACATAATCTGGTAAAGCATTCCACTCATTGACAACTCTATTGTAAAAATAATGTTTTATTACCTCCCTTTTAAAACACGATATATTCGATTCCTGATCCTGTATTCAGATCCGGCTATTTGAGGTAAAACTTAAGCCCTCCATGTCTCTCTGTTTTACGAACTTGACTAACGGAATTAAATCATCCCTAGCTTTCATATTTGCCAAGGAATATTTGCCAGAGAGACCCTTAATCATTTTTGTAGCCCTATGCTGAACTTTTTCAGCAAGCTTTTTAAGAACAACTGATTGCACATGAGTAAAGTTGTTTCCAAAATTATAAATAGTCCGTCATTTCTGTAGCAGAGTGGAATTTCCGATTACCCCAAGCATGCAGGGCCTGGTCTTACATAAGGCCCAGGCCCAAGTGCTCTTAGCAAATTTTAGTTTTTACTGGAACTTTTCAAAAAGTTCTTTTAGCAGTAAATTTTAATTGTCGTTTGCATTAAAAACAAAGTTAAAATAAACTGTTAGTAACTACAAGTAAGTGATGCGACATCTTTTTGCATTTTAGCACAAAAATTGTAAAACATACTTTGTAGCATATATTTGTATGAAAAGTAGGTTAAGATTAAGAATATACTTGTAGGATTTTGTTCGGGTCCTTAAGAGGTTAAAACTTAAGAGTAAATTGTGTCATTTTGTAGCTTCGCTTTATTTTTGAAGCTAGAAAAAAGCATTAAAATACCTAAGTTTAACCTAAAAAAATAACTTGATATTTATTTTCCATTTTTTAAGCTTTAGGTTTTCGATTTTGATTCAGACATTGACCGTTGTAAGAGCAGCCCTGTACCAATTTGTTTTTAGAATTGGCTCAAAATTTTCTGTGCCTATGGTTCATATTATTCTATCAGGCCCTGCAAGTAGGCTATCTCAATTAAGCAGCAAAATTTGAGCACATTTGTTCAAACTTAAAAGTAAATTTATGTTGAACGAATTATTACTATGTATATTTAAATTGTAGTTTTGTTTGGTTTGCTTAAGGTATCCGACTACGTTTGACACTTATTTTTTTAATTAAATTTTAATACTTATATTTTATGTATTTTTTTGCTCACTAACACAACTAATAATAATAATAAGTCACAATTTTTATTTTAAATAAAGATATTTTGTGTAATTTAAGATTTTGTAAGTAAATTTTGATGTTTTTTGCCTTTACGATAGACCTTATAACTAAAAAAATATTTAAGATTTTTTAAACATAATAATAAATTAATAAATCTTAATTTGATACCTAGGGAATAGACTACAATCTTAGATATTTATTGCACCAATAAAAAATTATAAGTTGTCGAAGTTAATGATTTTTATTAACTTTTTTTCTACCATTTTTGATAGTAAGTGGTATAATTTTTATAACATTGCTTGAAATTACTATTCTGTAGTCTATTCCCTAGATGATAGTATAACAAATATGCACAAAAAAATTGAGAACATTCGGTTAACTACTTTTTGTGAAATATGGTTTGTCAAGAAGAAAATGTTCAAAACTTTCATTTTGCACAAAATCAATTTAAAGTTTGAAGTTACATTCAAATAGCAGGAAAGCCTTCTTTTTGGTACGCAAGACATTCTTCATCTTCAAGTTTCATATTTTTAATTATTCTTGTAGATCGCAATTTTCTACTAGTGGTCTTTTCTAAATGATTTGAATGCCGTTTTCGCATAATGGAGTATTAATGGAGCTCCAATGGAGTTCTAAAATATTTGCCGCCCAAAGAAAATAAAGAGAGTTTTAGAATCTTAAAGAGTGGTGCTTTATTTTAAGATTATAAAAAAAATTGCTGTTTTTTTCCGAAAAATACGATTTCAACGTAGTCGGATACCTTAAGTTGTAGTTTTGCTTGTTTTTTTTTAATTAAAAATGTTTGAAAATGAAAACTTCAAAAATCTCGAAGCAAGTATGAACTAAAGAAGGGGTGGATAGTACTATAGATTTTGCAGCCAAAATAAGTCATATAGTTTTTTCTACCAATCAATTATCTATGCTCTTCTTTTTAGCACCGATTCAAATACTTGGGAGATAACAATTTGGCTCCTTCCCCAAATTGGCCAGGTTTTTGGATTTTTTAAAAAATTCATCAGCGCTCATCCTTGCTATCATTTATAGATTATGTTCGAAATGTGGCGCCAAATGACGTAATTATTTGTGCTCCCCCATTTTGCTGGAGCCAGAATTGGTCCCTTTCTTTGAATCTCCATACCCCTTCCCCCTTCCCAAGAATGATTAATATTCAAACAGTCAGTCTGAACTTTTAAAGCAACTACGCGTGATGCATGACTTTGATCCACCAAACTATTCGAACTTATTTTGAATAACAAACGATAAATGATCAAAATCTTTTTTGAATCAGCGAACACACACGCGCGCGTTCTTACTACTACATTCTTTTACTACGAGAGCATGCCGATTAGCCTCTCAAATTATAAACAGCGACTTCTGTTCTTTAGTTCTGTAACAACACGCTGAGTTAAATTCTTTTACGATCTCGTTTATTCTTTTTTATTGTTTTATTTATTTATTTTTTTAACGTTCCGCGCCCTCGGGCGAAGTGAAGCGAGCTGAAGAAACGTTCTTTTAGAACGTACCACGTGACTCCAAGGTTCCGGGTCACGGTCAATGACGTTGTAGATGCTGCCATCTATCGATGACAAGTGGAACTTTTTAATGAAATTCTGGAATGAAAATTCTTTCATAATTGGGTATAGGATATATCCTACTTTTATTTGTATCGTTATATGTTTGTTACGATGACCTAATGGAATTCGATAACCCTTCATTTGTTAAGTAGTAAGGAATTTCTTTTTATTGTTTTCATGATTTAAATCCTTTGCATTTTTTTATGCAACAGGACCTGTAACAAACAGAATACATATTTCAAAGTCGTACGAAATTGAGAAAGCTTTAATCAGAATTTATTGTACTTCAAGTTTATTCATTAAAAGTATTTCTTTTTACTTATGATACACTTAGAAACTTAGCATCATTGTTCAGCAGAAGTTACTTCGAAAAATAAAAAATAAATTTACAAAATAAAAGAGTTAAATAATGAAAAGGATTGGTTGTTTTGTCTTTTTTATACTACTGTATTAGTTGCTAGCTGGATTACTGGTGATAACTTGCAGAGCCATCTGCTAGCTGTATTTTTGTAGCCTTCTTACAGCCCTATACAAACTATATAGGGAATTCTTCTTTCAACATCCAAACTCTCAACATCCAACTGAAATAAACTCCTCGGCGCAACAGCTAATTAGAATGCCAAGGCCTGCCTTGTCATTTCAGCCTACGTGAAATAGGACTCTGGGGTGCTAGGCACGTGTGCCGGTTAGGTTGTCAACCTCACGCGGAACCCCCAGTGTTTAGCTCCCAAGCATGCTATGTCCTCATTTTATCGACCCACTTAAGGGAAGAAAGGATGAGTCAACCTCGTCCAATTGGGGACTCGATCCCCGAACCAGTGGCATGACAATGCGAGGCACTACAACTAAGCCACTGGGCCCCCTCTCAACATCTAACCTAACCCTAAATTACTTTCATTTCTTTTTAATAGCCCTAGTGTAGCTCTAGTGATTCGATAATTCAAACTAACCTAACCTGGTTTTTCTTTTTTAGGGAGATCATCAAGGAGTTCGCCGAGTTCTTAGGGCAGGACCGGTCCCCCCTGTGCAACACCAAGATGAACCCGATCCTGCCGCAGCAGATCCAGAGACACCTCACCCACTTCTCGCTCATCACCCACGGGTTCGGGTCCCACGCCATCGTGTCCGCTCTGTCCGCTGCCCAGAACTACATCAACGAGTCCATCAAGTACCTGGACAAACAGCTGTCCAACTTCCAACAGGTGTCGCAGGACGTCACGGGACTCATGGACAACAAGAAGGACGAGAAGTAGGATCACGAGTCGAACTAGGACTTCGAGTAGGACTCATGTCTATTGTCCAACAAATAGTACTCTTGTATATTGTCTAACAAGTAGAACTCGTCTAATGTCCAATATTTCGGACTCATGTCGATTGTCCAACAAGTAAGACTCATGTCTATTGTCCAACAAGGACAGCAAGTACGACTTGTGTCCAACTAGAACTCATGTCCAAGTAGGACTCGTGTCCAACTAGGACGCAGTTCATGGCTTATATTATATTATAATATAATACTAAAAGATTGCTCAAGAAAGTTGCGTTTGAATCTGGAGCGGTTGCATTGTGGCAATGGTTCTTCAAGAACTAAATGTTTGTGGAACGACCATCATTGGTGCACTTTAAAGTTTTACATCAGTGTCAATGACTTGTACCGTCAAAGAACTTTTTGTTGATTCGTTTGTGATGGATAACTATGAAGTAAGGATGTTTTCTGCCAGAACCTATAGTTCGCAAAAGTGTACTGCTTACAATATACGTCCCAGGATTATTTATGATTATATGATCATTAGCTGACCTATATCAGAAATCTAGATGTTTTCTATCGTAACCGATTACAAACTAGTACCGCAAAGCGCTTCGAGGGAAATTAACCTGTTTTACAATATTAAATAATTTAAAGTCACGGTGATCTTAGCGATGGTCTATTTATCTTTCAGTTCTAAAAATGTATTTCTTTTGCACTAAGAAACCCTTTATTGAATTTATACTGGAATGAATTTCGTGCAGTTCATGGAAAGATTCGATTATGTTGAATATAATCTTGCAATGAAATCTATGCAATGCAAATTTATGCAATCTGTTCCAAGTTGAACGGGAATGTACTACAGCTGCCCAATTAATAAAGCCCAAAAGGCAGTCTCTAAATGGGACAATTAAAAGTTTGTATTGTTCTAGGCCAAAAAATATTTAAAGACAAGTATATTTAAACGTAGAATCAACGGCAAAAGTTATATGGAAGCCATTAACAGGTTCTGGTAAGAAACATCCTTGCCAAAACTAATTCCACATTAAATGAAGCAAAATTTATAAACTACTTGAATTTCCGTCATCAGCCACCAGATGCAAACTATTTATTTTTCATTTTCACCTGACGGAAGCGTTAAGAAGGCGCACAAATCTTTATATGTATTTGCCAAACTTTTCATTGTAGATGTGTATAGCCTGCGCCATCTGAATCACAAGCCTGATTACTGTGCTTAAGTGACGACACGTTGAGACAGAAAAAAGGAAACGAGATTGCGCGAGAACGTTCATTTGGCCGAACACGCGGAAAAAGAAAACGAGATTGCGCGAGAACGTTCATTTGGCCGAACACAGGGAAAAAGAAAACGAGATTGCGCGAGAACGTCCATTTGGCCGAACACGCGGAAAAAGAAAACGAGATTGCGCGAGAACGTTCATTTGGCCAAACACGCGGAAAAAGGAAACGAGACTGCGCGAGAACGTCCATTTTGGCCGAAACCTCGACAAATGATACGTCGACTTGTTACGTAGTAAGCAGGACTCGTGATATAGGTGGCATTGGTTTAGCTAACTGAGCGAACTATTTTTTTAAGATTTTTTTTTATAATACAGTGCCTCTTTGACGAATATTTGCTCAATTGTTTTCTTCGGGTAGGTATACAAGTCGGATCGGGCAATCCAAGAGAGTAGATTATAATATTATCTAGAGATTATTTTTGTCAACAGTATTTGTGGTGTGTCTTTTTTTTATATCGTAAGGAAGTATTTACTTGGGTGATTCTATCACGAAGTATTATGAACCTTAACTTGGCACGATTGTTTTAAGTATTCCTTTAATATTTTTCAAGAGCTTCAGCAATGGTACAAAACTAACTTCAGTTCTGTTATGCAATCAAGAAAATTGGTGACACAAAACGATATGAAAGTGTTCAAACTTTAGAAATTGAAACTTATCTAAGTTTTATATTCTTAATGACATTTAAATAAAAACTAAGAATTAGCATTCATTTTCATTCATTATTTTCTAAAATTGGTATTTAATAACTATTTAGTTCCTTTTTAACCCTTATATTATTGATTCAAAGAATGGTTTTACTAAAATAAAACTCATAAAAATAAAACATTGTGGTGCTTTCAACTATACATGGACGTTTTGTAAAACATATTTTACATAATTAACTGTATATTTTTTCTCGCGATTTCTAAATTTTTTTAATATAGTTAGTTGATAATAGAATATTGATAATAGAATATTGACATTTAAAAACGCATGACAGTTCAACCACTGGCAGCTATTTATTTTCTTACTGTAGTTGAGATTTCCCAACTTAAACGAGGGGGACTAAATTAAAAGTTAGTGTTAATTTAGTCTATTTTTGTAATTATTTTTATAAATCAACTTCCTGCATAAATGCAAGAAATTTTGGAAAGCTGTGCTTTTTGCCAAACAGTACTCTTTTGCCATAAACTTTTTTCTATACACTCTTCTTTTTGTACAAAAGTTCTTTTGCCGCCTATTCTCTGTTTCGAAATGTATGACATTATTTTCGATAGAGTAGAGCATTTTGTATAAAAAAAAGAAAATTATATTTTTATTTAAATACTTGCTCTTGCCTATTTGTGAGTCTCGGTAATATGGGTTGGGGTATCAAATGTGTAATTTTCTGATATCGTGTATTTAGGGACATTGTAATACAGGAGATTTTATTTGATATAATAAAAACCGATATTGAAGACTAGTTTAATTGATAATTTAGGTGTTTTTTACGATTGCTTAGATCAATAAAAATTTTAAGAAAAATATGCCATTCGATGATGCTTTGAAGACGAAAGTGTGAACTCATGCAAGTTTTATTTAGAGTGTCTTAGAATTAGTCTTTTTGTAAAAATTCAACACAACATAATTTCTATACATTTCATTAATAAAATTGTTATATTGTATCCAAAAAAAAAAAGTTAACCTTAGTTTCTTATTGGTACTAAATGAGTTTAATCTCCAACAATAAATAAAATAAAGAATTCTGTTCAAGCGTTACAATGTCCCAAATCGTGTGCAATGTTTTGTTTATTTGTGAAACAAATAACATAAATCCGTCCTGTATAATGTCCGTCTATTGCAAGAATATCTCCAGGAAATAAATCCAGTTGGCGCAATCTTTTGTTTAGAGTAGGGTTGAAGCATATTGAAATCCTACCTAGGTTACAACGCCTCGCTGAAAGTAGTCTTTATTACTTTAGAGTGTGTTTCATAGCTTGAGTGGTAACTGTTTCTCATGATTGAAAAATAAGGCTTTGATTGATTAGTGATACGACACACATCCAAACGAAAATGCAATCGATGTAGCGGTTCAAGTGCATGCGCTTATCTGAAACTGTTGGAGTTATTCTTTATTCGTCACCTTCAACCAAAACTGAAGAGTACAGGGGAAGAATCGCTTTATTTCGTAGAAGGCTTTGCTTAACAGTCTCTTGTGGGATGATAGCGAGAAATCGCCTACACTGGTGTATAGAAACCGGTTACTCGCTTAGTTTATCTTTCGCGGCAACCCTGATTCACGCCAGAGATCACTGGATGCGAGTCACACGCTTGTACCGCGAATGAAGAACTGAAAGAAAAACCGGTTTCCAGTCGCCAATGTCCGCCAAGCAGACACAATTACGAAAATGCTCTAAAGAAATCAAGCGGTTCTTCCCCTGTACTCTTCAACTGTCGAGCGATTACCGCTGATACTATTGCAATTTGAAACTAGGACATTCTTTTACGGACACCCTGTGCTACGTTGAGTGTCATATCTCAGATGCTAGCCTCGTAACTTGTTGGCTGTTTAACACAAGGTGTCCCCTCACCAGTAGCACCCTATTGCGAAGTTGATGTAACAAAACTCGCGAAAATTTGCAGAACATTCAATAGCAACCGTCAAAGATTTTTTTCTGGACATATTCTTAAAACGAAGGTACTGTAAAAGAAATATAAATATATTTAAGCAAGGAGTATACGTGTCTTATTTGTATGTTTGTCTTTTTGATGTGTATGAGTATTTTCCCCTCAAATAATTGTGTGGAAATACAAGCCTTCGAGCAAAAAAATCAAAATTGTTTTAGTTTCTGAGTAAGGTATCCACTGGTGTGCATTGAACCATTTATCTGGTTTTCAATTTCTCTTACATCAATATTTCAGAGAAAAAAAAATGTAAGATAATTAAGAGGAATCTCATCTTTCTTACTGCCTTCTTTTAATTTTGAATCCAAACACATGGATTACATAATTATCATCTCTTTTGCTGTAACTTGAAATAACATTCAGATTCATAATTTTCCATGACAACTTCATATTTTTAAAATTCTTTTCAAAACATACTATACTCAGCGTATGTAAAAAGTTACCACATATGTAAAAAGTTAAAAAATTCAGTTAATAAATCGTCACTTAAGTTTCCACACGTGCTATCTCATTGTTGTGCAAGGATTAGATTTACTGTACGGTATTGGCTCGATTTTTTCGGATTTGGCGATAAATAGTTTTTTGTGGCAACTGCCTGACTTGATTCGAATTCTTTGACTTTGCAACGATGATGTTTTCCGCCAAGCATATCTAACCGTTACTTGCTCATATCGGTTGGGTGTTCCGCCGACTTTTGGCGCGATTTTGGAAATTACCGTTCAGTAATATCTACCGTTGTGCAAAGTGAGATAGCACATGTGGGAACTTAAGTGACGAAATATTTTTAAAGGAAGAAATTTTTTAATGGTGACAATCATTGAAAAGCAGTAAATGTGTGCCAATTACAACATCTCGTGGAGCTGCTGATTACTCAATGGCATTTTGTGTGCAAATTGAATAAATGTTATAAATGCAAATTTTTGTGTATATTTTTTTTCATCTTGTGTACATTGTTCATAAATATTCGGAAAAGTTATTTGTGTTTTTAAGTTTTTAATGCTGTTCGTTTTTGACATTTAATGTTTAATTTATGGAAATCTAATTTAAAGGAATAAATGTTTAATTATTATTACTTTGTTGTGTCTCATTTGTTTTGTTACGTCCTTTTTTTCGCGTTTTATTTTTAGCATGCGTACGATATTTGAAGCATTTATTTACAAAACACACATCTCCCAAGTATAACTAAGGTATAGGGTCCGGCACGTTCATTGGCCACTTCTTCCAATTGGTTTGGTTTGGTTTGAATTATCGTCGCACTAGAGCTACACGAGGGCTATCTTCCAATTGGATTTACAGTTATCAACAGTCGCCAATCAACACACCGGACCCTATATCTTAGTTATACATTGTGAGGCAAACAAAAGTGGTCCCAGTCTAGAGATAGGAATACGTTGAAATGCTTGGCGAGAAAAACTCTTGAAAAAACGCCTTAAACCTGTTTTTTTCATTGGTTGGATCGGATTAGCTTCACATTAGAGCTACTCATAGACTAGTGGCGAGTTCAGATCTTAGTTCGTATTGTATGAAGACGTCCCTTAATGCAAATTTTGTGTCTTGCAATCAATTTAGAATGTTTTGTACTAATAAAAATAATGTCCGATTATCTAGGTTAAATGTCGACCGAAACTTTGAGAACTCAAATGGTTTAGTACAAAATGATATAATATTATAATCACTTTTCATACCTTAATTGTATGTATCAATTGTTTATTAAAATAAATGCAAAGGTTCGTAACAGTTACAGACTTAAAATCGCTTCCACAGAATATTTATGCATCTTGAAATTAACAGAACATTTAGTTCTATTTTAAAACCATAAATTAGCATTTTTCCTGAATTTTCTTTCACAAATTTAATTAACTTATTATTTTCTAAATTTATTAGCTGTTTAAAAACTAAATATGTAAAATTGCCTCTTCTTAATTTGAAAACTAAGCTTACATCAACATACTGTTTAGTACACTACTCAAAACAATTAGGGGAGCACTTTGCGCACTTTTGTTACCTTTCTTTCCGTCACAACTTTTTATTTTTATTTCTAAAAACACTAAATTTTGTGAAATAGTTTCATTATGCATCCAGAATAAAATGGTAAAAAACAGGGGGGGGGGGGGATCTTAGCTCTTTTAACTTAAAAATTAAGGGGAAAATTTGTAATCATAACTTTGAATAATCTATAACAGGTACTTTTTTAAAACTTTATTTGTTAAAAATAGTTCAACATACATGAATCTTCCATCTAACGATAAGTAAGACATGGAGAATCTAACACAACGACTAAATATCTCTGAACTCCTTGATTTAGATATATAATAATAATCCCATTTTGGTACTTTGAAAAATATAACGACGTGCACATCCATTGGATATCCAGAATATCGATGTCCAATGAATAAGAGATGATGCACAAATATTAGATGCCCCAAATAGCTAAGTCTAAAATAATAGATAGCTAATAGGTGTCCTAAAAATAGATTTTGTAGACAGATCTGTACAGTGGCGGATCAAGCGGGGGGTAATTGGGGTAATTACTCCCCTAAGATCTTAACTTTTATCTCTCACTTTTATAAAAACCTATTTTTTAGGTTCATTATCAAAATTTGTCATTTTTAGTGATCGAAAATTGGGGAGTCCTTTTTAGAGTGCTCATAACCTCGTTATTTTATATTAAACAATAAAATAATACTGAGTTGTTTTCCGAGTTGCTAAAAATAATAAACTTTTAATATAGGATATATGTATAGAATTAGTAACTATCAATTATATTAAATTTTCTCATGAACTAACGCAAAGTCTGGCCATCGGAGTCTCAAACAATTAAGTTAAGGGAAATAGAGGTAATGACTAATGGTATTTTTAAAAAAAGGAGAAAAAAAAAGAAAATCATATGTATTAAATGTAAGATAAATATCTAGAATTTTAAATGCAATATTGAAAAGTTAAGTTGACATTTAGCTTTATTTTAATCTATATAAAATAGATTCATAGATAAGTTTTTAAGAATTGAACAAATATACATTGTTATTTAGAACCGCTGCTAAATACAAGATTTTCTTACTGTTTTTAGGGGGGGGGGGGGCGAAACATGTAACCACCTGAATGTTGACCGTTTTGTTTCAGAGGATTGTTCAGAAGGGAAGGAACAAGTTAATCGTTTCGAAATTTTGTATGCTTTTTCATTACATATTGAAATACAAGAATCAGATTTTTTAAAAATTGATATTTTAAAATGGCAGCCGTAGTAACTAATCTCCTGAGACCCTCGCTGCAAAAGCACCAATCGACGGGATTTTTAGCTTCTCCTACAGTGATTGGAAATAAATTTTTTTTATATGTATGGGTTTATAAAACGTATTTAACCCAATAAAAAATCAAAAAATCGTAAATTGGCATGCTTCAGAAACAAGAAGTTTATATTTCTACCCTTTTTTTCTAAGGTGTTTGGGTAAAAAACGGTGGGTTTTTTTTTTTAAAAAAAATTTGGCTTTTTTGAGATTCAACTAGAAGCCTAATGCTACCTTAATTAATTAATTCCAAATTTCAATAGAATCCGTTCCGATCTTGTTGAGTTAGGGGCTTTTACATTTTTTAAAATTATTAAAACATTTTGTACAGTTTTTCATTTGTTTTAATATCAAATCATCTATAAAAGCAAGATGTCTTAAAAAAAATAATAGTTTTAAACATGTATTTGAAAAGAGTTGCTAATATCAATTATTTAATTAAAATTATGTATGAATGATTAAAAAATATTTAAAAAAATTAAGAATATTTAAAAATCATTTTTTTCACCCCCCCCCCCCCCATATGGAGGAACTCTGGATCCGCGTCTGGATCTGTAATAGATGTCCATTCGACAACTCGAGCGTCCAATGGATCTTGAAGATTACTAATAGATATCCATTAGACAATAGTGGCTGTATGGGCCCACATAGCCATTCATTATCCAGCAGACATCCATTAGACGTTATGCGGAAAATCCACGATGTCCATAAGAATTAGAGCTTACCATCCATCGACGTCTGCTAGACATACGTAGTTCCCGTAGACAAAAATCTAATGCAAGTCCATTTGACGTCGTAATTTTCGACATTACGGACATGTTTTAGACATTCCGGGCGACATAGATATGCGAAACGACTACTAGAGGTCCTCAATGTCCATAAGCGGTCGAATGTATATTATGGATATATATTGGACATCCGCAACAAAAAGACATAGATCGAAAGAAAGTCTACAATATCTATTGATTCTACTAATTCTAGATATCGTGGCATATCAGCGTCTATAACGTGTAGAAATGTCGTATGATGTCATCAAATTATATGACATGCTCTGGAGATTTCAACTTATATCCCCTTGTAGTCTATTTACTGAACCTATGACGTCCATAAAAACTCTAAAATCAATTACTAATAGACCCCATACTATCTTTGTTGCTGATTTTCTCCATAGTTCGTTGCTGATTTTCGAACATAACATGCCGTCCGAATTCGATCAAAATTGGAAGTCGTGAGAAAGCTGTCAATAGGTGGCGCCATGGCGTGACAATTTGCTTATCTTGGACATATGCTGTTATTTGTTTACGACTTTCGCTTGGATTGTGATAAGAAATATTAGTTACAAGATTTTAAATTTATAATTTTTTTGTAAACATTTGTAAATTCAACGAATAACGGCTAGTTTTTTCATCATTTCATCCTAAAAGTATAAGAAAGAACACTGTGTTTCAATAATTCCATATAGGAATTCTTACGAAATTTAAGGTATTTGGTAAGGAGTTTTTAAATTATTCTTTTTTGGTGAAAATTTATCATCTATTCTAAATATTTTTATTCTTGAAACTTTTCGTGATGCATTAATTATTAACTATTATAATTTGTTTTCCCCCTCCTAATATTTAGTTTAAACACATATTTACTTTTGTTCTATCTAGATTTACTTTTAGTTTTGTTCGGGCATTTTATTTTCTAATATATGTGTTTTCGAATTAATAAGCTTTGAAAAAAAAAAAAAAACTTTTCAATATCTTTTTTCACGCATATTATAATACTTTCTATGCATTTTATAGTTGAGATTTAAATGATCTATCTCATTTTAAAATTTTAAGTGTTATATAGTATTATTTATTAATTTAAGAAGCCAAAAACATTTTTTTTATACTGTAACGCCGTCTGAACAAGATTTTCATTACTTGTGTTTTAGTCTCCAGTAGAAAATTCTTATACGGGGATTTTTAATGTAGAGTTCTCTTGCGTTTTTTTTATAAAGAAAACAGTAAAAAAAGCAAAAAAAATTCTTACATGATTAAGTTTTTTTTTTAATATGTGCTTGCTGTTTTTAGATTTTTAATCTTGAATCTCTAAAAATTGTGATTTTTGTCAGTAGTATTCTGTAAAAGTGTTTACACTCTTCTAACATACTGAAGACGGATTTTTTAAAATGTAAAATGGTATTTATGTATTTATCTGGCAAATATTGCTTGGAATTAGAATCAAAATAAAAAAGATCTCATTTGTTTATTATTAATCTCCGATCAAGGAAATACAGAAGTAAAAACTTTAAGAATGAGGTTGTTTCACGTAGTGGAGGGCAACAGTTTCAACGGTTTATTTTCACGTTGCCTGGAATTACTTTTGTTTCGTTATTCGAAATGAGTTTTTTTAAATGCCAACTTCTAAGACTGCTGTTGATTGTTCAAAACATTTGTTAAAGAAAGCTTACATGCAAAGAAAAGTTCCGTCATCATTAGGGTGTATCGAAAAAACCAAGTTTTTGATATCAAATTTGTAATAGTGCGGAAAAGTTGCCTTATGTTATTGTTAGTATCTGTGCAAAATTTTATTGATCTGAGTTAATATCTTCAGTTGCCTCTAAGACCATTAATTATGCAAAATTAGCTAATTTCATTTTTTTTTCTTTTAAATTATGAAATCGATATCTTTAATTGTAATAATGCGGAAAAGTTACCTTATATTATTGTTAGTATGTGTGCAACATTTTGTTGATCTGAGTTACTATCTTTAGTTGCCTCTTGAGACCATTAATTATGCAAAATTTGCTAATTTTATCGTTTTTTCAATATATTTTTTTTAAAAATTAAGAAATTGAATTTTTAAGTCTTACCAGTGCCGAAAAATTGCCATATTACTCCTTAGAGTGTGTGCAAATTTTTATTGATGTTGATTAGTTTCTTCAGTTGCCTCTGAGACCATTAATTATACAAAATTCGCTAATTTGGCCAGATATGCAGCCCCCAAAGGCAACTGAAGAAATTAATCAACATCAATAAAAAATTGCACACGCTCTACGGAGTAATATGGCAATTATTCGGCTTTGGTAAAATTTAAAAATTCAATTTCTTAATTAAAAAAAAACATTGAAAAAACGATAAAATTAGCGAATTTTGCATAATTAATAGTCTCAAGAGGCAACTTAAGATATTAACTCAGATCAACAAAATTTTGCACACATACTAACAATACTATAAGGTAACTTTTCCGCACTATTAAAAAATTAAAGATTCCAATTTCATAATTTTTAAGAAAAAAATGAAATTAAGGTAGGCGAATACTTAAAATTCTAAAATTTTTACTATTGCTTTAATCTTTTCCAAATTTGGCATAGTGATTTCAAATATAATGAGCAATGCTTTTTTGGCAATTTTTTTTATTGAAATATAATTGATTTATTTTAAACGGTGTTTTTCAACTAAAAAAAGGGGTTTACGCTAACACTTCTAGCACAAAAACTTTTACATTAATTTACCTGAAATTTTTTACAGATGTTATTTCAATATATATCTGTGCCATGAACCTCTAACATCTGGTGTAAATATAAAAGTTTTTTTTTAAAAAAATATCCAAGTGAAAGTCAATCAAAAATAAAATTTGTCTCGCTGTGGCTTCTAGTACGACATTGTCTAAAACCCATTGCCTATACTGCACCATCTGCGCATGCTCAGCATCTGCCGGAGATACAGCTCTCTTACGGAAATACACTGCGCATGTGCAGACGGATACTGAAATGGGAAAGATATCTGTCACGTTGGCTTTTTATCGCCCAAAATTGATAAGGTTTTGGGAATAAAAATTAACATATTGTTTCAGATGAAATCGACCCTCGTTGCCGGTGTTATTTTCTGGTTAATTTACTTTACCCTATGAGCACACATATTTAAGGTAGGCGAGTACCTAAATTTTTTTGAAAAAAATCGTTTTTCGGGGTTTGTGGCTATTTTCATTGCCCCAAATGTTTTCTGTAGCAAACAGAATTCAATTGTCTTATGTATTTACTAATCTGCAAGACTTTTAGTCAAGGCTTATCTATATCCTTCCGGGGCTGGGGAGCCAAATCGGTTAGACACTTGCCTAGCATGGTCCCAGGTCCAGGTTTGGGCAGGTTATCGCAAAAATAAGTGCCGACCTATAAGCGGCCCGTGCAGCCAAAAATGTCCGATGAATAACATCCCGTGTAAGGGCGTGCATGTTAAATATCTTTCAAAGTTCTAACGCTGAGTATGATGTCGCCTTTAATGGTTGCGTTGGGTGCCTATTCAGGTGTCGACTCATCACTTGACTGTGGTTTTAAGATACGACGCCCATCGCCAATAGCCCTCGTGTAGCTCTAGTACTACGATAATTCAAACCTAACCTATATTCTTTCTAAACGGAAGCAAATCAGAGGCCTAATTTAGTTTTAGTTTCGGATGTAAAAAAAAACTTAGTATGGGTAAAAGTAAGCCATTTATTTTAATAAACATACAGGGTGGTTACAAAATAACGCTAGCTATTCGGAGTTGTCTGTAGCTTTAATGAATAATCCAACTGCATCAAAAATTGAGAAACTTACTAATCAAAAGGGGGGGGGGGGGTGGAATCATAAAAAAAGATAGAATCCTAAAAAATAATAAAAAAAAAACAAACTCGTCTCTTGACCAGGGTTCTAAATTACGAGGCGCAGCCAATTATGGCTAATTACAGCCAACACATCCAATTACGCCTCGTAATTTAGAACCCTGGTCAAGAGACGAGTTGGTTTTTTATGATTCCATTCTTTCTCCCCCTTCTTAATTAGTAAGTATCTCAAAGTTTTTTGCATTTGGAATATTCATTACATCTACAGACCACTCTGAGTAGCGATCGTTTTTATAACCACCCTGTATAATTTAACTGTATTATGGATCTGGAAATTGCTTTTTTAACTGATAACCATAATTTCCAAAGCCATGCTAAATGGTGACTGGTGTACGTTAAATCCGTCGTGGTCACTAAGTCCTCCAAGTAACCATATCAAATCAATACCTGTGACAAGTCAATTCTGGGGATCTCTAGTTGGTCTCTCTGTCTCTAAAAATTAGATGGATCCATTTGTGTGTATTGCATCTATCTTACTTGACGAGGGTTTATAAGCGGGTCTGTTTATGTAAATTTTTACATCAATTGATCCCATAATAAAATAGGCTTAGAATTTGACAGTGTTATAATCCAATAATTCTATTATAATCCATGAACGCACGCGGTCGGCGAGGGTAAACGCCTGATATTCAATAACAACCTAAACCTTCACAACAACCCTAACTAACAACTTGGCGATATTTCACTTGGCTACTCACAAAAACGTTTCGCTATCAAGTCGAGATCTGCGCATGCGCAGATTTCTGGCACTGTCGTTAGATTAGCCACATTGTATTTGTTTCAAGTTAATTCATAAAATTTGTCGTAAAACATATTCTTGTGATTTGTTTGTAACTCTAGAGGGTCATTGCACGGATCAGTTCAAAACGAAGAATTTAACACTTAATTCATGTTTATCGGATGGAAATTCAATGTGGTAGGCTTGTTGGCGTGAACCTCTTTTTTTAGTTGAAAAACACCGTTTAAAATAAATAAATTATATTTAAATTTAAAAAAATGCCTAAATAGCATTACTCATTATATTTGAAATCACCATGCCAAATTTGGAAAAGATTAAAGTAATAGTAAAAATTAAGTTGGGGGAATTTTGGGTATTCGCCTACCTTAAGGAATTTTGCATAATTAATCTAGTTATCCACTCTGACGTCACCTCGCGGAACTGTAAGGATAAACAGACTTAACTGTTATATTTGACTGTTTCTGTTTATGTCGTGATCTTTGTTTTGATTTTCATTTTTTGGAGTTGACTTTTGAAATACACGTTTAATTAGATATCTTTCTTCAAAAAAAGAAATTTGAGGTTTTTTTCGACAGCTAGCGATGCCTAGATTATGTGGAATTAACGATTACGGAAGAACGGAGGCGAGATATGGTGGAAGATATTTTCTTTTGCCACAAATCCTTTCAAAAGGTTCAGATTTAATTTTAAAGAAGCAGCTGACAGTAAAGAGACATCAACGGTGGCTTGATGTCATAAAAAGAACTGATATTACTGAAGCAGGCTTGAAGTATCTTCTTGTATGTGATCAGCATTTTATCTCTGGTAAGTTTATAACGTGTTTAATGTAAGCATAACATCATGCTTTATGCAGAAACTAATTGAAGTGGCGAAAGCTGGTAGAGATACACCTGTTGGTAATATGCATAGTGAATTGAAAGTTAATGTCCAGGTTTATATTGATACGATACCATCACTTTTATTTAAAAAAAATATATGAACATCGGGTTACCATAGTATTCATGAAATAAATTGACCACATTCGGAGTAATTCATAACTACAATGCTTGTACTAATAACAATACCAATTTAAAAATTGACTTTCATCTATCTCAATTCGTGTGCAGGGGCAGTCAAAATATAACAAACTTAGTGATAATTTAACGTCTAGAATGTAGGTGTTTTCAGAAGGAGAATCGAATCTCAGATCCTGTAGTGCTTGAACCTGTGTCTGTCACCTTTTTGAATAGCTATTAACACTTAGTGCTACTTAATATAACACTGCTACAACATTTTAAAGCATGGCATTTTTTACAGGTGCACCTTCTGATATCTATGATGTCAACAATCCTAACTGGGCTCCAAATGAACGACTGGGCTACGAAACAACAGGTTGAACATCAGATGAAGCTATGGCCCGCTATCAAGGAGTGAAGAACAGAAAAAGGCTTCGGATTGATCCTGACTCTGAGGCAGTGGATGCGACAGATTTCGTTGAACCTTCAACTTCAACATCTCAATCTACACAGACATGTATCACTATGGCTAATATGGAAGATTTTTTTTTCACTAAAAAAACTATTGCTTTGAAAATTGAAGAAAATAAAATGTTGTCGAAGTCAGAAATGTCCGACGGATTATACATAGATACAATTTTGGATTTTGGAAGGGGCTGCAGCTCCCTCAGCTGGCTATGCCCCTGATAGAGTACAGTGCTTATATTTTTGAATTAATATTTATGGAAGTTATATTAATATTTAGTATGCTATTTATTATTTGTAATCTGTAGAATAATTAATCTTCAGATTTCCTCATATTTTCTCATGAAGCCAGGTTATTCAGTGTACGTGTGTTAAGGACCATTTTATCAAAAGTTAAATGAAGTTATATGGTAGTTATGAAAAGCTGGATAGACAAATGTTAAACAGATAAAAAGCTATCTTGTGTAGCTAATAAAGTATGATATTTTATGTTTTTTTTAATGAACCAAACATACTGTGACGAATTACGAAGTATTCAGTACATTTGGTAGCGTTTTTAATAATTTATTAGTTTTAACTTAACATATACATATTTACAGGAGAGGAGAAAATAGAATATCATCTGACATTTTCTTTTCGTTTTTTTTTCAACCATGTTGCCACACATCAAATTAAAACATTTTCATAGTCACGTTCTTTAAAGTTGTTTCACGTGTTTTTTTGGTTTATTTGAATCCTTATAATACATCATGTTTCAAATTACTTATGTCCAGTACATGCTTCATTTTCACATATTTTTCCACTCTTCCATTTTAAGTTCAAGCACTTATTAACACTACTTCAACTTCGCCATATAAATTGAAAAGGAATAACGAAGTGATGTTAAAACGGGGACAAAATCATCTGAAGAATGGGGTAAGATTAGAATTTAAACCATAAGCTAGGAGGTCGATATTCAGTTTTCAAAGCATGTGCACCAGTACACCCAAGTTCATTGAAATTTCACAAAACAACAAGTAAAATATACAACTTATTCTTGAGTAAATAAATCAAAACCTGTGAAAGTTGTACATATATTTTTATTTAGAATAAATATGCAAATAAATACATAATTTTTGTAAAATAAGTTTGGTGCACTGTGCTGTGCATCCTTGAATTTCAAACCTATTTCAAACCATTGCTGTAAGAAGTAGCGAGAAATGATCCAACCAATAGTTGTATGCAAACAACTGAATCTGCAATATCTCCCATCTAAATCAGCAGCTCATTATCTCTTTACCAGACATCTTTAATACCCCTAATCATTAACTTTACTGGGAGTACCAAAGAAATTGATGAATGATTTTTATAATGATATCTCACCAAAGTCCATGCTGATAGAGACATTTTAAAGAGCACTGCAAATTATTAATAAAAAAAACCCATGAAATACTTAAGAATTTTGTTTAAAAAAATAACTGTGTCTAAATTTGATTACATAAAACAAGGTTGGAAAAAAACATGGTTTTTTTTGTTTAAAACATGTTTTTTTTAAACAATTAAATTTTGGTTATTGAACAAGTTGTTTAGGTTTTAAAAAAACATGTTTTTTTTGCATTTTAGTTTCTTATATTTACTTCCACCCCCAATAATTTTAGGCATGTGCCTTACATCTTTATTTGTCGAAGAATCATAGAATACAGGAAATCCTTCAATTATTTGGCGATTCGGTGTCTTCCTTTGATTAAATCGGATGGGTTAATAGAAGAATTTATAAACTAATAATGTAATATTAGTTCATGTTTGGTATTATTTTAATGAACTAAAATTATGTACCACATTGATGATTAGCATAAATCTTACAAATTTGGGGCTATAATAAATTAATGAATATTAATAACTGTCAGTAGTGTCCCATTTGGGATCTAAAGTATCACATACAAGGTTTACCATTCCATCAGGGTCTACTATTTATCACAATCTTAACCTTTAAGGTAATACAGCATGGTCATATATCCTAAAATAAAAAATATTTCCATAAATGGCCATTCCAATGGTATTTGGCCAATAAATTATAAAACATATAATAATTAATAAAATTGTTTTAAACATGTTTTTTATTACTGTGTTTTAAACATAACAACCCTGACATAAAATCTATAATTGTTAACACTTAAGTTATATACCTTAATGCTACATATTTTTCTTAGAAACTTAAATTTGCTAACCCATTTCCACTTAAAGATATTGTAACATTTAAACAAAAAATGAATAATTAAAAAAAATGGCAATGAAAGTAAAGTAAAAATAGTAAATTGGAATTGTTTAAATATGGCTATTAGTAACAACATTCTGTGCAAAGATTGGGCATCCTGCTACTATATTTATGTATTATATCATTGATAAATCACACATTTGTTATGCCGTAAATTTTTTCACGAGAAATAGAACACACATGGTATAGTAAATATCATCCAAAATTGGCTTATATTTGCTTCCCAAAATTCCAAATCCTTATACACTCTGTGGACAGTAACAAAGTTTAATTTGCCCAGTTTCCAGAAGTAAAATGAAAAATGTACTTGAGTCATTCACGTCAAATCAACACACTCATTGGACACCGTCTCACATTTTGCTGAAATTTGGAACAACTAGTCATTTCACAAGTAACTTTATAAAAACTACTGTTTCCAAATTTCAGCAAAATCTGAGACGGTGAGGTAGAATTTTGCTGAAAAGTGTGTTGAATTGGAATGACTCACACATATCAAAAAAACATTTCACAGAAGTATCGATCTGAGTGTTTCTGACTACTTCTTTGGCACTTTTGGCTCCATGGGATGCTCTTTCTCTTTTCTTCTCAACTTCATTTCTTAAAAGATATGAGGATTTTAATGTAGAGTTAATTGTTGAATGCACATTTGAGACAGTTGAAATCTCGGAAATAAAAATTTTGTTCTACCAAGAATCAGAAAATGCTGCAAATGGTTTTTTTTAAATTAGAAATCATTTATAACTAACACCGTTTTATTTATTTCCAAACTTGCAAAATGAGAAATAGACACTGATTAAAACTCATTGATTGCTAAAGTTCCAAACAGTCCACACATAAACATACTGGCTATGACTGTACTACAAGCAAAGATGCTTTGATAAATCAATGCGCTAAAGCCTTAATGTCCACACCTGAAATATTCAAGATTCGAAACTTTTAAAGGCTTTACATTGCTCCATAGTATAAGCTCTATGCGAATGGACAAAATAATTATAAACACCACCCCACGAGACATCGGGAGCTGTGTTGAAGTCTGATGACAAATCCATAGAAGGAAAAGTTTATTGATCAACATTATTGATGAGACTAATTTTCATCTTATATCTCTCTTTCTCATCCTTACTCAAGTGCTCTAATGCTCCGTTGCGAAATAATATACGTAAAACGCTCGAAATTATTATGTAAAGAAAACTTTAGCAAAGTAACAAATGGTAAACAGTGGTTTGTTTTACCTTACACATAGATTAAGAACACTCTAGATCTGAATCCCTGATTGGATTAGCATTGGAGAATTTCTATATTGAAATTGACATAGAAACTAGCGCCCCTATAGTTACTTTGGGAACTACTGTGGTTTCGCGGCTGCTTTTTTCTAGCCTTCTTTAGGAGCTTTAACACAGTCTATTACGCATCGTAATTTAAAACCCAGGTCAAGTGACGAAAAGAAACTATTTTTGGCGACAGCGGGACCATGCGTTTTTTTATAATCATATTTTTGTAATTAAAATGGTTGAAGTTTTACTTAAATTTATCTCTTGATTTAATTTAATGAATGAAATAATATTTCAATTTATTAGACAGTATCTACTTTTTGACTGTGTTAAAGCTCGGGAAGAACAGGCAGTAGGAAGCAAATTGTACTTAGTTTATTTATTTTTAATGAAGTCACTTTTCGAACGACAGTATTATTAAGCAAGTTTTATATGCATTAAATGTAGTGCTAGAATATAATTAAAAATTATGCAAGACATTTGCTAATAAATAATTCGCGAAATTATTTTTTACAACATTGATTGTAGCAAATTGAATACAAGAATAAAATTCAAAAGCATAAATAGCAGCATATTTCTTTTTTATTACAATCATTTTTACAATATTATTTTTTATTCTTATCAAACAATCTTTTAATATGTACATTACAAAGAAACAACACATAACTTTAAATATTTTATTAAAAATGACAAGAAAAACTGCAGTTATTTAGCACAATTATTATTTCAATTTTGCTAGATAATATAACATAAGATAGTGTATTAGTGTTTATTTAGAACGCCGCCATGTATCTTATGTATGCGATTTATGCCGGTAAATTTATCAGTTTCTGTGAAGAGGCTGCAATATCCTATAAGTATGAAGCACAGAGCATTTCTTCATGTAGAATTAATTCCTATCATTTCTTTAACCAATTCTAAATGATAATATAAAAACCAATAAATAGATATTCTTTACTTAATAAAATTATTGTTGAAAGCCAGAAACTAGTGGAACTTTTTTTTTTTGTAAAATTTATTGCAATTTAATCAACAAGATCTTTTAAAGATTTATAACTTTAGGAACAATAGCAAAACTTTTATATAAGTTAAGAAATAAACTTAATTATCTTTTAGAATCGACGACATTCGATTTTTATAAAAAAAAAAACCGAGAAAATTTTACTATAGTTCAGAACAGTCTTTAAAAAACCCCAAAAAGAATAAGAATTTGCAATATTATTTACATGAAATGCGCTTACTGTCGTTTATTCTCAAGATTGCTGAAAATTCTTCGAAATACACTATTTAAATAAAAATTAACAAAAAATAATTGCAGACTACGAAAAATAAACAAATCTGAACATTATTCTATTTCTAAAATGCATTTAGCAACTGTATCGTCAATCGTCATAGTAACCGAAATTTACTCTCTGTTGCCAGACTTCGATTTTAATAAATTCTTAAAAGTTTTAGGATGTGATATCCCGAATATACCTAGCAACAAATAAATGATTAGCTTTATATTAATTCATTCCTGAGTATTAGGTAGCCTTAAAATCGAAAATTTCAATTATCAGTTTAAAATATTATAATACATTCCGTACCTAATATTATGGTACATTCCAGTACCTAATGGTACATTCCGAAGAAACAATTGCGCTGCAATCGGAAAGTGCAATTATACCAATCAACAAATCAAGTATTAATAGTTTATTAGTTCCTCAAGTAACTTTAGGTGCGTAGGCATCAGATTGACTTACTGGTCTAGAGTGTTCTTTGTCTATGACCTTACAGATGGTTGCTATGATGTGTTGCTAGGGACCGTTGCCACTCGATGGACAACCCTATGGTCTGAGAGGCAACTGAAGATATTAACTCAGATCAATAAAATTTTGCACAGATACTAACAATAACATAAGGCAACTTTTCCGCACTTTTACAAATTGGATATCAAAAACTTGTTTTTTTCGATACACCCTAGTCATCATCCAAATCGGTCATTTTGAGAGAGAAACAGTAGCAACCCCCAATATATCATCTGACAATCGTTAACGTCTCTGAAATATTAAGATAATGGGGAACATTCATGTGACGTCACGTGGTCTGTTATGCATCAGCTCGGGAAGCACGTGGTAATGTTATCCTATACAGCTATCGAAACACGTGCTTATGTTTTCCTTCTACTCAAACCTGTCTAACCGCTTTTTTTTCATACAGCGATTTGGAATTGAAGCTCAGGTGGATATGGCGTGAATGTCCCCCAATGACATTAGTTTTTAATATTTTTTCCTTTGAAGTGTGTCTACATTACGTAAACTGGAGTTCAAAACACTGTTTCTAAGCTGTGCAATAACGGCCAGTTTTGTGGTCCTGGTCTTTACAAAAGGCATGCGTTATAATCAGTGACGCATGTGTGCACAAAATAGGCTCAGAACGTCTGGATAATATTTTCGCCACTGATATTGTCCACTGAACTGAACTGAAACTCTGGAAGAATTATCCCATGATAAGCTGGTGAAGCTTTTTTTTGGGTCACTTGGCGACAGCTTTAGGGAGAATATGTGCCATATTTGGCATAACCTCGCCGATCAAAATGGACACTTGACTTGCAGTTTGCATTGGATGTCGCCAATCGCTCGCCAAGAATAGTACTCCAAGGAATTTAAGTTTTAAAGATTGTTGCCGCAATTATATTTTTTTAAAAGTACATGTTTCCGAAACTTCATTATGTAAAGAACCTCTTAAAGCAATAATCTATCAATTTTCTGCTTAAAAAATTCTTGAAAAAGTTGGTTTAAAATGTCTATTTTAACAGGTAAAGTATAGGATTGGCGGCAAAAGTTGGGTTACTCTTACAGGGTTGCCGGGCTTCACCGACCCGTTTGACGAGTGTTTCGATACTCCTTCCAGAGTTTCAGTTCAGTTCAGTGATATTGTCCCAATTTAGACACACCACTAAAAAATATTCGTAACCGCAACCTTGTTTGTACCGAAACATACAATAATGTTGGCCGATCCGGCGGCCTAGTGGTTAAGATATTGGCCTTTGGAGCTGCTGGGTCCGGGATCGAATCCCGTTGAGGCATAGATGTTTGTGTTTGTCGAGTATATGCGGAGTGCGTGCTCGTTAAATCTGTTGGGTCTGGAAGTCCTGTGGGCGGTGATTGCGCAGTTTCCCATGGGTACAGGTCCCTGGAGAAAATTTCCCTCCCCTTCAGGGACATGTCTAAATTATGGAGGTGGTGACAGATGACAGCATCTGTCATTTGTGTATGTGTGTGTCTCGTGTTGTCCTACGTGACGATGGTTGGCTTGACGACTTGGGTCCTTGCGACCAAGCACACAAACCTGAAAATATATGTCAACCAACCAACAACAATAATGTTGTTTATGTAATTGAACTTTTGAAAAGTGAAATAGTTACATCAGCATTTTGTTAATTCAAAAATTTAATTATAATATATAATCTAGTAATTATGTCCTACCGTTTATGTGCCCTAGCTAAGTCATTTGAACCGTATTTATTGAAATTAATTGTAAGTAGTAGTTTGTGGCAAACTTTGAAAAATGAACTTGGAATTACTTTACTTTTGGATTCGGATTTCTTTATTTACGAAACCGTTAAATAAAATTTAAATTGTAAATATATTCAGCTACAAATGAAAGGAATTATTGATGTTTTTTGTTCTGAAATCGTATTTCAATGTCAAATGCTTTCTGAAACGTTATGCTCGAAATTTTTTTTAATTTGTCGATTGAATACTGCTGTTTAATATGAAGAAAATCCTTTCCTCTGAAATATAAAGTAACCTTGTCATAAACTCCATATTTATATTAAATTTTGTGAGGGTCCAAAAAAAAAGATATTTCCATGATTACATAACAGTATAACCTATTTTAATATGAAGTTTATTTCATTCAATATCACCTCTTTATCGAGTTGGAATTGCTATGATAATGTAAAAATGGTCGGTTTTGATTCAGAGATTTGTGGTACGTTGCCAAGCAACGAAAATTGCCAAATGTAGCAAACATTAAATTTTATGGCTATAGCAACTTTTCATACTCGATATCTATAGCAAATAGAAAAGTTTCGCAAAATTTTCAACCTTGCTCATAAGCTGACCGGCCATTATATCATAGCTGTGCCTTCTAATTTAGGAATTAATGTGACCAGCTAATATATAGGGACTTTTTTTTACAAAACCTTCAAAATCTGCTTGACACTCTTGGTATGTCATTTTTAATACAAGTAGAAAATCAGTTGCTTTGGTATTGGTATTTTTGTAAAGCTTGAACATTCTAAGTTTATAATAAAATAGCTTGTATCATAAAAAATTATGAATTTTAAACTGCAGTTGTGTAGTGAAATCTTCAACGGTTTACATGTGTGTACCTCTGGAGCAAAGACGTTAATAATCAAAAGGTTCCTCTCTTTTTCAGACACATTCGCATTTTCATAGCGTCCGATCGAATGCATCATTCCTAAGTTGCCTCCCACAGCATATTTACTACGATCAGGCTCCTAAAGGGTTTGAAAAGTATTTTCCTGGTGGAAAGAAGCCGCCAAGCGATAAAAAAGAAGCTGAAACCTCATCTGACAAAAAAGATGGTAAATAAATCTGAAATGCAGGATGTTTTAACATATTTTATTTCAATGAAGAATATTTACTGTAGAAATTTAAATATATAGTTTATATTCAAGCATTGTTATATGTATGGTACATTGCAAGTTTTGTGGTACGTTGCACAGTAAATTTTAAAACAAAGTTGCATATGTAAACCTTGTTAACTCAAGTGAAAACACGTAATTTCTGTAGTGTTTTGTTTACTATGTATGTATAAATTCTATAGAGATTTGCCACCCCTGCAAATCAACATCAAACACAATATCTTGTCTAACAACCTTTTACATCCATATTCTTTAGTTAGTTTGAAATATCGTCGCGCTAGAGCTACACAAGGGCTATTGGCCACTTGCGTCGTATTTTAGAATCACAGTCAAGTGACGAGCCGGCACTTAAGTATGGAACCTTCAATGGAACCGTTAAGGGCGACATCATACACAGCATTAGGACTTTGAAGGATAAGTAAAATAACTGCTGACCTATAAACGGCCCGTGCAGCCAAAAATGTCAGAATAATACCCCGTGTCAGGGAGTGCAGGTTAAATATCCTTCTAAGTCCTAGCGCTGCGTACGATGTAGCCCTTAACGGTTGCGTTGTGTGAATCTTCAGGTGTTGGCTCGTCACTTGACTGTGGTTCGAAAATACGACACTCGTTCGCAATAGCCCTCGTGTAGCTGTAGTGTAATGATAATTCAAACTTAACCTAATCTAATACTAATTCTGTTTTAAATTTGAAACTCTACCTAGAAAAAGTTCAAGAGCCCTCATCCAAAGGTACCCAAAGCAGTCAAAGGTCACCTCAACAACCAGATTGGATGTTTAAGCTGAGCTTTGGAGGTGGCGGCAACAAAAAGTAATTTTTTTTTAAATAAAACATTTACTTGCTTTGATAAGTCAGATTATTTGTTAGAATCAGTTTGGTCTTTCTTCCAGATGCCATACATGTTTCTCATTGTGATATACTATTTTGAATAATTCATAATACTTTTAAAATATTTGTCCACCTTCCAATTTATACAGCAATACTATAAAACTTTTGCAATACTGAAATTTATTGAACAACACTTAAGATATACAGTTAATACTCGATAACTCGAAGTCCCAGGGGACCCCAAAAAATATTCGTCTTATCCGAAGTTCGAGTAATCGAAGTTGCTTCAAATTCCTCTCTATTAGAAGTTAAGATAGGTCGACATGGTTTAAATGGTTTTTGACATGTTTTATAATACTAGAGTTGTACGCATTTCAATTTGTTAATTGCCCATGTATAAACAATAAGAGAATAATGCGTGTCAAAAGGTTAATTAAGACTCACAAAATTTGGCCTTATAACCTATTGATTAGTATACATAATACATAACATAAACATTTCATTTAAAAAAAAGCAGTTATACTTGTTGCTTGTATTTTTTAAGGTTGTTGGCATTCACAAAGTCACCTACTTTTCGAACACATCAGTTATATTCGAAGTTTTGAACAAAATTGTGTTTTTTAAAGGAGAAATCTATCACAAAAATTTCGATTTTGAAGATGTTCTTCGAGTTATCGAGAATTTTTCTTAAAGAAAAGTTTAGAAATAATTTGGGACCCGACTAAAAGTTCGAGTTAGTGGATTATTCGACTTATAGGAAGTCGAGTTATCGAGGTTAGACTGTATCTAAAAACACTTTAGATTTATGGGACTGGCAGTACCTCTTAAATATATGTGATCTTGTGTGTCTGATATGTTTGGTGTTTCAGGGGCAGTGGTAAAAATCCCTTCAGTCCAGATGAAGACAACAAGTGGGTGGCCTTTGCCTTGTTCGGCACTCTCGGGGTGCTGGCAGTTATCGCTTACAATGAATTTAGGTACAAAGAAATCACATGGAAGGAATTTGTTAATTCATACCTATCAAGAAACATTGTAAGTAAACCATATCTGAAATATTTTAAGAGTACAAGGGAAGAACAGCTTGATTTATTAGGAGTTATCCCGTAGTTGTGTCTGCTTGGCGGATATTCGTGACAGGAAACCAGTTTCTCTCTTTCTTCTTTGCTTGGTCCTAGCGTCGGAATCGTGCATTGCAGGAATCTTGTTTAAAACAAATGTCTTGCAACTGGTTTCCTTACACCAGTTTGGCGATTACTCGCTATCATTGCCAAAGAGGCCTGATGAGGAAAGTTTTCTTGGAAATTAAGCGTTTTTTCCCCTGTACTCTTCATTTGTGAAATTTTATATGTATATTTTTTATTTTTAGTTTTAAAGAAAATTAATCTTTGAATTTTTGAGATTTTATCTAGTGAGTTGTTTATGGTTTTAAGGTCATTAATAAATATCCAAATGACTAAATAAAAATATGTTTTTTATTTCAGAGTCTATTTTTCTACTGCATTGTATATGTACTGTATGTATGCATGTTGATATGTGCATTAAAAATAATACCTTGCAATATTTCCATATTGCAAGGTGTACTTTAGTACATATTTTTAGAAAGAAATTGGAAAACTTCGGGTTTTAGGAAATATTTTCACTTGATTAAATTAATGATCGTGAAAATAGTGTTTTATTCTAACTTTTACTCAAAGGATATTTTATTAAGTTAATGATGATTATCATAGTTAAGTTAAAGTGTAATTACTTAAAAAAAATTGCAATTCTTAATTTGGTACTTAAAAATATTTTTCAGATTCCAACAAAATCAAATTTGGTTCATTTGTATCACAAAAACAAATTCATCAGCAAATGATTCTATTAATAAAAACCTTTCTGTTTATCTTAATTCTGAAATGTTATTTAGATGTAATTTTATTCGCTTTTATAAAAAGGTACAGAAGTATTTAATAAATAGAGTATTCTAATTTACTTGTATTTGATAAAAAAATTAATGTTGTCTGATTTTCTTTTTATTATTTTAGGTTGAAAAGCTTGAAGTTGTAAATAAAAAATGGGTTAGAGTAAAGTTTGTTCCAGGAAATCATTTGGATGGTGTAAGTTTTTTAATTTCTACTTTTTTTTAAAAATATTCTGATGTTTTACTTTTGAAAATTAAGAACTTTTTCTAATCATCATTTTTATTTTATTTTTAAGATAGTTTTAAATTTTATTAAGGATATCAGTACTATAGTGTAAAATACTTTGATTTCAGAAATTGATAATTTGCTGAATTTAAGAAAATATTTTTTGTTTTATATCTGGCATATATGAGAGTTCATTGTAATTTTTATTTGTTTATTAATTGGTAATGTTTAATGACAGAAATAATAGCATACTGTATTGCAATTTTAATAATTACCTCAGAGTATTTTTTTTTAAAGTTAGATTTTTAAAATCGTATAACCACCTTTAATGTTTTCTTTGCTGTTGTATGTTTAAATATGCATATAAAGCTTGTGTATCTGGAATTTTATCATTTGTAGTAAAATACTGTCGTCGATTTGGAGTTTAAAAGTAATATTTTAGCTATCACTGTTTCAATTTTAGAATAAATACTGGTTCAACATTGGAAGTGTCGATACGTTCGAGCGAAATTTGGAGAATGTTCAGTTAGAAATGAACATAGAGCCAGCAAACTATGTACCAGTTGTATATAAAACAGAAATGGACGGGTACAGTATATTTTGCTTTGTTTTTAGTTAATATAACTTCAACATTATTACCAAATACAAGGTTTGTACTCCTCCTGAAATTCCTGAAAAACTCCTGAATTTCATTTTTATTTTTAAGACTAAAATTTGCGTATCATCTCTTGATATTTTCTCCCCTCTCCCGAAACAAATTAACGATATGAATCATTTTTCTCCTTTCTCAGTCGGTTTTCTATCGTACTTTATCAGGATGTCTAGCGGTCGAAAAAGTCATGAAATTAAAAGTGGGGTCAGGAAAATTAAAAAAATCGCCCAATAAAAGACGATGTTTCCCCAAAAGATGGTGCTGGCTTTTACACCGAAGCCACAAATTTTCCACAACAATTGTACCCCTTGTTTCCTTCATTCTCATTCTAAGTCACTAGACCAATACAATAAATAATAAACACACGTAAACAAATTTATTTCATGATACCTATTGAATTCACGTTGCTGCACTCTTGAAGAACTCTTTATAAACTCTTGAATTCTACCCCTTCAGTTAAAATTATTTTTTTTAAAGATTATAACTGATTCAAAAAGCATTTTCACCTATTTTTCTCTTATGTACAGAACTTTGTCGTGATATGCTTTACTACTTACTTACTTGCTTGGTTGCTTAAAAATTGTCATTCAGCAAATTGATGATTTTTCTGGATATTTAATAATCATAAATCTGGTAATATATAGAGAAAAAATATTCTACCTTTGTGTGCAAAACTCTTAATGACTTTTATTTCTTTAAACCAATTTCTATTTATCTGAGATCTGATTTGTTTATTAAAATTCAAGAAGTTGTATTTTTTTTAACACTTATTCTGATGTTTTTTCATTAAGCGGTTGTTACAATAGAATACCATGCTGTGCTTGTAATATTATGCTACTATTAAACTGCTAATATATTAACTGTGGGCTCTTAGTGAATAGTAAATTGCGTTAGCAGTAATTACAAACCTATGAAGAGTACAGGGGGAAAACAACTTCATCGCATGGGAATCAGTCTTTATCTGGCCTCCTTGGCAACAATAGCAAGTCATCACCTAAACTGGTGTTAGGAAACCGGTTACTCACTTTGTTTTTCTCTTGCGGCAAATCTGATTCACACCAGAGATCAGTGGACAGTGGGACGCAAGTCGCATGTTTGTACCGCAAAAAGAACCGAGAGAGAAACACGTTTTCTGTTGCCAAGCACACCAGAATATAGGAAGATTCCTATGCAACAAAGTCGTTTTTCCCCTGTACTCTTCATATGCCAGCATTGGAAACGTTTGAAATAAACGAATGTCTCTCAGAGTTCAATCCCCATCTCATTCTTTCTTTTGCTTATTTTTCAGCTCTGGACTCATCTCTTATTTACCAGGTATCGCCATCCTAGGTCTAATTCTGTGGAACATGCGGAGATCCACGGGCATGATGGGAGGGGGAGGGGCCAGGAGAGGGGGAGGACTCTTCGGAATGGGCGAGACCACCGCTAAGCTCATCAACCCATCAGAGATTGGCGTCAAGTTTAGGTTTGCTACATCTTATTTTAATCCTACTCTTGAACAGGGTTCTTTCTCTTTGTACTTTGATTCTGAATCATTATTATAGTTTATTAGTCAGTCAATTTATTAGTTAGTCAATTACAATATTTTAGATTTGTCTCATCTTATTTTAATATTAAGGGGAGTTGGGTGGTTCTATCCCGCCATGTTAATTTTCCTAACTTAAGGAGTATTTTTCTCAGGAACGAAACTATGTATCATGATGAATTTTTTTTATATTTTTTCCTTACCTATAGCTCTATGATTGAGCCTAAGAATATTTTAAGGAATAAAAAAATACTTTAACAGTGTTTTTTTAAATATGTATTTAAAAACACAAAATTATCATATTTAAAGTTGTAAAATTTTGTTTTTGTTGGGAATTTCACGTAATTTGTGCCGCATTGTTTACTTTTGTGACATCATGATGGTAGGTTCGGTATCTACGTCGTGACATCACGAGCAGTATTGCGGAAGTAGCCAACCACGTTGTTGTTTATAAGTTCGTTGAGTGGTGGGCGTCTTCTACTCTTTTGCTCTTTCTCTCTTCGCCTGCGGCATTTAAAGTTCAGATGGAACTTTATTAGTTTATTAAATTTAAAAATGAAGTAACTAAGATTTTCCTTGCTCAATCGCTAACGTTTTTTTCTTGTTTCTTTCCCCAAATTAAGTAAGACTGTTATTGTTTATTTTGTTTGCACTATATACTTTTAAAAAGATTCTATTAATAAAGTTTATCTGTTTTAAGTCAGCGGTTTGTGAATTATTGCTACTCTGCTTATTATTATGCTACTTATTCTTCCAACCGCACTCTGCTATTCCATTAGCCGTGAAGAGAGGCTATTAGTTTTGAATTGAAATATTTAAAATTCCTCAGTTGAAATCAAAAGGCTATAACTGGGGCAGAAATAATAAAACAAAACGTGTTGATATCTTCATAGTTCTGGAGAAAAGTGTTTTTGCACATACAATTTTAATTTTCGATTTTTATAGAGATGTGGCTGGTTGTGAAGAAGCCAAGGTAGAAATCATGGAGTTTGTGAATTTTCTCAAGAATCCACAGCAATACATAGAACTAGGTGCCAAAATTCCTAAGGTTTGTACTGCAATAATACATGTTTTGTAATGTAGACACTCCTTTCGCTACAATAGACCCCTAGTCGCAGTGCTTGGCTGTAACAGAGCCCCCCCCCCCCCCCCCCCTGCAAAGTCATAGACGCTCCTTTAAATATTCATGTTGTTTTTGATAACCACAAATGTTCCATTAAGGTCTATAATTTTTTTGAGCACTACGTTAAATTAAGTTAATTCCAATTGGTTTGATTTTTTTTGTCGGCTGTGAGGTATTACCTGACTGCCTCACTAGCCCAAGATCTCAAGCTTGAGGTCTGATTGAGTCAGCAGGATTTGAGAATGGGAAAATCAAAAGGCTTGTATGTCATATTATAATGTGGCATGTAAAAATTCCTTGAGTATCAATTTGGCTTGGGTTGTCTGGACAAAATTAATAATAGAAATGTCTTTAGTATTGGGGATTATGCATTCTGTAAAAGTCTTGATCTACCAAAGAACTCCTTAAAAACTCCTGAATGTCACTATCATAGGTAAGATAAAGTGCGAACCTGGCATATAAACACTTTATTTGTTAATTGTAAAGGGTGGTTACTGCGTAACTATTACGTAGTTGGAAAAAATATTGTTAGGAACAATACAAAGGAGCAGTCCAATGTAGAAAAAATAAATATTAAAACAGTATAAACTATATTAAAACAATTTCTGTTTTTTTTTTGGATATACAATCAAAAAGCCTGTTCTCTGTTAAGGGGATTTGGCTCTCCCGCTGTCTAGTAATTTTAACCTACACCATATTTAGACAGTATTTCCGTTTTTTAAAAAAACATTTGTCATCAATATGATTTAAAAAAAAAATTGTTTTGTTTTTAAAGAAATAGACTGCTACTTTTGTTTCATTTTGAATGAAAATCATTAAGTTTAAATGCAAACCATTCTAATTTCATATGTTCTTTACTTTTGACCGCTGAAGAGCTATGCTATGCTTTTCGTGACATTATGGATCATCCTACACTTGGCCGAATCATTCATTGAATTAAAATTGACGATTCGTGGAAGATCTATAGATTTTCTCAGAACCAGAAATAGAAGACAAATTTATTTTTAGAATGTTCGTTTATGTTTTGTTTCATTTGTTATTCGAAACTTTGATTTACTTGGGGGGAAAAGCCAAATCATGAATTATTTGTTCTGGTTAAACAGGATTTCGCTTGAAGAGATTTTTTTATGATTATCATCAAATATTTTAGTCTGGGTAAATGCTTTCAGTTCATGTTATGCGAATTTTCCCGTTAAGCGAGTTTGTCTGTATAATTAAATGCCAAATGATTTTATTACAAAAGGACAGTGATCACTGTTTTTCATTGCTGTCTTATAAGAATTATCTTAATTTTCATTATAAAGTATAAATTAATACATAATTTGTTGTCAAAATGTTTATTAATGTTATCATAATCTATTCAGGATGTTTTTCAAACTTTAAAAATCGAGAAGAATCTTAACATTTTTTTCATAAAATACAAACTACCTACTTGGTAGCTTATTAAGTTAGCTTACAACTATTACATTATAAAAACTTCTATTCATAGTAGATATTATCTACAGAAAAATTCAACAATCTTTTTTTGTAATTATAAACATTTTTTTTGTTTTTGTTTTAGGGTGCCATCTTGACTGGACCCCCTGGCACAGGCAAAACTCTCCTTGCCAAAGCCACTGCTGGGGAAGCAAACGTTCCTTTCATCACCGTTTCTGGGTCAGAATTTCTAGAAATGTTTGTGGGCGTAGGACCTTCTAGGGTAAGGCTGATTTTAACTTTTTTAAAATTTTTCTTCCTTAATAGTTGTGTTTGAAATGGAATGTAAATATTACTTCTTTGTGAAAATATAACATATTATAACTTAACCCCCTCTAAAACTATTTTAACCCAATTTAAACTTAATAACTTAAATTACCTTTTTCACATCCTTAATATTTTTTATTAATATCTTTAACATTATAACAACATCCCTGTCGAAATCCCTTTCATAAGTTGTCGGGACATTCATTGAGTTATTAAGAAACAACTGAATATTGGAACATTATATTACATATATTTTAAAATGACTAGCAATGTTTATTTTTCAGGTCCGAGATATGTTCTCAATGGCTCGCAAAAATGCCCCCTGCATTCTTTTCATTGATGAAATTGATGCTGTGGGTCGGAAGAGGGGTGGCAGAAGTTTCGGGGGCCACAGTGAGCAGGAGAATACACTTAATCAGCTGCTAGTAGAAATGGATGGTAAGGATTTTTTTCCCAATGGGTTGTTATCCAACTATTAGATTCGGCACAGAGTGTGCAGTGTTGAAATAGCGCAAAAACAAGACATAGTTTTAAAAATGTATTACCAGGACCAGATTTCTAAATAGGCTAAGTAGGCTGTAGCCTACTTAGAATTTTTTTGGGTGGCAAATTTTAAGAATAATTAAAGCAGCATTAGACATAAAAAAATTATTATGGAGATAGGACGTTTTTTAAGAAAGTAAACTATATTTAATGTATTACTAATATTTCGTAGCAAACTCGTTGCGAGGGTAATTGCATCCCCCTCCTCCTGAATTTCGAAATTGAAAGAAAAATAGTAGAAGAACTGTTGAAAAAATTTGCCTATTTCGCTTTCAATTTAGTATGTAAAGGTACATAGATGATTCTAATATGTGTACCTATTTTAACAGCACATACCACCCTATTTTGCAGCTAACCAGCTACATTTCCCCGATGGGGGGAAAAGTTGTGACAGGGCCGGTAAATCTATCCTGCCTACAAGCTTCAAATATTTAAATCCAGCACTTGCAATACTATTTATTTAACAATAAAGAATTAGTTTTAACCCTTTCAGTCCCTGTGATGCCATTTGGCATCATCACTTTCAATATTTTTTTTCAAAATGTTTTTGCCCCGTTATGACATCCAAACACACATCATTCGATTCTTCACACTTTGTTCCATTGGACAATATTTTACATTAATCTCAATAGAAGTCGGAACTACTATTTTTTTATTCAGAAAATAGCTAACAAGCGTTTCACCTGATTTTTGATAAGTTCACTTCAGTTCCACATATTTAAAACACAATTTAAACTATTTCGGTTAAAGTAATTACTAAATTTTTTTTAATAATATGGTTTTATACCTTAAAATATATAACTCGAAGTGTTTTTAGGAATATATATATTTTTATTTTGTTGTTTTCCACAGTTAAAAAATTTTGGCATTATTTCAAAAACCATATAAAAAATTTAAATTATTTTTTTTCATATGGAACTCGTATATTTGACCAAAAATAAGCTTATTTTGTGAATATCAGAAGTTTCTGTAGTGTAGTAAATTTTTGGGACTGAAAGGGTTAACAATACAGAATAAAAATTAACAAGTTCAGTTTACATATCACAAACATCTCTACGTTTAAATTGATGTTATTAATGTTATTGTGCTGATAGAGTTGGTAATGTAAAGTTATTCATCCAATACTTTTCACCTCTAGGCTTCAACACCACCACTAATGTAGTTGTTCTTGCCGCCACAAATAGGGTCGATATTTTAGACCAGGCTTTACTCCGTCCAGGTCGTTTTGACAGGCAGATCTTCGTTCCTGCCCCTGACATTAAAGGAAGGTGAGTAAGAAATGCCCAAGTTCCGTTTACTTTTATTAATTGTTTGGCTTGCCTTTTTTCGCAAAAATTAAATCTCGGCATACTTTAACATCCACAGAGAGCTCATATTCTTAGTAATGTGTTGGGGAGCCCAGTCGGTTAGGCACTTGCCTAGCATGCAAAAGGTCCCAGGTTCGGATCCGGGCATCGCCCAAAGTAACTGTGACGTATAAGCGGCCCGTGCAGCCAAAAATGTCTAAATAATAATACCCCTTGTAGAGGAAGTGCGTGTTAAATATCCTTCAAAGTCCTAACGCTGTGTACGATGTCGCCCTTAACGGTTGCGTTGGGTGCCTATTCAGGTGTAGGCTTGTCACTTGACTGTGGTTCTAAAATACGACGCCCATGACCAATAGCCCTGTAGCTCTAGTGCAATGATAATTCAAACCTAACCTATTCATAGTAATATGGGTGTTAAAATTGGTAGCAAGAGTTGCCTTGATGGTGCCACAAAAGTATGGCTCTCAGTTCTGGGGAATATGCCGAGTCTGCAAAGTCTTAGCCGCCATTAAAGTAGCTCTGTTTGGGATAAAGTGTTATTAATATTGTGCTAGAGCTACACAAGGGCTATTGCGGATGGCTACTTCAATTTTGAACTGGTGAAGTGATAAGGCCAGCACCTAAGCTGGCATCCATTGCAATCTTATATTAACATCCTACCAGGTATTACGACTTTGAACTCTATGGATCTCCTCTATTCATGCTCTGTTCCCTTGAAAGTAGGAAAACTTTTTTTTAAATCTCATTTGGGCTGTTTCTGAGATGAATGCATTTTCCTATGTGTCCATTTTATAAGAACTAATATAAATAAAAAATTTAGTTGGCTTGCACGCTGTGACACTGATAGTGCTTTTTATTTCAGAGTTAAGCCTTTTTCATTAGCTTTTATTTTCATTTCTTGTAAATAAGTCGATGAATCTCCTTCTATTGGTAGTAAATAGTGGTTCTGATGTTATATATGCAATGTAGCTCTGAGGTTGTGCTGGGTGTCCCTGCTCCTAAACATGTCTTGTACTTCAAAATTATGTTAAAAACAACTGGCTAAAAGCAACCAAACTGTGATTAAATATTTTGTGAGGTTTTCCTAAATGCAAAAGTTCCTTTTAGGAAATTCCCAAACTATCCTTTATAAGAAGTTTTAATTCCAGACTATCCAAATTTTTAATGCACTTGCTTCCTTGGGGAATTAAGTTTATTTGTGTTGATGCTCCTTCCAAAATTTAAACAAGTTATATTTAAATAGGAGGAAAACAGATTTAATAAATAGTTAATGTATTTTGGAGGTTTGCTGGAGATTCTGTAGTCAAGGTACTCCTTGAAGCCCCTTAATACTCAGTTTGGAAATGTCAGTTTTTAAAAATATGGTCACATTTGAATTGTTTTAGTTCTTTTTTATAACAATTTAATTTTTTACGTTCCAGGGCATCTATATTTAAAGTACATCTCCAACCTTTGAAATCAAACCTTGTGAAACACGACCTTGCTAGAAAAATGGCTGCCCTCACACCAGGATTTACAGGTACTTTAAGTAGCCTGGCCAGGTTTGTTTTAATGATTAACTTTTCAACTGTAAAATCATTATTTAATTTTCATAAATCATATTTTATCTACTTTTAGCTTCCACACTACGCTTATAACGTAAAAAGTGGAAGGTATTATAATCATTCATTCTGTCCATCAGTCTGTCGCCCACTTTATTTTTGCAACATCGATCAGTTTGAAATGACGTCAACTATATTGCAATACGAGATTCTTTGTATGTTGCAATATAAAACATTTTTCATTCTATTTAAAAGTGAAATATGTTACATATTTATCTTTGAAATATAATTTTTTTCAAACAATAAGTAATAGTTATTGAATTTTCGAAAAAAAATAAATGAAACCATCCAAATTTAGCATGTAAACGTTTAATATAGAATTAATGCTGTGTTTGGAGCCTTTTAACCTGTTAAAAACAACTGTTGTGGAAGCAGGTTAAATGACAGATTCTGTTTCAAACCTACCGTATATACTCGTGTATAACCCGACTCCGTGTATAACCCGACCCCCCTTTTTTTAACCAAATATCCTTCCAAAATCGGTAACCCGTGTATAAGTCGAGGTAGAAAATAAGCTAGAGCCTTCTGAAGAAAATATTGGAAGAAACCAGCTCATGATGGGATCGTATTTTTTTTTACTTGCATGCAAAATTTCAACCCCAATAAAAACAAAAACAGGTTTTGGCTTTAAAACTATGTTCAGTGAAGCGTGAAGACCTCTCTGCCAAGGTCACGGATTGACAACGTTTCTTTACACCTCTTGAAGACTGGTTGGCTGAACTGTCCTGTGCCAGAGCTACACGTGCAAATACGCATCACGCAAAAACAGGTTTCCGCTTTGATGTCCTTGACATTCTGGCCCTGAATAGAGAAGCTTAGTTTAAACTATGTTCAGTGAAGCGTGAAGACACGCTGCCAAGGTCACGAACTGGCAACGTTTCTTTACACCTCTTGAAGACTGGTTGACTGAACTGCCCTGTGCCAGACCTACACGTGCGAATACTCATCAAGCCAAGAACTAACAATTACGCATCTTTATTTTGGATATTGTGAATAAATACCAATCTTATTTGATCTTCAGAATTTAACTGCTTTTCTGTCTTTATTTTTAATAGATAGTAGTTAAACCTTAAGTTTGATTGAAGTTTAGTTTAAGGATCAGGGATTTTTTCTCCGGAAATTTGATGTCTCGTGTATAAGTCGACCCCGTTTTTTACGGCACTAAATTTGACCGAAATTTCTCGGGTTATAGACGAGTATATACGGTACTTGTTTTTGTTTTTAAAAAAACTATAAATATATGAAACTGAGTCCACTATATAGCTGAATAACAAACTTAAACTGAGCTGTACTTTGAGATGCCTTACGTTTGGTCACCCTAATTTTGAGTAGCATTTGATATAGTTAAGTTTTTGCTTTGAAGTTGATGATTTAACATAATTTTTGTGTGTGTCAGAAATTCCATTTTAATTATGTTAAATGCTTACACCAAAACCGAGCCTAAGTTTGCAGCAGAGAAATGTACTAGGCGGAGGAATCTGCGTAAACAATGCTGCTGGCGTCAAAATTTCGCCTGCTCCTATTGGCTGCTCCTTCGATCCTGATATTCGTGCGCCCTGTTACGTCAAAATCGAAGGAAAAAAATAATTAAAGTAACACTAACTGAAGCTAAACTAATAAAAATAATAAATTTATGTCTTGAAGTAACAAATAAATTTGTTTATTGAATATGAAATACCTTTTTGTATTAGATTCTGCACTCAAAAATGAGAACTATTTACCCTTTTTTTCATAAAACATTTGTATACTGCAAACTGGTCGGTTTTGGTATAAATAATCTCTTTATTTTTTGGCTTAGAAGTGTGTGCTATTTTCAAATTTTTTTCGAAAAGTTCAATTTACCTGACTTACCAAATCTCAGCTTTTCCTATGAGTACATCTTTTTTTTTTACCTGGACACTACAAAATTCTCTCCATTTTTTTTCCAGGTGCTGATATAGCTAATGTGTGCAATGAAGCTGCTCTAATTGCTGCAAGAGATCTGAACGACAATATTGAGCTGAAGCACTTTGAACAGGCAATAGAAAGAGTCGTGGCAGGTGAATTATTGCTTTCAATGACCTAATCTGAAATATTAGGTATTTAAAGTAATTTTAAAGTATTGTGATGGAGGTCGAAAGATGGTTTTAACCTCTTAAGATCCCAGCAAAAGCCTACCCGTATATTCTTAATCTAAATATACTTTTCATACAAATACAGTAAAACCCCGATTTTATGTCCCCGGAATCTACGTTTTCCCCGCATTTTACGTTTTTTTCTTCAGGTCCAGGTTTTTCCGTTTACTGTAATGCTAATTTAACCCGGTTTGAAGTTTATTATTGATGAAATTTCCCGCATTTTACGTTTTCCCTGGAAAGTAAAAAAAGAATTTTTTTTCGAAAATAAGTACTATTTTCCCCATTCCACAGGCTCCTGTTTTCTGAACCCTGTTTCTTCTCATGGATCATGGTTTGACTCCCCCGCTGTTGAAAACCTGCTTCTTTGTACCACTTTACTAAGTTTATGTGGAAGACATCTTAGTAAAGTGGTTCAAAGAAGCTTGCGCCGCGAATGTACCTATAAATCTTACGATAATAAGAGAAAAAGCTCTAGCAATCGCAGAAAGGATTGGTGGTTTGGAAAACTTCAAAGCTTCAAATGGCTGGATTGACAGAATAAAATAAAAGACATGATCTTGAGTATAGATCGCTTTCGGGTGAATCAAGTGTAAATGAAGCTACAGTAGAAGAATGGAAGAAAAATCTAACAAATATGACCAAAGGATACAAGCCAAAGTACATATTCAATGCAGACGAGACCGGACTTTTCTATAAACTCTTACCGGAAAAAAAGTTACATTGTAAAAGGAGACTCCTGGAAGATGTCTACATTGCGTCTTACGTTTTACTGTGTTGTAATAGTGATGGAAGTGAGAATTAGCATGAATTTTTGCATTCGATGTACTTCCCGTATTATACGTTTTTCCCGCATTCAGGCATGAGTTTGGCAAAATAAAAAAAAGCTGAAACTAAAATGCGTAATTGTACGCGTAAAAAACATTTTAAGCAGTATACTTAATTCGCGAAATAAGCTGTTACATTATGCATGTATGTTTATTATTTGTTTTTTAAGCTTCAGGCATGAATAGAAATGCTGATCGAAGTATTCATGGCATCAAATGTCAAAATCAGAGTTGCTCTTGGGAATTGAAGCTAATTAAAATTATTACATTTCTTTAAAAAAAAGTCCAGCTAATACAAAACTGAACACATATTAGCCCAGCACCCTATTTTAAAAAACTTCAATCTGAAATATTAGCTATACTGGACAAGTTTAAAAAAAAAATGGGTGAAAGTTAGGAAAATACCAAATATTGAAAACTTTTTTTCTATAGGGGAGGGGATAAATCGCAGACTTGGCAACCAACCTCAAAATTTCTGCAATAATTTTATTAAGTTTCTTGTAACAACATCTTAACATTTTTCTTTAATTCTGCATCTAGTAGATATTTGAAAACCTAGCTCTAAAAACTATGTTTATGTTAAGCCCATAAAATTCGAGCGACCTATATGTCTTAACTTTAAAAAGAACTAAAAAATTTCTAAAATCAGAAACCCCAATACAGGCGAAATTCGAAAAACAAAGGTTCAAACGAAAATAAAAAGTATTTTAACATTCAAGCTGTTCTTGTGATCACTACTCACGGACACCATAAATCGGGCACTTGATCAAAAAACATTCTGGTTGCCAGACTTCGGCCTGAACTGGAGCTACACAAGTAACTCTTCCGATCACGCAATGCCAGAGAACTGTCAATCATTCTGATGCAATGTGATGTCATCGGTAGATTTCGTTAAAATTACTAGGGTGTAAAATAAGTAAATCAGGAAGCATTATTGGACTCCTAAAGGGAGATTGCACTGGCTGGCCGAGATTTGAAGACATTTTAGTGTATTCTAATCTTAATTAATCTTCCTATTTTAAATATATTTTTTTTATCTTCGTTATTAGAATCTGTTATTTGAACTTGTTGTTGAATGAAATTTAAGTTTAGTTTCACCGAGTTAGGGTGCGAAAAATTATACAATCGTTTTTTAAAAAAATGCATCACAGTTGTAGCGAAAATCCTTTCATCAGGCGCAGGAAACTGACAACCGATTTTAATGGTGATTAAGTTTATAAATTTGTTAATAACATAAACAAATTAGGATTTCAATTGATCAAGATGATCATCTAGCCAATTTTAGAGGCTTTGACACCTACTTAAAAAAATAGAAGTTAGGAAATTTGGGTAAAAAAATGCTCATCAACCCGTTGTTTCATCAATTTTGTGAATTGGGAGGGTCGTTTTCCACGATCGTAATTTTGTGAAAAATGCGACGGGGCACATATTTCACTCTAATTTTGTCAAGGGGCGGCTATACAGCCACAAATTAGCTCTGGATGGACCCCAGCTTTGTGAAAGGTTTTTTCGTGTGTGAGGGATTAGAACAAGCGAAAAACGGAATTTTTAGGCAAAATTAGAAAAAGCTGAACTTTTTCTAAAAAACGGATTTATTTTTTTCCTAAAAAATTAAAAAGCGGAATTCCTCTTAAAAGCGGAAAAAACTCATCCCTGCGCATTTTACGGTTTTTTTTATCCAGTCCCTTGAGAAACGTAAAATCGGGGTTCACTGTATATGCTAAAAAGAATGTTTTGCAAAGAAATTTTTAAAAAAATATTATGAATATAGTTAGATGTATAAAAAATTATTATGTTAATTTATAGTTACTTAGGAACACGCCTTAAACTCTAAAAATACACTTTTTTTGTGCTATAAATGCAACAAAAAAGTCAGTATCACTTATTTGAAGTAAACAGATTATTTTAACATTGTTTTTTATGCAAAATGCCTTTAAAATGAACTGCTAAAAGAACTTTCAAAAAGTTTGAAAATTTTTTTTTAAATATTTTTTTAAGAACTCTTAATATCATATTGACCCTTGTTCAACCTTATTTTATTATGGAAATAAATGAGTTTTACCTGTAATCAAAGGCTGAAAATTGATATTTGGATCTTCTATCAAACCGGGTTAAGTTTGAAACTAATTAACTTCTTAATTGTCTGTGGGGAGATTTTAAAAAATGTCCATAAATGGGTAGGCCAGGTCACAAGGAGGTTAAACCTTGATCAGACTGTGTATTAGCCTGAAACCACTTTGGCTTGAACTAAGTGTCTCAAGTACTTGTTGGAAGTCATGAGGTTTTTGAAGAAATTGTGTATGCACAAATGGTAGCTGCCATGGAATTTATTTTAAAGGTATTGCTAAAAAATGGTAAAGTAAGCTACCAACTTCAAATTTGTTACACATGTTCCCAGTACCTGTCAGATGTCATAATTTCGTTTTGGGAAAAATTGGGCATATGCCAAAAAGGTAGTCTGGCATAAAACTTTTTACAATTTAAAGATATAAAAATTACCATATAAGCTTCATAACTTCTTTCAAATGCACTGGGGGGTGATTGAAATTCCTATAGTATTACACACCAATAGTATTTTACTTGTGTTATGTTCGAAAGTGTTAGAATCACTGACTGCGTAAATGGAACACTTTTGTTTCATTGTTGTTTTAAGGAAACAAATTAAGCATTTGTAACCATTATCAAAAGTTTTGGACTCTTTTTTTAAAATTAACATAAATTATCAAACTTTTTTAAGGTTGTCTTCTAATCTTAATTCTTTTTACTTATATCCGGATAAATTTCTCAACTTTTACACTTTGACTTATTGTATTAAAAAGTTACCTAAGGGCTTATCAAAATTATTCATGAAGCTGCTTTTAATTTTATAAATTGGTCTAATTGAAGTCATGATTCTTTGAATTTCAGAATTTTTTTTCATTTCAATGTAAAAATAGCCAATAAATGTAACAAACGAAATTTATATCAAATTAGTTTAAATTACGCCATAAATCCCCATATTCATTAATGCCTGGATTTCATTTTGCTGGACCCTAAAACAATCTAAGACATGTTTTGATTAAATATATTTTGCAATGCATGTTCAAACAAAGCCCTGAATTGGGAAGCCCAGTTGGCCTAGCAAGCGAAAGGTCCCAGGTTCAGGTCCAGACATCGCCAAAATAACTGCCGACCTATAAACGGCCTGTGCAGCCAAAAATGTGATGAATAATAATACCCCGTGTAGAAGGAGGGCACGTTAAGGGCCCTCACTCGCCCTCCGATTTCGAGCGTGGTTTCTTCACTTTACTTCACCTAGCTGATAAGGGGGGGAAAATCGGACTTTCCTTTGGGGAGTTCTTTGGCGAGCTTACTGGTTAGTGAAAACTAGCAACCCTAGTGAGGCGGGAGAACAACCTAGTGTGTGTGTGGGGGGGGGGGGAGGGTTGGTGACAGTCGTAATTGATGGACGCGGACGGTTCTAATGCCGGTTTGAAAGTTCTACGTGAAAAGGGCCCTTTCTACCCTTTAGGGGTATTGGTGTGTCCCTCTTTTCCTTGCCCAATCCAACCAGACAAAGAAATGTCTAATCATATGGTTTTTCGATGATATTATTAGTTGTGAAGATTTTGTGGTTGCACGATATGGAAAAAAAACTGTTCTGCATCAAATTCTTTTATAAATGCATTTTTATGATGCATGACTAATATTACTACTGGTTTATTGTTACTAATATTTTTAAAGATTAGTATAAAAATATTTAGATTGGAAGTATATATAAGAAGAAAAGCTAGTACCATATATCAACGGAGTGAATTAAGACAAATTTTAAATAATTTTTTAAAAAAAGACAAAATATTCTAAAAATATGAATTGCATGGCCTAATTCCACAATTGATTTAAAATTAAAATATATATCTATAAATATAACAAACTGGTGTTTTAATTTCTCTTTTAAATCTAGGGCAAATTGCGTCAATGATTGGAATATCTAAAAGTTTTTAAATAAAATTTCTAAATTGAAGAGCTTAGTGGAAGAACGTGCTAAGTGACAAAAAGGTGAAAAAGGGACAAAATGAGCTTCAAAGCTTTTAGTTTGCAGCTTCTCTCTCTTTCACAAAATCATAGTTTTTTTTCTGCATGATAGATTCGTATGGTTCTTCAAAATGCTTGGTGGTATGGTGGCTTTTGGCTTAACCGTAATTTACGTAATAACACGAAATTTACAATTTGGCAGTCGTTTAGTGGAAGTGGAAGAACGAGATAAGTGACATTTTTTAGGTAATTTTGGTCAATAATTGTTTCATAATTCCTGTACTAAACTTCCGATTTTCAAAATTCTTTTTTTGTTTATAAGATAGGACTTCATAGATCTTTTATTTAATACGTTTGTACATCCGTCCATATCCCTTTCAATTTCCGTTTCAAAGTGCCTGAATTTGGAAATAATTTTTTTGGTTCGAAAATAAAAAATTGGATGACTACAATGTATAGTGTTTGGCCACCTGTCTGTACGTCTGTTATTCTGTTATTTTGTTTCTATTCGTACGTCCTACTACCCCCCCCCCCTTTGTACCCATCCAATTTTTTAAGTTGTTATAAAATTTCAATTACCTAGAATTAAATATATGGTAATCAAACTATTTGTGCCTTCTACACGTTTGTGAGGGTGCTCATACTAAAAAATTGTTTTTTTTTTTTGCATTGATCTGTCTGTCTGACTGAAACTACTTTACAATTCGAAATAAAAGAGCTACAGACTTCAAATTTAGTATATATACAATCACACAATAATTTTAATACAATACAGCCATTAAATGTTTAGTTAAAGCATCACACAATAAAGTAGTACTCGTTTGTTATTGAAACAAGCCTTCTAAAAAGTTCGGTGCAATAAGATACAGACTTCAAATTTTATACCTGGTTCCATGTGCTAGTCGGACGTCAAAATAAAGTTTTCTATATTTTGCATTTGCAAGGAGTAGCTACCATAGAACTTTGTAGGTTTGAAAGTTATTGAAAATACTTAATAAGGTATATAATAACTTTTAAATAATAATCAGTAATTGAAACTCGTATAATGTTTACTTCATTTACAGCATTTCTACAACAGTAGAACATGATCGTTTAAACAATTTATTTTTACAATCGTGATGCATAGTCATTTTAGGAGTTTAGGACATTGTACAAAATGCGTTCGATAGCTTTAGAGCTCAAACGTAAAATGGCTTTGAAACGATTTTTGTACCCATAATTCATTTTTTTAACAAGCCAGATGCTTTGAATGTTCGATGTAATGTTGTTTTAACGCGAAACTGCGATCTCCATAGAACAGGTGCAATTTTGTTTTAATTATACCATCTGTTCACTGCTAAGTTATCTATGTTTATTACAATAAAAATCAGACGACATCAAAATAGACTAAATTTTATAAAATGTTAAAACCTTTAACTCCGTTTAATTTAAAAATGAATATGCATTTTTTCTTTTCTTGCTAATACACATTTTAAGATAGATATAAGATGTTAATTTTAATAACTTTAAAACCTAAAAATTTTAATGGCAGCTTGACCCTAATGACCCTTGCACATGCGCAATTTTCTCGGAAACCTTATTATGAAGATCGACAAGTACTGGGAACTCGTGAGCCACATTTGAAGTATGTTGCTCTACTCTTTTGGTTCAAATTGAAAAGTGGCTTCAGACAAACGGATAGAACAATATACGTAATATTTTTATTAAAATAAAAATAATTATAAAGTGAAAACCTATATCTGTAACAAATAATTAACACTCGATGAAAGCCTAAAAAATAATAGAAATTAATGGAATCTCGCCCTTTTTCAAGGAATGTATGAATTAAAAAATGCTTAAATACCCTTACATTTAAGTACTATACGAAATTATCAAATTGAAAAATAATGCATTAAACCGCAGGATCGTTTATTCCTCACTTCTAAGGTTTGTGCAGCTATTCGTTTGTACATTTGTCCTTTGGTCCTTTTAGTATATCCTCGATGCTTGATGCCTTTATTTTACCGTTTCTTAGTAGTTTTCAAGATAAAAAAAATGGTACCGGATTTACCCCTTTAGGTACTAGGAAAAATATTCAAAAACAGCTTTTTTATTACTATTGACAGAAAAAAAATCCAAAATTAAATTTTAAAGTAGAAGACACTCTTTGTAAATGCCGTAGATGACACAAAAAAATACAATCGTCACTTGAAGCAAAGCGGGGGAAAAAATGACCAGTCCCTTTCACGATTCAGAAAATCAGCACCGTTTACGAATCTGGTCCAAACCAAAAATAGTAAACGAAGAACACCTCTTATCTCACTTTCCAGTTATCTCTATACCTCTTCCATTTTCTCTCCCCCATTCACCCCACATACGTCTCATATTACCCCCCGCCTAGGCAGAACGACTACATTTGGCTACATCTCCCTTTTTTTTCTAATCACTATAGCCAACATCGCCAAACTGCTGGGAGAGGGGGGGATTTGCAAAAGAATTGCTTTTTGTCATCAACTGCTCGTAAACTAATTAAAATTATGCTTCCAAATTTTTAGGGAGGTTTTATCACGATCGTAACTTACATGCGAAGAAATTGCAACGTGTTCAGACGGTAATTTTCAAAATTGTGACCCCCTAAAAAATTTTAATTTTTAGACATTTTTGATAATTTTTAATTAAAAATCTAGTCAACAAATTTGTTTCGTTTTTTGTCTTTTGTTAAGTGAACTTGTTCTGTGTATGAAAAAAATTACTTGGAGAAATTTAGCGTTTTTGGACATGTGTTATTCTTGACCCCATATCTCCCTTAAAAATTAAATTTCAAAGCCCAAATTTTGAAATTTTCTTATTTTCAAAATTAGTCATCGAATGGTGTGTTTCTTAAAACTCGACTTGATGTTTTAATTTTTGAGGTGAGGGCCCTTAAATGTCCTTCAACATCCTAACGCTGTGTACGATGTCAACCTTAATGGTTGCGTTGGGTGCCTATTCAGGTGTCGGCTCGTCACTTGGCTAGGGTACCTTCAATACACTGTGTGCTGTACAGGGTAACGACAAGGAGCTTAGCAGGTGTGCCCTGCTAAAATCGTTATCGCTCAGCCAAACTCGCCAATAAAACAACACTAGTTATTTTTCCAGTTTTACACATATAAACATTATGTTGTTGCTTATTGGAAGAAATAGGAATGTTTTCAACTTTCAAGTAAGCAATGACTTTGATTTGCGGTTTGCTTACGTTACCCTGCCAACTATTGTTCCGCCAACGCATGCCAAAGACATGCCAAATACCATCTGTTAGCTTCGACTTTAAAAATGGCATTTTCTGGTAGTATAATGATAAAAAATACTATTTTTAGAAATGTAATAGCCCGCATGATGTTTAATTTAGAATACAAAGATTAAAAAGTAAACCTTTATACATTTTTTCCGAGTTTAAGCAACTTTTGTATTCCATAGCAATGACACACGCTGGTATTAAAACATGGATTACAGCTTTACCGTTAAGAATTTTAACCCAAAAAAGAATAAATATTGTAGAATATAGATCATTAAAAACAAAATCAATAACAAATAGTGGTTACGTTCCTTTGATTATATCGTTTAGATGCGATTTATTAGAGCTTCGCTGAGTCACCGTGTTATGTCTACGGGGGAAAAATAACAGCGCCGTATCTCGGGAGCATGGCTGTGCTCCAGCCAATCAGGTGAGAGCATCATGTCGCAACCCTCATACGCAGATATTCCAGTAACCCTACATTTGGCTGTGCTTCTGAAATGCAACGCCCGTCGCCAATAACCCTCGTGTATCTCTAGTGCGACAATATTTCAAACCTAACTTAACAGACAAAGACCCTTAAAACGATTGATAAAATGAATGGCATCCATAGCTGAGAGATGATAAAGTTTTTATTTATTTAAAAATCCTGATTTAATGAGTCCTAAACCATTTCAGGCATGGAGAAGAAAACGAATGTTCTACAGCCAGAAGAAAAAAGAACAGTGGCCTATCACGAAGCGGGCCATGCGGTTGCAGGTTGGTTTTTAGAACATGCTGATCCACTCCTGAAAGTGTCCATCATACCAAGGGGGAAGGGTCTGGGTTACGCACAGTATCTTCCAAAGGAACAGTATTTGTACACAACGGAACAGGTAGTTTTGCCAACTTATATTTTTTATTCTAAAAAAGTGAAAATTGAGAAGTAGACTCATTATTAATCATCCAAAATGAAGTGGTAAAAAGTAGGGGGGGGGGGGGGGAATCTTGAGATTCTTAACTAAACCTAAAGGGGGGAAAATTAAATATTAACTTTTGAGTGAATTATACCAATTTTTTGAAATTTCACTAGTTAAAAATAGTCAACATTCAATTTTTAAGCATTTAAAAAGGCAAACATGAAGAATTTAGGGCAATTTAATGAAATTGCTTCTGAATCAATTTTACCATGTTTTTTTTAATTCACTAAAACAAACATTATTTAAGTCTTCAAAAGGCATTATTTTCCATCTAATGGAAAGGAAACATGGCTGTTTGGAAAAACTTATGGTGAATTTACTAACATTTGAAATAATGTGCAAGTTTAAATGAGAAACTGATTCCAAATCAAGTCATTGGGATGGGAGTGAAAGGGTTAATGTTTCTTTTATTTTTATTATTTGAAAAAAAAAATGGAAAAACTAATTTGTAATGTATGTTGGTTTTATATTAGTGCCTGACATTTGTTGAGCCTTTAGTACAGTCACTTGTCATTCAAGGACTAGATGATAAGAAACTTTTGTTTACAATAGAAAAATTATGGGAATTGTATCCTATAAAGCATATTTGTTGTTGCTGTGTCGATTAACATTACGGAAAAGTGAAAGTTGAGCTAAATGAAAACATGTGTTTTGATAACCACGTCTGTATTTTTTGGATATTACTGTCATAAAGATCTATTAATGATGGCAGAACTCCAATGTCTCTCAAATTGGCACTCATTGCCGGGCATTCAAAAATGTGGTTTGGTGTAAGCTGCATATCTGGGCAGTTGTTACTGTTTCTATACACCTTCCTGCCCTCATTGTCTACCTTCCTACCCTCTTTGTCTACCTTGCCTCTGTGGTGATTGGTTCTTAGTCTGGCAATAGTTTTTGTGGTGGATCTATCTGCATTTAAACTACAAAGAAGGTGCTTCGTTTGAATAGAATTTTCTCTTAATTTATATTTAGCGATTACATAAAGCATAAATCAGAATAAGATAACACAGTAACCATTTGCTTTGTCTGTAACATTGAGTTGAATTATTGGAAAGTTGATTACCAATCAACCTAGCTATCTTCTAAAAACAGATGCCAGCAGTTGTAAAACCTACAAAGTTCTATCATTTCTATAAAAGATTAAACTGATGATTCTATAAAAGATGAACACCTGACCACTGTTGCCACTCTCACTAAAACTGTAACTTGCTAAGCATTTAAGCAACATGATCAAACTTCTGCAATGGGCTTGTTTCAACACTTTGCCACAAAAAAAAAACCCAATGAAATTGCAGTTTGGAGAGTGTGACATTTTTTAAACCAATGAGCTGTTTCAAGACTTTTTCAAAGAAAAGGAAACAACCAATAAAATCGCAGTATAAAATCCAACTTTAAAATAACCATTCCCAACATTTCGATAATATCTTACTTATTATTCAAATGTTTTTTTTCCCCTAGCTCTTTGACCGAATGTGCATGACCCTAGGCGGAAGAGTTTCGGAACAGATTTTCTTTAAAAAGATCACAACGGGAGCACAGGATGACCTGAAGAAAGTTACACAGAGTGCTTATGCACAGGTGCCTGATTTTTAAATAATTATTACTAGTTATAATTTTGAGCTTACTTTTTTTTAAAGAATGGGAAAAGTAAGTGTGAACATTTTGGCGATGTTTGTCCATATTCCCTTTCCAAATTTGATACTATCCATCTGATGTTAAGAATTCTTTTTTTGTTAGAAAGGTATGGCATCATCTACTTATTTTTGGTCTGTTTACCTACCTGTCGACAGTCTAGCATTGATATTTCATTTTTTTCCATTTAAATCCGTGTTGCCACATCCATCAACAATTGCATAAGAAACTTCATTTGTATGAAATATTATTTTAAAGGAACAGTTATTTCACATAAACCACAGTAAAAGGACATCATAATGTATGACATATACTGACTTTAACCCCTCAAAAACTTATATTTTTAACCCCAATTAAACGTAATAACTTAATTACCTTTTCACATATCCTTAATATCACTTAGTACTTTAACATTCCGAACACTCTGTCGTCGACAAACAATCGCCTCAAGCATTCCTTCCCACACAGCTTACCTGAATCATTCGCCTTCACGTTGACCTTTTAAAACCTTTCTTATAACAAATTTCTATTTTCTGATTGGTCAGTCTCGGAGCATTGTAAATTTTTCGCCATTTTTGTGGCATTCCGTCCTAACCCATTGTTGACTTCAGACGATCAATTTATCTTTTACCAATGTCTGGCAGCTAAATATAGAAGACAAACTTTTATCCGAGTTTTCCTGTCAACTTATTTTACATGTATGTCATATTGATGTCTTTGATGCTTAATTTTTTGTTCATTACGAAAGCGCCACACAACTTTCCATTTGTTTGCGAAAAAAGATAGTTTTAATTTACTATTTTCAATTACTCATTTAGCGTTGTTTCATGTTTTATTATTTCTGAATATTTCAAAAATGTTGGGGTTTAATAATTTTTATGTTGATATTTATTTAAGAATGAGGAACTTGATTGTTTGAGGCATTAGCGACATTTTTCAAATGACAAATGTTGCCAGAGCAGATACTGGGATGTGAACCAAGGAATTTTACATCATTTTTCTTTGAAATGCATAGATATTTACCAAATGATAAAGAATATTAATTAAAGTTGTGAAGAAAGATAGTCAATTTTGTATTTAAAAAGTTTAAATTATAACTAAATGTTGTTTTTGGACATCTCTTCTAAGGTAATCTATTGTGTGAAAGTGGTTCTAGGTGACAGTTACTCTTGCAAATATACTTTTTTTATAAGCATTTCGGCAAGTATTTAAGTAAGAGAGAATTAGGCTATTTCAATGTGTACAGTACTTCTTGTTCTCAATATTATTATTTAAACTGAACACTATTTTAAAAATGTAGTTAGTATGAAATATATATATTTTTTTTAATAAATCAAAAAACAGCCCTAAAAGAAGTTTGGGGTAAACCACTTGTAATGGTTACCTGGTTATTCAGATGTATCAGTTTTTTTTTTTTTTTTTTTAAACCCTATCTGTAAAATTAAAAACAATATTAAGTTTGGACAAAAATTTTAATTTTTAAACAAAAAATATTTACTTTTTTTTAATTATTCATGTACCTGTCTTTTATCTGTTTTGATAATTAGGGCAACAAGTGCAGTTATATGCCCCATAAGACAGTGATTGGACCCTGTCTTTAGCGGCCATATTGCTTTTTTGATTGTTGGTGCACTGTTGCCAACATGACAAACGTTAATTACGGGAATTTTAAAAACCTTTGTCACACCTATTTTGGGCATCTTATTAATTTCAAAAATGAATGAGAAGGCCGATCACTGTACTCGTTACCCTATTTAGACTTTTGATTTTTATATTCTTCGTTATCTTTATAAAGTTTCTCTTAAGTTATCAACTTTTCACACTCATCAATTTGATTGCAGTAAATATTTTTTCTAGGTTGTCCAATTTGGTATGAATTCGAAAGTGGGCCAGCTCTCCTTTGACCTTCCCCAACCTGGTGACGTTGTCATCGACAAACCTTACAGCGAAGCCACCGCTCAGCTGATTGACTCCGAAGTCAGAGAACTAGTCGCCCGATCTTACGCATCCACTGTGAAACTGTTGGAGGAACACAAGAAAGACGTAGAAAAGGTATGCTCGATGTCTCTTAGGTCTGCTAACTAAAACTAAACTTCTCGGCGCAACAGCTAATTTGTTGGCCAAGGCTTGCCGTACCAAATTCAGCTTTCTTGATCAAGGGCTTAGGCATATGTTCCGGTTAGGTGGTCAACCTCATGCAGGACCCCCAGTGTTTAGTTCCCAAGTATGCCTGGTCCTCATTTTATCGACACAATTAAGAGTTGAGGGGCTGAGTGAACCTCGCCCAACCTCGGATCTGTGGCACGGCAATGCAAAACACTACCTCCTGCTCCACTGAGCCTTTTGACCTTCTTAGGTTTGAAGGGAACTTTATTCATACAACTTTAATCATTCTATATAAATTGGCTTATTTTAATTCCTACGTGACTCAAAATTTGTTACATCCAAAACTGAAATCTAGTACCCTGTGTAGAGGAAGTGCATGTTAAATATGTGCTCCTAAGTCCCAACACTGTGTACCATGTCGCCCCTATTGGCTGCCTACTCAGTTGTTCGCTTGTCACTTGACTAGTTTTAAATTACCATGCACATTGTCAATAACCCTTGTGTAGCTCTAGGGCAACGATAATTCAAACTAACTTAACCTAACAAACAATACAATATTTTATTTATTTTACACAATACAAATACAAAAGAAAAAAAAGGCAAAACACAAATAAACATCGCGTGGAAGCTTATACCAAAACCGACTTTAAGTTTGCAGCAGAGAAATGTACTAGGTGGAGCAGACTGCGTAAACAATGCTGCTGGCGCCGAAATTTGCTTGATCCCATTGGTTGCTCCTATGACCCTGATATTCGTGCGCCCTGTTACATCAAAATCGAAGGAAAAAATAATTAAAATACTGAAGCTAAACTAATAAAAATAAATTTATTTCTTGAAATAACAAATAAAATTGTTTATTAAATGTGAAACACTTTTTTTTATTCGATTCTCGCACTCGAAAATGGGAACTATTTACCCTTTTTCTCGTAGAACATTTGTGTACTGCAAACTTAAGGTCGGTTTAGGTGTATCTAAAATTAGCATTTTGTATTCTCTAGGTCGCCCTACGACTGCTAGACAAAGAAATTCTCAGCCGAGACGACATGATCGAGCTCCTTGGACCAAGACCGTTCAAGGAAAAGTCAACATACGAGGATTTCGTCGAAGGAACAGGATCTTTCGAAGAAGACACGAGTCTCCCGAAAGGTCTCCAAGACTGGAATAAAGAGAAAGTCGCCAAAGACCAAACTCCTTGCCCTCCCCCCGAATCCAAGGGCGAAACCACACAAACATAGTACTTAAACAGAGACTGCATAGGGACATTTAAAATTAGTTTTCTTCAAAGTGCTGTAAATATGTTTGTAAAAGTTACTTTTGTTGATGTATTTGCATGCATAGGGACATTTAAAATTAGTTTTCTTCAAAGTGCTGTAAATATGTTTGTGAAAGTTACTTTTGCTGATGTATTTGCGTGCATAGGAACATTTAAAATTAGTTTTCTTCAAAGTGCTGTAAATATGTTTGTGAAAGTAACTTTTGCTGATGTATTTGCGTGCATAGGGACATTTAAAATTAGTTTAAGTGCTGTAAATATGTTTGTAAAAGTCACTTTTGCTGACGTATTTACGTGGCCTTGTAGGTTTTAGATGCTGCTATGGCACATGTTCTTTGTGCCTTGTATTATAGTCATTGGAGAAGGACTATTTATTTGCCAAGTTGGTTTTGACAATGCGTTGCATGGAACTCAATTGGCAAAAAAATCCTAGAATAAGTTAGTTCTTAATTAACTTAATCATAGTACAAAATCTTATTATTTGAAATAATAATTTAAAGTTTGATTGGGGTTAGTGAAAATGTCCAAACCAAGGGTCTTTACCAGTAATTAGCTCTGATTCTATATAAATTGAACAAAACTGTTTTTATAAATAATGAAAATTGGAATTATTTAATTTATTCTTTTTGAAATGTTTGTACAATGATTTTACAATTGCGCACTTATACACTTTCTGACCTTAAGCTAATACTATTTTTAGGACATAAATATTTTAACATTGATCAGTTGTAGATTGTTAAAATATTCTTTCGTAAAAAGAATCTGAAAATGTTTTTAAGTAGTATCCTTACAAAAAAAATTTACATTGTTTTGCGAGTACACCATCACTAAGTTATCTGAATAGAAATGGTTGGTATTATAAGAGTAGGCATTATCATTTTTTAACAACTTAGTCACACTCATTTTCTTTTTTCAAATAAAATTTAAATGAATCATTTTCATTGTCTGTGTGTAACACCATCTCTTCGCTTTGTTGGACATCCATCAATAATTTATGAAAATGTGGAACTGCAGCAACCATGAGTTTTGTACATTGTAATTGATTGTTATGTACAATATAAAGTATTTTTATGGAAGTCTAAAGCTGGGATTGTGATTATTTTTATCAAAAAAAAATTAATAACATGAAATTCAATTATTTAGTACACATTAAAACAAAAACTAACTAGGTTAAATTATTACAAGTCTTTAGTGTCTTTATATTACAAGGGTTCTTACAAGTTAAAAAAACTAGGTGTGTGTAACACTACATGAGTTTCTATTACCACTCAATTAATTTAAAGTTAATTATACTCCTATTGAGGTAATTACAATAGCTTTAACTAAAAAGTTCTATGGCAGTTACTTTTTGTGCATGCACGCTTTTTTTAAAAAACCTTAATGGCGTCTGACAGGTGATGAATCTTATGTGTCTCTGTCTTTTCAAAACTGGATAATTCCATTCCATTCGTGACAGACATGATATAAGACAACTTTCTTGGCTCTTAAAAAGTACTAAATGTTAATTGACTGTTAAAAAATTACCATGGGGTGATGCAAATAAAGGTCTTGATTATAAAAAAACAAATTTTCATTCAAGAGAAAATACTTAAAATTAATTGGGTTAAAACATTCCGTGAATGACATGACAAAATTGAGACACAGATTTTGAGTGACCTTATATTATTACCATTTGCTCTCAACTGGTATGCATTTCAAGTCTAGAATTTTTTTGGAATCAATATAAGATTCTGATGTGCCAACCAGAAAGAAAGAACTTAAGAAATTTATAAATAGTAAAATATTATAAATATTTCTTAGCGTGACTGACATGACAAAGTTTTGATGTTCTATATTTAACTCGAATTTTAAATTTAATATTCAAATTTTTTACCAACTGTTTATTTTGAGGTATAAAAAGAGAAAATAAAGTTTCAAGAATTTTTGCCGAGTACATTTTGTTTAAAATAAAAAAGTGGAAATTTAAAAAATGATGTCCATGGCGCATTTTCGTGGAATAACCCAACTATGTCACACATAAATCCATAACCTTTTTAATTAATTCTATGCTATGTAGCAAAAGGAAAATTCTATATTTGAATAGTAAACTGATGATAAAATAACAGTGTATATTTTAATGTTACAAAATGTTTTAAATGCAAGATAAAAAAAATACTATTTTGAATCCTGAATTGTGCCACTGGATGGCAAATTTAATTAGTATATGTTTTGAAAAAAATGAAACATATAGCTGTACATAGTCAAAATAAATATTTTTGTTTGAAATTTTCAATATTTTCTTGACATCACAAATTTTTTAATAATTCCAAATATTACAAAAAAATCGTGTAAAATATTGCAATTTTTTTTAGTATAAATATCCAGGGCCGTGTGGTGCTATGATGCAGAGAAGCGGCCGCATCAGGCGGCAATTGAGTAGGGGCGGCAAAATTCGCGATTATAACCATATTTTTTGTTAAATACTGCTTCAAAAAATTAACTTAGTATTTACTAAATCTGTGTAAAATAAATACTTCTAAATGTTCAAAAATAGAAAGAAAAAGAGCGGCAATTCTAATGAATATCCGAAATAGTGAGAAGGAAAATAGATCTAATACAGGTCCGAGCTGGCCAGGGGGAAAGGCGGGGTTGAGCGGGAATTGGGGTATTAATCCCCATGCGCTCTTTCTTTCGGTTTCTTATCTTCAACAGAGAGAGGGCGGTCTGCAAAAAAGCCGCTGCTTGGAGACATGTTTGCATGTTTTGTTTTTATTTGGGTTCCAAACTGGTGACTATAGGCGCGTTCACATGTGCTGGGAAATTCTAAAACAGTAGCATTCTAAAACAATTGCTTCTATTACAACTGACAATGGAGAACTACATAGCAGTTTTTTTAAGGGGAATATGGTGAGTTTATTTACATTAAGATTTAACAACACTTACAAGAGTTCGATATATACTTTAATTTCTTCTGTAAAAGTAAGTGTTATGACATTTTACTTTAAAAAAAAATAGTAATTGAGTTTAAACTTGGTCCCTGAGCAACAATTTTGACTTGTGTTACAAATATATTCTCAAAGGAGTTGCAAAAGATCTAAAGCATTTACACTCTTAACACAAAAGAGTGAAATCCACTCCAGTAGGAGAAGTGCATTTTCAACACTTGAAAGGAGTGAATATTAACTCAGACTGAGTTAAAATCGCTCGTTTGTTTTAAGAGTGTATATTATATAAAACAATCAGTTAAATGTTTTATATAACAGCTGTTTTAAAAAGTAGAGTTTGAATATTTTACTTCTATTTCATTAAATTCAATAATTTTGTATCAGATATATATGAATGTATTTTTCTTAAAGAATATTTTTAAATTAAGATTCAGCCATTTTACGAATGAGTAATGTGTAATAGGAAAATGAAATACTTGGCAAATTTAATTTTTAATTGAAACTGATTTATTCCTAATGTTATAATTTTACCACTAAGTTTTGTTATTAAAAAATTTATTGCAATATCAACCTAGATCTGCACTGCAAAATTAAACACTTTTAACTAGATTTTACTAACTGTCCACCTTTATAGCATAGCATAACGCCCAACGTGATTGAACCAAGGAATTGCAAAATAGTATCCACAGATAGAAACCTAAAAATCTATCATGGAACACACAAAAAGCTTACAATACTACTCGTTTTCTCAGACAAGAGGTGGGTGGTCCGATTGTCCCCCCGATTGTATCCCCTTTTTTCCCCTTTCCAGAAAGCTAGGAAAAAGCCTCTTCGTATTTCTATACATAGGGTACCCAGGGCCCTGAAGGAATATCTTATCTAAATCTAAATGATTTTACGACCTCATTGGGATAGTGGGTTGTGTTTCGCTGTTTCCCAAGGCACAAAAGGTGTCTAGTCTAGACAAGCGTCACTTAGAGTTACTGTAGAATTGTTCTCTATCTCTTTTATGTGGGAAAAGATCAATGTAACATGAATTTGTATAGCTTCCCACGAAATTTTCTATTGATTGTTCCGAAAAGGGAAAATAAAATTACTTTCAAGGAACCGTAGATCGTAGATGATGCTTTCAAAATGTTGTTCAATTCTTTTGTCGGAACCTCAACATCTCAGCCTTTTGTTGGATAAGTTTACGTCCAGACATGTGCTTTTAAGCAATAAAAGTAGTGATGAGCTGATGACCACACATGGCGACAAGGGGGGTCGGGTCACATAAGGGGGCGAACATTGGATTCCAATTGGGTAGTTGCTTTTTGTTGTTAAACTGCTGGCTAATTTTGTCTTTCAATTTCAATACTTTGACTGGCCACTTGCGGAGGTCACGTGATCTCGGGAAGTCTTGTGCCTTTATTATTTTTTCTTAACTGTACAGTCGGAGTTTGAGAGAAAAACGTACCGTGTCTATTGTGTTTTTTGTTTTATTTCGTCGATGCATTGATGCTCGTACGTGTGATTTATCGTTATTAGAAGAAACTTGGATTTTTCGTTCTAAATAAGGTAAAAAAAATTACTATTTTTTAAAAATTTATTATATAAGTTACATATCCATATAATTGTATCATTTTAGGGAGCTAAATTATCTTTTATATATGTACTTGTACTTAAAAATTGTAAAAAAACCTATAATTTTTTAAAATTAAAAATAAAAATGACCAATGTAAATTTTACAATTAAATTGCGTGTCAATAAATAAAACATTTTTCAATTCGAACTGCTTACTCTTGCTTTGTAAACATATGTAATATTAAATGTTTAGAATGCAACATTTTTTTTAACGCACGTTTTTGCTTTAAAAGCATTTTATTTCTAATATAAGCAAATATTTTGAAAAAGTACTTCTTTTTTTATATTTTGTAAAAAAAATTAAGTATTTTCCATAGTTTAAATTTCTATCCTTAATTTGTTAAAATGTGTGAATGTTTCCTCCCCGCAATGAATAATAAAGTCGAACCAAGCAATTTTAGTTTAACCCCATAATTAGAATAATTCATTATGATTATATTTAAGTCTTTAACTGTGTCAGTTAAAAACAGTCAGTCTTTAACAGATTTAAGTCAATAACTGGCATAACTAACCGGTGTTGCACGGGTGTACACTTAAACACAGTGCTGACTAATCGATCCCTCTTCCCACTGATTAACAAACCATCAGGATATTATAACCCTCCCATAAAGATATCCGCATTTTTATAAAAAAAAATAGTTGTATGTCTGACTGGATCTAGGTCCTTCCTTTTATGAGGTATAACCTCCACCCGACTAATTATGTAGAATGAAAAGGTGTGTAAAATGCAGGTATTAAAAATAAGTAATTTTGTAAAAGCAATTTTAATTTTTATCAAAAGTAGTTAACCTTTTTTAATTATTATAAGTTTAATTAAAACTAATGAATAATTGTAAAAAACTAAAAGTAATTAAATTTAAAATTTTAAAATCTATGAGAATCATAAAAAAAAATATTATTTTATTCGGCAAAAGTGTGCTACACGCCCCCCCCCCCCCCCCCCCCCCCCAGCCGATTTTTGTTAGCGACGGCCCTGGTTACAATATAATTAGTATGAAAACTTTTTTTAAAAAATCGAGAGCGGCATTTCAATGATTTGCATCATATGAAAAAAACGTACCACACGGCCCTGTAAATATCTAATCGTCCTAAATTCTAAATAATATTGAAAATGTATTGCCAACAAATTAGCGTAATATTTTTTACTTAAATATTAAAAAATATAACATCTTTCACCTTGTGATGTCGTTTCAATTTTTTCAGAGGTTAGTATCACATGGTAATATACTTTTAAAGTTTCAGAATGACTTTCGCCCAAAAGTATTGTTCTTTTTTGCAAAATATCCTTAAATATTTGTAAGGCCCTCTTGAACTCCCCTTTATTGACGAGAACCACTGCCATATCCTCTCTAGCCTGCAATGTTTGGAGGTGATCTGATCCACAGTATTTATTTCTCTTTTCGAAGACATGTGTTAATAATTCTAATGCTTCATCATATTCACCCTTATTTTTATGCACATTGGCTAGATCCCGAGAAACAGTTAACGTGTCATCATGATCATCGCCAAAAATAGTTTTCTTTGATTCAAGAACTTCTTTCAAAATGTTCTTTGCTTCGCTGTATCTTATTTGAGCACTATAAACTAAAGCCAGCCCATGTTTAGTGCACAAGGTTGAAAAATGTTTGGGCCCCAGGAATCGTTCTCTATTTCCCAGCACATCTTTAAAAGTAGTTTCTGCTTGATCAAACTGACCCATTTCGTAGAACATGACCCCTATTTTATTTTGCATTTCCAAGCATTCAAAGTATTTAGAGTGGCCTGGACTGAGCTTCTTTATATTTTCAAGATTTTTGTTATAGAGCTCTACAGCATCCTTGTATTTTTCCTCTTTTTGGAGCTTCTTGCACATCCAGTATACAAAGTGCAATGTTGCACCCGCATGTGCACACTTTTCAGAATATACTAAAGGATATCCGCCATAATTATCTACAGCAAAGAAATCGGCACCCAAATCAGCCAGAACTTGCAAAATGTCGAATTCACAATTAGTAGCTGCAATGTGAAGTGGGGTGAAACCATCAAGGTCTTTTTCGTGGATATCTAATCCGGCTTTCACAAGAAATTCGATAATTTCTTTATTATCGCTAAATGCAGCTGCATGTAGGAGAGTTCTCTTATCTGGTTCGCTTCTTGTATTTATATCTGCACCTTTACCGATCAAAAATTTTGCAGTTTCAAAGTGTCCCTGCATTACTGAATGGTAAAGTGGTGTTCTCCCTTGCATATCGCTGTCTTCAATGCTTGCACCATTTTCTAAGAGATACTCCATTACATCATCGTAGGCATGTTCAGCTGCAATATGGATGGGCTTTTTGTCCGCATGAATTTCCTCAGCATTAATATTTGCACCATGTTCCACTAAAAATTTAATAGTGTTCAAATCGCCTTTCCAAACAGCATAATGCAGAGGTGTCCAGTTAATGTTATCACGTTCGTTTATGCTAGAAGCCCCAACATCAAGAAAGAATGAAATAACACTAGGATGTCCTTCTTTGGCGGCAATATGAACTGGTTTCCGGCCACATATTTTGTCCTCGATTTGAATATTAGCGCCTTCATGTTTTAAAAATCTTACAAGTTCCAAATTCCCAGAATGAGCTGCAAGATGGAGCAAGCTACGTCCATATTCGTCAGCATAATTAACGTCTCCACCGCTTTCCAAATACGTTCTCACTCTCTGCAGTTCACCTTTGCGGACAGAATCTAAAAGTTCATTGTCATTTGAAGAAATGTACTCAGCTAAGCCAAAGTATACTCGCACAATTATATCGCAGAACGATTCTACTGGCTCTTCTTCTATTGAACAGTACAAAATTCGTCCAAACCGCCTTATTTCGTCTTCTGACGATGCAGTAATTATGAAGTTATCTTCTCTTGCAAATTCAGACACCAGGTAAAAGAAAATTTCATATCCCTCTTTCTGCAACTTAACCATAACAGGTTTTACTGTTAAGTCTTCAATGAATTGTTTCTCCCTGTTCTTGAAAGATTGCGGAGTGTCATGTCCCAATGCACTTTCAAAAATTATTCCATAGTCGGCCACATCCACTTCAATACCAGGCTTGAGAAGTCCATTTAATTGCTGTCGCTTATCGCAATCAATCATAACATGGTGGCGGCAATCGCTATGTCTAGCTGGATCTTTTAATTTGATGCTAAACATATCAGAATATCGATTCCGTAGAACAGTTTGAAATAGCTGCTTTTTCAACTTCTCGCTTTTAGTCACAGAGAAGTTACGAAACTGATTCATAGTCAACAATTTCCCCATAAATGATTAATAACTTTGAAATATATTTTGGTTAAAAACTTACGTTACACTATCCTCTGTTTTGTCCAGAAAAATTTCCTGTTTTCAATTGTCAACACTGTTTTAGTTCATTATTATCAACTCAACTGATAAGACTGTACACGGAAGTTGAAAATAGCAAAGTCCGTCCTGGTAAGTTTTTTTGTGAGGAAAGGAAGAACGAACACTCTACTACACTAACACTACTGACTCAATTGGGTAGAGGTATAGAAATGATGAAATGAGGTTTCGGGTTTCGGCAAAACCATAGATTAGGCAAAACTGTGACATGTGTTTCACTGCGTGGGTCGTGGGAGTGGTTAGAATAAAATCGCCTTTTCCTTCTTTTTTTTCGAATGGTAATGTAGTCGATTCCGGCTGCCCATTTCCAGCCTCCTTTAGGAGCTTTAACACAGCGAACTACGCTTCGTAATTTAAAACCCTGGTTAAGTGACGATGTCGACGCCTGAGCGAACACCCAACGGAACTTAACGCGACATCCTTTTCGCTAACGCCTTCGGGACTTTCGACTCCATAGATTTAACGAGCACGTATATCGCAGTGTACTCCGATGGGGTAATTATTGGACAAAAATCAGGCTTTTACCACAGCTCCCACATTTATGTATTTATCTAACCAGTTTTTTTTTCTTAATGACTATTTGATTTCTCTGTCGGCTACCATTGTTGAAATTTACTATTTCAGAAGTTGGAAAAAAATAGACCTTTGTCCAAAAATTACCCTGCCAATTGGGGTAACTATCGGACAGTAGTTTTCAATCTGTTCGGCACAGTATTTTAGACTAGTTAAAAGGTGTAAATTGTGGACAATGGTGTGCACTATAGTACTGTGTATTTGATAATTATTTAACACCACATGGCTTCGGTAAAAAAAAATATAAAAATGTATTATTGAAATCTAGTAAAAATTACTAAACATTTAAATTTTTCACACAGCTTTCTTATAAATTCTTCGCTATCCAAGTTCAAACAGTGCGTAAAAGGTCTTTTTTTTTATAATCATACAAAATATAACAAGTTAATTTAAGCATGTTGAGATGCCGTCGTCTGTCTTACTCCGTAGTATGTCCAATAATTACCCCATAACTAAAACATGCATCTCATAATGTTACTATTCCTCCTCTACAATGGTTATTCCTCCTCTACAAACCACCTTCATCAACATATATGAGAATCGGCTTTACCATAATTCGAGGTCCATGTAAAATAAAATAAAAAATTATACACAATTTTGGCATCGTTTGAACAAAAGTTTAAACCTTTTTTTTTCTAGCACATTTAATTATTAATATATTTTTTAAGAAAAAATATATTAATATTAGCTTCCACACTACGTTTATAACGTAATAAGTGGAAGGTTTTATAATCGTTCAGTCCGTCTGTCCATCCGTCACCCACTTTCATAGCCCAAACTACAAACGCTACGTACAAGTGTGATCCGTCAAAAAATTCCGCGTATCGAAATTAGAATACAATGGAAATTTCGGAAAAGAATTCGAATTCCAAGTATTTCAATTATTTAAAAAACTGCAAAGTTTAATGCTCATTTAAAAAGCATAGGTAGCCATTTTAGCTTCCACACTACGTTTATAACGTAAAAAAAAGTGGAAGGTTTTATAATAGTTCAGTCTGTCTGTCCGTCCTTCACCCACTTTCACAGAACGAACCAAACGCCGCACAAACAAGTGGGAAACGTCCTTTTAAAGCAAAAAATTGGGCTAGGTTACATCCCAAATTTCATTAAAAAAATTTAAATTTGAAGTTTATTTAAAATTTAAATAACTCAAAATTTAATCTACATTGAAAAAACATGCAAATTCCATTTTCATTCAATATTTTACTGTTGCCATTTCTTCAAACGTACGAGAAACTTTATTTAAATAAAAATAAAACTTTGAAAGAATATTTATTATGTGATATAATTCGGTTTGGATTAAATTGTTGTAATATCACAATGGAGTTCTTTTGATGGTTCATTATATATGTATGAAGAAAGATATATACAAAATTCTAATTTTGCATAAAAAATATGCAAAGTTTCGCTTTTTATTTTTGAACCATCAATTTTACTAATTATATATTTTTCAAACTGTAAATTAAATTGTGGCGACTAAAAGATATCTATTAAAAAAATGCATCATTATTCTACGAATTTCAAATAAATATAGCAAACGATAATAAGTAATTTTTTTTATCATTTTTTTAAAAAGATTATTAATGAAAATAGTTAATTTTGGCGTTTAAAATTTTGAATTAGATATTTTCTTTCTGAGATGTATAAATTGTGTGTTTCCAGTGAGCATATATATTGTGTGGAAGCGGTTTAAGTACAGATGAGTGACAGATTCTGTAACAAACCTACTTGTTTATTAAAATTAAATCACCATTGCCATCACAACATTCGCTCGAGAAACTTTAATTCTTTTAGACAATAGATTAAAATAAATTTATTTTTGCGACATCGGTCAGTTTGAAATGACGTGAAATATATTTCACTACGAGATTCTTTGTATGTTGATATGAAATGTTTTCATTCTATTTAAAAGCGATGTAATACTACATATTTATTCTTTGAAATATAAATTAATTTTTGCAAATGATAAGTAATTATTATTGAATTTTCGAAACAAATAGTTATTTAAGCAACTAGTGCAGAAAATAATACTTTATTAAGTGAGACCGAAGGTCGAGTGAAATAATGACAAGAGCTTAATAAAGTATTATTTGGCACGTGCTTGCTTACAATTTTTTTTTATAAAACGTGCAAAAAAGTATTTCTACCAATGAGTGATTTTCATGACATCATTTAGTTTCCATGGCGATATTCGAAAATGCAAAGTAGTTAAAGAAAAGTTGTAAAATAATTTTCTATTTTGAATCAAAAAGTTAATAACTACACTGGACCAAATGTTACTATAAATATTCATGTTAAAAAAAATTATTTTTTGGCGTGAAAGGCCCTTGCCAGATAAGACGGTGAAAAATGCCCCCATTCCAATCAGGCTAATTTTTTTCTGAAAATACCTCATAGTATGGACAATTTTTCAGCCAAGTTTCAGCTCTAAAATATGACGCATTTTTGAGTAAAAAATTAAAGTTTTTTTCTTTTTAAATTGATTATTCCCTGAATATATTTAATAAATCCAAAAAACGGCTCATGAGTGTTTAGATATCATTGAGTAGTATTCTCAGAAAAATCCGCTCCTAAATCTGATCAAGTGATCATTGTTAAAAATGCGATTTTATTTTTCAAAAAAAAAAAAATCATGCAAAAAATCGCTTGGTACACCTTAGGTTTTTGTCTTTATATGTTCCTCTATTATCAATCTATAATATACATTTTTTTCAGATTTTTTTAAATATTGGATGATAGCTCAAAAAAATATTCTTAAAGCCTGATTCTGCTCTAAAATCCATAGATTTAGAAATAGCATGCCCATCGATTGCGCAATCCCGTACAACGCAATGCAAACTGCGCGATTGCGTGATGTATCCATATTTCGCCGTTTTCGCAATGCATCACGGGATACTGGTTCACAAAAAATGGTTTTTCCGAAGAGTTATATACAATAAAAACTGCATTTTTAATTTGCTTCTTTTATGAATATATACCTCATGCCTTACAGAAATTATCAATACGCATCCAGCTATAAAATTATGCTAGCGAAACTTGTAAAAAGTTTTAATTAGTTAATATTGAATATATATTTTTTAGTAGGTCGAATTATCTCATGGTGCCATCTGGTGGCGAATGGCATGTCATGTGCTAGAGCTTGCGAACTGCCTTACGGGATACTGGTTCACAAATGGCTTCACCTTTCCCCCTAGGTGCAGATATGCTACTTTCTAAATCGATGCTAAAATCCTTTAGTCCAAAAGAAATTATCCCAGATTGAATTTCCCCGCCTCTGTTAGGAGTGCCATCTGCCGAGTAAGTAGTGCGAAAAGTCAGGTTTTAAGAATATTTTATTTTTTTTTAAACTATCATCCAATATTTTCAAAAATCTGAAAAAATTATATATTATAGATTGATGTTAGAGAAACATGTAGAGACAGAAACTCGATGTGTACCAAACGATTTTGGTATTAAAAAAATGTTTTGGAAAATAAAATCACATTTTTAACAATGATCACTTGATCAGATTTATAAGCGGATTTTTATGAGAACACTACTCAATGATATCTAAAAACTCATGAACAGTTTTTTGGATTTATCAAATATATTCAGTAAATAATCAATTTAAAAAGAAAAAAACTTTAATTTTTTACTCAAAAATGCGTCATATTTTTGAGCTGAAACATGGCTGAGAAGTTGTCCATACTATGAGGTACTTTCAGAAAAAAATTAGCCCGATTGGAATGGGGGCATTTTTCACCGTCTTATCTGGCGAGGGCCTTTGTGTTCTTACTTTGGTCTTATTTAATTACCATTAATAATTTTTGTAGCACTTGTAGTTTCCATTGAGATATTAGAAAATGCAAAAGTAAAGAACCAATAGAAATAAGTGATTTTCATGACATCATTTAGTTTCCATGGAGATATAGATATTCATGACATCATTTTGTTTTTCTACCAATCAGATACTCTTATTTACTTTACCGCACTAGTGCCGAAAGTACTACTTTCGGCACTGTCTGTGACGTAAGCACGTTAAGTGTCATTTTCGCAACGATTTATGAATGAATATGATATAAAAAAAAGTAAACTTTTTTGCATATTGTTATAAAAAAAGTGAATTTAGCCAAATTGAGCATGTATATGTTTAATATAAAATTAATGCTGTGTTTGGCGCCTTTTTACCTGTTGTTTATATAAAATGTTTTGGTTTGATTTAAAAGAGAGGAATATTACATATCGATGTTTTAAATATAAATTAATTTTTGCAAACGATAATAATTATTGAATTTATTATTAATTAAATAATTATTAAATTTTTTTAAATAAAATAAATGAAACTAACCAAATTTAGCTTTTAAAGGCTTATAATAGAATTATTGTGCCCTGCCGAAATTTTTCCTATTGGTTTAGTGTACTTTTCTTACTGTAGATGGCAGCACCACAATTTATGTCACTAGTCTTTACTTCTTTTAAATCATCTGAGCACAATTTCATGAATTGTAACATACATATAGTGATGGGAATAATCGAATGATTTTCATAATCGAATAGTAGTCGATTATTTTAAACAATAATCGAATAATCGATTATTTCGTCGATTATTTTTACAGTTACAGTTGAAATATGTCGAAATACAAAATATCACTCGTCACTTGACCAGGGTTTTAATTACGAGGCAATTTTGATTGTGTTTTAACACATGGAGACTAGAAATAGAAGCCCGAAAAACATACAACCACTTTTCACATGTTTAGTAGTTTGGTTGCGAGTTCTCAAACCGCGGTCAAGTGACGAAATTACCTTTTTTTTATTTGATTTATATTCCATTTTTATAAATAATTTAGTTTTTTGCTAATTATGAAGTGAAAAAGGTTTATTTTGTACCACTGTACTTTTAAATATTATTATTAATTTTTTTTTTTTTTTGGGGGGGGGGGGGGGTACAATTCATTTTTCCTTGTTTTGGTACAAATTCAACAAGCAAAACTTTTTCTTCCTTTTTAAAGTTTAATGAAGCAATATATCTAGATTACATTGTTTGACCTATTTACTACATTGGGCTGTTTAACAGACCAATGCTTAATTTAGACAAATAAGTTTTAAATCAATCGATAAAGCAACCGAACACTCAATACTAAAGTTAACCGAGCAAATATATACTTTAATGGTATACATTAAATACACATAGTTTCTCCCCCATTCTCTTACAGGTCTGGGTATAGCTTATAAGTTTCTGCGAGCCTGTAAAATATAGAATTAACAACTTAACTGCTTCTATCAGGTAGAAGGTCAGAGTCTAAGTATCAGATTAAAACTCAAATAGCTTTAATACCATTAGCTTTTAAATTAAATCATATTTGGTATACCAATGGTAAACTCAGCACTTGACTGTAGCTGAAAATTACAGGATAGTTAATGTACTAAAACTCTTAACGACTAAATATTAAAAAGACATATCAAATTAATTTCGACACATAAACAGATGCAACAAGTTATTTGTAACGGTTAACATTATGACAAAATTTATGTGTAAAGTTTTTATTCTTAAAATGACTAAACTTTCAACTGTATTATTTATTTCGACAATGAACTGGATTTAAATAAATAGATTATTCCTAGTTAAAAGTGCTCCTTTGTTTGGAACAGTGCTAATATAGTTTTGGGCGAAAAATTGTTGTTTGTGCTAAGCTTATGTATGGCATAATAGCCAGAGGAGGTGCTTAATTGGGCAACTACATCTCATAAACACATTTTTTAAAAAGAACTTGGATCTTTACATACTGATGAGCCATGTTTTTGTTCTAATAATTACTTATCTTGCTTTCAAAGAACATTAGCGTTGATATTTTTTCTCACAGTAGTGTTTTGCCATCTATAAACATTTAAAAAAAATCACAGGGAAACAGTGCCTTTTAAATATAAATTGAAGAATCAATTTGAATAAAGTATTTAAAAACAACAAATGAATTGTGTGAGTAATTCATGAAATTTATTAAGCAACAAATGAAATGTTTTAGCAATCAACATCAATTTTGGTCACAAAAATTATTTGGTTTCATAAAAGTTTGTGTACAACTTAAAAGTGTGAACAATATATTTGCTTGGTCCAAACTCAACACTGAAGTTTTGTGGAGTGCACAAAATAAATAAATATAATTGAAACTTTGTAGTACTAACCAACAGTTGAAATTTCGTATGTACATAAAAATTTGTACAGTAAATAAAAATAGACTGACTATTTTAGTATTTTGCACACATTCGAAGTTTTCCCATCAAAAAATATATCTTCATAGTAATAAATAACAGTCATAGTAATCTTCTATCTGCATAGTAATAAATAACTGAAGTTTTTTGGAGTGCACAAAATAAATAAATTATACAAGAAAAAAATTCTTATTGAGATACACATGGAGTTCATTTTTAACTACAATGTTTACAATCGCTCTTCGCTTCGATTAATTACCTCTCGTATAAAACGTCTCGATTGTCGATTATTTTCGATGCTCGATTATTTTCGATTGTTGATCATTCATAGAATATTCAAATCTTCGATCATTTGCTCGATTGTCGATTATTTTCGATGTTCGATTATTTTCGATTGTTGATCATTCACTGACTCGTCGATCATTTGCTCGATTAATCGAAATTTGGCTCGATGCATCGAGATTTGTATACAAGTCTGTTTGATATCCTTGAAATACATTTAGCAGCTCGAAAGCCAACCAATAAACGATCAGTATTCTCCGTATTTTAAGTCACTACTTATGTAAATGCACCAATAGCAGAACACTTATCATCCTTATTTGTAAATACTGTTCAGCGATTGTCACCTCGATTGTCACTTCGATTGTCGATTGTGTCGAGAAAATCACTCGATTGTGGTCAATTATGTCGAGAAAATAATCGAGGTGAGTTTTGGTGTCGAGAAAATGGTTTATGCTTTTCAGAGGCGATTGTTCGATTATTTTCGATTATTTTTAAGTAATCGAATAACTCGAATGATTTCAACAATCGAATGATTCGATTATAATCACTCATAATCGCCCATCACTACATACATAGCCTATTGTCAGTGACGCGTTCATGGATGTTGGGGCCACAGGCGGCTTCGGAATCTGCCCCCCCCCCCCCCCCCACCAAACAGAAATCAGAATTTTAAAAAATCTTAATACTTGTACAAATAAAGCATGATGATTGAAAAGGATGAACCAGTTTGTAAATTGGGATTCTCCACTTTTTTGGAGCATAAAATGCTAGTGACGCAATCGGGGTTGAAAAGAAGAACCATGGTATTGACTAAATATTACAAGAGACAAGAATTTCACTTATACTCTTAATGCCCTTTTTTACATACTTATTCTCTATCTTAAATTTTCTTTCTGCATTTTCTTTTTGCAAATTCTTTTATCACCTTGCCGAAATCAATTTTTTTTTGTTTCATATGATTCGATGTTCAGAATCGCTAAGTCGTATCTGTCTAATCATATTTCTCTGCACATCATTCTTTATTCATTTTAGTGCAGAGAAAGAACGTTCTCCAGTTGCATTGCCAATCGGAATTTTATAATTTGGGGGCCCTCGCAATCTTGGGGGCACAGGCAGCCGCCTCTAACGCCTATTGGTAAACGCGTCGCTGCCCTATTGTCTCTTTAGCTTCCACTCTACGTATAAAATGAAAAAAAAAGTTAGAGGTATTATAATCGTTCAGTCCGTCTGTCTGTCCGTCCGTCTGTCACCCACTTTTATAGCCTAAACTGCAAATGCTACACGCAAGAGTGATGCGTCAAAAAATTCAGCGCATAGAAATTAGAAGTCATTGAAAATTTCAGAAAAAAAATTAGCCTTAATTATTAAAAAAACTGCAGATTTAATGCTCATTTAAAAAGTATTAGATTAGAAACATAGAGATCATAGTTAATGTATTAGAGTGGAGGATCACGTGACCCCCAATGCTCACAGTGGGCCCAAATCGAAATCTAGCACGCCAAAACTCAAAAAACCGACTTTCAGAAAAAAAACCTTTTTACTTATATTTATATAATGCTAAGTAGTCCAGGCAACGAAGGCTGAAAAAAGGGTCTAGAGGGAAAGTTTTGGAACACAATTTTTGACTTCATAACTTTGTTTAGACTAGTTAGGAGGTAAACATATCAAAAGTCCCCGCCCTAGCCCCTGTGCTGAAGGGGGGAGGGGGGGTTGAATGTCCCATTTTTCGGTTTTTCGCTTATATCTCGAAAACTATGAGTTCTAGCTATATAATTGTATTACACAAAATGAAAGCTGATTAAATTTGCTACAAGCTGCACCCCTCAAGTGTTTTAATATATCTTGTATAGTTTTCGAGATATCCGCTCCTGAAAGTCAGTAATTTTGGAGAAAACACTTCTCCCCCCACATTTTTCCTCTTTTTTGACCGGATAACTCTTCAATAATGCACCGAAACTCTAAATTTTGGCCCTAGAGTGGTAGAGAATTTAATTCTTTTCAATAATATACCTTATTTTACTATTTTATCTATTTTCCTTCAAAGTTTAAAGCGGTTTCAGTGTTGAGTGAAGAGGGTACTGTTAGTCCCATAGAGCTAATGCATAAGTTTTGAAATCGCAACTTTTGGAAAACAATTGCTTTGCCATGTTATTCCATTTTCACAAGGTATTAGAATCATCATAACATCAATTTAACACAAAATTGAAAAGAAAATAACATCCGGTTAGTTAATTATTAATTAATAAAGTTTTAAAATAGTGGCGCCATCTGCTGTATATGTTTGACATTTTAAAATTTCAGAAATATATAATTAAATAACTAGATAATATTTTCGCTTCAAATTTGTTTCATTTCGATGTTATGTCGATTCCCGTACCTGGGCAAAAAGGGCTATCATGGCAAAGCAATACATCTGTGGAAGTTGCTATTCCAAAACTAATGCAATAGCTCTACTGACAACCCCTCTTATGTACACTTATTCTATACTGAACGTCTAAATAACACTGATACTCATTTTGTAGGCACGTTGTTATTTTAATATTTTATCTATTTCATTTCATTCCTCGAACCCCAGTGGGAAAATTGTCAGATGATTCCCCTGTTCTTCTTCATCTTCGGAGTCAACTTGAGAGACCCTTTTGAGGCTAGTCTCCTGGGAATTTTGGCATTCTGAGGAACACTTGAGACTTGATTTTTACAAAGCTACGGTTTGAGCTGGCACAGACTTTCATGTATTTGCAGGAAATTATTTTCAGAATATCGTCAGGTGCTGCTGACTCACTGTGCACTTTGACCATCAGGCAGTTATTCTCAATCTTCCAATCATACACAAAAGGAGGCAGGTCCTTTCCCAGCCACAGCTCATCTTTGTGTAATATTCAGAGGAAATACTGTTTTACTGCTTCCTCGGTGGGAAGAAGACGATATATCAGGCTAGATGGCGGCTCCGGATTCCAAGAATGAATTATACCTGTGGCATTGGGGAAGGCCTCTTTCGTTGGAGCCCCATAACACCTCAAGATGCAGGTATTAACTGCCTTTTGTACCTGGTGGTTAAGGATGGGTATGAAAAGACCACTGCTGTTTTCTGAACCTCTGACGACTTCGTACACAACTTCGCAAATGCGATCCTGCTTTTTCGAAATGTGAAAGATGTAGTGTCGCATCCAGCTATTGTGTTTGCAAAAAATAGCACGTCCTAAATCCAGTTGCTGTAACTCTTGGGATGAGAATAAAAAAATCCTTTGTCTTCCCACGTCCAGGCTTTATGAAACCGATGTCCTTCTGTACTTCAGCTGTAGCCATCAAGAGGACTGTGAGGTCGACACAAAATATTAAAGTATAAAAACGTGCCAGCAAAATAATATCTGTGTAGTTTCCGACATTATCACAGCCGTATCCACTATCAGAACGTCCACATCACTTTCTGCTCAAAGGGTTCTACATCTAATTGTCCTCAAGCTACACCTTAAGTATGTTGATGAGACTATTTTATTTAAATTGTTCGACAGAAAATCATCTTGTTTGACGTTTATCTTGGGGTCTTCAGTAAAAAGGATATCAACCGACTGCGACTTCTTGAGTCGATAGCGCTTCTACTGGTCCCAGTGCATAGTGAGTTAGCAGCAGCACCTGAAGATGTTCTGAAAATTATGTTCGGATGATGCAAGAAAGAATGTGCCAGCACAAGTGTAGCAGCAAAAATAGCAAGCCTCAAAGGTCCTAGAGTATGCCAAACTTACCATTGGAACAGCATTAATGGGGTCCCTCAAATTGACTCGGAAGACGAAGAACAGGAATAGCATCTGACAGTTTTCCCACTGGGGTTTGACGAATGAAATAAAATAGATAAAATATTAAAGAAACAACGTGCCTACAAAATGAGTATCAGTGTTATTTAGACGTTCAGTATAGAATAAGTGTCCATAAGAGGGGTTGTCAGTCCATAGAGCTATTGCATTAGTTTTGGAATAACAACTTCCACAGATGTATTGCTTTGCCATGTTAGCCCTTTTTGCCCAGTTACGGGAATAGACATAACATCGAAATGAAACAAATTTGAAACGAAAGTATTATCTAGTTATTTAATTATATATTTTTGAAATTTTAAAATGTCAACATATACAGCAGATGGCGCCACTATTTTAAAACTTTATTAATTAATAATTAACTAACCGGATGCTATTTTCTTTTCAATTTTGTGTTAAATTGATGTTATGATGATTCTAATACCTTGTGAAAATGGAATAACATGGCAAAGCAATTGTTTTCCAAAAGTTGCGATTTCAAAACTTATGCATTAGCTCTATGGGACTAACAGTACCCTCTTCATTCAACACTGAAACCGCTTTAAACTTTGAAGGAAAATATATAAAATAGTAAAATAAGACATATTATTGAAAAGAATTAAATTCTCTACCACTCTAGGGCCAAAATTTAGAGTTTCGGTGCATTATTGAAGAGTTATCCGGTCAAAAAAGAGGAAAAATGTGGGGGGAGAAGTGTTTTCTCCAAAATTACTGACTTTCAGGAGCGGATATCTCGAAAACTATACAAGATATATTAAAACACTTGAGGGGTGCAGCTTGTAGCAAATTTAATCAGCTTTCATTTTGTGTAATATAATTATATAGCTAGAACTCATAGTTTTCGAGATATAAGCGAAAAACCGAAAAATGGGACATTCAACCCCCCCCCTCTCCCCCTCAGCACAGGGGCTAGGGGCGGGGACTTTTGATATGTTTACCTCCTAACTAGTCTAAACAAAGTTATGAAGTCAAAAATTGTGTTCCAAAACAAATTGGAAGTTGTTTTTGTTTAACGCTAATTTGCAGTGTGTTTACTCAGCTGTCTACTCCTAAAGTGAGGGGTCGTGTATCAGTTTTATATGCTTAATTGTGATATTTTTTAAATGGAATATTTTAATTTAAGTACATATATTACATTATGCTACTCTTAAAAGTCATTCTATAGTTAATCTTATATTTTTAGCTTGATAAATGCAGTACATGAAAAATACGAAAATTAAAATATATATGTTCGTCGTTCAAAAAGGTGCCACTTTTTTGCAACTCCTTGCAACGCCGTAATATTTGTGAGCAATGTAATATCAAGTCTACTGAAAATATTCCATAAATTTGTGCTTGCAATAACTTGCAATCTCATGAGATTTCTCTTTTTTATGTATAGACTAAAAATGACTAACGATTTCATGAAACGCTCGAGAATATTAAAATAAAACCTTCAATCGAGAAATTAAGTAGTAATGAAACTCATATAAAACTTACAGAGACAGTTCCTGCAACAAAAATCTTTGACATTATAGTGGAAGAGAAAAAAACGCAATACTAGCTGCATTTTGGAATATTTTTAGTGACTTTAATAGAACTTGAAACGCTTTTTTAGTATTTTATAATTTTTTTTGTAATTTTAGAGTTATATTTTATTTTTCCGAGTATGGTATGGTATGATACATATATGGTATGGTATGATACATATTCCAGCTTGTGTGCTTGTTCAGAGAACCACTTATAAGCTTTCGTTAAGTGGGACAGACACAGAAAGAAATGTTACAGTCACAAAGAAATGAATAACAGATGGACAAACAACAACATTTGTTGGTTGTCACAAACATCCATGCCTGACCGGGATTCGAACCCGACCTCAGCAGCTCCAAAGGCTAGTACACTAACCATTCAGCCACCGAGGCGGCATTTTCCCGAGTATTTTTCTTCTTAATGTGGCGGCGGTGGCGGCAAGTTGCCATCTTATACAGAAAAAGAATGCTACGAAAAAATAAAATTTAATTTTAAAATTACAAATTAAATATTATAAAAATACTAGAAAAGCGTTTCAAGTTCTTTTAAAGTCAGTAAAAATATTCCAAAATGCAACAAGTATTTTTATAGTATTTTTTTTTATTTTAGAATTAAATTCTATTTTTTCTTAGCACTTTTAGTGTTGGCAACCCTTTCCCCATACCATACCAATTTTGGTCCCCATCTCTATGTAACGGTTTACATGCTCGTCCCGTCCGTCGTCAATAGCATTGGAGGTCACGTGATCCACCACTATAATACTTTAATTAAGATCTCTATGATTAGAAACAATTTTTATTGGAATTAAATAACCACAGCCCATTCGCACTCGAGAAACTTTAATTCTTTTAAATAATTAATTGAAAGAAATTTATTTTTGCAGCACAGAGTGGTTTGAAATGACGTCATATATATTTCACTCGATTTTTTTTTTGTATGTTGATATGAAATGTTTTTGTTCTATTCAAAAGAGATGAATTTTACATAATTTTTCTTTAAAATACAAATTTTTGCATACGATAATAATTATTGTAGAGATAATTAATGAATTTTTGAAATAAAATAAATGAAACTAGCCAAATTTAGAATGTAAATGTTTATAATAGAAGTAATATTGTTTTTGTCGACTTTTTCCTTTTGGACACAAATGTTGTGTGGAAGCTGGCTGATTGACATATTGTGTTAAAAACCTACTAGTTTTTAATAAGAATAATTAACAAAAAATGAAAATGTAGGTATTGACAGGCTGTAACTGTTCGTCTGTAAGCAAAATTAGTTTCGATTCGGATCTAATAAATTCTTCTTTGTTAAGTTTGTTTTGTTAATGATCTCAGAGAACCATCTTTCATACTTTTTATCAGTCTGTCTGTACGTCCGGACGAACATTTGTCTACTGTCTGTCGGCGAATTATCTATTAAATTGGCATTTAAACTTATTTTTAAGTTATTGAAGCATCAACAACGACATGAGAAACATTGAATAATAATAATATTGATGCAAAATTAATTCTTGCCGTTAATCAGTTTAGAATGAAGTTCGTAAATCGTGGCGCAATGTGATTCTTTTATTGTTCATTATCTGTTTACTAAGAAAAGGAAAATGCATTATATTTTTGTACAATAATCTGTTGTTGTTTTCCACCTAGTCTAGATCAAACTAGACTATGTCCAAAAGGCCGTTCATGCACAAGAAGTCTCGCACCAGCACAGGGTTTTCAGATCCACACATTAAGGGGTCATAGGAGTCTTAAAAATGTGCAAAGAAGTAACAACAAAGTATAGTTTGATCTTTCATGTAATTTTTTAACTACTCAATATATAAGCATAATTTTTTTATATGTCATTCTACAAGATTTATTTAATATGAAACAAATTTTAAAATTTATGAAACTTTAGCCAAAACTAAAATAAATGATATTAAACATGAAGCTATTTGAACACATTGTGATTAGGCTTGCGCGGCAAATTGTGAGGTCAAAATTGAAGACATGACCAAGAAAATGACTTTATATTGTACAAATATGTACAAACAAAGACTTATACCTAAATTCTCAGCTCAATTTTAACTAGAAATTATTTTAAAAACTTTTTTAAATCAAAATTTTAAAATTTTATTAATTTTTTTAGAAAAAAGTTCTTAAAATAATTTCTAATAAAAATTGAGCTGAGAATTTAGGTATAAGTCTTTGTTTGCACATATTTGTACAATATAAAGTCATTCTCTTTGTCATTTTTTCAATTTTGACCTCAAAATTTGCCGCGCAAGCCTAATCCCTGAGTCTGGTGATGGTGTACATGTTTTGTCCTTGAACAAATGCAAGGTATCGTGTATCTCCGGCGGTGAGTCTGGTGATGGTGGTCTGCAATGTTCTGTCTCCTGTCGAATCGTTGGTTTCATAAAGGCACATTATGACACTCCCCAACCAAAATATGGTTAGTTTTAATTGACATTTTAATTTGTTTGGGTCTGTAACAGATGTTTAGTTGTTCTTTTAACTCCAAATATATTAACAAAATCAATCAGACGATAAATCATACTAATTTAATTTGCGAAAGAAAATTAATGAAATCAGTTGATTTTGGCTTTTGGCATGCTCTTTTTTAAAGACTTTTTTTGTAATGTGTATAAAACTTGTGTTGAAGCGGTTGTAGATTTTTACAGTTACAAAACAGTTGGTTTTGGGATAAGAATTTCAGTAAGTAGTTAAGTTGCATACAAGTTGGCTTATTTAGTACTTTTATGACGTCTTGCTAAATACTTGGTCGATTGAGTTTCCATTATGTACCTTCTTGTATGCTTCTTGGATTATGTGCTTTTCTGAATTACGATTTTCTCTGATTTTTCAATTTTCAGATTTTCGTGATTTACCCTTGTGAGCTTTTGTACTTTTTCCATATTCGTGGCCAATATCATATAAACCCGAAATGAATTAATTTTAATAAAAAACGAGATAAACTAATACAAAAAATCACTCATCCACTTTCCGTCTCAAAATTTACCAAAGTCTCCCGATTAATAAAAGTGTTATAGTTGGTTGGTAGACAAATATATTTTTAGGCTTGTGTTTTGGTCGGAGACTCACTTATAAACCTTCGTCAGGAAACACAGACACAACACACATAAGTGACAGATGCTGCCATCTATCGCTCGCCACCTCCACAATTTAAACACGACCCTGACGGGGACGAGGAGGGAAATAGTCTCCAGGTACAGGTTCTTGGGTTTTCATCAAATTGGTCAAGCTCACCAAAACATACAAGGTAAATAAGATGTCTTGTAGAGTAAACATATTGCAGGACGGAATCTCAATGAGAAAAGCGGGAACTGGTTTAGTGAGCTATTTTTGCCATAGATGGCAGCACCAAAACTTAGGGGAGCGGACACCCCCATTCCCTTTCCTACCTCGATCGGGCTGGCTAATGCTAAGTCTATGGGGAAAAAATGGTTTTTGTTCCAAAAAAAAAAGCAAAGAAATTATAGGAATATTGTGATGCGGTTTTTTTTAAATTCATAAAACTCCAATGAAGGTGAGCTTTTAGATGTTATTTTTTTTAAAACGCTATTTACTTTTTTTAATCTAAATTTTTTTCGATTAAAAAAAGTAAATAACGTTTTTAAAAAAATAACATCTAAAAGCACACCTAAATTGGAGTTTTATGAATTTAAAAAAAACCGCATCAAGATATTCCTATAATTTCTTTGCTTTTTTTGGAATAAAAACCATTTTTTCCCCATAGACTTAGCATTAGTCAGCCCGATCGAGGTAGGAAAGGGAATGGGGGTGTCCGCATCTTTTTATCTTTAAAGGATGGAATAACATGTTCATTGGACACAAAAACGACATTTTTCTTTTCGAAAATGTCACTTAGCACGTTCTTATACTAAGCTCTTCAATTGTATAGTCGTTCCTTCGATTCGTTTAAAAATTGAATTAGTTTTTAATTTGTTTAACATGATGTCGTGTATGGACATCATGAAGGACGGCCCTGCAAAAAAAGAAATAATATTTTAACAGCACTGTCACTTAGAACAGCTTCAACAAAAAATCCATGCGTTGAAAAACACCGCCAAGCACAGAATTTAGTTCTATATTAATTAAACTTAAAAAAGATTGAATTAAGCAATCTACTTCTCGTCGGAAATTCCAAAATTATTCCTTATCGTTTGCTAAATTAATTTGTATTTGAATAAAAGTTAATAAAAAACTTTGCCGATTATGAACAAGCCTTGTCAAAAGGAATAATTAGTAAATGTAGGCAATGGTGATTTAATTATAAAAACATTTGACATCTTAATAAGTATTAAATTTTGCTATTTTTTTAATTGAAGTACTTTGAATTAAAAGAAATCCGATGTTTACAATGTCTTTTAAAGGGATACGATACCACAAAATGGCGAAAAATCAATTTAAAAAAAATTAAAATAATGTTTGGATATTTCGAAACATTTTAGAAGAAACCGATTTAAAAAATACGTATTAGTTCTTGAGTTATGAATTTTTTAATCGGACCCTTGAACATTGTTGTACCACTAAATGCAAATTTCAAACGCTCATAACTCTGTTCGCGTTTTTTCAATTTTAAGATTATTAAAAATGCTAAGGCTTTTTTGATATTATAAGTACATTAATATTTTTTTCTTTCATAGAGAAATGAACATATTTTAAACAGAAGTATGCATTTGGATTTTTGATATCTGGCACGCACATTTTTCAAAAAATTCTTAATGTTGAAATTTCCTATTTTTCCTGTATTTTTTTGGCAAAATTGCTACAAATATTTTGTTAAAAAGTTGTTCATTTTAATCGAAATATAAATGCATACTTTGGTTTGAATTATCTTCCAAATTTTGTTTAAAAATTTGTGTTTAAATATATTGAAAAATAAAAAAAAGAAGCAGGGATTTGAAATTTTTTTTAAAATTTAACAAAAATTTAATTTTTTTAAAAAACCCAACAGACTTATATAAAATTTTAATAGCTGAATTATGTTTTTAATACATGCTTAACAATTGAAAAAAAATTTGGAATATGTAAGTACAAAAATAAAAAAAAAATGGTCTGAGGTAATCGGACCCCTTAATTTTGATGAGCTGATATTCCAAAGAAATAAGAGCGTATGAGGCGAACACGCAATACCTCTCAGTCATTGAGCCACTGAAGTTTAATTTAACAACAATATCAATAATTTGAAAAAAAAAATGAAATTTATGTAGGCAAATAAAAGAAACATTCGTTTTTTTACTTGATTATTTTATAATCATATGACATGCGTGCCGACGATTTTCCCATAAATTTTTTTTAAAAAAATCAGAAGACTCAGCTGGGGCTCGAAATAGCGAGCTTGGCTTTATGAGGCGGACGAGTAATGCCTCTGAGCCGCTAGTAAAGTAAAAGAATCTGCAGTAATTTCAGAAAACCAAATTTTTTTGTATTAACATATAAGAAACTAGCAGTATGGTCCCGCCTTACTGGGAACCCGTTAACTTCGCATTGCTTCCTTTTAGAGGCATGCTTACTTGAGAAAATACACTCAAAATCAAAATTAAATTAAATTCGTGTTAGCGCATGCATACTTAAAAAAGCGAACACTAATAGAGGACGAAGAGGCCTTAGAGCGAGCGCATATCTCAACCAAACTCAATCAATCAAACTAATAGAGGATGGCGTCAAGCCCCCGTTTCGGCCCGGTTCGTGTATTTTCAAGCCCTCTTATGGTCCCGAAATCCCACGTGGATGACGTTTTTTTTAAACTAATTATATTAATTAAAAATCACAATCAAATATGAAAAAACTAAGCCTCAGGTGCACACGTAGGTATTAAAAGGAATCTATACTAAAAATTTCGAATTTTTTAGAGCAGTCTAAGTAGGTCTTTTGCGATCCACAGACATACACACGGACAGACAGACATACTCTTTCTTTTATTATTATAGATACATCGAATAGGCATAGGAATAACATCGTTCTTTAACCGATTATTTTACAGTGTATTTCCGATTGCCGTTCGGACTCTTCCGGCGAGGCGGAAAGGTCGATCTAAAAACAGCCCGTTCTCGTCATAAATCCCTTCTTCTTCCATCGGGTCTTGTCTGCCGAGCATTTTACGATGTTTTTGCGATGAACAATCTGCTCCAGGAAACCCGCACGACCATGGGTGGTCTGCGGAGAGACGCGAAGGAATTCACGAATCGGTATGTTTCAACCCCTTCCCTCTTCATGAGAGTGGATGGTTGGTTGATAGACATATATTTTCAGGCTTGTGTGCTTGGTCAGAGACCCGCTTATAAACCTTCGTCAAGAAAGACAGACACAACGAACACACACATACGTGACAGATGCTGCCATCTATCGCCACCTCTGCAGATTGGACATGTCCCTGAATTGGAGGGAAATAGCCTCCAGGGACCTGTACCCGTGGGAAACTGCGGAATGACCGTCCACAGGACTTTCGTACTCAACAGATTTAACGAGCACGTACTCCGCATATACTCGATGAGTTTTCAGCGACCAGGACTCGATCGCGGGACCTTCCGATCCGGAGACAGAGATCTTTACCACTAGCCCATCATTAAAAGTGGAAACAACCCTTTTCTTCTTCTTTTTTTTTGTCGTGTCTATGACGTTTCTGAAATGTGAATTCTAAGTTAAATGAAACCTTATGTTTTGATAACTGCGTCTGCAATTTTTTTGGATATTAATGTCATAAAGATCTATTATAATGATGGAAGAACTCCAACGCCTCTCAAATTGGCACTCATTGCCGGGATTGCCGGGCATTGGAAAATGTGGTTTGGTGTAATCTGCGTATCATTGCAATTGTCCCAATTTCTATACACCTACCAGTCCTCCTTGTCTATGCCTCTATGGTGATTAATTGGCCTGGCAATGTTTTTTTTATGGTGGGTCTATCTGCATTTAAATTACAAAGAAGGTGCTTCGCTTGATTAAATTTTTCTCTTAAAGTTAGATTTAGCGATTGCATTTGCATCTTGGAGATAAACTTTATTATTGTTAACGTTGAGATTTCTGGCTTCCTTGGCTAATCTATCAGCATTTTCACTCCCTGCAATGTCAACATGTGCAGATATCCACTGAAGCGTACATGTTTTGTTTATAACAGCTTGTTTAGGAAGAGTTAGCAAAGTTCAATAAGATTAAAACTAAAATCAAGACTTTTTCTAGAAGTGGTGTTTATTAATTCCTGCAATTAAGGCGCCAATAGGGTATTTGACTAAATCGGGAAACTTCCCAAAAAAGTTATATAAACATAGTATAGGACCTAGAAAACACATATTCAATGGTTTTTATTCAAAAAATTGCTCAAATATTATTTAAATTAAGTTTTAAAATCGCGATTTTCCAAATCTCGGTCACGTGATTGCAAACGCTTCGCTGATTGGTCTGACGTCACCTGGCATTAAACCGCCCCTCATGCTATTAGAATTTGGTCATCCGAAACTTTTTAGCGCTCTTTTAAGTCTAAAATGTATGTTTTTTTTTAATAAGTATTTCTTTCATTGCGATTTTAATGCTTAAAAATATTTAAATAAATAAAATTAAAGGATTCACAAAAACGGCTAGCTCAAATTTGCCGATGATCAATGCTTATGAATATGATTGTAGAGCATTTGTTTTTTAAATCTTCTAAGTCTCAAAATATTACAACTTCCAACAAAATAATAACCAATTTTAAACGGATTATTAGGAAACTATTAATATTTTTAATGAAAAGGTCCTAAAAGTGTAAATAATATTATACTTAACATAAGGGAAAGCGTTATAATGCTAATGTTAATGTTGTAATGGTAACTAGTTTCATATCTTTATCCTTGCCCATAGATGGCGCCCCGAACTTTTTTTCTTGTACTAATCTAGAAAATTAGAAATTTTTCTAAGCAATTTTGTTTACAAAAAGTTGTTTCTGCGTTCTAGTTAAAAGAAAAACATTATAAAAAATTTAGTTTTTGAAAGCTGCATCAGTTTTCCCCTAATTTTGATTTCATTGAACTTCAAGTATCTTTTTTTCTATCTACATTAAAATATATTGTAAATATTTAGTAAAACTTCGTATTAAACGCAATTGAATAAATTATCTCAAAACTCAACTTGAATAAATTATCTATTAAAAAATTATGAATTAAATTTAAAACAGCTTAAGTTGTTTGTGAATGATCTTATTTTCGATGTTTTCAAGCGGTAGGCCGTTAGTCCAGTGAATTCAAACTTTAAGCCCAAATACAGGGCCTTAGTAACGAAATCACCAAATATTTACAATGCAAATTGCGCGGCACAGTAGCGATAGTTACTCATTAGAAGAAGCCGAAATATTTTCCGTGTCCGTACTTGATCAAAATGTGTATATCAAGTTCAATGCAGCAATAAAGTACCTATTTCACCAAAAAATAACATTAGAAAGTAACACAAATCCGCAAATGAACGACTTATAATAAAAAGTTACCGACGTTTAAAATTATAATTATAATAAAAAAAATTACATATGCGTGCCACAAAGTAATCATTTTTAAAATGGTTTTATTTAATTTTAATTCTAGATATTTTGGCAAATAGGGATTGTTTAAATAAAATTACATGAAAAAAAACCCTTAAGTATAAAATTAGGTCACTTCATATGAATTTTAAAAAAAACTATTTAACTGCGGCCCTATAATTTTTTATATACATTTTTCTTAGGATGTGTATTAGTTCAGATTGCATTTTTTTTATGTATATATCTCTTATTTTATAAGCTATTATTTCTTGGTTTAAAAGCACTCTGGTGCCACTTTTCCTGAAAGTCAACCGAATTCTTTAAGAGAATTTATCAGCCAAATTTATTTTGATTCTGACTCACCAGGTGGCATTACAAACTTTCGCCAAATGATACGTCTGGCGATTTAAAAAAGGGGATACGTTTCTCTTTCTGGGGTGTGGTGCACGCGGCAAGATTTCATCACAAGATAAAGATGATTCGATTGTAATCAATTGTTGACTAACGAATACTGGTTCCGGTACACGTACACTTTTGACAGCCGGAACGATTTTCTGGAAATTTATTATTTGTGTTGCTTGGTTATTTCTCTTTCATTTAATTTTTTTATTTGTTTAATAAATTATATTTATTTTGTAAATCTTACGATCTTTCAGGAAACAATTTCTTTTCTGGTTTGCACCGTACTAATATATTATCTTTCTATTTAAAATTATTGAGAGATGTGATACCGCTACGAATACTCTAAAGTAATTCCTGTAAGCTTCGGAATACTTAGCTTCGGCGCATAAACAGTTTTGTTTTTAAGGGGTCATAGGAGTCTTAAAAATGTGCAAAGAGGGTACTACAAAGCATAGTTTGATCATTTATGTAACTTTTTATCTACTCAACATTTTAGTAAATTTTTTATATGAAATTCTATAAAATTTACTTATTATAAAACAAATTTTAAAATTTATGAAACTTTAGCCAAATCTAAAATAAATGATAACAAACATAAAACTATTTGAACACATTGGGATTAGACTTGCGCGCCAAATTTTGAAGTCATAATTGAAGAAATGACCAAGAAAATGACTTTATATTGTACAAATATGTATGTACAAACAAAGACTTATACCTAAATTCTGAGCTCAATTTTAATTAGAAATTATTTTGAGAGTTTTTTTTTCTAAAAAAAAAAATTATAAACGTTTTAGAAAAAAAGCTCTTAAAATAATTTCTAATGAAAATTGAGCTTAAAATTAGGTGTAAGTCTTTGTTTGTACATATTTGTACAATATAAAGTCATTTCTTGGTCATTTCTTCAAATTTGACCTCAAAATTTCGCGTGCAAGCCTAATCCCAATGTGTTCCAATAGTTTTATGTTTGTTATCATTTACTTTAGCTTTGGCTGAAGTTTCTTAAATTTTTTTATTTGTTTTATAATAAGTAAATCTTATAGAATTGCATATAAAAAAAAAATTATACTTTTATATTGAGTAGTTAAAAAATTACATGAAAGATCAAACTATGCTTTGTAGTACCTTCTTTCCACATTTTTAAGACTCTTATGACCCCTTAAATCTAGTTCCGTACTTTAATTGTTGGCGTAGCAATCTTTATGTTTGTTAAAACTATTGGCATACTAATGCAAAAGTAGAAACCCCAATGTATAATGAATCTGTCGTATTAGCAGTTTTAAAGGCAATAATAAGGTCAGCAAGATACAAACAAACGCGGGTTTATGGTCTCCAAAAACATGTGCAGGAACCTTTTGTATTGCTAATGACAGTTTGTCAATTTGTTCATTCGGTTGCTCTTGTCAATTAGACACTGAGTCTCTTTATTACAAACCTTACTAACGCCACTAATCTGTTCATTCGTTCTGAAAGAAGCTTTCTACATTGCACACCTTTGGAGCCGGGAAATCTTGACGTGTTTTTTGCAAACTTTTCAATTCCTCTAAAATAGCGTCGGACTGCGTGATTGGCACATTAAACTTTCAGTACTCTGCCACCAAACGACACATGTTCTTGAATATTGCTCGAGAAACTCTAAAAGAATTAAAAAGCCTACATGTGCAGTTACTTAAATACTAGAATGAAATTCTCGTCGAAAGGCAAGGGTATTATAATAACATTAACTGCCACTTATAACCACTTCCGCATAAGATTTATAACTTTAGAACAAATATAGACTAACCCAGCATTCAGTTACAATTTGAATCTTCAACTCTAAAAATTGGCTACTATAACTACTATTTTCCTTTAGCATATTAAATAAATAATCTTTATAGTTTGCTAAATTTATTTGCAGTTTGAAGAATAATTAAGTAAAATTGAATGAGTCAAATCCTGTAGCATCCTTTCCGTGATCTTTGGCAATGCTTTGAAAATCTCACCGTAAATTACACGAGATTCTTATAATTAAATAATAATCAATAACTATAATATTTGAAAAAACCATATATGTCCAGAACATTTAGCGATGATAATCATGAAAAAACTCCAAATTGCACTGATAATTAAAGGAATGTAATTGTAAATTAATACCAATTAGCTCTTTAAGCAAAAAAAAAGTAACACTCTGAATCACTTTCTTAGTAAACAAATATAATAAACATTAAAAAAAATCACATTGCGGTATATTTTTTATAACGCCATTCCAAATCGATTTGCAAAGAAAAAATTAATAATCCTTAACATTTCAATTAAGGTTTTTCGTGATATTGCTGATGAGGCAATAGTAATTTAAATGACTAAAAATTAAATTCCAATGCTACTTTAATGGGTCGTTCGTCGACATGGCACGATGACAGATGTCCGTATGGACGTACAAACAGAAGAACAAAAAGTATGAAAGTTAGGTCCCTGCAGTCCTACCTTTCGATGACAAAAATGATTCTTAAGATCTGATCGATAGAACAGATTTCGTCACCGAAGTAAGGACAGGACGGGACACTTTGGGAAGACTACCATGTCAATACCTTCTTTTCTATTAAAAAAAATGTTTCGAATTTAAAAAAAGATTATAAAATATTCTAAAAATAACTTCAGGGCTTCATCCTCATTGACTATACATCCCAGGACCCCTCCCTAAAGATCTTTAAATAAACGTTTATTTTTCTCCCTTCAATAAATCCACAGACTACGGCCGTCATTTTAGAAATGGTAAACCAAAGGTCACCAAGTGATTCGATTGAATAACTCGTCAAATATTCAGCCAAATGTAACAAAAACTAAGATTTAAGGGTTTATGAGGATTCTTAATATTTCTAAATTATTAAAATTGGGTGCTGCCATTGGAAATTTGAAAGTTAATAGCATTTTTAATATGAAGACGGCCCTTTATGCATTTTTTTGTCCTGCAATTAACTCATGATGTTATATAAACACAAGGTCAAAAAGGTCCGATTCTATAGGATGACTAGCGTTCGAAATAATCACTAGTGGGTACTTTTTCCACAGCTGTACTATCAAAATCGCTTATAGTATCCAACCTACACTACAACTAAAGTAATCTAGTTTAAAAGTCGCGCGCGAAATTCTTTGACTGGATTTATAACGAGCTCCGCCCACTTTTCCATGTGGTTTAGGTTTACAGTTTGAACTATTTAGATATTGGCGTTTTTTTATTCTATGATTTGGCGACATTTATTTTTGTGTGTCATCAAATTTTAAAATCATAGATTCTCGTTTGTTATGAACGTTTTTGTCATAAAAAGTACTTGAAATGTAAAAGCATCATTTAAATTATGTATTAACATACAAAGATAATGCATGAGTGAATTATTTACATTAATAAAAAATATTTTTAATCAATTAAGCCAAGTTGTCCTACAGATGTCGCCACGATTCTCAAAATGAAGCTTTTAAAAAAAAATTAATAATTAAAAAACTGATTGATATGGTTCCTTCAAATCTTTTTTAAATTGTCTTTTATCCCTATTTGAGTACCTGGTGCAAACAGATCATACGTTTAAAAAATACTTTACAAGAAACTGTGATTTGAAAAATAAAGCATTACGTGTATAGGACTGACAGTCCCTCTTAAGGGAATTAACTGATGTAAGTAGCGGATTATGAAATTAAAAAGTCGCGAACCAACTATTAGTAACAAAGTGCTAAGGAAAAAAAGCCCAATAAAGCACCTCTACTCACTCTTTTAATAATAAATCAAAGGAAAATGGAGTTAACAAATACAACAACAGTGTTCGCTACGGATTCTCCCGCATGTCGAAAACGTTTCAAGCCAGGTGACGTCACACCCTTCAAATTCTGCCGGAGATCGTTTTGGGGGCGTGGCTTATAATTAAATTTCATTTGCGTTTTTCTCCGTTTCTAGGCGGTATTTTTAAAAAAGAAAAAATACGGGTCTAATATTTTTTGCCTAGGAATATTTTAAACCAATAAATTTTTTTTAGTCAAATACCCTATACTTACTGGGTATGTATCAGTAATTTGATATTGAGTGACTTTAGAATGAACGGGAAAAATCCGTGCTCTTATGAATTTTTTTAAAAAATCATTTTACTTTTTTTTCGAAGGGCTGCCTTATATTTGTTTAACTTTAGAAAGATAAATTATGTTTCTGGCATAATCAACAGGCATTGTCTCCTCCCATTTCCATTAGAGCCTTTATTGGTTTGTTGGTAGACATATATTTTCAAGCTTGTGTGCTTGGTCGCAAAGACCCGCTTATAAACCATCGTCAAGTAGGACAACACAAGACACACACAAACACATATGACAGATGTTGCCATCTGTCGCCACCTCCGCAATTTAGACATGTCCCTGAAGGGGAGGGAAATTTTCTCCAGGGACCTGTACCCGTGGGAAACTGCGCAATGACCGCCCACAGGACTTTCGGACCCAACACATTTTACGAGCACGTACTCCGCATATACTCGACAAACACAAACATCCATACCTGAACGGGATTCGAGCCCGGACCCAGCAGCTCCAGAGGCCAATGCCTTAACCACTACGCCGCTTCATCGGCTTAGAGCCTTTAATTACTTGTGAGATGTAATTGTTTCCAGATGCCTTTTTATAGCCCCTTTTAGGAACTTTCACACAGCCAGCCAAATTACGCATCGTAATTTAGAACGCTGGTCAAGTGACGAGGGCGACACCTCAGCGGGCACCCAACGGACAGGAACTTCGAGCGACATCGACGCTAAGCATCTTCGGGACTTTCGACTCAACACATTTAACGAGCATGTACATCGCAGTGTACTCGGGCCCCCGGGTGATTTCCTAGATGATTTGTTTTCCAGCGGCTCAGTGGCTGAGAGGTTAAACGTGTCCGCCTCGTAAGCCCAAGATCGCGGGTTCGAGCCCCGGCTGAGTTGTCGGATTTTCTGGATGTGAAAATTCTGGGCACGCATGTCATATGATTATGTGGCATGTAAAAGATCCCTGGAGGGCCCATTTGGCCTGGGTTCTCTCGGCAAATTTAAATCTCGATATACTTTAACATCCACAGAGAGCTCAGATTCATTAATCTGTGCGTCAAAATTGGTAGCGAGAGTCGCCTATATGGTGCCACAAAAAAAATGGCTCTCATTTCTGGGGAATGTGCCGAGTCTGCATAGGCTTGACCGCCAATATTGCAGCCCCATTAGAAAAAAAATGATTTTTCCCCACCAGCACGAATACGTCTATAGAATGGATAGGACATGGACAGAACCAAGAACCTCGGTGAGAGGCTCGGTGAGAGGCTCGTCGCACATCTGTCCCAGTGTACTCTAGCCAATCCGTGTTAAATTGAGGATTATCCTACCATTTCTCGCACAGATCCGATTTATAGGATGACTTGCAGTAGCTGGGATTCGAACCTCATGAGGGTAATGGTTGGTTGGTAGACATATACATTGTGGTTATGAAATAACACTCGCGCTATTCGGAGTGGTCTGTAGCTTGAATGAATAATTCAAAAGCATCAAACATTGAGACACTTGCTAATCAAGAAGGTGGAAAAAGAATGGAATCATAAAAAAGATAGAATCATGAAAAATAATCATAAAAAAGAATAATCATGAAAAAGAAACTCGTCTCTTGACCATTGTTCTAAATTACGAGGCGTAGTCAATTATGGTCAACACAGCTATTTACGCCTCGTAATTTTGAACCCTGGTCAAGAGACGAGCTTCTTTTTTTCCAAAAAGAATGGAATCATAAAAAAAGAAACTCGTTTCTCTACTAAGGATTAGTAAATTATGGCCAATTACGGCCAACACAGCCAATTGCGCCTCGTAATTTAGAACTCTGGTCAAGAGACGAGTTTGTTTTTATATGATTCTATTCTTTCCCTTCCTTCTTGATTAGTAAGTGTATCGATGTTTGTTGCATTCGGATTATTCATCCAAGCTACAGACCTCTCCGAATAGCGAGCGTTATTTTATAACCACCCGGTATTTTCAGGTTTGTGTGCTTAGTCAGGGACCCGCTTATAAACCATAGAGTTAGGAAGGAGGAGTAGAGGAGGCTATCAGTTTAAGGGGTCATAGGAGTCTTAAAAATGTGCAAAGAAGGTACTACAAAACATAGTTTGATCTTTCATGTCAATTTTGAACTACTGAATGTATAAGTATAATTTTTTTATATGTAATTCTACAAGATTTATTTATTATAAAACAAGTTTTAAAATTTATGAAACTTTAGCCAAAACTAAAATAAATGATATTAAACATGAAACTATTTGAACACATTGTGATTAGGCTTGCGCGGCAAATTGTGAGGTCAAAATTGAAAAAATGACCAAGAAAATGACTTTATATTGTACAAATATGTACAAACAAAGACTTATACCTAAATTCTCAGCTCAATTTTAATTAGAAATTATTTTTAAAAATATTTAAAATCAAAAATTTTAAATTTTCATTAATTTGTTTAGAAAAAAGTTCTTAAAATAATTTCTCATTAAAATTGAGCTGATAATTTAGGTATAAGTCCTAGATTGTACATATTTGTACAATATAAAGTCATTTTCTTGGTCATTTTTTCAATTTTGACCTTGCAATTTGCCGCGCAAGCCTAATCACAATGTGTTCAAATAGCTTCATGTTTAATATCATTTATTTTAGTTTTGGCTAAAGTTTCATAAATTTTAAAACTTGTTTTATAATAAATAAATCCTGTAGAATTACATATAAAAAATTATACTCATTTATTGAGTAGTTAAAAAATGACATGAAAGATCAAACTATGCTTTGTAGTATCTTCTTTGCACATTTTTAAGACTCCTGTGACCCCTTAAATGGTTTGAAGCGGTTTTTCGAGCTACTGCTCATAACAAACCGGTACTGAGGTATCCCAAGATGCACCACTTTAGCGGTTTTTTTGAGCTACTGCGCATATCATAGTAACCGAAACTGGCACTGAGGTATCTCAAGATGCACCGCTCTAGCCTGCTTCTTTTGTGCGTTACTGCGCACATACATGGGCCGCTCTATTCTCTTTCCTAACTCTATGTAATAAACCTTCGTCAAGTAACAATTGGAGGGTAAATTTCGATGGTAATTTAATCGGTTCCAATCGTTCTTTTTTTTCAGGAGCAATAACACAGCCAATTTAGCCTTGTAATTAAAATTTTAGAACCATGGTCAAGGGACGACAGGCAGGGTTTAGTTGGTTGGTTGGTAGACATATATTTTCAGGCTTGTGTGCTTGGTCGCAAGGACCCGCATATAAACCATCGTCAAGTAGGACAACACAAGACACACACAAACACATACGACAGATGTTGCCATCTGTCGCCACCTCCGCAATTTTGACATGTCCCTGAAGGGGAGGGAAATTTTCTCCAGGCACCTGTACCCGTGGGAAACTGCGCAATGGCCGACCACAGGACTTTCGGAACCAACAGATTTAACGAGCACGTACTCCGCATAAACTCGACAAACACAAACATCCATGCCTGAACGGGATTCGAACCCGGACCCAGCAGCACCAGAGGCCAATGCCTTAACCACTACGCCGCTGGATTGGCCAGGCAAGGTTTATCTTCACAAAGTAACAGCGAATTGCGAATTGGGTAGTTATTGTGATATTTGCTCGCCAGACAAGGCTGCTTAATCACATTGCTCCTGTTTTTAGGATACTGAGTTCGAGACTAGAGTTGGAGGAGCACTGTCAACATCAGGGAGAGTCAACTGGATTGGAAAATCTTGTTAATAAACATAATTATAATCTTGGTCTTGATCACTGCGTTTTCGGTCATGTCGAAAAGCCAAGGAAAATATAAGGGCATAATACCGAGTTGGTTTCTTAATTTGGTTCTAGCTGCATTGAATTTTTTACATTCCAAAATCATATGGTCGATGGTATCTTCCATTTTGCAAGTAGCACAACGGGGCAAAGTAACAGAAACACAAAACAAATACTCTACAAAGAGATCCTCACGTGGCCTATGCTACAGCGATGGATGTCCCGCGGACAGGAGTTTGTTTATTTAAGCCCCACTTTCGGGTTTTTGGACTGAGGGCCCGCACGCCTCAAAGTTCTCCATCCCATTGCAGCTGTGGGCCTTTTTTTTTACGACCCAAACTGGGATGGAGGTCTTGAGTAAATATTATTTACACATTGCCCGGTTGTGTGCGACTTTCCGTTCTTTTTTACGAAGAAGAGAACATATTTTTTATTGGCGTGTTATCGTTTGTTCCGGATGGAGTTGGGTTGAGAAGTTTTCCAGACGCTGTTAATGAGGTTTATCGTTCGGGATAAATAATAATAGTGAGAAAAACTTGGGGAGAAGAAGAAGAAGAGCCTTTGTTGGTTGTTTCGGAAGAATGTTTTATTTCTAAATATGGAATTGGATTTGGGATGTTCCTAATTTGTACCGTGTAAGCTCATGTGTTGCCTTGTCAATTGACCACAGTAACAAATTGGATTGGGTAAGTTGGGATACTCTAGCCAATCCGTGTTAAATTGAGGATTATCCTACCATTTCTCGCACAGATCCGATTTATAGGATGACTTGCAGTAGCTGGGATTCGAACCTCATGAGGGTAATGGTTGGTTGGTAGACATATACATTGTGGTTATGAAATAACACTCGCGCTATTCGGAGTGGTCTGTAGCTTGAATGAATAATTCAAAAGCATCAAACATTGAGACACTTGCTAATCAAGAAGGTGGAAAAAGAATGGAATCATAAAAAAGATAGAATCATGAAAAATAATCATAAAAAAGAATAATCATGAAAAAGAAACTCGTCTCTTGACCATTGTTCTAAATTACGAGGCGTAGTCAATTATGGTCAACACAGCTATTTACGCCTCGTAATTTTGAACCCTGGTCAAGAGACGAGCTTCTTTTTTTCCAAAAAGAATGGAATCATAAAAAAAGAAACTCGTTTCTCTACTAAGGATTAGTAAATTATGGCCAATTACGGCCAACACAGCCAATTGCGCCTCGTAATTTAGAACTCTGGTCAAGAGACGAGTTTGTTTTTATATGATTCTATTCTTTCCCTTCCTTCTTGATTAGTAAGTGTATCGATGTTTGTTGCATTCGGATTATTCATCCAAGCTACAGACCTCTCCGAATAGCGAGCGTTATTTTATAACCACCCGGTATTTTCAGGTTTGTGTGCTTAGTCAGGGACCCGCTTATAAACCATAGAGTTAGGAAGGAGGAGTAGAGGAGGCTATCAGTTTAAGGGGTCATAGGAGTCTTAAAAATGTGCAAAGAAGGTACTACAAAACATAGTTTGATCTTTCATGTCAATTTTGAACTACTGAATGTATAAGTATAATTTTTTTATATGTAATTCTACAAGATTTATTTATTATAAAACAAGTTTTAAAATTTATGAAACTTTAGCCAAAACTAAAATAAATGATATTAAACATGAAACTATTTGAACACATTGTGATTAGGCTTGCGCGGCAAATTGTGAGGTCAAAATTGAAAAAATGACCAAGAAAATGACTTTATATTGTACAAATATGTACAAACAAAGACTTATACCTAAATTCTCAGCTCAATTTTAATTAGAAATTATTTTTAAAAATATTTAAAATCAAAAATTTTAAATTTTCATTAATTTGTTTAGAAAAAAGTTCTTAAAATAATTTCTCATTAAAATTGAGCTGATAATTTAGGTATAAGTCCTAGATTGTACATATTTGTACAATATAAAGTCATTTTCTTGGTCATTTTTTCAATTTTGACCTTGCAATTTGCCGCGCAAGCCTAATCACAATGTGTTCAAATAGCTTCATGTTTAATATCATTTATTTTAGTTTTGGCTAAAGTTTCATAAATTTTAAAACTTGTTTTATAATAAATAAATCCTGTAGAATTACATATAAAAAATTATACTCATTTATTGAGTAGTTAAAAAATGACATGAAAGATCAAACTATGCTTTGTAGTATCTTCTTTGCACATTTTTAAGACTCCTGTGACCCCTTAAATGGTTTGAAGCGGTTTTTCGAGCTACTGCTCATAACAAACCGGTACTGAGGTATCCCAAGATGCACCACTTTAGCGGTTTTTTTTGAGCTACTGCGCATATCATAGTAACCGAAACTGGCACTGAGGTATCTCAAGATGCACCGCTCTAGCCTGCTTCTTTTGTGCGTTACTGCGCACATACATGGGCCGCTCTATTCTCTTTCCTAACTCTATGTAATAAACCTTCGTCAAGTAACAATTGGAGGGTAAATTTCGATGGTAATTTAATCGGTTCCAATCGTTCTTTTTTTTCAGGAGCAATAACACAGCCAATTTAGCCTTGTAATTAAAATTTTAGAACCATGGTCAAGGGACGACAGGCAGGGTTTAGTTGGTTGGTTGGTAGACATATATTTTCAGGCTTGTGTGCTTGGTCGCAAGGACCCGCATATAAACCATCGTCAAGTAGGACAACACAAGACACACACAAACACATACGACAGATGTTGCCATCTGTCGCCACCTCCGCAATTTTGACATGTCCCTGAAGGGGAGGGAAATTTTCTCCAGGCACCTGTACCCGTGGGAAACTGCGCAATGGCCGACCACAGGACTTTCGGAACCAACAGATTTAACGAGCACGTACTCCGCATAAACTCGACAAACACAAACATCCATGCCTGAACGGGATTCGAACCCGGACCCAGCAGCACCAGAGGCCAATGCCTTAACCACTACGCCGCTGGATTGGCCAGGCAAGGTTTATCTTCACAAAGTAACAGCGAATTGCGAATTGGGTAGTTATTGTGATATTTGCTCGCCAGACAAGGCTGCTTAATCACATTGCTCCTGTTTTTAGGATACTGAGTTCGAGACTAGAGTTGGAGGAGCACTGTCAACATCAGGGAGAGTCAACTGGATTGGAAAATCTTGTTAATAAACATAATTATAATCTTGGTCTTGATCACTGCGTTTTCGGTCATGTCGAAAAGCCAAGGAAAATATAAGGGCATAATACCGAGTTGGTTTCTTAATTTGGTTCTAGCTGCATTGAATTTTTTACATTCCAAAATCATATGGTCGATGGTATCTTCCATTTTGCAAGTAGCACAACGGGGCAAAGTAACAGAAACACAAAACAAATACTCTACAAAGAGATCCTCACGTGGCCTATGCTACAGCGATGGATGTCCCGCGGACAGGAGTTTGTTTATTTAAGCCCCACTTTCGGGTTTTTGGACTGAGGGCCCGCACGCCTCAAAGTTCTCCATCCCATTGCAGCTGTGGGCCTTTTTTTTTACGACCCAAACTGGGATGGAGGTCTTGAGTAAATATTATTTACACATTGCCCGGTTGTGTGCGACTTTCCGTTCTTTTTTACGAAGAAGAGAACATATTTTTTATTGGCGTGTTATCGTTTGTTCCGGATGGAGTTGGGTTGAGAAGTTTTCCAGACGCTGTTAATGAGGTTTATCGTTCGGGATAAATAATAATAGTGAGAAAAACTTGGGGAGAAGAAGAAGAAGAGCCTTTGTTGGTTGTTTCGGAAGAATGTTTTATTTCTAAATATGGAATTGGATTTGGGATGTTCCTAATTTGTACCGTGTAAGCTCATGTGTTGCCTTGTCAATTGACCACAGTAACAAATTGGATTAAGGTAAGTTGGGACATGTATTTTTCGGCTTGTGTGCTTGATCAGAGACCCGCTTATAAACATTCGTCAAGTAAGACAGACACAAACAGAATTTTTACTGACCCAGAGAGAGAGAGAGAGAAAGTACACTCTAGGCGAAGGCGGGAATCGAACCAGCAATCAGTTTAGTGCGCAGAATGTTAGCGTAATGGGCTGCGATCAAACCCACTGGTCAACCGGGCCCCGATTGCCTTGTTTCAGATGGCATAATTTCTTTAAACTTTCAGTTCTGTTTTTTCTTCGATAGGTGCTCCGATCCGATTGATGATCGTTTTCCCACATGACATTAATTGGTAGGTTGGTAGACATACATTTTCAGGCTTGTGTGCTTGGTCAAAGACCCACTTATAAACCTTCGTCAAGTAAGACAGACACAACACACACACATACGCGACAGATGCTGCTATATCTATCACCACCTCCAAAATTTAGACATGTCTCTGAAGGGGAGGAAAATAGTCTCCCGGGGGACCTGTACTCGTGAGATACTGCGCAATGACCGCTCACAGGACTTTTGGACCCAACAGATTTAAGGAGCATGTACTTCGCATATCCTCGGTGGGTCTTTAGTGGTATCGAGACACGATCGCGGGACCTTCCGATACCGAGATCGAGATCTTAACCACAAGGCTCCCCACATGACATTGATTCACCAGTCAAGACTACACTCTTAAAACAAAAGAGTGAAATCCACTCCTATAAGAGAAGTGCATTTTCGACACCCTAAAGGCATGCATATTTACTCAGCTCACACTGAGTTTGGAGTGATCCTGTCGGAGATTTAACACACAAAGGATCCACTCCAAAAGAAGAAGTGCATTTTCCAGTCTGGAGGAGTGAAATCCACTCAGACTGAGTTAAATTAGGAGGGTTTGTTTTAAGAGTGTAGAGAACTATTTTTTTCATTAAACATGTCTGTTGCCATTCAAGACCCGAATCATAGCCGTTATATCGCCAATTGCCCAAGTTCACGTGTGATGTTAATTCAAATATAACCAATGAAAATGTGTCCATCTGCTCTAGTACAACCATGCGCGTTAAAAGCATTCATAAATGTTCAACATCGACAACAAATGTGTTTTTTTGAACAATAAGCAGCTTCATTATTTGAGTGGCAACAGAAAAGCTGAATGAAAATATTTTCTGTCTTGAGTCTCAATTGTTGAATCATTATCGCCAGTGAACAGAGTTGCCATTGGAGCAGCGATCGAAGGAAATCAATAAATGAAAGCTGGAAAAAATACGTCAGCTAAAACAAGCTTATTCAAGTACCTTTAATATACAGACAGACAAAACAAAAATTTTAAAAATCTGAACGATTGTGAATTTGTCATTTGCTATTTTTTATGTTCAAGCGGAATTTTTTAAGGCGTAAGAGTATAAAACCACATCGTCAAATGATAATCAGACAGTATTTACAAAGAGATTGAATATATAAATTTCTTTTTAAAAATTCTATAAATATTATCACGGCAATACTCCATAAATTTAAAGTAGTACATTAATACAAAACCACATAAAAAATACTATAGTAAATACTTTTATTTACACTTTTTATTACTATTTTCCACTCACATCGGAGATAAGCAGTTAAATTTAATCTAAGTCGAATCAATACCGTAGGCTTTTTTTCTAAATATTATTTAAATGGCAGTTAAAAATAAATTCTGAAATTATCATCAAGATATAATCTAAGTGCCCAATGGGACGCTCTTATAATATTTTCTCAAGAAAAACCGATAGTCTGAGAATTATTTTTTAGAAGAATATTTTTTTGTTCGACATTTTTTAGAAGAAGTAAAAAAATACGGGTAAAGCGCCTGAGGTTAATTTTTTTATGAAGATTGCGGTCTTCATTTGGTTGGAAAGAAAAAAAAACATTTAAATTAGTTTACCGTTATTTTTTTTCTTTGAAACGTTAAAAAATCGTTATTTTTTTACAAAAATAGTCCCCAAGTTTATTGGAATAAACGGAGGAATGTTAGTTTAAAAGTAAATTTAAATAAATGTAATTATATATGCTGTGTATATTAGATTAACTGTTTTTTTTTTTTTTTTTTTTTTTTTTGCAAACGATATTAAACACAAATGAATATGTTTCAGGTATTAAGTGGCAACATAAATGTTAATGAAGATAAAATCTTCCTCGATTTTGGATTGATTAATTCATGACGCAAGTGTTGTCCTTTCTTTGTGTGTCTCTTGTGCTTGTATAAACTCTTTCTGCGTCTATCCCACTTGACGAAGGCTTATGGGAGGTTCTCTGAACAAGCACACAATCTGGAATATATATGTACCTACCATGTACCTATAAAATTAGTTCGGAAGTCTATTATAGATGCAAAAAAAAAGCTTTGTTTTGCTGCAAGTTCAAAACCCCTATGACTATATATTTTTTTCTTTTATTCAAAATCTTACGTAGAAAAACAGCTTTAATTAGTAGATGATTTTGTATATGAGCTTAATGTGTATGTTGTTTATTTTTTTTCAATAAAAATATTTTAATTATATTTTAAAATAAAAAACATAGAGGATGAAAAATATTACTTTTGCCTATCAAAAGCTTTTTTTCAATTTTACTTGCCAAGCTTCTCATCTAAGAATAAAAAAGCAGTTAAAATAAAGGCGAACATAGAGATAGATGGTTAGCATTTACTCAGATAAGCAACAATGATTGGAGCCGGTTCACTGGCGCAATGGTTAGTGTACTAGCCTTTGGGGCTGCTGGGCTCGGGTTCGAATCCCGGTAAAAGGCATGGATGTTTGTGTTTGTCAATAAATGTTGTTATTTGTCTATGTGTTTGTGGCGTCCTTCTTTGTGTGTCTCTTGTGACTGTCTCTTCTGGCGAGCGGGGTAATGGGCTATATAGCCTACGTCCTTCCCTTCTAGAGGGCGCAATCACTGTCATTTGTCATTTGTCAACGGGCTGTAAGGAGCCTAGTGGTCACGATCTCGGACTCCAGATCGGAAGGTTGAGAGTTCGAGACCCGGTGCCACTGAAGACTTACCGAGTATATACGGAGTACGCGCTCGTAAAATCTGTTGGGTCCGAAAGTCCTGTGGTCGGTCATTGCGCAGTTCTCCATGGGTACAGGTTCCTGGAGAAAATTTCCCTCCCCTTCAGGGGCATGTCTAAATTGTGTAGGTGGCGACAGATGGCAACATCTGTCATATGTGTTTGTGTGTGTCTTGTGTTGTCCTACTTGACGATGGCTTATAAGCGGGTCCTTGCGACCAAGCACACAAGCCTGAAAATATATGTCAACCAATCCAATCCAATCATTTGTCAACAATGATTGGAACAAATCATTTTCTAAATAATGAACCTAGGTGAACCTAAATACGCGCATCTTAAGTGGGAATAAGAGCGCTGGATCGTGGGTCTCCAAGCCAAAAGTGCGTCATTGTATATCCTATGGGAAAAACTATTTTCTCTGCCACATTTCTTCGGCTGTATTGAATATTTTTACAAACTTTTTTTTTAAATGATAAATGTAGATAACTTACAGGTCTCTATAATTCTACTTTTTGAAATTGCTCCGAATATTTTGTGTAAAATTATTTTTTAAAATTTTAAAAAATATATTCGAACTAATTTCAAAAAGTGGGATTGTCGGGACTTGTAAGTCAGCTACATTTATCACATAAAAAACCTGCTTGTAAAATTATTCAATACAGCCGGAGAAATGTGGCAGAGAAAATAGCTTTTCCCCCGTTGGATTAACACTGAGGTACTTTGCTTTGGAGACCCGTGGTCCAGCGCACCCATTCCTCCTTAACAACTGAAAAATAATTGTACGTTAAGTTTAATGTAACTGCGTTGTGTCTCCGATTCTATTTTTCTTTCAGTTATATTACAAAAATTTATTGAAATTTTTAACTGTGTGTTGAGTTTCATATGATCTTTGTTGTGTCTCTGATTCTATTTTTCTCTCTTTCGGTTTTATCATAAAAATTTATTGAAATTTTTAACTGTGTTTAGTTTCATATGATCTTTGTTGTGTCTCCGATTCTAGTTTTTTCTCTCAGTTTTTATCACAAAAATTTAGTGAAATTTTTTAAGTGTGTTTAGTTTCATATGATCTTTGTCGTATCTCCGATCCTATTTTTCTTTCAGTTTTATCACAAAAATTTAGTGAAATTTTTAACTGTGTTGAGTTTCATATGATCTTTGTTGTGTTTCCGAGTCTATCTTTCAGTTTTTATCAAAAAAATTTATTGAAATTTTTAACTGTGCGTTGAGTTTCATATGATCTTTGTTGTGTCTCTGATTCTATTTGTCTCTCTTTCAGTTTTATCACAAAAATTTATTGAAATTTTTTAACTGTGTTTAGTTTCATATGATCTTTGTTGTGTCTCCGATTCTAGTTTTTTCTCTCAGTTTTTATCACAAAAATTTAGTGAAATTTTTTAAGTGTGTTTACTTTCATATGATCTTGTCGTATCTCTGATCCTATTTTTCTTTCAGTTTTATCACAAAAATTTAGTGAAATTTTTAACTGTGTTGAGTTTCATATGATCTTTGTTGTGTTTCCGAGTCTATCTTTCAGTTTTTATCAAAAAAATTTATTGAAATTTTTAACTGTGCGTTGAGTTTCATATGATCTTTGTTGTGTCTCTGATTCTATTTGTCTCTCTTTCAGTTTTATCACAAAAATGTATTGAAATTTTTTAAGTGTGTTGAGTTTCATATGATCTTTGTCGTATCTCCGATGCTATTTTTCCTTCAGTTTTATGCCTAAAGTTTATTATATTTTTGGGGGAAAAAAATCCCCTTACCTCCTTGTGATATTTTTTTTATTTAAAAATAAACTAGTTTAAGACGTTGCTCCAGCCTACGAGCCTTGCTATCAAAACCCCTCTGTAAGCAATTAACACTTTTGCAGTAGCATGTACTAAATATAGGTGTGAATACCTCCTTTCACAAGAGCCCCCTTAACTAGCGTTTTTTAGTTGTCATTTAAATAACAAACTCTTACAGGAGAACAAAAAACATCTTGTTATCCCAAAGAGGTTAGAATTGGATGCAGGTGCTGTGGAAAGAAAAACAATGCAAAAAACTGTGTGCCAAGTGATGCCATAATCATTTCATTTATGCACCCAAATAAGCCACATGTGAAATAGTCTGACGCAAAGTAGCTTGGTGTTGGAACAAAATGCTCATAGCCCCATAATGGCCTTTCAAACAATGGCCTCGGACAAACACAGTCTTTAAACAGCTGACTTTTAAGGGGTCATAGGAGTCTTAAAAATGTGCAAAGAAGGTACTGCAAAGCATAGCATGATCTTTTATGTAATTTTTTAACTACTGAATATATAAGTATAATTTTTTTTAAATGTAATTCTATAAGATTTACTTAATATAAAACAAATTTTAAAATTTATGACACTTTAGCCAAAACTAAAATAAATGATATTAAACATAAAGCTTTCTGAACACATTGGGATTAGGCTTGCGCCGCAAATTTTGAGCTCAAAATTGAAAAAATGACCAAGAAAATGACTTTATATTGTACAAATATGTCCAATTTTAATTAGAATTTTTTTTTAAATTTAAAGTCAAAATTTAAAAAAAAATTATATATTTTTTAAGAAAAAAGTTCTTAAAATAATTTCTAATTAAAATTGAGCTGAGAATTTAGGTATAAGTCTTTGTTTGTCCATATTTGTATAATATTAAGTCATTTTCTTGGTCATTTTTTCAATTTTGAGCTCAAAATTTGCCGCGCAATCCTAATCCCAATGTGTTCAAGTAGCTTCATGTTTAATATCATTTATTTTAGTTTTGGCTTAAGTTTCATAAATTTTAAAATTTGTTTTATATTAATTAAATCTTATAGAATTACATATAAAAAAATTATACCTATATATTGAGTAGTTGAAAAATTACATGAAAGATCAAACTATGCTTTGTAGTAAATTCTTTGCACATTTTTAAGACTCCTATGACCCCTTAAGGGCGAAAGAGCCAGATTGACCGAAAGTGAATTTGCGTTAATTTAATTAAAAAAAAATCCAATTCACATTTCTCCGGCTGTATTGAATATTTTTTTTATCTGACTTATAGGTCTCTATAATCCCATTTCTTGAAATTGTTTCAATTATTTTGTGTAAAATTATTTATTGAAAATTAAAAAAAATATATTCGAACCCATTTCAGAAGGTATTATTATATAGAGTCATGCAAACATGCTACCCATGTATCATAGAAAAATATTCAATAAGCCGGAGAAATGTGGTATAGAATTTTTTTTTCTATTAGATTAACACAGACACTTTGCTTTGGAGACCCACAGTCCGATCAGGCTCTTTCACCCTTAAACCTCTAATGCATGAGTTTTTTTTTATCCCCCAAAAATATATATGCATCTTTAATACTCATACATTATTCGAAAAATACTGAAAATTTTTTTAACTGCATTAGAATTTAAATACTACTGTTATCTATGAGGATTATTGGTAACTAAAACGTCAAAGTGGAATGTAATAGATGAAAAAAATACAAATTTGTCGAGAGGAGCTCTACTTTAATAGAATTAAGAGGATTGTGTGTGTGTGTTACTTGTTGCCAAACGGCAGCAGTGTGCATTAGATTGTAAATCATGCATTTTGCGCCATCCAAGTTATTAGATTTGCTAGGGTGCATAAAATGGTGCTTGGCGACATTCAAGCAGCTTCACATTTTTCTTTTACCGCCAACCCTCTCTATCTCATTTCAAGTCTCTTTACCCTAACCGACATGTGTTTAGTGGGGTAGGAGAGGAAGTGCAAATTAATTGAGAGGGTGTTTTAATGAGGATAAGAATCGTCTGCGGTTTTCACAGGCCTGGGGTGAGGCTTAATTTTTTTTTCGGCAGACGATAGGCTTAATTTTTTTATCTCTCACAGTCTATGGCATTTGTGGCACTTCCCATGAACAAGTATAGTCTGTTTTTCCATGCGGGTTTCAGAGTGTCCTTTTTTTTGTTCGATTATTCCGACCAATCATGGAAAGGGCGGGAGGTTTTGTTCGTTCGAAATTAATGGAATACGGTAATTGGGTTTTTAAACATTTTAATTAGAAAATTTTCGGTTGTGGAGAAGGAAAGGTTTTCTCGGTAATGAAATTTACAAGAGTGACATTGAAAAAATAATAATAGGGTGTTTTGAGTGCAATGAGATTAATTACAATTGATATATTTATTATTGGAATACTCAAAAAGATATTTTCTCTGTTGATTTTACAAGCATAATTGTTATTTTTATGTACCACAACACTATTTTACATCGTTTCAGAATATCATAGTTTTTTCGCTTGGGAAAAACTCTCAATGCATTCAATTAAGCTGTTGTGTTGGTTTCGAGTTTTTATTAGATAAATAAAAATATTAATGAGATTTTGCTATTTCCACACATTAAATATTGTTCAATCGTAACATATAATTTCAATTAAAATTAGCATTATTCAAATAAAATGTTCCGTTTACTGAGTAGAGCTTTTATATTCATGTAAATTTGTAATTGTCCTGACTTAAGGGGTCTAAGGAGTCTTAAAAATGTGCAAAGAAGATACTACAAAGCCTAGTCTGATCTTTCATGTCATTTTTGAACTACTCAATGTATTAGTATAATTTTTTTATATGTAATTCTACAAGATTTATTTATTATAAAACAAGTTTTAAAATTTATGAAACTTTAGCCAAAACTAAAATAAATGATATTAAACATGAAGGTACTTGAACACACTGTGATTAGGCTTGCGCGGCAAATTGTGAGGTCAAAATTGAACACATGACCAAAAAAATGATTTTATATTGTACAAATATGTACAAACTAGGACTTATACCTAAATTCTCAGCTCAATTTTAATTAGAAATTATTTTTTAAAAAATTTAAAATCAAAATTTTTAAATTTTTATTAATTTTTTTAGAAAAAAGTTCTTAAAATAATTTCTAATTAAAATTGAGCTGAGAATTTAGGTATAAGTCCTAGTTTGTACATATTTGTACAATATAAAATCATTTTTTTGGTCATGTGTTCAATTTTGACCTCACAATTTGCCGCGCAAGCCTAATCACAGTGTGTTCAAGTACCTTCATGTTTAATATCATTTATTTCAGTTTTGGCTAAAGTTTCATAAATTTTAAAACTTGTTTTATAATAAATAAATCTTGTAGAATTACATATAAAAAAATTATACTCATTTATTGAGTAGTTAAAAAATTACAAGAGAGGTCAAACTATGCTATGTAGTATCTTCTTTGCACATGTTTAAGACTCCTGTGACCCCTTAATTGGGGCTGGGTTGCCCAGTCGGTTAGGCACTCGCCTAGCATGCGAAAGGTCCCAGGATCGGGTCCGGGCATCGCCAAAATAACTGCCGACCTATAAACGGCCAGTGCAGCCAAAAATGTCCGGCGAATCCGGACATTTTTGCCCCCGTGTAAGGGAGTGCACGTTATATGTCCTTTAAAGTCCTAACGCTGCGTACGATGTCGCCCTTAACGGTTGCGTTGGGTGCCTATTAAGGTATCGGCTCGTCACTTAACTGTGTTTTTAAAATACGACGCCCGTTTCCAGTAGCTCTAGTGCGACGATAATTTTAACCTAACCTGACAATTTACGTGACTTTATAGGTTAGCACTTATGATGTTTTTTTTTATGCCTAACATGGTTCAAAATTACGAAAGGTGGTTTCCTTGTTTAATTCCTTCTCATGATTGGTTGAACGAACCTAATAATGAAACATATAGACTGTAGGAGGTTAGGTTAGGTTAGGCATGAATTATCGTCGCACTAGAGCTACACGAAGATTATTGGCGACGGGCGTCGTATTTTATAACCACAGTCAAGTGACGGGACTATAGGAGTCGTTCAGCCAACACTCCTATAAACTTGGCCTCTTCACGGGTTACCATTTCACGTGTGACGTAGTAAGAGTAGTCCACTCTGATCAGCCACTTAAGAAATTTAGCAAATTATGACTAATTATTGCTTTTAGCTTTTGTGATTGGTTAGATCCCACTACTTCAACCACGCCATCGTTTGATTGCAGATACCTTCTCAGAGAAGAAGGTGTTGATTCTGCTGATTTGGTTGGTTCAGCTTCAAAACGAATGTTATAACTTTGTTTTAGGTTAGGTTAGATTTGAATTATCGCAGCACTAGAGCTACACGAGAGCTATTGGCGACGGGCGTCGTATTTTACAATTGAAGAGTACACGGGAAGAGCCGCTTGATTTCTTTAGAGTCTTTCGGTAATTGTGTCTGCTTAGCGGACATTGAAGACAGGAAACCAGTTTTTCTTTCGGTTCTTCATTTGCTGTACTCGTGTCCACTGATCTCTGGCGTGAATCAGGGTTGCCGCGAAAGAAAAGCAAAGCGAGTAACCGGTTTCCTTATACCAGTTTAGGCGATTTCTCGCTCTCTTTGCCAAAGAGGTCTATTGAGGAAAGTAAGTGTAATCCAACGAAACTATAGCTAAACTCAAAGTTTCCTTGCACGGAAGCCACCGACCATGGGCGGAGCTATAAAACGCGTGGAGCAACCAATCGTAGAAACTAACGAACATATAAACAAATACTCAAATACGACGCAAAAAACAAATTCCGAAATTGTACGTGACAGAACAATTCACAATAGCGCCCCTAGTTATTCAGCACCTCCATTGTTGATATAACGAGGATCTGAAGTGAAGCGGGATTCGAACATGCCTGACTTTGTTGCCGGGGGGAAGGGGGGGGGAATCTCTTATCCGTCTAGGGGGGAGGGGGGTCGTCCGGCAAATCGGTTAACGCAACAACCGCGGGGGGTCCCGGCGACTCGATAGACGGAAAATTGCTTTTTCCGTGTGGTTTGGCACTTGAGGTAGTGCTGGGGTGAAATATTGGGACGCCATTTTTGGTCAGTGAATAATAATAATAATAATAATAATAATAATAATAATAATAATAATAATAATAACAGTAACAATAACAACAATAATAATAATATTAATAATAATAACAATAATAACAACAATAAAATAATAATAAAAATAAAATAATAATAATAATAAAATGACAACAAAATAAAATAATAACAATAACCAATAACAATAATAACTTGCAATACTGTGTTGATTCGCGTGATTAGTAGGATCTTTTGATTGAAGAAAACAATGTATGGTGTACAAAATATAGCTTTGTACGGGGTCCTGGTGGTCCAGTGGGTTTGATCGCAGTCGCAGCACATTATGCTAATAGTCTGAAAACCCTGTACCGAATGTGGGTTGAATTTCCACCTTCGCCCTGGGTGTACTTCCACTCTGTATCGGTAAAATTTTGTCTGTGTCTGTCTTACTTGATGAAGATTTATAAGCGGATCTATGATCAAGCACACAAGTCGGAAAATACATGTACCAACCCCAACCTACCTACTAATTTAAGGGGTCTAAGGAGTCTTAAAAATGTGCAAAGAAGATACTACAAAGCCTAGTCTGATCTTTCATGTCATTTTTGAACTACTCAATGTATAAGTATAATTTTTTTATATGTAATTCTACAAGATTTATTTATTATAAAACAAGTTTTAAAATTTATGAAACTTTAGCCAAAACTAAAATAAATGATATTAAACATGAAGGTACTTGAACACACTGTGATTAGGCTTGCGCGGCAAATTGTGAGGTCAAAATTGAACACATGACCAAGAAAATGACTTTATATTGTACAAATATGTACAAACTAGGACTTATACCTAAATTCTCAGCTCAATTTTAATTAGAAATTATTTTAAGAACTTTTTTCTAAAAAAATTAATAAAAATTTAAAAAATTTGATTTTAAATTTTTTAAAAAATAATTTCTAATTAAATTTGAGCTGAGAATTTAGGTATAAGTCTTTGTTTGTACATATTTGTACAATATAAAGTCATTTTCTTATTCATTTTTTCAATTTTGACCTCACAATTTGCCGCGCAAGCCTAATCACAGTGTGTTCAAGTACCTTCATGTTTAATATCATTTATTTTAGTTTTGGCTAAAGTTTCATAAATTTTAAAACTTGTTTTATAATAAATAAATCTTGTAGAATTACATATAAAAAAATTATACTCATTTATTGAGTAGTAAAAAAATTACAAGAGAAATCAAACTATGCTATGTAGTATCTTCTTTGCACATTTTTAAGACTCCTGTGACCCCTTAAGTCTCAGAACTAATTTGGTCACTTTTAGAGAATGGCTTCTAACATCGGTTCTCCAAATGCAAGTTTACAATTTGAACGAGGCAGAGCCGTGGCTTGTTTGTGGGAAGAAGACAATGCATGACGCAACTGTGGCGTCATTGTAGGCGTGACCGTTCTAGTTATCCTTTAATCAAGTTATTCGTATTTGGGATCTAGAAACTGATCCCAGGCCTTATGTAGGAAAACACAGATAACCGTCACTAAAAATTTTGGAGACCCTTTTTACGAAAATTTTTGCGTATAATCACCTACACTCTTGAAACAAAAGAGTGAAATCCACTCCAGTTGGAGAAGTGCATTTTTGACACTGGAAAGGAATGAATATTAACTCAGACTGAGTTAAAATCACTCGTTTGGAGTGATCCTGTCGGAGGTTTAACACACAAAGGACCCACTCCAAAAGGAGAAGTGCATTTTCCAGACTGGAGGAGTGAAAATTAATCAGACTGAGTTAAAATCGCTCGTTCGTTTTAAAAGTAAAGAGTGTATAACGATGGTGCCATTTGAACGATATATCATTTTTTTTTTACTATTTTATCAGATTTCTTATACTACCATAAATCCGTTCCATCATGTTATGGCAATTTCTAAGTCAAAGCCAAGCTAAAAAAGTTGTGTGGCCTCAAAAATTTTAAGGGGGTCCGATACCTCAAAATCACGAAAAATCCAATTTTTAAATTTTTTTAAAAATAATATTTGAATATTTCTTAACATTTTAGAAGAAACCGCTTTAAAAAATACGCATTAGTTTTTGAGTTATGAATTTTTGAATAAGACCCTCGTGCATTGTTGTACCACTAAATAAACTTTAGACGCTCATATCTCTGTTCGCGTTTTTTTCAATTTTAAGATTATTAAAAATGCTAAGGCTTCTTTAATATTATAAGTACATTAATAATTTTTTCTTTCATAGACAAATGAATATATTTTAAACAGAAGTATGCATTTGGATTTTTGATATCTGTCACACAAATTTTTAAAAAAATTCTTAAAGTTGAAATTTCCTTTTTTTTCCTGCATTTTTTTGGCAAAATTACTACAAATATTTTTTTAAAAAAAAGTTTTTCATTTTAATCAAAATATAAATGAATACTTTGGTTTGAATTTTCTTCCAAATGTTGAATAAAAAATTGTGTTTTTAAAAATTTTTTAAAAAATTTAACAAAAATTTAATTAAAAAAACCCAACAGACTTACATAAAATTTTAATAGCTGAATTGTGCTTTTAATATGTACATGCTTAACAAGTGAAAAAAAATTTTGGAATGTGTAAGTGCAAAAATAAAAAAAAATTGTCCGAGGTATGGGACTCCCTTAAATTCATTCAAGTTTAGGACGTCTACAAATTTTTCCTGCAAGAAAAAAACAAAATTTGGGGAAATCTTAGGCTCGGGCCTGACGGGCATTGTTAAAGATCAGACCCTGGCCTACAGAAAACATTAACAAGTGGTCAAAGATGGCTGCTTCTGGCCCAAGTTCAGCATTTCCACCTGAAGAGGTCCTTCAAAGGCAGAAGCCTTTTCCATCTCGATTCAATATTTGCGTTTGAGCCTTCGACACCGGAGCAAGTAGAAGACTTGGCGAAGTGTTAAATATAAAAAGTAGACCAGCAAGGAGTGTTTGTTTGAGGGAAGGATAATGACCAAAGTGTGTTACATCGAGAGTTCGACCCACATTATTCCGGCTCTCGAAGCGGTTCCAAGTTGCGGTTTTTGCAATCCAATTGAAATATAGAGATGAGAAAGGAATAATTGCTTGTTGTTTTGAGTAAAGAGTTATTTTTAAGTTAATAAATATGGTAACGAGTACAGTGATTGGCCCTCATAGTGATTGGCCTCCTCCATTCATTATTGAAAATAATAAGATGTTAAAGCCCAAAATAGGTGTGACACAGGTTTTTAAAATTCCCGCCATTAACGTTTGTCATGTTGGCAACAGTGCGCTAACAATCGGAAAAGCAATATGGCCGCTAAAGACTGGGGGGGGGGCAATCACTGCACTTGTTATCCTACACTCTTAGAACAAACACTCCGAATTTAACTCAGTCTGAGTGGATTTCACTCCTCCAGACTGGAAAATGCACTTCTCCTTTTCGAGAGGATCCGTTGTGTGTTAAACCTCCGACAGGATCACTCCAAACGAGTGATTTTAACTCAGTCTGAGAAAATATGCATGCCTTTAGGGTGTCGAAACTGCACTTCTCCAACTGGAGTGGATTTCACTCTTTTGTTTTAAGAGTGTACATTTTATAAATAATTTTTTCTGTAACTTCAATCAAAAAGTGTGGTCTTTTTAACCAACATGGTGAATTCGAACTGAATCATGGTTGAGGCACAAGTAATTGAAATTAATTTGAAACGTTATAAGTGTTAGAATAGTCAGCACCAGTGCTGGTAAACGTCATTAATTTAAAAAATGACCCTATATTTATGATCTTTCGCATAAATGATTGCATATGATTTTGGATTTATGATCTTTCGCCATAAAATGTTACTTCAGTCTAAATTGAGATCTTTCCCAAAAAGCTTAAAAAAAACACATTATTCTTTAACGTGTTTCTTACCATTGACTCCAAACAAAATATTTCTAATTCGAATTTTTATTCCAACTTAGTTAATACATTAGTTCTTAATTATCGCCTATACGGGACCTCCATGTTTCCCCTTGGCGTTCGTTTACTTTATTTTGTAGTCATTGTTTTCGTGATAATAAAAGTTATTAAAGTTATTATTATTATCAAGTGTACATCCATAAATCTAACTTTCAACTGCATTCAAATAAAATTATTATAAATACTGTTCTGAAGAAATAATCCAAAGTAACACTTGAAAATTCTGCACAGTTAAAAATTTCGTACTTATTTTTCTCCAAAAAATGGTTCCTATTAGCTGCAACGGTTGTGATAAAACGATTCACTATTTCTTCGGTTTTGAACTATTTTTTATATTATGGAAACCAAAACCTGAAAGATGGTTTATCCGATTTCCAAAAATTTGGTGAAAATTTTCCCCATACAGCTGTTTCAGCTACTATCAGACGTCATCTTAAGATAAGACGTTATTGGTCAACAAATCGAAATTGATCCACTAGTGTGAAGTTGTGTTGCTTAGTTCTTCGGCCTTCTAATCTAGGTGGTATTGCACAAACTCACAATTGAAGAGCTTAGTGGAAGAACGTGCTAAGTGACAAAAAGATGACAACGAGAAAATGAGCTTTAAAGTTTATCGTTTGCACTCAGATCTGTTGAAAACGGGACTTCCAAACCGTAAAAAAATGTACTAAATTTTAAGCCTATGAAAAAGAGGAATCTTTGTTATCGTTATAGAAGTTAGTAATATGTTCATTGACACAAAAATCTCAATTTTTTTCATAAATGTCGCTTAGCACGTTCTTCCACTAAGCTCTTCAATTATTTTGAGTCCACTTTCCTTTTTATTTTAACGAATAAAAAATGATAGAAGGTAGTTATTGACATCGTGGAGACTTCTACCAGTCTGACCGCCAGTACCCTTATTGAAAACCGTTCCTATCTTCCGAATTTAACAATATTATTTTTATTGTTAGAGCGGCATGACATCAGAGACCTTCATTTTATATCGTTTGTCTGAATATTTTTCTTCCGCCTGTCCATCTTTTAACGATCTGTTTCACTTTTCGTTGAACCGTTTTGTTTAAGAGAGAAACAGGCTTTATGTCGCCGATGTCCGCCAACCAGACACAATTACGGGATGACTCCTAGTAAATCAAGTGGTTCTTCCTCTGTACTCTTCATTTGTATGGCGTCAAATTACCGATATCTTGATGCAAAATATTTTAAGTAATGAGAAAGTTATTCCAGTTCTTGCAAAACTTCTTGTTACAAGATAAAAACTTGTTTTTAAAAGACTTCTCCAAAAAGCGAAACTGAAAGACAACTGTTCCCTGCGGTGAAGTCAAATATCATCCCTAATCCCATCAGCTTCCCCGATGAGCCAGAAGATTTGATGCCGCAATTTGCGCCGTAAAATGTTGCTGTTTGCGTAGCTGCGTCCACAAGAGATCATAAAACTTACCTGAGCAGCAGGAGAATAAGTAAACACCTTGAGAAGAAGATATTTTGATTGCGAGAACACAGATATTCGGGTGTGAAGACTTCCGGAAGAGAAAGCTTACATTGTCAGAAAGAGAGCTCGTCATTTTACAGTAAATTTTTTCTCGTTTTGGGTGAATTATTTCTGTTCCGATTTCTTAAAAAAAATCCATTAATGAATGAAATTTTTCAAGTTTGATAATTTTCAAGTTTACACAGTTTTTAGAGTGTATGTTCAGAGATACCATGTAGCAAAAAATTAGGTTTAGAGTATTTTCATTATTTTCTTAAAGACCTCACCCCCTTTCCCTCACTACACTCTTAAAACAAACACTCCTAATTTAACTCAGTCTGAGTGGATTTCACTCCTCCAGTCTGGAAAATGCACTTCTCCTTTTGGAGTGGATCCTTTGTGTGTTAAACCTCTGACAGGATCACTCCAAACGAGTGATTTTAACTCAGTCTGAGAAAATATGCATGCCTTTAGGGTGTCGAAAATGCACTTCTCCAACTGGAGTGGATTTCACTCTTTTGTTTTAAGAGTGTAGGTTTAGAATATCTTCATTATTTTTTAAAAGACCTCACCCCCTTTCCCTCACTGCTTTGACAGAGTTATGCTCGCGCAGTGTCGCAATTTTTCTGCCCCCTCGCGATGTGATGTACGGTTATGGTAGCGTGGAGAGACAAAGTGGGAACAACTCGGTATCAGAGACTTGTCATACACATGGGATAACGTTCTGGTAAAAGAACGACGCGTTTTTGTGCACTGTTAAAAAATTGTTAACAATTTTACCCTTCTGGGGGATTAGCGAATCGGTTGAAGTGTAAACTTGTTTTCATTGCATTAGTAAAAATTTAAAATTTTTACTTAGCTTTATACTTTTTAAATTTTATAAAAATTTATTTCCATAGCAGAATAATTAATAAACTCGGCAATACTTAACAATTAAAAATTCCGTAAAGTGGTCTTAGGAGTCGTAAAAATGTGCAAAGAATGTACTACAAAGCATATAGTTTGCGATTTCATGTAAATTTTGAACTACTCAATAAGTAAATTTTTATATGTAATTCTAAAAGATTTATTTAGTGTAAAACAAATTTTAAAATTTATGAAGCTTTAACCAAAACTAAAATAAATGATAACAAACATAAAACTATTAACGAAATTTGAAAACATTTGGATCAGGATTTCGCGCAACATTTTGAATTCAAAATTAAAGAATTGACAAAGAAAATGACTTTATATTGTACAAATATGTACAAATAAAGATTTATACCAGTTTAACAGAAAAATAAAACAATAATTATTGATACAAAAAAAATTAAAATAAAAATTTTAAATTTTTTATTAATTTCTAAGAAAAAAGTTCTTACTATAATTTCTAATTAAAATTGAGCTTATAAATTAGGTATGAGTCTTCACTTGTACTTATTTGTACAATATAAAGTCATTTTCTTGGTCATTTCTTCAATTTTGATCCCAAAATGCGGCACGCAAGCCTAATACAATTGTTTTCAAATTTTGTAAATAGTTTTATGTTATCATTTATTTTAGTTTTGGCTAAAGTTTCATAAATTTTAAATTCGTTTTATAATAAATAAATCTTATAGAATTACATATAAAAATTATACTTATATATTGAGTAGTTAAAAAATTACATGAAATCGAAAACTATGCTTTTTAGTACATTCTTTGCACATTTTAAAGACTCCTAAGACGTTTTTCATTCCACTCAAAGCCACACGCTCTTATAGATCGAAAAAAAAACAAAAGTATGTGTCGTCTGTTATTAAAAAGTAACCTAACGACCCAACCAAAAACACGAGATAAAAACTTTTTCGTAGAAAGGAGATGAAAAAATGAGCGTTTGTAGCTGTTTATTTATATTACGTCGTGGTAATGCAGTGAAAGCACTGGATCATATTCAGTTTTGGGAGTAATAAATTTGTGAAGCTACTCTTTGTTTTTAATTGGTTGGACACGAGAGAACATATCAATGAATGGTCGCGAAGATATGTTTGTGGTTGTATAAATAACTTTAACCTTCTTTTTTCTATTCTTAGAAGTAATTACTGGAATAATTTGCTCATGGGTTTTAAACATAATCTGTTCCTTTATATCTTACATTCCTTTATATCTGCCTGCTCGACATCAATTTAATTTCTTTTAATACTATTGAGTACGCAAAGGAGTTTGGGAAAGGATCTCGTTGTTTTTAAACCACAAATGATACACACCCATGCATAAAAATCAACCATTCAACCTATACTGAAATTCAACACAGGTGACTCACTAACTCGTTCCAAGCGAAGTGTTGTAAAGTTCAAGCAATCAAAACAGAGACACCTAAAAGGAGACGCAATAGATCAGGATTGTTTATAATTAGTAATTAAGGAGTGAAATGTGTTACGTCTTTCTGTCCTATTCTATATCAGAAAATAATAACTAACTGCTGCAATTGAATTGATCTATAACCATCGCTTTGTCTACAAACGGTGAAGTCCCCTTTTAATGTGTCAAGTTTATTTTATTTCCTTTTTATAATGAATTAAATATTGTTATAAATTAAAAAAAAATCATTTAAAAATAGTTTGATTCGGTATTTTTAAGGAGACGTGCCTGGCGAACAGCATGTGCTATTTTTTTTTAGGCCCGCAAATGCAGATTATGAAAAATAATAAAATTTGTAGGACAGATTGTAATGTTTACGGTTGGAAATAGGATTTTGCAACACAGTAGTTCAATAAAACTCATACTACAAAATCAGTTTTGGTTAAAAAAAAAACAATAGTAAAGTTTAAACTCTAATGCATACTCTTGCCATATCTCAACAAGTAACATAATCAACTTTATTGTATTATAGAAGAGCTCAATCTCGACAAATCTGTGTTTTTTCATCTATTACATTCCATTTTGAAGTTTTAGTTACTAATAACCCTCATAGATGACAGTAGTAAAAGTGTAATCAAAATTAAAGAGTGAAGTTATTAAGAAGAATTGTCAGTCCCGATAGAGTTAAGGCATTAGTTTTGGAATCACAATTTCCGCAGAAATAATGGTTTGCCATGATATCCCGTTTTTCCCAGGTATGTTAATCAACATAACATCGAAATTAAACACATTTGAAACGAAAATGTTATCTAGTTATTTAATTAGAAATTTTTGAATTTTTAAAATGCCAAATATATACAGCAGATGGCGACACTATTTTAAAACTTTATCCATTATTAATTAAATAACAGGATGTTATTTTCCTTTCAATTTTGTTTTAAATTGATGTTATTAAGATTCCCTTACCTGGTGAAAATGGGATAATATGACAAAACAATTGTTTTGCAAAAGTTGTGATTTCAAAACTAATGCATTAGCTCTAAATGACTGACAGTTCCTCTTAGCTGTTGTGAAATTACGTCTTTGGCCCTATGCAAAGTACAATAATATTCACAAAAAAATTGTTTTGAAAAAATAATTACAGTTCAAGAGGTTTATTTTAAAATATATTTGGTAGTTTTCCAGTTCATTCTTATCAAAATTTGAATCATGTAGTTAGTTTTTGCCATATGGTAAACATTTTAAAAATTGAAATTATTTAAATTCCAATGTAGTTAATCTTTCTTTCAATATTTTTCCCATAATGCATGAGTATTAAAGATACAAATATATTTTTTCTTTATGAAAAAAACAATTCATGAAAATGAACTGAAGCATACCTTTAAAATTATTAAAAAAAATAGGAATTTAAGGTTAATGTAAACTAAAGCACACGTTTAACTATCTTAAAATTATTAAAACAAGACATTAAGCATTCTTGCTAATTGAATAAAACGCACCCATAACTATAAATATTATTCCAAATTACCACACTAACTTATTTAACTTACTAAAATCCACCACATTCCCACTTTTTTTTTATCCCTAATAACAAACATACCCGACTAAAAAAAAATCCCTAATCAATGCCAACTTTCAACAGAAACAGGGGAATAAGTCCCTCTACGGCGGGGCAGGTGTTACCACATCAACTTTTATCCCTTTTTCAATTGCCGGATATATCCGGCCACTTTAACTCCCCCTCGAAAAACCCACTACGATGAAGATGAAAATCGACCAATGAAAATATTTATCTTCAGATGAACACGGAGAAGTGTGAAGTGAAGTGGGGAAACGGGTGCCGAATATTAATGAATATCGGTGGCCTTTGACTGTTGGAGAAGTTGGATGCGGAAGATAAAGTTTGGTTGTTCTTTTTAACTTACTCTTTTATAGTGATTGTCACTGACATCTACATTATTTTTTAAATAAGAGTCTCTGTTAAGGTTACTTTTTTGAAAAATAAATAATCTCTTCCCCATTCCAGGTATCCCATCATCATCATCATCATCATCATCATCATCATCATCATCATCATCATCATCATCATCATCATCATCATCATCATCATCATCATCATCATCATTATTATTATTATTATTATTATTATTATTATTATTATTATAATTATTATTGTTATCAATTATTATTGTTATCATCATTATTATTATTACTATTATTATTATATTATTATTATTTATTAATTATTTTTTTTATCATCATTACATTCATATATTATTATATTACTATCTACTACTAACTATTCTACTTATTATTATCCTTTTTATCATCATCATTATCATTGTTATTATTGTTATTACTATGTTTTTCGTTAGTCCCATAGACATAGGCCATTATTAGAATGCACCATTCGTATAATGCACTCAACGCTGTGCACAACTAAACGGAGCACAAAGTACAGCGAAGTTGCCTTCGAGCAGATTCATACCTCGTTGTCTAGGAGGAAAGCATAATAATAATTTTAAAAAAAAGAAAATGATGAAAGCATAAAGCTAGGACATGGTGCATTAATAATTTTTATAACTTTTTTTTTGCCACTGAGTTTCATAAAATCAGAATCTGATGTTAAAAAAAAGTATCATTTAACTACTTATACTAAAAATAATAAGTATAAAAAATATTCTCAAATGCTAATCTACCAATAAAACATATAATTACTTTATTTTGAGAATATTTCCTAAAGAAAAAAAAAGTTTTATTTTTCAGCATTTACATAACAATTCTTCAATGGTTTACAAACTATACCTTGTCTATTCCGAATGAGAGCCTCGAAAGCATTTTCTTCCCTCATACCTTCGCTTGGTTTTCTAGGAAACGGGGGGAGCATGGCTTTTCTAAACCTAACGCGTTTGAGGTTCTGTTGTGAAGTTAACAAACCGAGCAGTTCAAACCCAAGTAGGTTGGGAAAAACCACGCCCATGCCTTTTCGAAGAAAACCACATGTGGGGAAGAAAAATGCTTTCGAGGCTCGCATTCTAGATAGACAAGGTATAGTCGAATTTTCACACACAAAAAAATGTATGAGAGCTAAAAACAATAACATTCACTGTTTGCTATTGAAAGAGAACGCCTGGAATACATTTTCCTTTAGTTAGAAATAGAGGGGAGGAGCATAAAAAGGTTGCCGAAAGGGAGGGGGGCGATTTTTTTCCATCTACCACTTTATTGAGTAGGTATAGGCCTATTACCGGGGGTACTACACGAGTGTTTGGGGGTTGAGCCTTGTAAAAACATTCCGACTACGTAATAGGGTGGTTCGAAAAAACAAAATTTTCGATTATCAACTTCAAACCGGTCGCAAAAGTTGCGTATCGTCATGCTGATTAATGGAAAAATTATTAAAAAATTCTTAAGTTATAAACATAATAGGCCCCGTGGGTTTGAAGTTTCGAAAAAAAGGTAAAAAACGACTAACTTCGAAATATCAACCAAAATTTGCAAATAAGTTATTTAGCTTCCAAACTGCTTTTTTTAGGTTTGAGATACTTCAGTTATTACAATAAAAATTGCTTCAAATGTATTTGTTTGTAATATTAGGTCTCACAAAAAAATTGAAAATGTACAAATTTGAAGAAATTTTGGGATTTTCCTTGCTCTCAAAACATAAGCTATTTTGGAGTCAACATAGAAAAAACTTTTTACTACATTAAAATAGAAGATTTATAAAATATGAAGTCGATTTGAGCAGGAAATCTGCTTTATATTCCTTTGGAAAGTCAGGACCGTCGCGTGGTGCTGGACCCGTAACCCCTTATTATAATGGCTCCAAATAACAGTGAACAAAAGTAGAAATAAGCTTTGAATATGGATGATAACATTTAAATTAATATATATTTGTCTATTTTAAAAGAATTCCTGTTAATGCAACGGTTGCCTACGGATACAGGTATAGGAAAAAAAGTAGTCAAAGCCCAATATTTGGACAAAGGTTGGTATGAAAGCATAGATACTTATTCCAGTGTCTATGCCTCATTTTACAAATATCAATTACCGGTTATCAACCTTGAATAAATATGAAAACTTTGTGAAAGGGAAGCATAATTTAAAAATCTTATGTTTTAACCAGTCATGGCAATTTTAGAACTAGAATTGACAGTAAACTTTTACACTTAAAATTCAATTATTTTTCTTTTAATTTGCTGTATTAAAAATTAAAATCCGATGGAGTAATGAAGTTTAAAAATAAAGATTCCCTTGCTGCTACCGACAGAAGAGGGAAAATGGGAGTTATTAACCATTTATACAACTTTCCTATTCGTCAGTCGGCACTTGAAAACAGATGCAATGCATAAATCTGGCTGGCCACTTGAGAACGCATTAAGTTGTACTCCAATAGCTATAGCTTATATCATAACGAGAAAGTGGAGAATTCGGTTTTATAAGGATTGATTTCGATTGAGTTCAGTAAGAATTGTTGTGAAATGTCATCTCTTCCTAAGTATGTTACCAGCATATGAAGATGTGATATTTTATTGCTTAGAAGAAATCTCATCCAAAGGAAAAAGTGAAATATTTAAAAATAGCAGACAGTGTTGCTGTACGCAGATTGAAAAAAATTATCACATGCAGTGATAGATTGCAAATGGTAAAAAGAAAATCTTTTACTGAGGGCCCAAAACACGTGTTGCAAGCAATCGACACTTTGTTACTTGCCAGAAAACTTGGGAAAATTTATCAATCCTAAAAACGAAAAAAATACCTATTTTGCACTTTCTGAAAATGTGCTATGTATTATCAAAGCTCGCAAAGATATTCTAGAGCTGGGCTACAATAAAATAATAAAATCATGGAAAGTAATATCGAAGGATAAAAAAAATATCACATTTTAAAATTCTCAAAAAAAAAAAACTTAAATGCTACAGATTATATCGAATTAATAAATTGAGATGCATGCGTAAATTATATCCACCACCCATTCTGAGGAACGTTAGTAACATCGAAGTGTTATCAGTCACTTATTAAAATTTTATACGAACTCATGATTAAAAGTAATCAGTTTTCTACTTCACTCAATCAGTCAAGGGTTGTGTTAAGCTTATAATACAAGCCTCAACTAGCCTCAAGCCTCAATGCAGAAATGTCATAAAAATCTTTATAAATGCATTAACTTGAAATAATATTCAAAGAATAAATATCTATTCACATTTATATAATTGCATGACAAAAAATATGATTGGTTGAGTATACCCGCAGGATGAACTCGAATTTCAATCACCTCCCCGTAAACTAATAAATAAAGTGGGCAAAGAGCATCATTTATGGGAATTCTTTCAATTTAAATAGGAAAATATAGATTCATTTTAATGTTATCATCCATATTCAAAGCTGATTTTCATTTTTGTTCACTGTTATTTGGAGCCATCATAATAAGGGGTAACGGGTCCCGCACCACGCGACGGTCCTGACTTTCTAGGAATATAAAGCTGATTTCCTGCTCAAATTGACTTTATATTTTATAAATCTTTTATTTTAATGTAGTAAAATGTTTTTTATGGTGTTGACTCCAAAATAGCTTATGTTTTGAGAGCAAGGAAAATCTCAAAATTTCTTCAAATTTGTACATTTTCAATTTTTTGTGAGACTTAATATTACTAACAAATACGTTTGAAGCAATTTTTTTCGTAATAACTGAAGTATCTCAAACCTAAAAAATGCAGTTTGGAAGCTAAATAATTTATCTGCAAATTTTGGCTGATATTTCAAAGTTAGTCGTTTTTACCTTTTTTTCGAAACTTCAAACCCACGGGGCCTATTATGTTTATAACTTAAGAATTTTTTAATAATTTTTCCATTAATCAGCATGACGATACGCAACTTTTGCGACCGGTTTGAAGTTGATACTCGAAAATTTTGTTTTTTCGAACCACCCTACTACGTAACCTTTTAATATCGCTGGGGGATTATTTAAAAAAAGTTGGGGGGAGGTTTTGTAAGTGGAAGGGGGGCGTTAGAAGAGTAAATATTAGTTTTTAAGAAGAGTTTACGGTAAGGTGTTAGTATGATTGTCTTTAAATGTATGTGATTAGGTTTTCCGTGATGAAATAATGATGTGAAAAATTGTTTTTAAATATTGTAGGCCATTTATCATAGAGTGGCCTCTAGTTTTGGTGGTAAACCACGTTTCTTTTTGTCGTAAAATCAATCAAAATCAATATAGTAACAATTCGTAATAAATTTTAGTGAGTTGATGTTAGCTCTTTAATTTCCACCGATTTATCGTAATATAGATACGTACCTATTATTTATCAAATAATCTCCAACAAAAGATTTAACGATGCTATTTTTACGAAAAGCAACGCTTGTTTTTCATTAAACAAGGTACTCCAATATGAGGAGAGAACGAAACCATTATTTTTTATCTCTTATACGCAATGCTGTTTATTAATTCTACTTTCTTCTTGCATAGAGTAATGAATAAAAAATAATTAGTACTTAAATTTTTAACTAGAAAAAATTAGTTTTTAATTTTTAACTATTTTTAAACAGTCAACACGAAACGTTATTAGTTTACCTTATAATATGAACGATAAACTATCTTATTAGGCAGTCATTCTTTATGATCGATAAATAAACCTAAATATTAATCTTCAGAGAACTTGTAACCTTGTTAAACTTCGTTGCTTACAGTTTCCAAATAAAACACATATTTTTACTTTAAAATGTAACAATCTTAAGTTATTGCCTAAAAATATTATTACCTTCTAATATTTGACTAGTTTAAAAATGCTTTTACATCACTCCTTTTAAATCAATAATTGCATTTAATGGCTAAACACATAACCAATTTAACCAATTAACCATCATTCAATAATTTAAACTATAATTTTAAACTGTCAAAACGTAATTTATTTTACAGTTTAGTATGTTATGTAAACTTTTCGTTTTGGTCTCTATAAATTAAAAATAAACATTTTTCCTCAAAGAATTAACTTCCTCTTTAAAATTCGACGCTTACAGTTTCCAAAGGAAATATATATTTTTACTTTACAATGTTGCACTCCTAATATTATTGTCTGAAAATATTAACTCCATCTAATATTTGACTATTTCAAAACGACTTTTACATCACTCCTTCAATCAATCAATCACTGCATTTAATCCCTAAACACATAACCAAACCACGTATTCTTAATAGTTAGAGACTCTTTCAACTTGAAAGATCTACTTTGAAGCCGAGCTTAGTATACATTATTATACAATGAGGACATTCGTCAATATTTGAGAGACGAATCTCCAATACGAGGATCTTACCTGGGACGATTGAAGCTATATGATGATTGTTTAAGGCGTTATAAGATATCTTCTGGTGTCTCTCAAGGATCGGTTTTCGATGGCTTTAATGTTATAGATGGCAGATCGTCTATTTGAGTAAGGTTGGTAAATCTTTTAGTGTTTCTTGGATATATGTCTATGTAGGGAGATTAGGTAAGGTGAATGGCATACTTTGGAAACCTATGCAAAGTTTCTAGTATAGGAGATGTTTGGTTAGTGTGTAGAGAGTAGTGATCTGTAAATCAACCTAACTTAAAATACACCGGAGAGGAAATATTTTAACAATAGCCACAACATTGCTACAAAATAAAAGTTCAAAATAAAACTCTAGTCATCCGAAATCCTTCTATCCGACCTCCTCAGGACAATGGTGACAGGTAATCTGCAGTATCTAGACTAGTGACTTGTACCAACCATTGTAGTAAGATTTCAATAACTTTAACCTATAAGAAAGTAAATGGATGGCTGTTTCAGGACAAAATAGGTTAAATTCATTGTTGATTTTACTGTAGTTTACCGGCTTACGGCAGAATTCTATCCATTAAGTCATCCAACTACACTACTCACAACAATTAGGGGAACGCATGGTTTAAACTCTTTTACGCCCAAAGATTCTGTTTCGTATCACCAGCTTCCGATTTTTTTCTCACTTTCTTGAGTTCGCCTTTATTTATCATTAGATGGAAGAAGAATGTATTTTGAAGAATTAAACAATGTTTGTTTTAATTAAATGAAAATATGAAAAATATGGTAAAATAAAATTCCCTTCCAAAAAATTTCAGGAAATTAATGGACACTAAATTCATCACTCTTGCATTCTTCGATATTTAAAAATTGATTTTACCTCTTTTTTACAAATAAAGGTGAAAATAAAAATTATTTTTATAATTTATTAAAAATTTATGATTCCAATACCTCCCCCCCCCCCCCCCCACTTAAATTTTAGTTAAAAAATTAATATTTTTTCCTGTTTTCTTACCATTTCATTCTGGATGCATAATGAGTCTATTTTCAGATTACCATCTGAACTATATTCATAATGAATCTATTTCAGATGTTACATTTTTATAATAAAAAATAAGAAGTTGAAAATGAAAGGGTAAACAAAAATACTAAAAGTGCTCCTCTAATTGTTTTGAGCAGTGCATATATTAAATACATTTAACACTTAACATGTAAAAGTGTTGCGTTTTAAAGCAATTTCAAACTTTTTTTCAATTTACAAGACAGTTTTTTCCCCTATTTTCAATGCAGATACAGTAAATATAAGTAAATATGTAATGAATATTTTATTTAAAAAATAGCAATAAATGTACAAATAATTAATAATACTTTAAATATGTTTAAAAATATTTAAACAATTTTATTCTTGGTGATACTCTAAAAAGAAAAGTTATTATTGCTTCTATTTTCCCTTGAATAATTCATTTGAATAAAAACCGTCGAGCGAGAGTTATTTTATTAAAACTCAAATCCCATGTTGGTGCGCAAGCTAGAAGGTAATCTAATTAGAATAATTTTATTCCAAACCCGCGTTCCATAAATCTTTCGATTTTAACTCTCTGATTTTCTTAAAACTTTCTGCATAAGTTGTTAATAAAGTAGGGAATTACAGAAACATTTTTTGTAAACCACAATATTCTACAGTGATTTATTGTCAGAAAACACGTTTAATGAATCTTGAATAATGATGCTTGAATTATTAAATAAAATATTTGTATAAACAAATTAAAAGAATTCCGCTGGAATTATGTTAATGTCTTTCATGATTTTGAATAAAAACTGTATAGTTTTTTTAGTGTGAAATAATTTGCGTTTTTGGTTTATCATTATATTTTATTACGTTTTAATTTTTGTAGCATATTTTAGTTTTGTTTTTAATTCGAAAGAATTGAATAAGGAAAAGTAGTGTATTGATGTTGAGGTTTTGGTTTGAACCCTTCTTTATTTCAGTTTCAAATGTCAGGTTTTCTATATTTTTTTTGTTTGAAAGCTACGGCATCAGTTACTTATCTTTGAAACAAAATGTCCGTCTGTCTATCGGTAGACAGGTCCAGTGATATGCGACTTACGCTGTTAACCCTTTCAGCCTCAGTAATGTCATATGGCATCATTATGTATCTGATCATAATTTAATAATAATAATAATAATAATAATAATAATAATAATAATAATAATAATAATAATAATAATAATAATAATAATAATAATATAATAATAATAATAATAATAATAATAATAATAATAATAATAAATAATAATAATAATAATAATAATAATAATAATATATAATAATAATAATAATAATAATAATAATAATAATAATAATAATAATAATAATAATAATAATAATAATAATAATAATAATAATAATAATAATAATAATAATAATAATAATAATAATAATAATAATAATAATAATAATAATAATAATAATAATAATAATAATAATAATAATAATAATAATAATAATAATAATAATAATAATTAATAATAATAATAATAATAATAATAATAATATAATAATAATAATAATAATAATAATAATAATAATAATAATAATAATAATAATAATAATAATAATAATAAATCAGATTTTTTTTTTCTAAAATGATGATGCCAAATTGTCATTGGGACTGAAGGGAATGCAAGTTTGAGCTATAATCCTGATTTTTTTTAACTACCTATTTAACCTGAACCTATTTAACCTGAACCTATTTGGCCTAATTAAACCTATTTGGAGCGTAGATTCACAGCAAAAGCAGAAACTTCAACGCTTCAAACAGTGGTGGCAGATAGAAAGATGCAAAATTTGGAAAAAATCTTGCACCAAATTTTTCGCCAGTGTATTGAAAACCAAACGACTCTCCGTAATCTGCAACACGCTGCAATTTTAAAGATACACACTTAAAAAAAAAAAGAGAGAAATCCACTCCTATAGGAGAAGTGCATTTTCGACACTGGAAAGGAGTGAAAATTAACTCCTAAATCGCTCGTGATCGCCCTAAATCGCTCCTAATCACCTTAAAATCGCTCGTTTGTTGTTAAGATTGCTGAAGGTTTAACAAAAGAAATGAGTGAAATCCTCTCCTATAGCGGAAGTGCATTTTCGACACCGAAAGGAGGGAAAATTAACTCAGACTGAGTTAAAATCGATCGTTTGTTTCAAGAGTGTACTTTTTTAAAATCAAATATTCTGGATTAGTATATGTATTCTTTTATTGAAAATTTGTTAAAATTATCCACCCTGGACACGGCTTAAAATTTTTTTAAAAAATATTGTATGACTCATTTAGTTAACTAGAATGACTCTAAAAATAGTTACACAATCAGCTGATATAACACTCGACAGATATTACTTAAATATAAATGTGAGTAACCACTTCGAAATCTGGAAAACCTCAGAAAAAAAATCATTATTTAGAACAAATAAACAACTTTCAACATTGAGTAAGCGAAAATACACAATTAAATCGAAAACACCTCAGATAAGACACAATAAAATCATTCGAGAACAATAAAAGAGAAACAACAAAAAAGTTATGTATCTCTTAATATATTTATCCGATTACCTGTGTTTATTTTTCGCGCATTTATCTCGTGAAGTTATCTGTGTAAGGAGTCCTGTGTTGGGAGCCACTTGACAACCGTAACTACAAAATAAACATTACCTGTGCTATCAACTGATTTGTAGGTACAAGTTGGTGCTTGGATTGTACTCGTCTTATTGTTCAGATACCAGTATTTCCGGAAATTTGATAACAATGTTTCTCAGTTTCTCTATAACTTTCAAACTTTTATGTAATTTTTAAGAAGGATAGTTGTAAAAAATGATAACTTTAAAAGTAGTTTTTAATTTTTTTAAAGTTAAAATTTTAAACTTTTTTAAAACGCTACTCCTCTTTCAGTTTTAAGAATAATTCCACCAAACTTTTATAGTTCTTTTCAGAACTATTTGTTCAAGAACTGTGCATGTAATTTAAAGTTTAAGCTACAGTAAAAAATAACATGTACTCATACTGAAAATCTCAAAAAATAAATGAATTTTTACAAATTATTGAATTAAATATTTTTTTAAAAAATCCATATATGGTAGACCTTATTCCACACTGTAAAAACTTGTTGTTTTAACAGTTAAAAACTGTCAACTTTGACGCCAATTAATAACTGTTTTTTTTTACAGTTTAAAACACTGAAAAATTGATATTATTACATTTTCGGGAACCGTATCCCCTTAAGGAATAGTTGAGGCTTTTTCCAAGACGTTGGTTAATTGCGCGGCCTCAATTTTAAAATAGGCGCCTCAAATATTTTCATAAACTCTTCAATCCCACTTCCGGTCCATCATTATCATTTATATCATTGCTATCATAACTCCACCACCCACAGTTACAAAAACACCAACCAAACACACATCCTTTAGAACGAAAACATCTTAATTCCACACCCCCTGGAGCTTTTAATATAACAACAATGCCCTAAAAAGAGAACCATCTTAAACAAATCGAAAACGAAGCGACTATCGAACATTAAATAACAATCATATAAAAGTAAAGAGGAACCGAGTAATATGTGGAGGCTACATAAGATGAAGATACTTGGCGGGAATAGGTGAAGCTGTCTTAAAGTCGCCAAGTCGAGTTTATGCACCAAAAATGAGTGATGCGCTTACATCTATACCTTGTCTATCCAGATTGCGAGCCTAGTAAATGGACAGACTATAGTAAAGGAAACGCATAATTTAAATCTTTAAAAGAGTTGGCAATAAAGATTTGAAAAAGGAATAGTTACGAATTGTATCCTATAGTTAAAAATCTGAACTAATTCAATATTTACTGATTAATATCTTTAAACATGGAAGAAGAAAAGATGATTAGTTATTTAAATTCAAAAAGCATGGAGACATAGAGGACATGGGTTTTAACTTGAATGGTCGAACAAATGGTCATGAGCATAAATTTAAAAATCTTTCTATAATTATTTAAGAAAATATTATTTTTATAATAAAGTTATCAATGAGTGTAATGCTTTTTGAGATTATAGGAGCTTTTACATGAGCCATCGAATGCATGGAATGAAGAGCAAACTCCGCAATTTTTTTCCTTTTGGGGATTTTCTCCAAGGCAGAACCGGAATTGCAGGGTTCATTGGGGGGTTTTGCAAACCCTCCAATAAAGGATTGTTTGATGTTCAATTCCATGGATTCCGCCACAGACTATCATTTGGGTTAGAAATCCTACTCGGCCACTTTTTCCTCTAATGGAGGGTTTGCACAAATAATGCTTTTGTAAACGCGCCATATGTCGCGCATTTCAAGGGCAGAATTCAAGGAGAATCCCGATAGTTGGTGAAGACTGGTAAAAATATAAATAACTTTTCGACCACCTTTTCTCTGACTGTGGCCTGTTGATGGTTGAGAATTTTTGAATTTGTTTTATCTCCCTTTACATTTGGAAAAAAAATCGAATTTAATTCAATTCAATATAGCTCTAAAGCAATCACCATCAGGTGGTTTGTTTGGGTGCACAGCAAAAGCAATTATGGCTTCACTTCGCAAAAAGATTTAGCATTGCTTTTCTGTCGACAACATCTTCATCTTATTTAACCTCTACGGTGTAATACCAGCAAAAGCATAGAGCTAAGAAGAAGATTGTGATGCTGACGGGCAAAAAACAGTACAAAAATCGTTTTACCAATTGAAGCTATCTATCACCTTGTATATAGAGTAAGTCTATTTACTATGCGGGCTTCGAAAATACTTGCTTCCCCCCAATAAAATCTTAACTATTAAATTCCCCCCAATAAACCTTTATTAAATATTTATTGACGACTCTTAAAAATTTGAATTATGCATTTCCTTTACTATAGTCTGTCTATCTACTATGCGAGCCTCGAAAAGACTTACTTCCCCTTCTTCTCTAGGAAACGGGGGGAGCATCGCTTTTCTAAACCTAAAGCTTTTGAGGTTCTGTTGAGAGGTTAATAATCCGAACAGTTCAAACCCAAGTAGGGTAAGGGGGAAAAACGCGCTCACGCCGTTGTTTCGAAGAAAACCACATGCAGGGATGGGGAAGGAAAAGGCTTTCGAGGCTCGCATTCTAGATAGGCAAGGTATAGTAATTCGAAACAAAAGCTTTCGGCGAAGTATTTGGAGCAATTCTTCACAGTGGAGTTTGTACAGGCTTACTACATCGATTTGGCGATTTTGAACTGTCAAATAAATTCTACGCATCTTTTTTACATGTGAAGAAAGTACAAAATCGCATTTCGTATTACAGCCTAAAAATGTGCCAATAGGAGGGCCGGATGGCCTTGTTGTTTGGATCGCACATCACTACGCTAGCAGTCTGTGCGCTGTAGCGGGTGCGGGTTCGATTCCCACCTTCGCCCTGGGTGTACTTCCTTTCTCTGTGTCAGTAAAATTTCTTTCTGTGTCTGTTTTACTTGACGAAGGCCTATATAAGCGGATGTCTGATCAAGCACGCAAGCCGAAATATATATGCCCACGAACAAATAATCATTTTTGGATTTTATTTAACGCTTTTTGAGTAATAAAATGATGCTGTTTGTTTGAGGTTGTTTGGCGACTTTCTGGCAGCTTCAGTTTGTTTTTCGCCAAGTATCTCCGTCTTCTGCGAGCAAAAGAAAGTGGCCCCGTAGTTTTCGAGTTAAGTTGAGGAGTATGCGAGCTTCTTGTGTTTTGTATCAGCGTTGACAGGGGTCGGGACCTTCTTTGCGGGTGGCTTGCACTGTGGGAAGTATGGCTCGGCCCCTTCGTTTTAGCCCATTTGTTTACTTTTGGTTTGGTTTTTTTTCTTCAAATGTGTGTTGAGCAATCGGGGTTTCTGCAAAAGAAAATATCGAGTATTTAAATATGGGATTGCGAACGCTATTGTCTAACAAGTTTTTTCTTCTTCAAATTTTATTTTTGAACAAGTTTCTTGAACCGAAATGAGTTTTTGAATAATAAACGCTGGTTATTTGTGTTGGAATAATAAAGTACAAGTTGGACTGTCAAAATTAACGGAATAAAAATACATTAGTAAAGAGTTGGTTCTTGTAGTAGGCTGCCTATCTACTGATAAACCTTGTAAAAAACTAATAAACAACTAATCAATTATTGAGTGACAAAAGATGTATTTCGCAGGACCAGACATTAAGTTAAAACAAATATTTTAACAACCTTCTTCATTTTAATATTTTCAAAAGCTAACAAAACTTTAGGTAGCTAGGTTAGTATATATATTTTCTAGTTTTCTAGCGCGATGTAACGAGGCGCGATATAGCGAGGAGTTACTTTATTATTTTGATATTTTAAAATGTGATGATTTTATTAGGATTTAAAGCAAAAAGTTGCTTCTAAGTAAGAAAAATAGTTTTAACGACATTTTTTTAAAAAAATTAAATTGCCAAATCTGTCAGGGCCCAAATTGTCCAGTTTTCTAATATTTATCGAAAACATTGTGCATCGCACCAAACCGACCATAACAAAAGTAATTCAATTTACACACGAAAATTCTCCACAAATTCCTCCACACAACATATAAATTCCTGGCGTAAATAAACAAAAACACGCTCTTCCTGCATCGCCACTCTTTTACGATTTGTTTCTGGGAATCGAACTCAACACCCCGCAATAAATCCCACCCACGCCCCTGCTTAGCGATGATGAGAAACAAAATAGCAGGTCGTTATTTTTTGCATGCTCTTTGACACTGCGTGTTTGCACTTGAAAGTCCTCAAGTGAATTGTAAATAACATATTACAACTTAACTCTTCCAAATCTTATATTTTAAACCCCAATTAAACTTAATAACTTAAAATACAGTTTCACGTATCCTTAATATCACTTAGTACTTTAACATTTCAACTACACCCTGTCGGCGACAAACAGCCACCTAGATCGATAGTTCCCACAGAAACTTTGCTGAGTCATCTTGGCTTTGCACCTTTTCACACAAATACTCTCAAATTTGATTGGTCAGTGGAGAAGAGCTGGACATTAATGACTTTTTTTGTGGATCATTCCTCTAAATACTCTACCTCTACCGTCGACTTCAAACGACCAATCTTTCATCTCCCGATGTCTCATTATTAAATAAAAAGACTTAATTTTATCTAAGTTTTCCTCTGTCGACTTATTTTACATATATAAACAATGTAGATATATTTATCTACCAATACAAACTTTACAACGAATCGCCATTCCTATTTGCGTAACATAGTATCTTTAAAAATTACAATATCTGCTAAATGCTACTTAACATTTTTATGCACTTTTTCACCTGATATAACTTACAAACAACTAAATACATATTTAAAGGGAAAGTATCTTCCGGTTATTTAATCATTAATTATTATTATTATAATTTTAATGTTGACAACATCCAGTCATTAAACTATGGCATCCGTTATAAATAACTAAATAATGAGATAATACCAAACTTTCTTGAATTTTTGTTGTTTGTAAAATTTTTATTCGCTAAGAAAAAATTCGTAATATTCTAGCAATACTTTGAAAGATATTGTACTTTCTATATACATATTTTTTTGTTGAAGCCTAGAACAAGGAAACTTACCATCACTCATCAGCATCAAAGCTGTCTATATGAACGGGTGATCAATAGCAAAAAGAGTCATTTTTAGCTACTTTTACAATTTAAGGATTAATTGGGACAAGAGCCCTCCATTGAAGCCCATGTTAAAGTGACGATTTTTATGTGCATTTTCTCAGAATCTATTTGATACAGTTTAATGAATTTTTTTGCTACATAGTTATCAAATAAATGTTAAGTTATACTTTACGGGAGGCATTTTTAAAATTTATGTTTATTTTTTGAATTATGAATTTTTAAGCGAAACGACATATTTTTGAATTAAAAAAACATCAATAATATTAGCAAGGGAAACATTACGATAGTTATACTCAAATCCCTCCAGCGAATTTTGGAAACTAACTTCGTAAATACGTATAAAAAATTTCAGGTTGATACTTATAGTTGATTCTGAGAAAAAGGTACCCACACATTGAAAAAGTAAGTTTTGTGATATAAGCGAAGTGACCAATGGTGACCTATGAAGCATGAGGGGATTTTACCTAAACAACATTTTTTTAAAAATATATTAAAAATACTTCTAGCACTTGAAACTTTTACTTTAAGATACCGTTGTAGTTGTAAAGCAAAGATTGCATAGTTTAATAAACACTAGAAACATTGAAATGTCTCTTTTTAAAAGTTTTGAAATTTTGGGGCAGTCGAAAATTTTTGGGCAATTCCTCTGTAATGCATCAGGACGTGCAATGTTAAAGACACTAACAATCCCTCGTTAAGAAAACAACCAATTAAATTAGAAACAACACTTAATGAGAAAATAGCAAAAATTGAGAAAGACTGCTATTCAAAAAATAACCAGATTCTTCCACATCTAATATTTTGCCGTGATAGCCGCATCCTCCCCCTAGTTAGTATCCCCGTGTTAAAAGATAAACACCGTAATACAACCCGAAGTTTCTGGAAAGTATAAAAATTTGCAGGCACGGTCCGACGGTTTTTTTAAACAGCTTTTTACACTTTTTACTTAAGGTTTTTACGAGTTAAGGACTGGTATTTATACACAGATTTTAACGACTAGGGAGGTACGGGGCCGGTGTTTGTGATACAGCTTCACGCTTATACGGAGAATACCATCGCAGGTTTTTCTTCTTGTCTTAACCAACCTAATACGGTTCTTATGTGAAACGGTTTGGACAATTCTTGACGACCCCCCCCCCCCCCCCCCCTGATTTTGTGCTTGGTTTGAACCCTTCCCCTAAACTAAACTCCTCGGCGCAGCAGCCCATTTCTGGGCCTGGGCCTGTCGTGCCCGTTTCAGCTTTCGTGACCTAGGGCTCTGGGGTGCCAGGAATATGTCCGGGTAAGGTGGTAAGCCTCACGTGGAACCCCCAGTGTTTGGTTATCAGGCATGCTTGGACGCTTGGTACTCATTTTATCGATCCACTTAAGGGATAAAAGAAGGGGTCAACTCGTCCAATCCGGGATTTGATCCCTGACCATGGCGTAGCATTGTGAGGCACTGCCACTGGACCCCTTTCAGTTCACTAATGCAATATATTTCAAATGCTTCTGCAAAATATTTCAAGCATTTAATTTGAAAAACACAACTTTATTTTAGACTTGTGGACCTGGAAATCTGTAAACTGCTTTATTTATAATAATAAGTTTACGTTCGTTGTTCCTAGGGGATTATTCTTATCTGAAGAATAAACAGAAACGTTTATAGGAATCGAACGATTTTTTGTTCTTATTTTTAAGGATTTCCCATGAAAAGAAAAGATCTTTTTGTTCAGTGTTTGTTTAGGTTCATCGTATCAAATTTCGGAGGGCAAAACGTTGCTTTTGTAAGTAATCTGATCTGTAATAAGGGTGGGTATGGTACAGGAAGAATCTGGGTGGGATTTATCAATCTGTTTTTTAAAGATAATACTATACTTTGGAACGCCCAAGTTGAATTTATAAAAAAAGATCTGAATTTTTTGGTTGGAATTTAGGAATTGGTCTAAGGATGGAATTAAATTGACGTTACTAGCTCTACACTCTTAAAACGAAAGAGCGATTTTAACTCAGTCTGATTAATTTTCACTCCTCCAGTCTGGAAAACGCACTTCTCCATTTGGAGTGGATCGTTTGTGTGTTAAACCTCCGACAGGATCATTCCAAACGAGTGATTTTAACTCAGTCTACAATTTTCTAGTATACAAGTTGTGAAAAGTTTAGTAATTTAATCTGTTGAATAGTTTTATCTAATTGCTAAAAATATTAAATAAAATACACGCTAAATATTAAATATTCTAAATACTAAACATCCGTGGTTGTTCATTAATTTAAGAGTGAAACCGAAACAACCAATGAAATAGCAAACGTGCAAGAATGAAAACTGGAAAATACGTCATCTAAAGCGTCCCAATTGAACTTTTAATTTAATATGACATCAGTTTTGGTTTGGTTTGGTTGGTTGACATATATTTTCAGGCTTGTGTGCTTGGTCGCAAGGACCCGCTTATAAACCATCGTCAAGTAGGACAACACAGGACGCACACATACACAAATGACAGATGCTGCCATCTGTCGCCACCTCCACAATTTAGACAAGTCCCTGAAGGGGAGGGAAATTTTCTCCAGGAACCTGTACCCATGGTAAACTGCGCAATGACCGACCACAGGACTTTCGGACCCAACAGATTTAACGAGCACGTACTCCGCATATACTCGGTAGGTCTTCGGTGGCACCGGGTCTCGATCTCTCAACCTTCCGATCTCGAGACCGAGATCTTGGCCACAAGGCTCCCTACAGCCTTATCAGTTTTGGGTTACCAGAGGTTTCGGATTGATCCTTTCAGTTCATGATTTCTAGGTTAGGTTAGGTTTCAATTATCGTCGCACTAGAGCTACACGAGGGCTATTAGCGGCGCCCAGCCAAAAAATTCTGCAGAATTGCTTCAAAAAAATTTCGATCTTGCAGTCATCTTTAAGAAATCTGCAGTTTTTTTTAATCAAAAGAAAATTGAAGTATATCGAATGGGGATTATGCAGTTTTTCTGTAGCAATTGTGCAGCAAATCTAAAGTCATTTTAATGCTTCAGAAAAACTGCAGTTATTTTGAAGCAATAGAAAAGTGAAGCCTGACTATGGATATATCTGCGGTTTTTTATGCAGCAATTCTACAGCCATTCTGAAGTCATTTAGTCACTTTAAAAAAACTGCAGATATTTTGAAGCAATAGAAATGTGAAGTCTGGCCACGGTTGTATCTACAACTTTTTAGAAATTTTGCAACCATTCTGAAGTCATTTCGGCACTTCTCAATTCTGCAGAATTGCTTCACAAAAAAACTTTAAAAAAACTTCACAAATTCTGAAGGGATTTGAAACACTTAGTCTGCGGAATTGCTTCAAGAAAACTGCAGCTATTTTGAAGCAATATAAATGTAAAAATTAACCCCAGGTGTATGTGCAGTTTTTTTGCAGCAATTCTACAGCCATTCTAAAGTCACTTCGGCACTTTAAAAAAAATAGTATTTTTGAAGCAACAGACGAGCGAGAATATTTTCTAACTAAAATATAGTTTGCTCATATATTTACAGAACCAACTTCATAACAAGTTTCCGTGGCACAGTCGTTAGAGCATTAGACTGCTGCCCAATTCCCATCAGATCAAATCCCGCGCTCCTACTTCCCAAAATGGTCAGAAAAACAGCCCACTCGTTCGATAATTTATTTCTTTATAATTTTTATTTTAATTAAATTTCGCTAGATGGCGCCACGTTTTCTTAAAAAAAAAGGCCAAAATATTCTGCAAAACTGCTTTACGAAAACTTAAAAAAAAACTGCAGTTTTCTTGAAGCAATTCTGCAGACTAAGTGTTGCAAATCCCTTCAGAATTTGTGAAGTTTTTTTAAAGTTTTTTTGTGAAGCAATTCTGCAGAATTTTTTGGCTGGGCGGTCGTCGTATTTTAAAACCACAGTCAAGTGACGAGCCGAATCGGTGCACCTGAATAGAAGTGACACCTGAATAAGCACCCAAAGCAAGTGCAACATCGTAAGCAGCGTTGGGACTTTGGAACATATTTAACGTGCACTCCTCTACATAGGAGAATTATTCATAGGATATTATTGGCTGCACGGGCCGTTTCTAGGTTGGCAGTTGTTTTGGCGACACCCGGACCAGAACCTATGACTTTTCGCATGCTAGGCGAGTGCCTAACCAAATGGGCTCCCCATCACCCCATGATTTTTAGTATTATCCGGAAAAATATTCGCAGTTAAAATATGTTCAGGAATTTTTAAAGAATTCGGAATGATATCTTGATCTAATGATTACAAATGAGCATACTCAAAGGACAATAAAGTTTGACTTTTATATTCCGATACACTTTCTTCTAAAAAAATATTACGAGAGAGCTTTTAAATATAGATAATAAGCATCAACTAAATAACTTTCTGCGAAATAAAAACAAAGATATGTGTTTTTTATTGGCAAAATATATCATTCCCTGGCTAGAAATGTTTTATTCAAAACATACGTAAATCAAGTTGACGTTCCTTAATTATAAATCCTTCTCCTTATAAAGAAGACCTTCCGAGTGGAATAACATTATAATGTGTGTTTGATGCCAAAATAAAACTTCAAAAAGACAAACAAAATATATTAAAACTGGAAGATTTCTTCTTTTTCCCATTTGCTATTTTAAAAGTTTTAGTTTGTCTTATTTAGATAGTACAAGATCTAATTTTTTCTCCTCTATATCTCTCTCCTGAAGTTTCATAAAGAAAAGAGAGACTTTGTTTACTAAAACTTGCTACACAAATCTCCACAGGACGGAAAATATAACTTTTTTTCTTCTTCTCTATATCTCCTAACTTTTATTTCCTGTCTTTCAAAAGTAACATACCAAAACTCTTGAGTAAACTTGCGGAGGCTAGAGCCACATGGAGATGGCGCCTCATCCAAAAACCTATGTAAAAACCAGGTTGCCAAGTGACACCATGATCGCTTTAAACCAATGCGCCAATGCGCCCAAATGGACGGCAAGTTTAACTATACTTCTCAAAACAATTAGGGGAATGCATGGTTTAAATCATTTCATCCCCCATGATTCCATTTGGAACTATCAGCTTGCTACTTTTTTCTCACTAAACTGAGCTCTCACTTATTTATTGTTGCGGAATCCATCGTTAGATGGCGCTAGTTGTCCTTGAGAGACACTCCAATTCATGTAAATGTTATATAATCAGAACGAATAAATGGTGTGCTTACGCCAAGATGTGTTTATAATGATCTCCCATAAAATAAAACTGAACCACCAAGTGCATATTTTTTATCATGGTGCATAGGGCCGAAAAATTATAGTCGAAACGATAGAAATGTGTATACGGTGTTCGGCAAGGCAGTTGGTGTTATTTTTTTTTGGGTAAAAGTGAGTTACTGAGTGACACGTGCATAATATTGTAAGTAGTTTGTTTTTGGTATCAGTTATACATTTATACTATTTCAATTATTTTGAATTATTGTTAGTTAGTGAAATAGTTATCAAAATGAAAACTGGTGATGTAGACGGTGAACAGGATTCTGCTTTGATGTTAAAGAAAAAACGATCCGCTATTAGGACGGCCACCAGTAAATTAATTACTAAGATAGAAAATACTTTTGTGGCCGAACTAGGCGATCAGTACACATTGGATAACCAATGTGAGGATTTAAGGAGTTATTCGGATCAGTTAAAAGATAAAAGTAGTTCTTTAAAAGATATTGATGACCAAATTTTTGGTCTTTTGGACATAGAAGAAATCGAAACTGATGCTTTGGCTAGTGAAGAATATTTCGAGAAAATTGTGAAATATCGTGGTAAAATAGAAAGATATGTAGCAAATATAAGTTCAAAGCAGAGTTCCGCTCCCGTTATTGAAACAAGGTCAGAAAATGTAAATTATGAATATTGTACTCAGATGCCACGTGGTGTACATTCAAATGAATTGGTTATTAATGACAGCAGTATTAAGCAGCAATTAGTTAAATTACCGACGTTAGTAATTTCTAAGTTTTATGGCGATGCCATTAATTGGCTTGAGTTTTATAATCAATACGATAATGCTATTCATAGTAATGAGTTTTTAAGTAAAATAGAGAAGTTTACGTATCTTAAGAGTTATCTTGGTGGGTCAGCCCTGAGTGCCGTTTCTGGTTTTGCTTTGACACCGGAAAATTATGACTCAGCACTTAAGTTGCTTAAAGATCGGTTTGGGCGAACAGATTTAATAATTGGTGCACATATGAAAAAATTGCTCGACATTCAGAGTGTAAAAGATGCACGTGACGTTAAGGGTTTACGTAAGTTTTATGACACGTGCGAAGTACACATTCGTAGTTTAAGCTCTTTAAATGTTACGGCAGGATCTTACGGTAGTTTATTGTGCCCTATAATATTAGAGAAAATTCCTGATGAAATGGGATTGGAATATAATCGTAAAAGAAGTTCTAGGGACGAGTTTAACATAAATGAGCTTGTTGAGTATATACGAAATGAGGTAGAATGTCGAGAATCGGCGATCACGCTTACGAGTCAGAGCACTAATTATCAAAATTTTCAAAGAGGTAGAGGCAGGTCTAACCACCAAAATTATCGTAGGTTCAACAATTCGTCGGCTGCTGCATTTAATACTGCTACTGTTTCGAACTGTTTGTTCTGCAATAAACCACATGACAAATTTAAATGTACTGAGGCTACATTAGAGGATAAATTGGCTAAGTTAAAAAAGGAATTTAGATGCCTGAAATGTTTCAATAAATTTCATGGTTGGCGAAATTGCAGAAACAAAAGTAATTGTAAATGTGGATTGAGATCCCACCACGAGTCAATTTGCAATAATGTATCAGCATCTGTACCAGAACAAAAAGAAAATGAAACTCAATCGTTCAGCTCAGTGTCCCAATGTCACAGTAATATAGTCGGATCGAGAAAGGTTATTTTGCAGACATGCACAGCAATCGCAAAGTCAGACAGCGATAGTAAATTTGCTCGTATTCTTCTCGACCAGGGTTCGCATCGCACATTTATCAGTGAGTCATTGGCAAGGGATTTACATTTAAATCCAATTAGACATGAGAATCTTTCTGTTTTCGCATTTGGTGCAAAGAGTGCCAAACCAAAAGTATATCCGGTTGTTCGCGTTATGCTACAGAATAAGAAACAAAATTGGAAAAAAGCAGTTGAATGTCTAATAACTGAAACAATAAGTTCGGCTCCCATTCTCCCGCCGTCGGAGGGAGTAATAAATAAAATGAAAGAATTAGGAATGGAGTTTGCAGACGTTAGTGCTAGTGAAGGAGAGACATGTGATTGCGAAATATTGTTGGGTGCCGATGTTTTCTGGGATGTTGTGCTGAGCGAGAGAGTTAAAATATCTCCACACTTAATGGCAATTAAATCCCATTTGGGATGGCTCGTGGCGGGATGTGAGTTTGAAGGTAGTGTAAGTCAGACATTTTCAATTGTTGTTGGCAATGCAGTATTATTGAATGATTTATCTAAGTTTCATGATCTGGAGAGTTTAGGGATAATTGATAAAGGTGACTCTTCTTGTGAAAATGAACAGTTAGAAAAGTTCAGATCAAATCTTAAATTTGATGGTAATAGATACACAGTAAATCTTCTATGGAAGGATAATGCAAAGGAAATGTTAAAAAGTAATTTTGAAGTGGCGTCAGAAAGATTTCGGAGATTACGTTTGCGTTTTTTAAACGATTTGGATATCTTTAATGAGTATAAAGACGTAATTCAGGGTTATGAAAGCGAAGGTATAATAGAAAGGGTTGAAAAAGAAAGTATTCAAAAGGGAGTTGAATTTTATTTACCACACCGAGCAGTTATTAGAAGCGATAAAATAACCAGTCGTGTGAGGGTCGTGTTCGATGCTTCAAGTCATGCAAAAAATGAGCTATCGTTGAATGACTGTCTCCATGTTGGACCCAATTTGTACCCTGATATTTTGGATTTGTTGCTTAAATTTAGAGAGAATCCCATCGCATTTACAGCAGATATACGCCAAGCTTTCCTTCAATTGCAGCTCGATCAGAATGATAGGGATGTATCTAGATTTTTTTGGGTTAACGATCTTAGTGAGGAAAATCCAATTATTTATAGATTTTGCCGCGTGTTATTCGGCATAAATTGTTCTCCTTTTTTGTTAGCGGCTACAATAAAGGAACATATTAAGAAGTATGCTAAGAGTTTACCATCAACATTTCAGATTTTAAATCAAAATTTGTACGTCGATGATTTAATAAGTGGGCAGAAAACAGTTGAAAATGCGTTCCAAACTAGTCTTGAATGTATACAGATATTTAAGGACGCAGGTATGGATTTACGGAAATGGCAGAGTAATAGTAAACAGCTTCGTGAAATGTGGGGAGAATCAGATGTACATGTAGAAAACGAAAACAGTGAGAATAAATATCTAGCTCAAAGTGACTTCCCTCTTAAAGTTTTGGGATTAGGTTGGAATCCGGAAAAAGATACGCTTTATTTTGATATAAGAAATTTAATCACTGTCATTTCAACCCCAGTTTTGACGAAACGTCATATTCTGAGGGTAGTGAGTATGATATTTGACCCCATTGGTTTTCTCGGACCTCTAACGATTCGTATTAAAATGTTGATTCAATTATTATGGAAGGCCAACGTAGATTGGGACGAAACTCTATCTTCAGATATTGGGTCAGCATGGGCACAGTTGTGTGATGATATCCGAGAATTAAATTTGTTTAAAATTCCTCGCTACTACTTTTTTGAAATAGGGAATAGGGAAATAGATAGCCTTGAACTTCATTTCTTTTCTGACGCCAGTTTGAAGGCTTTTGGTACAGTTTCTTATTTCAGAATCATTACTAGAGATGGAAAAATTGTTACCTCACTAGTCTCCGCAAAGGGAAGAGTGTCACCTTTGAAATCAACAACTCTTGAGTCGGAACAAACTTTGCCTCGTTTAGAACTTATGGGTGCAGTGTTGTCAGCAAGACTAACTAAGACAGTGTTGAAGTCCTTTAGTGCAACATTACGTGTGGACAAAATATGCCTTTGGACGGATTCGTTAATTGTGCTCTGCTGGGTGAAAACTTCTCCTCTCAAGTTAAAGCAGTTCGTATCGAATAGAGTCAAAGAGATACAAGAGTTGACTTCAGGAGCCACCTGGTTACATGTGTCCGGTAAAGATAATCCAGCGGACTTGATATCTCGTGGAGTACCTATGTCTGTACTGCGAGAGTCCCGACTCTGGTTTCACGGTCCCGACTGGTTGTCACAATCTGAAGCAGACTGGCCGTCTCAAGAGCATCAAAAGGTTGACAACAACTCACTTGAGATGAAGAAGATGATAGTTCACGAATGCCTTGTACAACCGAAGGAGCAGCTACTTGACCTTTCCAGATACAGCTCGTACCTAAAAGTTCTGCGAATCGTAGCCTGGATGAGAAGATTCGCTACAAGAGCCAGAGGAGAAGCATACCAAGGTGAAAATCTGACAGCCCAAGAACTTGAAGAGGCAGAGAAGATCTGCATACGTGAAGCTCAAGCCGAGTTCTACCCGTCAGAGATGAGGAGTCTCCAACAGAGAAGACCGGTGGGCCGGGACTCATCAATCTTTACCCTGACTCCATTCCTTGATGAAGATGGCATCATAAGAGTGTCAAGCCGATTAGATGAAAGTGATCAATTGACGTATGACGAGAAGAAGCCAGCACTTCTCCCGAACAAAGCAGTGTTAACAAGTCTCATAATTCGCAGAGAACATGAACGAGCCTTTCATGCTGGAGTTGACTACACTCTGACCAAAATGAGAAGGAGGTTTTGGATACCAAAGGGGAGACAGTGCATAAAACAAGTCCTTCATCGTTGCCTCATCTGCCGAAGATCAAATGTGAAACCAGCGTCGCAGATGACTGCACCTATCCCAGGAGACAGATTGGCCATGACGCCACCCTTTTGCGTCGTAGGAGTGGATTTCACAGGGCCAGTCTTCGTGAAGGTGGATGAAGAGAAAGAAAAGGCTTACATTTGCCTTTTTACCTGTGCCGTAACAAGAGGGGTACACTTGGAGCTCGTATCTAGCATGTCCACAGAGAAGTTTCTTCTAGCACTTCGTCGTTTTCTGGCCCGCAGAGGCAACTGTAAAGTCATCTACTCTGACAATGCCAAGACATTTAAGAGTGCCAAAAAGGAATTGTCCTCCCTCAACAAAATCGTCAGGGACTCAGCCATACAGAATTTCATCTCTACAGAAGGGATAACCTGGAAGTTCATCATGGAACTATCCCCATGGTGGGGAGGGTTTTATGAACGCCTAATGAGAACAATCAAAGATCCACTCAAAAAAATCCTTGGAAGAGCACTACTAAGTTTTGAAGAGATGACAACAGTTCTTGCAGAAGTTGAAATTGTTGTGAATCACCGTCCCTTGACTTTTGTATACAGTGAGTTTGGAGAACCTGAAGCCCTGTCCCCAGCCCACTTTCTGTACCCCGACAGGAACACTCTTGATTACCCGACGCACTTCGTGGAACTTATTAACAACGAGTCATCCAGAGAGAACTTAAACAGAAGAAAGAAGTACCAAACTGTGCTTTTAAGCAGAATTTGGAAGAAATGGAAAGACAACTACCTACTGCAACTAAGAACTGCGCACAATTCGACGACTCCCGTCCCAAAGGCAGAACTCAAAGTTAAAGACCTTGTACTCTTAGAAGGAAACACCAAGTCCAAGTTTCTTTGGGACATTGGAATTATCGAAGAGACATTCAAAGGTAGAGATGGACTGATAAGATCTTGCCTCGTTCGAACACGAAAAGGATCATATAAACGGTCAGTACAGTTACTATACCCTCTGGAAATTAACTAAAATATGGTCACTCAGTATACTCACTCATTTAGGACAATAGACATTATATATTATTGATTTTCAATTTATGTTAAATATGTCAAGTTCTTAAATTTATATTTTCAGATTAATAATTGGTGAACTCTGTAAGCAGAGTTCAGGTGGGGAGTGTTGCGGAATCCATCGTTAGATGGCGCTAGTTGTCCTTGAGAGACACTCCAATTCATGTAAATGTTATATAATCAGAACGAATAAATGGTGTGCTTACGCCAAGATGTGTTTATAATGATCTCCCATAAAATAAAACTGAACCACCAAGTGCATATTTTTTATCATTTATCGTTAGATGGAAAAATCATGACTTTTGAATAATTAAATAATGTTTGTTTTAAATAAATGAAAATATGAAAAACAATTTAAAATAAAATTCACTCCCAAATTTTTTTACGAAATGTAGTACAAGTCCGTATTGAGGGAATGCGTTAGTAGGGTAGACTAACCAGTGAATGAACGTTTAAGGCGCTGCGTGAATAAACACCAGGGCATAATGGCCAGGACAACCAACCATATGTCAGATAGCTTTTTACTACATGGGAGGAAGTCAGTGTTGCCAATCCATCTATGGAATGATTTTCAATAGTTATTTTTTTAATTATATTTACCAAATGTTCATTCACTGGGGCCTGTTCACTCACTGGTCAGTCTGCCCTGCAATTGAGTGAATGTGTAATACAAGTCCATATTTAGTTTAAATTTTCAGTTGAATTTAGCGACTAAAAGAAGGACTTCATTTTTTTTCTTGGCTTTTATTCGTTATTCTGGCCTCCATTGGGTAAACTCCCGAAAATGAGACCAGAGTGTTTATTTAATAAACTGATAAGCTACCCCGTTGCCAGAAAAAAAAGAGACAATAAGACAATATTTTTCTTTTACAAAGGTGAGAGATGAGGGGGGTGGAACTTCAATGTTTGTTTTGCACTTCTTAATATTTATGAATGAATGCTGTGTAGAAACAAGCCCTAAAAAAATGACCCAAACCTAATTCTTACAGCCTCAGGGTTCGAATTATTCCTCTCGTCAAACATTCGATATTATTTCTCGCAAACGATTTGCTTTTCTTCAAAAACAACATTAATTCTAATCGTTTGCTGTATTAGGTGTTATTTTTTTTTACCTTCGGGAAATGTCAGTGAACGTTTACATATAAAAGCTTCGTGGACTCAAAAATGCAAAATGGATATATTAAATCTAAACGATGTGTTTATGATGGTTTTTCTGCAATGGCGAAAATTCTCCATAAATATTTTCTTTTCAGAAATGTATTTGATTATTTCTTGAATCGATTTAATAATAAAGTTATATTTTTCCCAGATCAAATATAATTTACATCACGGAGATTTTTATAGAATAAATTTCGCTGAATTTAATTGCTTTAAGATGTCACTTTTTACATATTTTCTTTCAATAACTTGTTTTGATATGATTTTATGAAACAAATGAACTTTTAACTACGGGAAAATATCAATTATATTAGTGAAATATTTTACTGGTCTAAAAGTTATTTGAATTTTTTTTGTTTTAAAGGCACTTGATAATCAACGTCAATATTCAAGTTTAATCTTAATATATTTTTAAATTAATACTGAACTAGTTGTTTACCTATGTATTAATATTCTTACTTTTGATAAAATTTTCTCGCCAAGCACTTAAAAGAATTTTTTTTTCAATGTCTTTTAAACCATAAAGTTAACTTATTTGGATAATTTTTCAAGAGAGTCCCAAAATAATATCTTGTGAAAGAATTTATATTATGTTGATATGTAGTTTAAGATTAGAATGTACACTGCACTCTTTAAAACAAAGGAGTGAAATCCACTCCTGTACACTCTTAAAACAAAAGAGTGAAATCCACTCCAGTTGGAGAAGTGCATTTTCGACACCGTAAAGGCATGCATATTTACTCAGACTGAGTTAAAATCACTCGTTTGGAGTGATCCTGTCGGAGGTTTAACACACAAAGGATCCACTCTAAAAGGAGAAGAGTGCATTTTCCAGTCTGGAGGAGTGAAATCCACTCAGACTGAGTTAAATTAGGAGTGTTTGTTTTAAGAGTGTAGGAGAAGTGCATTTTCGGCATTGGAAAGGAGTGAATATTAACTGAGACGGAGTTAAAATCACTCGTTTGGAGTTATCTTGTCGCAGATTCAACATACAAAGGATCCACTCCTGTAGGAGAAGTGCATTTTCGACACTGGAGAAATGAAAATTAACCCAGACTGAGTTAAAATCACTAGTTTGTTTTAAGAGTGTGCACTAATACAAAAAAACTAAAACATATATTTAAGAAACATGTTTTCTGACATAAGGTAAGGTAAAAAAAATATTAACTCCTGAAATCTTTCATCTAAAAACTAAACTCCTTGGCGCAACAGCCTATAAGTAGCCCAAAGGCCTTCCATGCCCATTTCAGCTTTCGTGACCAGGGCTGTGGGGTGCTATGCATATGTCCCGTTAAGATGGTAAGCCTCTCGGAACTCCCAGTGTTTAGTTCCCAAGCTTGATTGGTACCCATTTTATCGACTCACTTAAGGGGTCTAAAGAGTCTTAAAAATGTGCAAAGAAGATACTATAAAGCCTAGTCTGATCTTTCATGTCATTTTTGAACTACTCAATGTATAAGTATAATTTTTTTATATGTAATTCTACAAGATTTATTTATTATAAAACAAGTTTTAAAATTTATGAAACTTTAGCAAAAAACTAAAATAAATGATATTAAACATGAAGGTACTTGAACACACTGTGATTAGGCTTGCGCGGCAAATTGTGAGGTCAAAATTGAAAAAATGAATAAGAAAATGACTTTATATTGTACAAATATGTACAAACAAAGACTTATACCTAAATTCTCAGCTCAATTCTAATTAGAAATTATTTTTTAAAAAATTTAAAATCAAAATTTTTAAATTTTTATTAATTTTTTTAGAAAAAAGTTCTTAAAATAATTTCTAATTAAAATTGAGCTGAGAATTTAGGTATAAGTCCTAGTTTGTACATATTTGTACAATATAAAGTCATTTTCTTGGTCATGTGTTCAATTTTGACCTCACAATTTGCCGCGCAAGCCTAATCACAGTGTGTTCAAGTACCTTCATGTTTAATATCATTTATTTTAGTTTTGGCTAAAGTTTCATAAATTTTAAAACTTGTTTTATAATAAATAAATCTTGTAGAATTACATATAAAAAAATTATACTCATTTATTGAGTAGTTAAAAAATTACAAGAGAGATCAAACTATGCTATGTAGTATCTTCTTTGCACATTTTTAAGACTCCTGTGACCCCTTAAGGGATGAAAGGATGGATCAAACTCGCCCAATCCGGGATTCGGTCCCCGGACCTATGGCGTGGCAATGCGAAGCACTACCACTAAGCCCACTGGAGAAATCGTTCATCTAAACTTAGGAAAAAAAGTGGGTAAACTGCCAAATCTTTTAAAATTTGATTCCTTTGGTTGCAGCACACTTTACTCAAACTATTTAGAAATACGGCCATGAATCCCTAACTCTATAAACCCTAACTTTCCCATGCAAAAACTTATATAACCCTTCGCAATATGCAAGGCATACGCGAAAACAGATACTAAACGTTGCCAAAAATGAAGTGTTATGAAAATAGTCTGATCTTGAGTTTATATTTGGCATAAGAATAAATTTATATAAAACTTTCGCAGAAGATTCTGACTCATCGCGTGATGTTGTGTCTAAAATTTAGAAGTTCCCACAGGAACAGGACAGTTGCAGTCACAGTTACGAGAAGCCATAACTAGGTTCGAAAAATTATTTATCCAACCGCTTGCATTCTATTAAAAAATTGCCGGTATTCGAATTTTATGCATTCTTGAACCTTGGGAAATGTTTGGATGGAAAAATATCAAGCGACTTTCCGTATGAATATTGTTCAATTCGTTATGGAGAGAAGTATTTTTTGGCACATATGAGAGCTACTGATACAACCCGTATAGGGACTGGAACTTTCAGTTTTTCTCACAACTTGTAGGGTTTCCAGGTCAAAAAAGTAAAAAACAGGACCCATTCTTTTTAAAAGCAGGACAATAGCAGGAAAAGCAGGACACATTTAAAATTGACCTTATTATTAGCGCAAAACCTTTTTATTAGCACAATATTACATTATATTATTTGAACATTATTATTAGCATATTTTTCTACGGAACCAACGCTGCTTACTAAATGCCTTGTAATTTAGAGTAATATATTAAACACGTTTTGGAGTAAACTAAAAAAAAATTAAGCTATTACACTTTGGAATGTATACAAACTTCTTTAAAAATCTTCAATATAAATTAAATTTTCAAAAATACGGACATTTAGGGATTTTCAAAAAATAAATACGGACGGCAGGACAGAGCCTCTAAATACTGACGTGTCCTGCTAAATACGGACGTCTGGTAACCCTACACAACCAGTAGAAATTTTAAATTTTTTAATTTTTTTTTTACTTTTATTTAACTTTAAAGGGTAGGAAATTTAAGATTCTTGTAAAACTATTAGAACTATATATAGAAGAAGAAAACTTTTTATTTCACAGAAATATATTGGTTGTCAAGGGGCCCCCGGTCCCTTCCAGACAACACATAAAATTAACTATCAAAATCATTGAAGAAAATTAAAAATACATATATTTAATATACTTCTTTAATTATTGATTGCTGTAATTTTAATTAGAATCTCACATAGCTTAGAATTTTATAAGGACAATGGAGTTTCTCACAAAGATGATTTCTGATATTTTTTTAATTAATTTATTAATAGAAATTCAAAAAAAAAAAAAAAAGGCATGTTCAAAAATTTTATTTCCAATTTTGTTTAAGGTATTCTAATTTTTAATTGAGAAATAATGAAACATGGAATATATTTGTTCTCCAAACAATTTGAATTTCTTTACAGATGGAAAAAAAAGTTTTCTGGACTTCTAACAAGAAAGTGTAAATGTCGCCAAGCGTCGCCAACCTGGTGTTATCTTAAAAAGTTCTTTATTTTGCTCTTCTGTCATCTGTGTGTTGTGACAGTTGTACGTCATCGTTCTTGCACTGGGATGGGTTGCTATGATACGGATTTGTCCCGTTTGTCGTCGATTAATTTATAAATGTGGCGTCGAGATATTCATTTTAATGTGTGTTTTTTTCCTACGACAGTGTTGGAGTTGTGGTTTTGATGTTTAAAAAGACATTAGTTATGATAGTTGACACGGTTTGGAAATTGTATGAAAAAACATACAAAACGTTATAAATTTTGATCCGCTTAGGTCTTTTTTTAAAACAGAGTTGGATTTGTGGTTTTCATATTGAAAGATGCATTTGTTATGGAAGTCAAAATTTTGTTTAAAAAATCGTTTGAAAAAAAATCCTAAAAGTTATAAAAACTGTTCTATTTAAAGGTATTGTACAAATTATTTTTCCTTCCGTCAAGTAAGACAGACACAGAAAGAATTTTTGCTGTCTCAGAGAAAGGAAAGTACACCCAGGACGAAGGTGCGGATCGAAAACGCACCCGTTACAGCGCGCAGACAGCTGGCGTAATGGTCCAAACCACTCGGCCACCCAGACCCCTAAAAAAATGGACTCTTTCCCATCGTGGGATTTTAGGGTTGTTTTCCGCGACTATGTTATCTCTGGAATGTTAAATGAAGCTGTAACTGTATCCGTCAGCCCCTTACTCCCCGGTTCAGAGCGGGGGTGTTTGTCGCTAACCCAGCTCTTTCAAGGTTGTCGCGGGTCGAAGTCGTAAATTTGACACAGGATATTGCAGCTATGGGGACACTTGTTTTTTCGCAAGGTCACTGATCGCCCTCCCCTCTTGTTTTTTGGAAAGTTCTAGGCCAACCAGGGCTTGATCTAGGAAAACTCAGACGAAAAATTTTGGGGCTAGTTGGTTGATTCTTCAGATTTTTGCTACCATTTTATCGGCTTCCTTAGCACTCGTGTAGCTCTAGCGCGAGGATAATTCAAACTAAACTAAAAACAAGGTTAAAATAAAGAAGATACTCAGAATTTTTATTTACTGAAATTTTGAAGGACTACAGCATTCTATAAAACAATGCTAAACTAAGCACAGTAAAAAACTAAAATTCTAAAACCTGGGGGATCTAGGACCAGGCCTAACGGGCCTTAAGATATATCAGGTCCTGAGAATACCCCAAAGTAAATAGCATTGTTTTATAGAATGGTTCCATTTCCCCAAAATTACAATTATTTATTATTATAGAGGAGTTTATTTTCCCTTTTCAGCTCCCTACATGAAAAATTTATGTTCTTTTGTCAAAAATTTCTCAACATTAACTTTATAAGAAAAAAAAAATAAAATAAAGTGTAAATATGGGATGATTGGGTTTAAAACATTCTCTGAAAGCGATTTCGAGAGAAAAATTATTTCTTTACACATTATTGATGCTTTATCCTCTTTAGATTCGAGCAAAATCCTACACGTATATTCCTATAATCTAAACATACTTTTCATACAAATATATGCTAAAATTTATGTTTTGCAAAGGAGGCCGTATCACTTATTTGTAGTTAACAGATTATTTTAACATTGATTTTAATACAAAATGCCTTTAAAATTAACTATACTAAAAAACTTTTTGAAATTTTTGAAAAAAAAAATATATAATTTTTTGACACACTCTAATATCGTAATGATCCTCGTTCAACTTCATTTTTCAATTCAATTTAATTTCACTGATACCTGAAATCAAAGGCTGAAAACTTATATTTGGATCTTCTTCTATCGGACCTGGTCAATTTCGGAACAAAACACGTGTTGATTGTTTGTGGGGAGGTTTTAAAAATGGGACACCAGCTCGCAAGAGGTTAAATAAAATAGGAAAAACAGTACACCTTTAGTAATCGCCTTTTTTTTTACTTACTTACAGAATTTTAAATTTATATCACATGCCAGATATAACGTGATGTACGGAGTATTTTTTTTTTGAGTAAATTGTGTCATCTTTAAAAATTTGTTATGTTCTTCATTAGCTTAAAATAAACAATTATCTAATAGAATAAAGAAAATAAAATAAATAGACAGTGAAATAGACTAAGTTCTTTAGGCAAAAAAAAATGCAGCACAACGCAAAACTCTTAGAAACAAATACGTGTTTTAAAACCCCTTTTTACAAGCGCATAAAAGCATAAACGCAACCCTTTCAAAAATAAACCTCAAAGAAAAACCAACCCGCGTATTTAGCATCCCCGTCAAAAACGAACCTGTCAAACTTCAGAGGAGCAAGAAGAATAACAAACAAATTATAAAAAAAAACACCCCACCATCCGCACTAAACAGCCAAATATAGCAACCCAAACACACAAAGAAATAATAATAAAATAAACACACAGCTTGGGTGGGCCCAACAGGATAATGAGCCGTTAGGTTTTATAAATAAAACCCTCTACTCGCTCGCTGATTGGTCGCAGCTGGTGGTCGTCATGGCAACCGTTGTGTCTAATTGACGTGTGTGGGAAGGGATAAATGGAGGAACAATATGTTTAAAAAAAATCCCTATTTTAACAAAAAGGTCCCCTTATATAAGGACCCTCATCAAAATCATTCTGAACCCTCGTTCTTATTTAAAAAAAAAGAATAAAAATTCGAAGTAGGCGGGGTTGTTTAGTGGTCATAAAGAAAAAAAGAGGAATGAAAACAAAAGGGGAGGAGTAAAAGTAATAATAAAAAAAAAAAACAATGATGGTGGATGGAGAGGAGATGGGGGGGAAAAACAGCGCTGTAAAAGATAGAAAAAGCTTCTTCTTAAAACGAGAGTTTTAAACGCTCAGCACAGTTTGTCAAAAGATAAGGACGCATGGTAGTGGGAGCATCAGTGTTTCGCCGGAGATTGATATGGGTCTTTTCCTTGATTGCACGTGCTTGTTGGAGTGACAGTGGACTTGCGTTTCTGAAATTGCAATGACTTTTCGAGACTTAAATTAAAATGTATGTTTATTGAACTTATTTTAAGACTGTCATGGACTCCTTAAAAAGTTAATCCGGCTTTTGAGATAGTGTCAAAGATACTCCATTGAACTTGAGTGTTTGGTAATTATTTTGTATTATTTATCGAACTTGTGTATGATATTTCTCTTCTTGAAGATTTCTAAAAGAATTTTTTTGTGGCATTTACAAATTAATTCAGTTAAGTGAACATTTATTAATTGAGCAGAACAAATTATTTGGGCATTTAAGTGAATAATTAAGAGGTGACTTTTGAATCAAACGAATTAATTTTAGCGTTGGTGAATCATCAAATTCATTAGGACTACTACCACATTTGCAGAAAAAAAGTGATTAAAATTCTTGTTTGCCTACTTTTTAAGAGTTTTTTATTGTATCACAAACTACATAAAAACACGCTGTTTTAGTGAAAGTGAATCATCAAATCCGTTAACATCCCAAATCAGTGAGCGAATAAAAAAAAAATCCCCAAAACTTTTGTTCCACACATTCTCATCTCCTCCCCTGCTCAAAGAGATTACATCGCATTAATCTTATCATCACCTCTGAAAACACAATTCCGGAGAAGAATCATCCTAATTCCTCCCGCGGTGAGCAAGCAGCAGAAACAGATACAGCACAACTCAAATAGAACACAAACATCGGAACATCTGTCATGTTCTTTTCCGTTCTTTCCGGAACTCTCTCTCTGGAAACAAAGAACCTAGCCCGGAGGTGTCCTAGACTTTTTCCCTAGTCCTCCTCGCCGCCGCCACCCAATCAAAATGTGATTGATATGTTTTTGTAACAAAGGCCGACGACGACAAACCAACATTCTATTCCGTTATCCTTCGGGTTTGTTTTACTCTCGGCCCTGTTGAATCTCAAAATATCAACCCCCTCCCCTCCCTCTACTGGCTCCGGGGGGTTTGTTCTGTGTTCTGTTGTGCTTGGACAGACGGACGAAAAGATCACTTGGGTTGTAATTTCGCAACTCAACAAAGATCGGGGGATGGTGAGTGATCTCTTCTCCCGTATATAAACTCTTCTCCGCTGTCTGTCGCTGGGAAAAGTCTTTTCGACTTGGTGTTTGATGCTTGTCTTCGCTCGTGAGTGGATGACTTATCACTGACATTGGAATTTAATTAATTATATTTGAATAATACTAAATGAAATTTTTTAATTAGGACTGAAGATTTATTATTCTCCTATATTCGGTTATTTAGCAGAAATACTACTTCTTTAATGATGTTTTGCTCATAAGTTGTAGTTTTCGCTTCAAGATATCTTACTATTTCAACTTTGTGACTGTTTTGTGACATCGAAAAATTTTGTGAAACTGATAACACTTCAAAACCAACCGACTCATTTCTTCATGTAACAAACATTGTGTGAGACTTAACATTGGTGAACTTTCTCAACTGTTTTTATGGTCATCCCAGTACTTTGGCAATTTGATAAATCTTGTCATACCATCACCGATGCTTCAAAACGAACCACCTTCACATTAACAAAACCATCAACAACTGACTCATTTCTTCATGTGACGAACATTGTGTGAGACCCAACATTGGTGAACTTTCTCAACTGCTTTAATGCAGATTCCGGCTGTACTTTGACTATTGTTACATCTTGTCATTCTACCACCGATGCTCCAAAACGAACCATCTTCACACCCACAAAACCATCAACAATTGACTTCGATTCTTCAACCTAAACAACTCTAACTTATCATCACCAAATGCAAGTCAACAAACCATCTTCTGACTAACCACCAACAATGTCCAGCAACAGATTCTTCCCTCTCTTCGCCGAACCCTCCAGCTTCGTGTACAGCCCCGGCATGCTGTACCGCGGGTCGGTCGGACCGACCTTCCGACCGTTCGACATAGGTCGGGTCTTGGCCCCGACCCAGACTGAGGTCGGTCGGGGAGGTATGACCGACCCTCCGCCCCAGAAGCCGCCCTATTCATACATTGCCCTGATTGCCATGGCCATCCGGAGCGCCCCTGATAACAGGATAACTCTGGACGGGATCTATAAGTTTATCCTGGATAGGTGAGTTTTAAATATTTATTTTATTAATCAATTGTTTTTTTTATTTGTTTGTAGATGGCGATGTAGTAGTAAAAAGGAAACGGTTTTTCAATAAAAGTGGCTTTTTTAATGTTAACTTACCCATCCCCTTCCCCTCCTAAGAACCCGTCTTATTAATTAATCATTATTAAGTTTTTATATGTTTCAGCTAATTTTTGATACATTGGGATTTTTTTATTGTAAATTTTCGCATTCTTTACTCTATTATTATTCTTTTTATTCATTAATTTATAATTCGTAATTTTTTAAATTGTTTGTCTATATCAATTTAGAAGTAAGGCAACAATTTGTAACCTAATGTAATCTAAATTTGTAGTGTAACCTAATTTTTTCTTCATAAAATGTTTCAGACCATGAACTAAATTAGTCTTAAATTTTGCTTAATTAGATAGATAAACTTAAGAAAGCTTATTTTTTCGTGGCAAATTTTTTTCGAAATGACTTTAATGCATTAAACCAACTGGTATTGTGTTTTTCCAACATAAAAAAATTATTGCTAATTTTTTTTTAAACTTTAATTCTTTGATTATTACAATCATTAAAATTCTAAATTTTTTTACTGCAGTCCTTCAATCAATAAACAAACTTGACTTTTAAACTGTTGCAAACTTTTTTGATTATTACTATCATTGAAATTCTACATTTTTTTACTGCAGTCCTTCAATCAATCAACAAACATGACTTTTAAACTGTTGCAAACTTCTTTGATTATTACAATCATTAAAATTCTAAATTTTTTACTGCAGTCCTTCAATCAATAAACATGACTTTTAAACTGTTGCAAAATACTTTTTTTATTGAATTTGAAAACGAATGCTATTTGAACCATCTGAAATTCGGCCACTTAAATTGAAAAATATATATTAAAAACATTTTTATTTTTATAATTAAAATACTACAACTGTGCACTATAAGAACTGTTGTAAGAAGTTAGAGCGTTTCAAATGACTGAAAATACATTGACATATTTTTTTAAGTAAATAAAAATAAAAGCAATTAAAGAAAAAAGGCATGATTTGTAGTATTTAAAATTAAACGGCAATAAACAATTAGTTGATGATGCGATAATAAATGTTTTAAAACATGCTAACATTTGGGTTCATTCCAAGTTTTAATACAATTAATTAAAAGTTTATTTATTTAATGATTAAGAGAGTTTTCAAATTTTAAATAAAGCTTATTAAATATTAAAGGAAAGAATTATCAAAATACCCTCTTAATCAATAACCTGTTGTAAACTCATTTTTTAACAGTCACCAAAATATCAATCTCTTACATTCATAAAATTCTTAAAATTATCGTAAGATATTCATAAATGCTAAACTCAAAAAAAGTTAGGCTATTTTAAATTTTTTTTTTTTTTTTTTAATTTAGCGAAAATAAGTATAAGAAATAAAATAGTCGATAAAAAAACAAATGCTTATGAAAAATAAAAAAATATTTATAGGAAAAATTTGAATTTACTCTTCAAATTTCTCTTTTTAATAAAAAAAAATCATCTTTTATGAGTCTAATTGCTGTTTTTTTTAACGATTTTAAAAGAAACAAAACTTAGGAGTTTTGGTTTATTCGGTTTATAGTTGTAAAAAAATAAATTGTTTTTTTTTTGTTTCTGCGGTTAACCGGCTAACTGATTATCAAGCTTTTCAGAAACCAATTAGTTTTAAAATAAAATGAATTCTTGTAACTTTACCAAAATTTATATCTCAATATATAATTATGGAGGCTTTCAATAGCATCTCTGTAAGAAATATTATTTAAAAATATATATAAGTTTAAAATTTAAATATCATGCTAAGAAAATATGGTGATACTTACTGCAATCGACTTAATCTTCCAGAGGTTAACCCTCTAATGCCTGATTTTTTTTCTGCCGAAAACATATATATGTATCTTTAATACTTATACATTATGGGGAAAATACCGAAATTTTTTTAATTGCATTAGAATTTAAATAATTTCAGTTTTAAATGATAAAAACAAACCACAAAATTCCAATTTTGATAACAATGACTAGAAAACTACTTACTTTATACTCTTTAATTATAATTAATTTTTCAAAATAATTTTTGAATTTAGTGTACTAATATTATTATACTTTGAATACTGCCAAAAACGTAATTTCACAACAGTTAATAACCTCACTCTTTCATTTTGAATACACTTTTACTACTGTCATCTATGAGGATTATTAGTAACTAAATCTTCAAATGAAATGTAATAGATGAAAAAAAAAACCCACAAATTTGTCGAGAGTGAGCTCTAATTTAACAGAATAAAATGGATTATGTTACTTGTTGCCAAACGACAACATTATGCATTAGAGGGTTAATCTTCCAGAGGTTAAACATTGTACTTTAGGCATTTTCCTAAGCTTGAGATCTAGTGTAATACGGTTACTAGAACATTAACCCTTTCAGTCCCAAGGACAATTTGACATCCTTTCTTCATATTTTTTCGATCGCGTGTGTAAGCTCCAATTTACTTAACATCACAACTGTGATCATATGCATCTAAAATTATTGTATCCGATGCGTGTGAAACTGACCTAAAAAAATTACAGCATATCTCTTATAACTACGACATTAAACATCTGCCCTTACCCTTCTATGGCACCAAACAAAAAACCTAACAAAGTAAAACTTGTAAAACTGTCCGTACAGACAAAAACGGCAAATGTCTCATAACTTTAACACTAAACATACGCCCTTTTCCATCTATAACATCGAACAAAAAAAAACTGACTTCATTTTAAACACTATCACAAGCCATGCCCACAATTAAAGGTTATTTAATTTACCAATCTCACAACTGTTTTAATGAAACGAAAATAACGGATCTGCGGCCGCTCTGTTTGGTCTAAGTTTCCCGTTCCCACACCGGAGCAGTCAAAACAGTGTCGCTAATTTCCGTGAGAAAGTTTGAAAAGTAAACACGCATTGAAACGTGTGTGGGTTCGTTTGGTCTCTGTTAAGTTTCATTTTGATGAATCTTGTTATTACCTTAATTAGGAGGGATGGCCGGTCCCATAGAATTAATGCGTTATTACACTGCTCAAAACAATTAGAGAAGCACTTTGCGTACTTTTGTTACTCTTTCAGCCCCAACTTTTTAGACAACTTTTCTTTTTACAATTCAAAAGAATTAAAAAAGAAAAAGAAAAAGTAGGTATTGGCATGCGGTCGATGCCCGTCCGTCTGTCCGTTCGTCAATCTGTCCGTCCGTACCCCCCTTCCGAAATCAGTTCTATCCATTCGATCTTAAAAACTCTTTTTTTTTGTTTGTAAGAAAGGTATGACCTCAGAGACCAAACTTTCATACTTTTTGTTCGTCTGTCTGTCGGACGGACATAAATCTACTATTTGTCGACGACTTTCCCATTGAATAAGCTCTGAAATTCAATTTCGAGTCATTTAAATCGCTGTTGCCAACTCAACTATGGCATGAGAATCTTTATCCATTTAAAAATATTATTTGAGGCAAAATTTATTTTGCTTATAAATCAGTTTGGAATGACGTCGGAAATGTGATTACTTATTTTTTGATAACTAAGTAAGTGGCATATGTCATATTTTTTTGCGATAATTCTGATTAATTTACATTTCTTATTTTAAGTGCATTTTGGTGTAGTTCCATGTTTTTTTGCTATAAATAAATATTTAATTATTAGTAGAACTACAAATAAACCAAGCAGACGATAAGTAATATTAATTTTATTTGCGATAGAAAATTAATTGAAGTAGTTGATTTTAGCATTAAGAAGTTTAAATTATAGCTGGATGTTGTGTTTAGTCTGGCGTCCCCATTTGGGGGCATTTTTTAAAACCTCTCCACAAACAATTAACGCTTTAATTAGTCCGAAAATGACGTGGTCCGATAGAAGAAGTTCCAAATATCAGTTTTCAGCCTCCGATTACAAGTATCCGTCATTAAAAAATGAAGTTGAACGTGGGTCAATGCGATATTAGAGTTCTGAAAAAAAATATTTTACTTGTATTTATCAAACTTCTTAAAAAGTTCATTTGTAAGTTAATTTTAAAGGCATTTTGCATTAAAACGATGTTAAAATAATCTGTTAACTATAAATAAGTGTTACGGCCCTTTCTGTTGCATTTATAGGACAAATTTATTTTCAGAGTTTAAGGCGTGTCCCTAAGTAACTATAAACATATTAAAAAACTTTATTGAAGAACATGCTTTTTTTATCATATATTTGTACGAAAAGTATGTTTAGATTAAGAATATACGCGTAGGATTTTGCTCGGGTCTTAAGAGGTTACTAATATATTAATTTATTTATTGAAAATATTGTGTAAACTAATTTTAAGTTTTATTTTTAAATGCCACCAGTAATTACTTAATCTTATTTTCAAAAAATGGTTTAAAGAATATTTGAGATTGAAAGATCTATTCACTTGTGGCGGTGTGCCTTGTGCTGAACTAGATCTGCAGTTTTTGATAGTGCACTTCCGGCCACAGGCTTTATAAGCTACGTCGCCAACCAAAACATTATCTTCTCTTCTCTGCTACATCTTAATTTCCACATGGCACCTGTCACGACCTCTCCCCTGGCCGACATGCCACGTATTTTGACTTTAGTTTTTTCGTATTGTTAAGTTTGTACAATGGTTAGGAATTTTTATTTATATTAAATTTATTGATGGTTGTTGGAATAAAGGTTGATTTTAAATGAAGTTTGGAACTTTCTTCAAACATCCCTCTTCTGACACACCACACACTTTTTGCATTTTACTTCACTTTCTAATTGAAATGTTGTTGAAAACATATTGATACATGCATTTGTAATTTAAAAAGAATATTAATTCATATCACTAGTAACGTGATCGCTGTAACTGTAGTTATTTTACTAGTGTTTAGATTAAGATAGAAATTTATTGAAAGAATAATAAATTGTCTTTTGCATCTTCAAAACATACAAAGTTAATGTGAATAAATTGTTTTAATGATTTCGCTAGGTTAAAATTTGTGTTTACATGATTTATGTAGATAAAAATTGCACAAATATTGTTTATAAACTAACTTCTCAAAAGAATTTCATCAATAAAAAACAAACATTTATAATAATAACTTAACAATTACATTATATTAATATTTATACCTATAAAAGCAATGCTGCATTAATATTTATACTTATAAAAAATCATGTTTATACTTTATAAACATTTGTAGAACGTCAATATCTGTAGAAACAATCTGTCAATATCTGAATAACAATAGCCCGATGTTATATAACAAAAAGAACAACATTACGAAACATTTAATGCAGAAATAACCCGCAGACGATGCAGAATAATGCCCGTTAAATATGCTCCGGCGATTGTTGAAAACTTTCTCCAAACTATAGTTACGCCAGCGATTGTGACTGTTTACACCATAAGATATTCAATACTACTCATCTGATTATATCGACACAAATATTTATTGTTAGGTTTTCGGTTAAGCGGAAATTTATATTTGGCGACAATAATTGAATGTCCTGCGCGTAAAGTGTGGGAACACGTACGAGTCAGACATCAATATGTGAAAGAAATTAAGACGAGTTTAACCCTCTAATGCATACTGTTGCATTATGGCAACAAGAAACATAGTCCACTTTATTCTATTAAAGTATTAGAGCACCCTCTAGACAAATCTGTGTTTTTTACATCGATTATTTCCAATTTGAAGTTTCAGTTACTAATAACCCTCATAGATGACAGTAGTAAAAGTGTATTCAAAATTAAAGAGTGAAGCCATCACCTGTTGTGAAATTACGTCTTTCGCTCAAAGTATAAAAATATTAGTACTAAATTAAATACAAATAAATTGTTTTCAAAAAAATAATTATAGTTCATGAGATTATTTTAAAATATATTTAGTAGTTTTCTAGTCATTTCTATCAAAATTGGAAATTTGTAGTTCGTTTTTGTTATATTCATATATATAATTTTTTTTAAATTTATGTGTGTTGTTGGAAAACTTGACAGGCTTATACGTCTGTATCACTCGAGGGTTAAGTCAATGAAGCACATTAAAAAAATTAATTATAATAGTTAAAACAAATTCATTCATCCAGCACTAGCTTCACTGTCAAAAATGCACGTTAAGATATTATTTTTTTTCAATTCATCATTAATAAGTCTTATCACCATTGATTAAACTCCGTCGCTGTTTAAACCATCTCAACTAATCAGAGTAAATAAATACTCTAGTGCGAAGTCTGAAGCGCTTTTAAAATATCACAATTCTTTCTTCACCCTTCTAAAATGGCAGGTATCAAATGTCTTCGTCTCAGTATTCCAGCACTGCACTTTATTTTTTTTCAATGAAAAGAGAAATCGCCGTTAAAATATTTATTATCCACCTAATAAGGTACTTTAAGGCATACTATCTTGCTTATAAATAAGCGTTTCGCATAAACAAACATACTTTAATTGGGCTGGTACGCATGTGTTGAAATTTAGAATCAACGAGTGAAGTAGAAACTCATTTCGACTTGTAAACATTGTTTGGGGAAGTTTTACTTCTTTCAGCTTAAAAGGGATTGTTAGTCCCATAGAGCTATTGCATTAGTTTTGAAATCACAACTTCCGCCGAAGTATTGCTTTGCCATGTTAGATATTTTCCCCCAGGTATGGGAATCAATATATTATCGAAATTAAACCCATTTGATTCAAAAATGTTCTCTAGTTATTTAGTTATATATTTTTTAAGTTTTAGAATGCCGAAAATGTACAGCAGATGGTGACACTATTTTAAAATTTCATGGATTAATAATTAAATAACTGATTGTTATTTTCTTTCCAAATTTGTTTTTAATTGATGTTATGATGATTCCCATACCTGGTGAAAATGGGATAACACGATAAAGCAATTCTTTTTCAAAAGTTGTGTTTTCAAAACTACTGCATTAGCTCTGTGGGACTGCCAGTCCCTCTTAATGAATGAGAGTTGTTGAAAAACTTCGGGTTCTTCTATAAGACTTCAGTTGACAAGAGCATTTTACTTTATTCAAACATTAAAATACACTCAGGAACATAGTATTAGCTCTATGGGATGGACCACCCCTCTTAAGGAACTCCAAGGAATTTATTGCAATTTGCAAGACATGTAATAGAGCATTGGAAAAGATTTTCTACAATGTCCTACTAGGACATAGTAGAAAATCTTTTGTCCTAGGCTATATTCATTTCATTTATTTGCATTTTTACCGGGATCTTCAAACGCTTTGAAAGGCCAGGATCCAACCGGACATATAAATAAAAAAAAAGAAAGAATAATGATGCTGATACCACAATGGGGATGATTATAATATCTAGATGGGTTGATGCTTACTAGTAGATATACGGCAGAAAATAAAAGCTTACATCTGATATACAATAAATGACATTAAGGACATGGTGCAACACCATACATGTAAAGCCTCCTACTACAAAAATGTACTTAAATAAACTTATTTACAGTATTTGTAACAGTAATAATTTTGAGTAAGCACTTTAAAGATCAACGGATCATTTATTTATGGCAAGAATTTAAGTGTTTCAGCAATAAAGTGTTTAGTGACTGCTCTTATGCATCGCCCCTCACACTTGTATTTATAATTATTTTAGATTAACTAAGACAATCTTAAAACATTTTCAATTGTTTAAAGAGCCTTTTTCATGGACACTTAAAAATGTTTTAGACAAACAAAAGCCTTATTTGAAAAATTATGAATTTAATTTCCAATGACATTCAAATGAAATTCTTTATATGATGAATATATAGATCTAGCGACAAAAAATATAGAAGTTTTTGGTTAAAGTATTCACACATTATTAGTTTTAGGCTGGACTATTGACCTAGAAGGGAAACAGGAGTGAAGTTTCAGAGAGCCGAAAAACCCACTCACACCCTTTTGAGCAAACAAGGCAGAAAATAACTATTTTTCCTACACATGTATGCAATGCTTGTATGAGAACTCTCTATCATATTGACTTGGGCTTCTAAATGTATTTTAACTTTTAGTTCGAAAAAAAATTAACTTTCTTTAGCTTTAAATTCCAACATTTTTTTTAAAGAAATAACCATGTGGATCACTAAGTTCCAGCGAAGACGAACCCAATAGCGAAATAGGCAAGTTTCTAGGTTATCAGTCCCGTTCGTTTCTGCTGCAGTGCCGTGTATTCCTCCGCGCTTCGTTATTGAACCGGCTCGTTTGCTGCCTTGTTCAGTGAATGACATGCCTCACTCCGATTTTCTTCTAGCTCAATGGGCTAGACAGACTGTGTGTTTTACTTATTATTAGTAAATTTTTAATACAACATTTCTATTTTTCTTTTAGGTTTCCATATTACCATGAGAACAAACAGGGCTGGCAGAACTCCATCCGTCACAACCTCAGTTTGAACGACTGCTTCGTCAAGGTTCCACGGGAGAAGGGTAAACCGGGCAAAGGCAGCTACTGGACCCTGAAGAACAACGGCGAGGAAATGTTCGAGAACGGAAACTTCCGACGCCGAAAGCGACGCACCAAACTCGCCAACTCCAAGAACGTCGAGTCTTCACCCAACGGCGGTGCCGAATGTGCCAATCCCAACAAACAAAACGGTCTGAACACAACGTCCAAAAACGATAGGCGACATCCGAGTAAAGTGGCGACATCCAAATGTCCGCAGTCGTCTGTCAGACCGGGCGTCATCGTGGCCACAAGTGACAACAAATCCGAACACATTGACGTGTATGACTGTTCTTCGGCCACTAAGACTGAGACCAGACCCAAGTCTACGTCGCCATTAACGCCAAAGGCAGCGAACTTTACCATTGAGCGCCTCATCGGTAGTTCTTCTGACGAGAGCAAAAGATCCAGTTCACCTGACGAAGATGAACACATCGAGTTGGAACTTTCGAAGCCACCCAACTCTTCATCTAGTCTAATTTCACCCATGATGTACCAGCATCTAATGCTTCTGAACAGAGACAAGTACCACGCACAACATTCTTTAGCCACGCATCCATTCTACTCGCATTTGTTCAATAACGGCAAAGTTTTGCCATCTTATCCGAACGCGCTGGGCCTAACATGGCCGCATATTCCAATACTCAATGGGGTGACCGATAGCATTAATCATAGTCAGGCATCTTTCATTTCACCATGGATCAGTTTCCCACCTATGTCAAAAGCTATTTGGACTTCTGGAACTACAGCGGATCGTTATTCTCCCACCGAAAACGATTGGTGGCGCGAGTGAACATTGACTATCACGTTTAGCCAATAGATGGCACCACACAGTGTTGCCAGTGCTAGTGACAATAGATGACGCTGTATAAACTTTGATAAACAGTGTCGGTGTCATAGCTGAGGGCGTTTGTGCATTTTCAAAATTCAGGACAATTCTTCATATGCAGATCAACATTCAACAGTTGAAGGGTCTAGTTACGAAATTCAAATCTACCAAAGTATAACTAGCAAATTGGTTATGGCCCGTTTATTGGCGACTTCGACTAATTGAATTTACGATTCATTGAAGTCATCAATGAATTGACAGTACCAAATACCCTTAGTTATGCTTATAGTGTGGAGTTCTACACTATACCAAAACCGACCTTAAGTTTGCAGTATACAAATGTTCTACGAGAAAAAGGGTAAATAATTCTCATTTTTGAGTACGAGAATCGAATACAAAAAGGTATTTCACATTCAATAAACAATTTTATTTGTTATTTCAAGACATAAATTTATTATTTTTATTAGTTTAGCTTCAGTTAGAGTGTTATTTTAATTATTTCCCCCCCTTCGATTTTGACGTAACAGGGCGCACGAATATCAGGGTCAAATTATCAACCAAATCGGAGCAGGCGAAGCTTCGGCGCCAGCCGCGTTGTTTACTCAAATTCCTCCGCCTAGTACATTTCTCTGCTGCAAACTTAAGGTCGGTTTTGGTATAGACCCCTCGGTTGATCCGATTGAAAGTGTCAGCAGCATATTCTAATGAAACTGAACACTGCTTTTATTCTATTCTGTATTCTTCATTCTATATGGTAACCACTTCCATGCTAGGTAGTTATCCAATTGTCACATTTTAGTTCATTAAAGAATTTTTTGTCACAATTACAGTTTTTCAATGCAAGTAAAAAAGACTTCACTATAGTAGGACAGGTGAATACTTTTGTTGCATCACCAAAACTTAAAAAAATAATAATATTTTTTCTTTTAGAACTGAAGTTACTTTTTTCGCTCCATTTGATTGGTATATACATACACTGAGCAGTGAGTTTAATATTTTAATTCTCTCAAATTTTTTATTTTTTTTATTTAACCAAATGTTACCTTAACAAAATTTAATTTTCTATTTATTCATGTCATTTTGTTCCGTTTTCTCATTGTTTCAAACGCATTATTGAATTTGTTCATATATTACCCTACAAAGGTAATTCATATGCTTAGTAAATCAATGCTGTATTATCAAATGAATCTGAACACATTCGAACTTGTAGTTATGACAAGCTACTTAAAATAAAAGTAAATTTAAATCATGGTCTTAAAAATGGAAACGATGTTCAAGATAATATTAAAGAGTTTTTATATGGCTGTAAAAAAAAGTTTTCATGCTTCCATTTTTAGTTTACGCTGGAGAGAATTTCTAGTACATAAAACACCAAAAGTTTTATTGCGTTCAATATAAATAAAATGTTTTATTTCAAAATATTGTTCACTGTTTTTGTTCGAACCGATTACCTTGTTGCATATTTATTTCAGAATAAATAAGTTTAATACTTTGATCTATATCTTTCTGAATGAGAAGAATAATTGACAAATGACAATGAATGCACCCTCTAGAAGGGTATGGTATGGTATGGTATGATATGATACATATATATTCCAGCTTGTGTGCATGTTCAGAGAACCGCTTGTAAGCCTTCGTCAAGTGAGACAGACGCAGAAAGAAATTTTTACAGTCACAAAGAAATGAATAACACATAGACAAAAGACAACATTTATTGACTGTCACAAACATCCATGCCTGACCGGGATTCGAGCCCGACCCCAGCAGCTCCAAAGGCTAGTACACTAACCATTCAGCCACCGAGGGGCCTAGAAGGGAGGAGCATGGGCTTTATAGCCCGTTACAATACGCGCCAGAAGTGACGCAGTCACGGGAGACACACGTAGAATGGACGACACAAATACGTAGACAAATAACAACATTTATTGACAAACACAAACATCCATGCCATACCGGGATTCGAGCCCGAACCCAGAAGCTCCAAAGGCTAGTACCTTCGAGTTAGGAAGGAGGAGATAGGGGTCTATCTGTTCAAATGGTTTGAAGCAGAGCTGTCAGGTTTTTCGAGCTACTGCCCATAACATACCGGCACTAAGACTCCATGCATCCCAAGATACATGGAACCCCTCTATTAATCTTTCCTAACTCTATGGCTAGCACCCTAACCATTGCGCCACCGGGTCAGCAAGAGAAGAGTTACTGTAAATGAATACAAGTCAAACATGGCTTCCGTCATTTTTTTTCTTTCTTATTCTTACAAGAGAAGCATAATTTTAAGTTAAAATTTCAGTAAGTATTGCGTAGGAAGTTATTATGTAATTTTTATTAAAATGATAAATTTGCTTTAACTGTGCGGAATCGGTTATATGACAAAATCCAGTTGTAATTTTATAATATTTTATATGATTTGGAATAGTGCGCACTATTTAAACAGATCAAGTACACTAATGAAATGTCGCCCTTAACGGCTGCGTTTGGTGCCTATTCAGGTGTCGGCTCGCAACTTGACTGTGGTTCTAAAATATGACGCCCGTCGCCAATAGCCCTCGTGCAACTCCAGTGCGACGAGGATTCAAATCTAACCTAACCTAAAACCTAACGTAACCTTAATGCATTTTTCTTCATATATTTCTTATTTGCTTTGGATATCTAAGTAATAATTAAAAGAGTAAAATTACTAGCATGTTTGTATCAAAAATGTACATAAACTAAAGTAATTGGGTTCACGTTGATGTAATTCTATTTAAATAACTAACTTTTCTAACCAAAGTAACTAAAACAATATATACCTTTCCTTCGATAAACAATCTCACATTTTTAAGAGGCTTTTAATCATTCAATTCTACCTAAGAAGTACATTTTAGATCGGAATTAAAAATTATGACTGACTGATTAAAAAAATAATTCTTTTCGAATTTGTTTTAATCATTGAAGAAACTATTTTTTGTTCTCAGTATCTACGCAGATAAACTCTTTTATAATAATATTTATTTATCACATCATCAAACAACTACAAATACAACAGAGTATCCATTCTTAAAGAGTTCGATAAACATTGATGCTTGTGTGGTTGAATGATAAATGCGCAAATCAAACAATATACAATGCTAATTCTCTATAATAACAACCTGTTTACCATATAATTGCCAGACATTTCTATTTATTTGTGTAATTAAAGTTGTAAATATTATAGTCAAAAAGTTTTTTTTTTTTTTTTTTTTGTCATAATGAAAAATTGGTAAAAAAAATTACAGAAGCTGTACTTAATATTCCAAGAAATTATTTTTAAATAAAAGATTGAAATTCAAAAGAACTTTGCTTGGGTATAATGTGCATACTAATTTATCTGATTTGTAGAGAATAAATTATAGGTAATTGGACAAAATAGTTACGCGAACTTTTTTATTTTAAATATTTCGACAATACCAAGTGAAAAAGAAATGATTTAAAATAGGCGTTTGAGGTCTTGAGTGGCAATCGAAATGCTAAATGAAAATAAATTATTTCTTGAGCTTGATTTGTGAATCCAAGTCACTTGGTAACATAGTATCACAGGAACTTGAGGAATGAAAACAGGAAGGAATTTCGGAACCTGAAACAACCATATTATTATGAATGTTTGAAATTCATTGCATTTGAAGGTTTATAGTAAAAAAAATTGTGTGTGTTTCATCTTTTGCAGAGTTCGTGTTTTTTATCTAAGAAAAGCAATGGCGTTGTTCCTATGCTGCTATTTCTATGAAAATATTGCTTCAACAAAAAAGTTTCGAAATTGAAAGTGGTAATTAAATAAAACTGTTACTTTCCTTTTCCTTTAAAATAATTCGAAAAATGTATTCGTTAAAGTTTTTTTTTGAAAAGGAGGGTAAGTGTATTTTTACAAGTGTGTGTAGCATGTGTATTTTTGGTTGTGTCGTATCAAAATTTTTGCATAATAAATTTATTTAAATGCAAATTTAATTTTACAATTTATGCTGTCAAATCCCCACAGAAATACTGTAACTGAATTCCATGCTTAACCCTTTAGATTGGCAGTCAGATGGAGCTGATTTAAGAGTATGAGACCACATTTGGAGTTTTATCTAAAAAAAATGCGTTAAGCATCATCAAATGCCAGCTATTCCTTAAAAACAAAATCATTTTTTATGCAAATAACGAATGGTACAAGTCAGCTGCTTTGGTATCAATAATCTTGAAGAGATAAGGAGCATTATGAGGCCCACAGGGGTGGCTAAGCGGTAGTACTTCGCATTGCCATGCCACAGGTCCTGGGATCGAATCCCGGACTGGGCGAGGTTGACCCATCCTTTCATCCCTTGAGTGGGTCGATAAAATGGGTACCAAGCATGCTTGGAAACCAAATACTGGGGGTTCCGCGTGAGGCAGACCACCTTACCGGGACATATGCCTTGCCTAGCACCCCAGAGCCCTAGGTCAAGAAAGTTGAAACTGGCATGGCAGGCCATGGCTTAGTAATGGGCTGTTGCGCCGAGGAGTTTCGACAGTGTATTATGTTACTTGTTGCCGTATGGCGAAAGTATGCACTAGAGGAGTAAATCAAACTGAGCGGCAAATTATTACCCCTTATTATGATGGTAAATATAATAATCATTGTAGTATACATTAATTCAAATTTAAGTTGAACGTTTTTTCCTTCATATTGTATAGGGGTTATAAAATGATTTATTTTCTCCTATTGACGAGAATTGGCGCGATTCTTATGTTAGACAAAAGCTAAGATTTCGATAAATATTGTTCAATAAACACGCTTAGTTAAGGTGTCAAAAAATAGCTAAAAATAACGAAACAAATTCCACTACGTATTCCACTGAAATATAACTTGGCAGTCTTCATGCTAAAAAATAAAAAAAATATCGGCTGAAAAAATAGCGATATTTTACGGTTGTTAATTAAAAATAATTATGTGCGAAACATGTTTTCTGTAAACATAACATGAATAACAAAGCACCCATTTTTTAATTAAAGTTTAGAGGATGCTAAAAACAATACAAAGATTTAAAAAAAAAAGACACTTTTTTTTTCTGTCCAAAAACAGCACACAGTTCCTAGACTGTTCTGGGACAATGAAGTCTTTCACACCTTAGAAACGCGACTTCAAAATGTCCAATAAATAATTGCAACTAGCCGTGTTTGCCATTAGACAATCTAAAAAGAGGTGGAACCTCAAGACAGCGGGTCTTTTATTTTGAGAACTAAAGCTTTTTAAAAATCTTTGAGGTGTAAATGGGTGGGATAGATTTTTTTTTCTTATTTATGGCTAACTCATTATTTAAAAAAGTTAGTAGTTGTAAAAATTAAAAGTTAAATAAATTGTTTAACCCAAAGATAAATATGTTATTAAAAGATGTAATGAAATTCGCATTGCATGGCGAAGGATAATTTGGAAGATACATGGAATTATCCGACTAACTAAAATTTTATCTATTGCAGACCTTTTAGTCATAGATATGTATTTCTGGTCCAAAGCACTTTCCAATTAGTTTCAGGAAACAAAAAATATATAATGAAATGTTGATCAGGATTATTGACTACTACAGGATGTTAATAAATACAATACTACATGATATTAATAAATAACCCTGTAGCATTGTTTCTTTTTTTGAACAAGTTTTTATCAATTTCATCAATAAGATATCGTTCAGTGTTTTTCATTCTAAGATGTAAGCAGTTGAATCAAGGGTAGTTTTTTTTTTCTTTTTTTGGAAATTTTCATTCAACGTAACAGAAGTATGTCAACAATTATTTAGCTGATATTAAACCTTTTATCAATAGAATTACAAAAAAGCATTCCGATTACCAGCAAATTCTACGTTTTAAAAAATTATGTATGGTCTTCTTTGACTTATCCAGAAAAAAACAATAAAACGTCATTTTACAGGGTTAGACGTATCTGAAAATTTGTACTTTCCCAATCGGACAACTTCTTCGGCAAGAGAGCTACACAAGGGCTATTGGCGACGGGCGTCGTAATTGAGAACCACAGTCAAGTGACAAGCCGACCCCTGAGTAGGCACCCAACGCAACTGTTAATGGCGACCTCGTACGCAGCGTTGGGACTTTAGCGAGCATATTTAACGTGAACTCCTTCTACACAGGGTATTATTATTCGTTGGACATTTTTGGGCTGCACGGACCGTTTGTAGGACAGCAGGTAATTTTGGCGATGCTCGCAACCGATCCTTTTGCATGCAAGGCGAATGCCTAACCGCTGGCCTCCCCAGCCCCTTACCCTTTTCGGAAAGTAGGAATTTTCTTTCTTTGTTTCAAATTTTAACTTCCCTCGGCAAGAAATTTATTTGCCCTGGCTGATACTAATTCTGTGGCTCCTCTTAAAAATGTTTCTTCCGCTGAAGCAGAGAATAGCTGCAAAATTTAGAGGACTTCCCAACTGCTCTGCCGCTCTGCTGTCTCATTACAATGCCATCGGGTTGATTTAGAAAGATCTTTACCGTGGAATTTTCCCTCTGTTTCTCTCTTTGTGGTCGTCAACTTTTCTTTCTTCCTCTTCAAACTTTCGCCGCTCGACTCATAAATTTGGATGGGCGAGTAATTGTCTGGAAATGAGGGAGGGAGATGTCAAAGAGAATACAACCGTGTTCTTATTAGACTGTTCTTTAGCATAACCTGTTGCGACCTGACGTTCCAATTAGGGGATTTTTTTAAAAAAAACTCTTCAAAAACAATTAACATGTTAATAAGTTTCGAAATGGACCTGGTCCGATAGAAGAAGATCCAAATATCAGTTTTCAGCCTTTGATTACTTGTATCAGTCATTTATTTCCATAAAAAATGTGGTTGATTGAGGGTCAATACGATATTAGAGTTCTCAAAAAAATTATTTAAATTTTTTTCAAACTTTTCATAAAGTTCTTTTAGTAGTTAATTTTAAAAGCATTTTGCATTAAAACATTGTTAAAATAATCTGTTAACTACAAATAAGTAATACGGCTTTTGGTGTTGCATTTATAACACAAAAAAAAATGTGTATTTTTAGAGCTTAAAGAGTGTTCCTAAGTACCTATTAAACATAATTTAAAAAAAAAAAAAATATTTGCAAACATACTTTTTAGCATATATTTGTATGAAAAGTATGTTTAGATTAAGAATATACGTGTAGGATTTTGCTCAGATCTTAAGAGGATAAAAAGTTTTTATGTGCAGTTCCATTCTTTTTTTTATTCGAGTAGATATTTTTGCCCTATTTTAAGTATTTAATGCGGTGCATACAAATGCGGAGAAATGTAATTTTTTTCGGAAAATCTCCCGAAAATCCCCGTTTACGCTCTAAACTTTAATTCATACGAGTTTATAAGAATTCTGGGAGATTTCTCCGCATATAATTATTTTAAATACATTTTGATTAATTTAAAACTCCATGTCAACTTTGTCTCCATGATTAATGCAGACTGTTATAGCTTACCTTTTCCCATTCCATTTCCTAATTTGAATGCAAATTGAAAGAAGGTCTTTACAAAAAAAGTTTTAAAAATATGTAAAAGTGTATTAGTAAAACCATAAGTCCGATAGTATAGCTTAAAGTATAACAAGAACTACGAATAACACTTCTTCGGAATGAGCACATCATGCTCCCCAGCTTAATTTCAGGGGTAAAATGGCATATTTAGGATTCTAACTTCTTCGTTTTGAAAGTGGGGTGTATTATGAAATGTTTTATTCGGGGCAATTTCCCCGCTTGAATTGTGTTGTTTTTCCGCAGGTGAATTGTGGTCTCATTCCTGGAATGGGTCGTTTAAAAGTGACGAGTTTATAAAGAAGTTACGCCGCAAGTTAGAGACGATTCCATAGGAATTTTCTACCTGGCAAATAAAAATACTTATCATTGCTTCCATATTCGAGGATGTGTGCAGTTGCTTAATTGAGGTGTTTTTGGATATTTTTAAATATGAATGGATACCATTAAATGCGAGTTTAAGGAAGTGTAATTTTTATTGACTATTAAGGTTATTTTTGGTTAAACTAATCTAAGGGCTGAAAAAATTTGACTCGAGTATAGTTGGATTATCGTTGCATTAGAGCTACACGAGGGTTGTTGTCGCCGAGCATGTTTATTTAGAACTACAGTCAAATGACAAAACGACACCTGAGTAAGCAAGGAACGAATATTTTTTTAGGAACGACATAATAGGCAACATAGGACCTTAGGAGCATATTTAACGAGTACAACGGGGTATCATTCGTCGGAGTGGCTGCACAGACCGTTTTTAGGGTACCCACTTAGACAAACGCAATGGTTAGGATGCTAGCCTTTGGAGCTGCTGGTTTCGAATCCTGGTAAGGCATGGGTGTTTATGTCCGTCAATAAATGTTGCTATTTGTCTATGTGTTTGTTTCGTCTCTCTCTTTGTGTGTCTCTTGTGCTTGTGTCTTTTCTGGGGTTGAATACAATGGACCATAGGACCCAATACAATGGACTTGCCCCCCCCCCCCCAAGAAAGTCATAAGTTATAGACAAATGGTCCCCACCAACTGTTTTTACCTCATATGCGCCTAACTCTTTCCAACCGTGGAGCAAAAAATCAAGGCTTACAAGATCCTCAACCATTCAACGTGATCTGAAAATCAGGAAAGACATCTATTTCCAACACAAGTCACTTGAAATTCTGAAAGAACCTTTACACTCTTTGCACCTTCACCCGCAGACAATCGTTAATCTAAACCTCCTACGACCCTGCACCAAAAAGGAACCTATCTCAATAATTAAGGAAAAGTCGACCTTACCATGAAAGAACTCACCACCCAAGCCCAAAACTTGGTGATCGCTTACACAGATGGCTCCTCCGAATCAAATCTTCAAAGAGGACGTGCAGGAGTTTTCCTGATGGGTCCAGATGAAGAAAAAGAGTGCCACAACATTCCTGTTGGGAAAATTGCCGCCAACTACGCATGCGAACTCGTTGCCATCAAGAGTGCATTGGAGATCTTCCAATCCAAAATCATCCACAGATCCAACGGCATTATCATCCTCTCTGATTGAAGATCTGCTCAACAAGCCATATAGACGGGAAAGTGACGAATTAGCCATGAAATAATCCATTCTATCAACACAGTCATCGCAGCCAAGAGATCCTGCACATTACAGTGAGCTTGCCAATGAATCAAGAGCTTTTCAACAATCATCGAACCTCACAAGTCTCGTAGACGCCAATGCAGTTGTCAGCTGAAAACTTATCAAAGATAATATTAACTACTCCCTCCCTGCTCTAAATCGTAACTGTAAATAGCTTCGACAATAAGCAGACTACGAACATGACGTTTGAAGGATTAAAAATATCAACCGAAGGACAGAAAATCTATACAACACATTGCCCAAACTGTCCTGATGTCCAACTGTCTCCGCAGCATATCTTTGGCTGACCAGCATTTCAAGCCAGGCTTTTCAGTATTTGCTTTTTTGAAGACCCAGAGAATGTGCTTCACTCTGAAAAGGCGGTTGAAGCCATCCTCCTAGGGTTGAAGTTGCTGAAGCTGTCTACGACAAATTCATGGACACGACAACAACAACACCTCACCTGTCGAAAAATATTGGAGAGTAAGAAGCCTAATGGCCTAGTGGACAACCACCAGGATGGCATTTGCATAATAATAATAATTTGGTTGAAGGATGAAGTTGTTTTCACTAAAACCCCCATATAGTTAAATAATCAAACTATCTGGACTAACTTATTATTTTTTTTATTTAATCTTAGAATAAGGGAACCTGGGGAGCTTTGGCCATAAGGAAGGCTTGGCGCACCTTTGAATTTTTGTATTTAAAAATATTTTAGCATTTTCTCAATAGATGGTACTCAAAGCTACTGTTGTCAGCAGATTCCAATCTTCGTTTCCTTAAGATTCTTCTCAGCATTGAGGAGAAAATTAAAAAAAAAAGAGATTTTCTCATCCCAAAAAAGAAACGTTTTAGACTTAGTTTGTAAGATTTTTTCAGACAAGCCGATTGCCAATTCGATTAAGTTTAAGTATGTGATATTTTATAAATACTATTATATTAAGATTTTATTTAAGCTGCAAAGTTTGTGCAAAGAAGTAGTCTGCAAAGCACTATGGGGACGTACATAAATTACGTCACACAAAATTTTGACTTCTTTGACCCCTCCCTCCCCCTACGTCACGCTGCGTCACGTTTGATCGAACCCCTCACCATAAAATTACGTCACATTGTTGCACCCTCCCCCTTTAAAGAAGAGGTAATTTTAATATTTCCCTTTCTCTTTGAAAATTCAAAAAAATGCATATTTTATAATTAAAAAAAACTTATTTTGTAAAAAAGTCAAAATTTATCTTATTTGAATAATTTATTCATAGGAATATACCATCATTGTATTTACATTTCCGTTGTCCAAGGTCTAACTAGCCATTAGCTAATGTCTTCTAAAAAAAGGGGTCTGAAAGTAAACGAAACTGTGCACACTGAACAAATTTTTGTGTGTAAATTGTGTTTGTATGTCATTCATTTTTAAAAATATATTTAAAAAATAACGTGTTTAAATTTTTATTTAAAATGTAAGGATTTATTTTCAAATACTTTAACCTTGATGTGTAACCTTGGTCGATTCGCTCGATCCTTCAACCGTAATCGCACCACTGAAATTTATTTAGTTTAATTTCGGTGTTAAGAAACCGGTGATAATATTTAAGATAAATATTTCAAGTGCAAATTGTAATTGAGCACTTCATTCTAAACACTGGCGCCGATAAAAAGCGTGTTTTATTTATAAAATTAACCTGCACAACAGATTTGTTTCCTGTCACGTTGGAGGAGTTGAAAAATTAAGGATATGAAGGAATTCACGTTGTGTTTCCTTACACTGGTTCTTTTAATATAGCCCTCTAAGCAGCAGATTGGCTGCAAAGTGTAAACTTTGCAGCCAATCACCGCATGAGATTTAAATTAAAAATTTTAAATGAAAATGTAATTTATTAAATTTTTAAAACATTATGTTTTTGTAATAGATGGTTATAAATATGGCTACTTCATTATTTAATTTAAAAATTTAATTAACTTATTAAATTTATAAATTTTTAAAAGATGTGTATGATTGCTGAAAAAAAAATGTCAATCAGGTGAAGATTTTTTACGTCTGTATTTTCTTAGAAGGTAATAAGGGACAAGTGGGAGAAATTTCGAACTATAAACTAGTATTTAATTTTCGAAAAAAAAAACTTGTTTTTTCGAAAATTTGACTTTAAAAATTAAATAGCTCCACACACATTTGTCAAAAAGGTGTTATCCGACTGATGTATTTTAAGTTTGTTGTTTTCGTGTCAGATTTTCACTTTTGACTATAAAGTTTTCGTAAATTTATCCTATGTTTTTCTGTGTCGAAAGTACATCAGTCTTTTCTCTCGTATTTTCCGGTGCATTCAATACCAAATTATACCTGGTTAGTGGAGAGGGGGGTTGATTGAATGAAATAAAAGATTCCGTGGGTAAATAAAGAGATAGAAGGGTTATAAGGGAAACAAATAGGTTTGTAACACAATCTGTCACTTAGCCCGCTTACACACAGCAATTGAGTTTAACAGGTAAAAAGACGCCATACACAGCAATATTTCTATATTAAACATTTTCTTTTCTAAAATTGGCTAGTTTCATTTATTTTATTTCTAATATTCAATAATTATTTTCGTTTGCAAAAATTATTTTATATTTCAAAGAATAAGTATGTAATACATCTCGCTTTTAAATAGAATGAAAAAAATAGCATATCAACACACAAAGCATATCGGAGTGAAATATATTTGACGTCATTTCAAACTAATTGAGGTCGTTAAAATAAATTTATTTTAATTTATTGTCTTCCTTAATTAAAGGTTCTCGAGTGATAGTTGCGAATGGCAATGGTGATTTAATTTTTTAAAAAATGGCTTCCTATGTTTTTTAAATGAGCATTACATTTCGCGGTTCTTTTTTTTTAAATTGAAATTTTGCACTGAATTTTAATAACTATAGTACTTCGAATTCGAATTCTTTTCTGAAATGTACAATATATTCTAAATTCCATGCACTGAATTTTTTGACGTATCACACTTGTCCGTAGCATTTATAGTTTGGGCTATGAAAGTGGGTGACAAACAGACGGACGGACTGAACAGTTCTACTACCTTCCACTTTTTACGTTATAAACGTAGAGTTGAAGCTCAAGTATAGAGCAGCTGGTCCCTAAAAACAACTTAAATATTATTTCATCCTTATTGAAAATATAGGTTTTGTATTTCATAGTTTCATTCAAGATAAATAGTTGCGTGTAATGGAGCTCATTTAAAGAATTTTGAATTATCTATTCACGTGTTTAAATGAAAACGTGCCCTGTATTTGATGAATTTTAATATTTTACTGATATATTTAAAATTTAGCTTAAAAAACATATGATAATGATGAAACTCTGACATTTGATGAATACATAGCTGACATTTGATTATATGTAATTAATATATAGACGATAAGAAATGATAAAGAATAATTGCAATCAGTTAGTAAATATTTTAGAAAGCTTTGGAGTTCATTCAGTTTTGGCGGTGTTTATTAATTGATTATGTATTCCAGTAACAATTGATTTTTTTAAAAGCTTCAATGGTATGTTACTGTCAAAATCAAGTTAGAGCTAAACACATGGTGGGGATACACATATAATATCAAATTTATTAAAAATTTGGAGTAACATTAAGTGTAGCTTAAAAGCCACTGCAATATGGGGGTAATTTGCACGGGCCAGGCAGACCTTATGGAAATATATGTATTAGTGTATATCACAGAAGTAGAAATATTGAAAAATTATCGGTTAACTTCTTAAATATTTACAGCATTGCGAAATCATTCTGCAATTGGCTTCCCTAAAAACACTTTGATTATCTCAATATAAATAATTTGATAGCTTTGAACTAAGCTAGCAAAAAAAGTACATACATAGGTTGATATAAATATACATAGATACCTAAATATATGAATCCAAATTTTATTTGACACTTGGTCACGTTTTTCCCGACGTGCTTCGAGATTAAAAATCATGACATTAATGCTTTTTAGTGATTATTATTGACAAAAATATTGCAGCTAGTTACTTTTTTTCTCCAAAGTGTTCAAATTCTGTTAGTTTGTGTCTCCACTAATTCTAAAAAATGTTTTGTTAGCACTTTCGTCTTCTCTTCGTCACTTAGAAACTGCTGTTATTTGCTTTCATTGCACAGTCTGTAGGTATCTTATATGAAATAATTTAGACTAAACCAACAAGTTTTTTTTTTAACTGATTAGATGAGACAGGATTTCGACTGGAAATGTGACAGTAATTCTAATTTTCGAAAACGCATCATGAAAATCAACTGGTCCTTTTCTGAAAGAAATATTATTTATCTATTTCAAAAATGGGCAAACCGGACACGTCAAACTTGAAATGTCGTCACAGTTCCGCCAAAAGTGTTCGTAGGTTGGTTGGTTGCTAGACATATATTCAGGTTTGTGAGCTAGGTCAGTAAGACAAGTAAGACAGACACAACACACACACACACAAGTGGATCCATCTAATTTTTAGCGACAGATGCCAACATAGTATGGCCAGAATTGACTTGTCACCCCCAGAGATATTGATTTGGTATAGGAATTCGGAGGACTTTGTTACCATGACGGACTTGACGTGGACCTGTCACCAGTTACCAGTAGCGTACAAGGGGGTCTTCGGAAGGCAGCTTCGAATTCGCAACCTTAGGGATGCCAGTCCAAGAACTTACCGACCAGCCTATCCCTGGCCCTACGTTGTCTTATACCCCCCCCCCCCCCACAAACAAACCACCCGGCCGCTTTTCCGTGGAACCTCCAACGGTCACGTACAAGTTGACGTCAAACTCTGCTTTATACTCCATAATCAAACCTGTAACGGGTGCGATTTCCGCCTTTGCCCTGGGTGCACTTTCTTTCTCAGTATCAAAATTATAAATTAACTAGCACTTTTGCCACTGTATTCGGAATCCGTAGTGAGCCATGGGTGGCGATGGCAGCACAAGTAGCTCTGGTAAGAAGTTAATTTGACCAATTACTTACCCGAAACAACTTTCTCATATAGAAAATAAGCTCATAAAATTTTTTCTTCCAATTTTCCCCCCCAGAATCGGAAGTTGTGTTGAAACGATACAAAAACTGTGTTACTACAAAAATTGCATTATGGATGGCACCAAATTTGTGTTGAAAGAGCAGCACGCATATATTCCTCCGAAATGTAGTTCGACATCTTCTCTTCAATGTTTCGGATAAATTGCTGTACTAAAGCTTAAAAAAAATACACATTACACTACTTTAAAATGAATATATTAATTTTGTTGTAGAAATTTTCGTTTATTTTTCTACAATAATCGCGCAAAACGCAATAATCGTCTTTTCCTTTCGATCGTGATTTCTGTTGGAACAAAACAGTTTGGATTGTCATCACCACAATTCGTGCATTAAAATAACGCAATATTGTAATGTTGCCATTTTTACACAATACTTGCTTTCAACTGATGTTTGAACCGAAGTTATATTTCTGAGTCTATCAATTGGTTAGTAAAATATTTTTTTTAACATTTAAACAATTCTTAGAGTTAGGAAAGAGCATAGTGAGGTCCGTGTATGTGCGCAGTAACGCACAAAAGAAGCAGGCTAGAGCGGTGCATCTTGAGATACCTCAGTGCCAGTTTCGGTTACTTATGCGCTGTAGTTAAACAAAAACCGCTAAAGCGATGCATCTTGCATAATTAAGAGCCAGTACGTTATGCGCAGTAGCTCGAAAAACCTGACAGCCCTGCCCCAAATCTTTTGAACTAATAGACCCTCTACTCCTCCTTCCTAACTCTATGAAAAAAAAAATTGAATTTGGCATCGACTTTTGCAGATAAAATATTGCATCAGTTATTAACAACTAAAAAAAACTGATTATATTTTTTATTCAAAATGATTTTCTGTTATTTCTATTTTCATACACCTCGTGAAAAAATATTTTAAAAAAAATATTTTGACAGATATTGTGAATATAAAAATAAAACATCAGTTGGGACTGATGATTATCCCTACCAAAGTAACAGCTGTTACAGATTAAAACCATTTAAACATTCTGTTACTATGTGCCGACAGTATAATCTATTACAATGATATCAAGTAACTACACAAACATTTCTCACAACATGACATATCTAGAGATAAAATAAACAATAAAATTTTTCCAAAATGGACGAAACAAAAAAATTCCGGGAATCTTCGGTTAAAATCATGAATGAAATCACGTCCGCACGCATTACATATTGCTGTTTCCATTATTTAACGATTGATAAAATACTCGGAAAACAATAGAATCTGTGGATGTTATAAATATTTGTCAATACTGATAATGAATTCTTGTTATTAGGATGCGTCATGGGCTGGACATACTGATATCTGTTGGGTTCGATGCGCTTTTTTTTCTTCAGAAGGTTCTCGGAAGTTCCATTTCACGTGCGAGAGCGAAACGTTGTCGAGTTGGAAGTGGATGACCGAATTTCAGCTTTAGGAGCAATATCAGCATTCCATTTTGTTTCCCTAGGAAATATTGCATTGAATGTACCCGGCCTACATCAGTGGGTCAGATTACGAATCTAGCTGAAATTTGTTTTTCCGTTTAAAGTTTACTAATATTATAATAAATATAGGAAAAAAATATAGGAGTGATATTCAGGAAATGGTATTTTGGATACAAAAATATGGTTACCTGGAAATTCAAAAAAAAAAAATCAATAAAATACACTAAAATTGTAGTTATTTTTAAATTCAAGATTTTTTTTAACATATGCCTTTATTGGAATTTAATCCATACATAATATACAGGATCTCATCACTTTGAGATAAAACAAACAACAGACGATGACAAACATAGAACTTCAACAGTAGAACATAAATGAAACAAATAAAATAAAAAACAAGTCCCAAGAAATAAGGGTAGAAGATGAATGCGGTAGAAAAGAATGGTCGTCCCACATTTGCCCATGATACCCCTTGCCTTTCACAGTCCAGGAAATGGTCAGAGTTCATAACTCCAGAGTTGCAGATTGTGTATATTATTGGTAACCATGGATACTGATTTTGTGTAGATGTTCTCCCATGCAGTCGTGGCCTGCAGTTAGTCTGAAATGGGCTACTGCGGCTTTCCCTTGTTCCACCCACGCGCGAGAGTGAAACGTTGTCGAGTATTTGGTCGTCCTTTATTTGTCCATGATATCCCTTTCCTCCCAGTACAGCGTGACAAAGTCTCTCAGTTCTTGTGAAGCTATATTTAGACCTGCCACAGTCCAGGAGATGGTCAGAGTTCATAACTCCGGAGTTGCAGAGTGTGCATATATTGGTATCCATGATACTGTTACTGATTTTGTGTAGATGTTCTCCCATGCAGTCGTGGCCTGTTGTTTGTCTGAAATGGGCAACTGCGGCTTTCCCTTGTTCCACCCACGCGCGAGAGTGAAACGTTGTCGAGTTGGAGGTCGTCCTTCATTTGTCCATGATATCCCTTTCCTCCCAGTACAGCGTGACAAAGTCTCTCAGTTCTTGTGAAGCTATATTTAGACCTGCACAGTCCAGGAGATGGTCAGTCTCATATAAGGATCATCTGGAGTTCATAACTCCACAGTTGCTGATTGTGCAGATATTGGTAACCATGATACTGATACTTGTACTGATACTTGTGTATAGATGTTCTCCCATGCAGTCGTGGCATGTAGTTAGTCTGAAATGGGCAACTGAATATTTCCTTGTTCCACCCACGTGCGAGATTGAAACGTTGTCGAGTTGGAAGCGGATGACAGAATTTCAGCTTCAGAAGCAACCACAGCGTTCTATATATTTTCCTGGAAAAAAAAGCAATAAAGTATGGTTAATTGTCCCAGGTGTTATGGATTGAATTCAAAATTGTTTGGATGCGATAGGTTCGCTGTGCAGTGCGCTTCCAATATTTTGTTGTATTTCATGCTAATTGCTTTGGGAAAACCAAGATTTACGTTTTTTATCTTCTAAGAACATCTTTGTAAGTTAGAATCTGGCCTTTTCTGTTCATTTATATTTAGGTAATTGGCTGAACACATAAAATGTACCATAAAAACCCGAAATGCAAAGTTAGCTTACATATTTTTATGTTCATCACTCAAAAATGCACATGTTAGATATAAGCTCAATTTTAAATTAATTAATATTTAACATTCTAAACAATAAATAAACACCTGTTCCAAAATCTTACAGACTTGTGCATAGCTGCTAATTAAAAAAAAGCTAAATAAGCCAAATACTATCCTTTTAAAGCTTTCTTTTTTCAAAACCAGTTTTAAAGCAAATTTCAGTTGGTACCTAAAATTTTAAATGCCCTCTTTTAAATGACCTAAAATATGAATGAACGGTAGTGCAGCGCCTCTTATTCGACGCACTGTAGGTTAGAGTTAGAATTTTTTTTCTATGTGACCTTGAGACACTTAACCCAGAAAGAGAAATTCAATGTTTGAAATTCCTTTAAACTCTTCCGACCTGGCGTCCACATTTGGGGAATTTTTTTAAAACCTCCCCATAAACAATCAACAAGTTAATTAGATCCAAAATTGACCTGCCCGATAGAAGAAGATCCAAAGATCAGTTTTCAGCCTTTGATTACAGGCATCAATAATTTATTTCTACAGGGTGAGGCAAACAAAACTGGCCACAAAGTGGAGATAAGAATACGACAGAAATGTCGCCAAGTCAAAAACCAATGCAAAAACAGGTTTGCTAACTGAAGCTATTGATCGCTTTAATATTAAGCCCAAACAAACGCTTGGCGACTTATTTGCTGGCAACTACGCGATGGATTGAGAAGCTAGTTGAAATAAAATATAAACAACGTTTGTAGAGCTGATTAAGAAAAGTTCCCACTAGTGATTATTTTGGTCGTTATTTATCCTCTAGAGAATCGGATCTATTTGTTTTGTTAATACAAAACATTCTAAATTGATTGCAAAACACAAAATTAGTATTATGAGACGTCGTCATACAATAAGAACCAAAATATGAACTCGCCACTAGTTCATGAGTAGCTCTAAGGCTATGTCCAGACGGCGACAATAAAAACAAAAATGTCACGTGACGTGGCACGTGATGCGCACGTCACGTCACGTGATCCCCATACAATTTGTATTGTGATGCGCGCGCATGGAGGATGAAACAACCGCAACTCATACACCGTGCGTCAACGGAAACATTGACGCACGGTGACTGCACCTCAATTGTGACGCACGGTGTTTTAGCTATTAACGCATGCCTTAAATGTCTACGAGAATACTCTGATTCGGTGCGTCTTGCGCTATGGTAACTTCTGAGAGAAAAACCGAATTCATCATTGGAAATTTTCAAATAATCAAATCGAAAGCCAAAAAAGCAATTCAAAATTCCACTCTCGCCAAGTAACCCGGAAAAAAGTTGTCAGAGACAATCGAAAATCCCGACAACTTTTCCTATTTAAAGCCATGTTAATTTGTTGTAGGGTTGCTATTGTCAATAAAAAAAATAAAAGGGAAAAAATAAAAAAAAAGGGTAATTGAAGTAGAAGTGCATAGAACTATTTTTAATCAATTTAATTTAAATTACATTTTGAGAACCTTGTCTCCATTTAAATTGATGTGTTTAATTTTTTTTCTTGCGTTTTTATGCATTATGACAAAAACGTTTGTCCAATATGATATGAAACTGGTTTGATATGATTGATGATTTTGATACTGGTTTGTCAAAATGTTATATAAAGCGAAATAAAATAATGGTGGATAAATGTAAATATTTAAAGACTTGAAAGTGTCTAGAGGCTGGGGAGCCCAGTCGATTAGGCATTCGCCTAGCATGCGGAAGGTCCCAGGTTCGGGTCCGGGCATAGCTAAAATAACTGCCGGTCTATAAGCGACACGTGCAGCCAAAAATGTCCGGCGAATAATGCTCCGTGTGGCGGGAGTGCACGTTAAATATCCTTCAATAATTCTTCGTTAAATATCCTTCTCTCCAATGCTTTTAGCTTATGAGTTTATTTAAAATCTAACTGAACCTACTGGCCCCATGAAGCTATTTACGAATCTAGCATTTATATTATAATGTATCTAAATTTTAACTAAAATGATTTTTTTAAACTCTTAATATAAATTTATTATGCCCTATCTCTCTGGCTTAGTGGTCAGCTCTTCTTGATCTTATTCCGTAGACCCGAGATCGTATACGGGTCCAGATAAATTAATTAAAAAATCTCGGATAGTATCCAATTTAATTATGTTATAAAAGTTAAAAATCTATGTTATAAACCAACAATTAAATTTGTTACGTTCTAATATTACTAACCAAATTTAATGTTTTCGTATCAATATTGAAATCAAGGTCACACTTTAAAGTTTAAAACAAGCGATTTTCATCCCATTCCACTTTTCTAGCACAACACCGGCATTGGGCAGACCAAACAGATCCTCCAGACGCATGCGTTTGAAAAAAACCTATGATTTGGCGAAAAAACCGTTCGCTATTGCCTCGTTTGGCGGTCGCCAAGTTTTTGTTTTAATTGTCGCCGTCTGGACATAGCCTAATGTGAAGCTAATCCTATCAAACCAATTCAAAAACAGGTTTCAGGCGGCTTCAGGAGTATTCTCGCCAAGCATTTCAACGTATTCCTATCTCTTGACCGGGGCCGCTTTTGTTTGCCTCACCCTGTATAAAAAATGAAGTTGGACAAGGGTCAATATAATAAAAGGGTTCTTAAAAATTATTAATTTTTTTTTCAAACTTTTCAAAAAGTACTTTTCGTAGTTCCTTTTAAAGGCATTTTGCATTAAAAGCAGTCTATGCGGAACACGTGTTCGTGAAATACTAATAAATTGTTTTGAAAAAATTAATCATAGTTAAAAAGGGTTATTTTGAAATATTTTTAGCAGTTTACTAGTCATTATTTTCAAAATTGGAATTTTGCAGTTGGTTTTTGTCATATAGAATTTTTTTTAAAAATTGAAATTCTTAAAATTCTAATGCAGTTAATTTTTTTAGTATTTTTCCCATAATGTGTGAGCATTAGAGATACATATATATTTTTTTGGGATGAAAATAAAAAGTCATGCATTAGAGGGTTAAACCCTTTGAATTTTAAAAAATCGTTCCAGGGCGCGGTCGATTTGCGTACGTGACAAGAGCCAATTGAGATTACGTTTTTTCGAGTGGATGGTTTCCGTATTTGTAAACACTTGTTTCTCGCTGCTATCTCGCTCGAAAGATGAATCTATGTGTGCTGATGACACGCCCTTATCACTCAACCTCATATACCGTCGAATATCACGACTGAACCGGTGATTTTTTTTTCGCCAATTTTGGCCAAGTAGAATTGTATCATGGGCGATTTTGTGCCAAATGGACTTTTAGGAGGATTTTCAATGGACTTGAGGAAATTTTAGTTCTGCAAACAAACATAGAATCGAACGGGAAAACAAACATAGAACGAATGGGAAAGTTTTTTTTAAATTTAATTTATTACTAGCCGTATGGTCCCACCTTACTGGGAACCCGTTAACTTCGCACTGCTTCCTTTTAGAGGCATGCTTACCTTGCGAAAATACACTCAAAATCAAACCAAAATTAAATTCGTGTTGGCGCATGCTCACTTAAAAAAGCAAACACTAATAGAGGATGAAGCAGCCTTAGGGCGAGTGCATATCTCAACCAAACTCAATCAACCAGCTAATAGAGAATGGCGTCAAGCCACCGTTTCGGCCCGGTCCATGTATTTTCAAGCCCTGTTATGGTCCCGCAATCCCACGTGGATGACATTTTTTGAATTTAATTATATTAATTAAAATCACAATCAAATATGAAAAAACTAAGCCTCAGGTGCACACGTAGGTATTTAAAGGAATCTATATTAAAAATTTCGAATGTTTTTAGAGCAGTCTAAGTAGGTCTTTTGCGATCCACAGACATACACACTGACAGACAGGCAGACTCTTTCTTTTATTATTATAGATATTGTCGATATGTGCTCTCAAAAAGTATGATGAAGTATCTTGAAAAAAAAGTGAGAGGGGGAGGAGAGAGATACAGAAGAGAAGAGAGGAGAGAGAGAAAAGAGAGAGGGAGGAGAGAGAGAGAAGAAATGATAGAAGAGAGAGATGGTATATTTTAATTGTCAAATTTCGATTGTAGCTAATCGGTTTTCTTCAAGCATGTTGATTATGGAAATTCCATCTGTGCTATGATACTACTAGACAATACCCTGATCTATTTGATGAAAGTTCAAAAACTGCGAAATCGTTTATTAATTTTTCAAAATTTTGCAGATAAAACTTTAGGACAATTTTAAAATTCGTAAAAAGTTATGATCTTCCTGGATGAAATAAAAAAAGTTAATAAAAACATCTTTTTCAAAGCTAGATTTTAAACAAGCATTGATAAAACCAAAGGCTCGTTTAGATGCCCTTTGAGCCACCAAGACCAAAGTTACAGGACCAAACCTGGAGATCAGTGTTAAGAATCGATTTAGATTTAGATCACTTGTATTGGTTTCCTAAAAAATGTCTCGCTTCGCCAACAAATCCGGATCAATTGTGATTTTCGGCGATTTTAAGTTTTGGAGTTTCTCTTATCAGCCTTATCTGCTATGTGTGACTGAGATAGTTATGCTATCGTGGGTGAAATATTAAATATTGGTTCTCATATGAGTATCTTGATGTGATTTAATTCCTCTGGAGTTAAAGTCTGCTTTGTCAAGGCTTCCAAACTAATTTTTCCTTCGTTGATGTATTTATCTATTGACTAAGCACATGGAAATGTATTGGGGGTGGTATGAAAAAGAAACAAGTGCCCCATGATAAAGAAACAAGTGCTTGTAACTTGTTAATACAGACCGAATAGGATAATATTGTAGTTTTCTACAATAATGTGATGAGGGGGCATCCATAAATTACGTGAGTTGGTCTCGGTGATTTTTTGACCCTTCATCCCCTTTCGTGGGTTTTGTGCTCGACCCTTCGCCAAATTTCAAGTGAGATTTTTCAAAATTCGCATGTGTACTGTGAAGTATTGACAAAATTTAAAGAAACACAATTTGATTTATTATTTGTATCTGTCATAAGAAATGAATATCTGAAAAAGAATCAGTGAAACGACTGCCATTAATCACAGTCGGATAGTAATGTTGAATCTTTATAAAATTTTGATTTTTAAATTCCCCGCTGGAAATTCACGATGGAGTTTAAAAAAAAAAGCATCATTCAAGTAATTTGAACGGTTATTTGTTGCTGTTGTCAGTATTATTATTTTTTTTTAAATTTTAGTTGTCCAGTTTTTAAAATTTGGATGTCCGATTGCATTTAATTTTATTTATTTTTCCATATAGCAATTAAATGGGCTTTAGTATATTTAATGAATCATTTATATTCAAACAATCCTACATTGAAATCGTAGTAAAGAATAATGAGACAATTTTATCATGTCTTTTCTTATCATTATATACTATTAATTGAATCTTTACGGCTTTTTCAATAACATCGCAACATCTTTCTTACGTCACCAAGCAAAAATTATCTTCAAATAAATGCTGACTAGAGACAATTCGATAAAATATCAAAAACATTGACAAAAATTGATAAAAACCATTCAACTCTATTAGCACCTCAATTTAAAACAACCAAATTAACTCTAAATATAGTCAAGGGGAAATCAAAACATATTGAAAGAACCCTGTAATCGAAATTAATCGAATACTATCAGAATAAAAAAAGAAGAAAAATCTCAAACTCTGACCCTTAGTTCCGAAGCAACGATCTATTATATACTGAATAGACTGCTCAATAAATAGTAAGAAAACGCGATCGTTGCCAGATGCCTGGGGACAACTAGTGGGGCACTCTCCTACTTAAGCGCTGATTTCAGCTCCTTTTAATGATTCAGGAAACCCTAATGTAGAACATTATCAATACATATTTTTAATATTTACCAATAAAGTTCCAAGCGTGTATACGGTGTGGGGGGATCGCAGTCGGTAAGGCGATGACATTGTATACGAAAGGTTAACCATGTTCGGGTAATGTCATGCCAAAACTATTGCTAACCTATGAAAGATGTGTGCACCCAAACTTTCCCGGCTACCCCGTTTAAATGGAATGCATGTTAAGTATTCTATAAAGTCCGGCCGCGCAGCGTATGTTGTAGCCCTCAAAAGTCGTGTTGCTTGCCCACTCAGGTACCCGATCGTCACTGGACTGTGGTCCTAAATTATGACACCCTTCGCCAATAGCCCTCGTGCAGTTATAGCGTCACGTTAATTCAACTTAACTCCAAACGTGTCGCCTAATGCCGTAATTTTGCGCTACTGCGCAAATAGGTTCCGTCATTTTGCTGGAGTCAAGACTGGCTACACTTTTGAGATTCGTTAGCACTGGGAGATATACTTCCAGTAATATACAAACTTCGATGCTTCGACGATAAACTCGATGAAAAGCCATCTACAATTCAACTCCAGTATCAGGGCGTGGCCTGTTCGCCTCTCAACGGCCTAACTTCTGTTTACAGAAATTAGGAGGTCTAATCTGCACAAATCCGCTATGGGACCGATGACAGGCTGACAGGTCAAGCGCAAACAGTCAACAGGGATCGACCACCGAGGCTAGAATGATAACAGGGGATTGGCTATAAAGCAAGTGAAGCCATGAAAAAGTCGCCAAATTCGTTTAAACACGTCACTCGATATTGATATTGGTTACATCAAGCAACTAAAGTTAGGACAACCTTGGTGACATGGCAACGTTGTCGAAGGTCAGTCATTCTTGTGAACGTACGATAGACCTGTACTGGGCAATAGGGCTCACTTCCCGTTGTACAAAATATTTACTTCGTTAATAATTTTGTTGTATGCAACGTAGTGGCAAGCAAGGCATTTGCTTGGGCGTATCTTGGTGGAGATCATGAATTCAATTGGCAAAATAGTATTTGCATTGAGTTTGACACAGCAGCATTTTAGTTTCATTCACACCTCCATTTGATCGACTCTTCATCTATTTATTTAGACAATCATGGACAGGGTGGTGTAAACTTCTCACGCAATATGGTATGGTTGCCTGGAATTATGGATTGTCAAAAGTTCGCCAAGTTGGATGATGTCTCCAATGTCTTCTTGCAAAGCAGACTCTTGAAGTCCTACTAGAGTTGCTCAATAACGACTTGTACTAACACGTGCAGAGCCCTTCCTTTTTCATTCTTCTGGAGAATTGGGGAATATTTCCTTTCACCACCTGAGCCTATTCAATGCCCATTTTCGACCTATAGATTAATAGCGGTCCACCATACTTCCACGAAAGTAATGTACTTGACTAACCAATTCCACCAAAATTAAAAGGCAAGAGGAAGATATCTGATAAATTACCAGTGTGAGATTGTATTTTAAATGACGCAGAGACTAAAACGAATCGTTACAGTAATGCGTGATTTAAGCAGCTAGGTCGGCAATGAGGCCTATTTATGAAATGGTATTACATTGTTTAAGTTGTCTAGTCAATTTTATTAAAGACTAGCTTATAAGTAAAGAAAATATCTTGTGACTCTGATATTGTTGTAACAGTTTTGACCATAAAGCTCTTCATCGGTGACTTGTATCCAGCAGTAAGCCACATGTGTCCGTGTGCTTGACGTTGTGTAAGACCTTGACTTTCAGAAAATTTAAAAAAAAATAAGATTCAAAGCAACTACAACAATTAATGACTATGTGGAAAAGAGCAATAAGCAAGCAATAAAGGAAACAATGCAAAACAATTTTTAACAATGAAAAAGTTATAAAGGAAATTTGGTTTTTGCCATTTTCAAACATTTATTGTTGCTAATAACAATACACAATTTTAATTTTTCTTCATTTGCGGTTCTTCCTGAGTTCTTTCTATTACCTTACGATTGAACAGTTCTCTGGAATTTTATTAAATTTCGACTTGTTTGATTTTTGTTTCTAATTTGGCGATAGTCTGTGATGTCCTAAAGTTGTTATACTAACACTGCTGGCTTTCAAAAGTAAGGCAACATTGTCATAACCAGTAAGTTACATACGAGTTATTTCCGTAATTTGGAAGTTGCAGAATACTGGGAGCTGGGTTAAACAAATTGTTGTATAGCAAACACAGTTTCTATAGCCCCACTATGATGCAGACTGTCTGGACCACGGTACAACTATGATATAATGGCTGGTTTGTTAATTGGCGAATTTTTGGTGATCTTGAAAATTTTAGATAGTTTGGCATACCTCTAGTTTTATGGAATATTAAGTGAAATGCTAATGACATGAGAGCATTTTCAATGCTTGTAACGCGAATGCAACGCGAATCGTGAAATCAAGACCAGTTATAGTGTTATAGCTGCCTCAGTAGTCCACAGTCTACCAAAGGAATCCTCAAGGTAGATATGAGTTGCCCCGGCTTATGAATATTGAGGTTGCGTGTGTGGCGTACCACCCCAATGTCATTGCTGTTCTCGGAGCACTTTGGCAGCAATATTTATGTAGCCACACAAATTAATAGGAAAAGATGGTGGAACATCTGACAAAACAAAGTCTCGAGGATCTGATACAAAACAGTGACGAAGTTAGGTAGTCCTTCTCGTGGCGTCCCTGGGCAACGGTCTTTGGAAGAAACTGGCTAACTAAAGGATTTGCCATAAGTTGTTTTGAAAATATGGATTTGGAGATAAAAATGTCGCCAGGACAAAACGGGAAGACTTTTGAATATTTTCAAAGTCACGGTCATTCAAAATGAATGCATGGAAAGAAAAATTGAATAGTGCACTTTTGGTTAGGTTTGAATTATCGTCGCACTAGATCTACACGAGGGCTATTGGCGACGGGCGTCGTATTTTAGAACCACAGTCAGGTAACCAGCCAGCCGCCTCGGTGGCTGAATGGTTAGTGTACTGGCCTTTGGAGCTGCTGAGGTCGGGTTCGAATCCCGGTCAGGCATGGATATTTGTACTTGTCAATAAATGTTGTTATTTGTCTATGTGTTTGTGTCGTCCTTTCTTTGTGTGTCTCCTGTGACTGTCCCTTCTGGCGAGCGGGGTAATGGGCTATATAGCCTACGCCCTTCCCTTCTAAAGGGCGCATTTGCATTCCATTCCATTCCAGGTAACCAGCCAACACCTGAATAGGCACCCAACGCAACCGTTAAGGGCGACATCGTACGCAGCGTTAGGACTTTGAAGGATATTTAACGTGCACTCCCTTACACGGGGTATTATTTGTCGGACATCTTTGGCTGCACGTGCCGTTTATAGGTCGGCAGCTATTTTGGCGATGCCCGGACCCGACCCTGGGACCTTTCGCGTGCTGGGCGAGTGCCTAACCGATTGGGCTCTCCATCCCCAAGTCGAGTGAAGGAAAAGTCTTAAAAGTGAAGATCTTCAGCCAAGTAAGGAAGCCTCTGTTGTCAGCAATAACCACAAGGGCTCACTTCATTATCACTCCATTGATAATAATATCGGAGAAGGAAAAAAAAGACTCCACCCGGTTTTGCAACAACCATCTTTTAATATACACACTTTTATATCGATCCCATTGTATTCTTATCGATGGCCACCGCTGAAGAAAAATTTTGTTTTGTTTCTTGCCAAAAACAAGTAAACGTCTTGAAGAGGCGATAGCCCGGTATTTGGTAAACATTCCCCTCCAGAATATCGCATTGTGTGAAGCGCCGAGAAGAGCTCTTGAGATTTTAAAATTCTCGCGGGCTACTGTGGGGAGCGATGAGCTATTTTTGTAGAACTGTTTATATGTTTTTTTCAATAACTTTTAACGGTTTTGAATTTTTTTTATAACTTCGGGGAGCTGGCCCTATTGGACATTTCTTTTCATGCAGATGCAGCCCAAAAAAGCACAGCCTTTTGATTCAAGTTGTCATAAGGTAAAAAATTGCAATATTGGCCAGAAAGGCACATTTTGTCAAATGATTAAAATCCCTAAAAGTTATAGTTGAGTATTGTGGGCAGTCATGCACCTCAGAAACATCAATACGGTAGAGATTTTCTTGAAGATAGTCACATGACCAATTATTCATCTGAAGTTAGCAGAAAAAGTCTGTCTGGGGTTAGGTTCAATGGGAGAGGGCTTTTTAAGAGTGTAGACCATGATTTCCCTATGTCGTCTACAGACCGGAGGACTCTTGTGTAATTTCTTGTGGCTCTCGTAATGGAACGGTTTTGAGCATAGAAACTGCACTGTATAAATTTCCCCCTGTACACCATTGGTACAAGGGTAATCGTCCCGGCGGATCTCTATCACTTCGGTGCAGCATACAGGAACAAACTACGATAACACGATTTCGTTTTCCAATTTGTACCAGGTGTTCCAAAGGCCAAGTCACTCCGGATCACATCCTTGAGTGCTTGGGACTCGATAGAGAAGATCTTCAGAAGCGACCACTATTGGTTATTGATTTCTTGAGAGTCTGCAATGTCATAGATCTAGTCTAGCCTAGCTCTGCGGGGCAACGTGAATCAGCATCAACAACTGTATAACTAGGGGGCTATAATACTATACTACACTACTCGCAACTACCACGTTGACAAACAGAAGGACTATTGTTCAAAAATAATATTTTTTGAAATAATCAACTCTCTCCAAAACGTGTAAAAAAAACACAAATCTCCAACCTCATTACAATATGTTTCATTACTTTATATTTCATATTGCCTAGTTGAAAACAATAACATTGGCTTAACAAATGAAAATTAGGTCCGTTTTTTAAAGAGATTACCGTGGTCATTTTCACATGAAAAAAGTAAATATCAAGGGCAATTCACTATTCGGAAAATTTTTAAACTAGAAAGATTTATAACTAAATTACGGGAAAAGAAACTATCAGAGAGATACTTCAGTACTTTTTTTTTTGTAAAATTGCTTCAAATATACGTATCTTGTTTAGTTCTTTTTTTGTAATCCTTATTCCATCCCCACGCTTTTGAAAATTTAAATGGCCGTATGAAATTTTATATCCTACATACTTTTAAAGCCTTATACTTTAAACTGATATGTTTAAACTTTCAAAATTTAACCATACATATAAATTTATGCTGGCAAAACTGGTAAATTTTTTTAATTGGGTGATATTAAATATATATATTTTTATTAGTCGAATTTAACTCATGGTGCCATCTGGTGGCTTATGACATGCCATGGGCGAGGGCTTGCGAACTGTCTTATAGGATACTGGTTCAAAAGTGTCTTCACCTTTTCCCCTAGGGAAATCTGCTACTTTCTATATTTATGGTGAAAACGGGTGACGAATACCCCATCGTTAATTTTCTCAATCACCTAACACGCCGTTATACAGCTCATCTCCTGTTATCAAGTTTTTATTAATTTCACACAGGAGTTGTTATTTCTTTTCCTTATTCATTTTCTTGAGGAAGATAACGCCATTGGGTGGGGCCAAAGGTGAATGGGGACCCGAAGACAAGTAGAAAAAAAATATACACAAAGACTTATGTGACAAGTGTATCTCTCAGATTCTAGAAATAGAAGTAGTTTATTTTATGATAAACTGTTTCGGAAATTGATTGTATTGGTTTGAAACAATTGTAATTCCGAATTTTTTAGCTTCCACACTACGTAAACAGTGGAAGGTATTGTAATCGTTCAGTTTTGACAGTCAATCTGTCCGTCACTCACTTTCATAGCCTAAACTGCAAATGCTACGGACTAGCGTAATACGTCAAAAAAATCAGCACATCAAAATTAGAATACATTGGAAATTTCAGAAAAAAATTCGAAGTACTTCAATTATTTAAAAATACTGCAAAATTTCATGCTCATTCAAAAAGCATAGGAGGCCATTTTTATTAGAATTAAATCAACATTGCCATTCGCAACAATCGCTTTAGAAACTATTTCTTTTAGACAATAAATTAAAATAAATTTATTTTTGCAACATCGATAAATCTGAAATGAAGTCAAATACATTTCTCTACGAGATTCTTTATACGTTCATATGAATTGTTTTCATTCTATTTAAAGGCGAGGAATATTACATATTTATTCTTTGATATATAAAATAATTTTGAAAACGATAAGTAATAATTATTGAATTTTCGAAATAAAATAAAAAGAAACTAGCCAAATTTAGCCGTTAAATGTTTAATATAGAATAAATGCTGTGTTTGGCGCCTTTTTACCTGCTAAGCACTTAATGTTGTGTGGATCGAAGCGGGTTAAGTGACAGATTATGATCCTCCTAAACCTACTTGTTTTTAATCACAGATGAATTCATCTGCCAATTAGGTTGTTTCACTCCATATATTTTATCATAAGTCTTTTTTTATTATTATTTCTTCTAACTTTGATGCAAGTGAAAACCTTAAGATTTTATTATTTTATAAAAGAGTTGCTCATCTATATTGTCTGTCTAGAAGGAAAAACGTTTCACCCGATATTTTTCTCTAGGATAAAAAAGGTTCCACTAAACACTGTGAAAAAAAATCTGTAACTATTACAAAAAAAATTTCTGTAAAAAACTTTTCCTAGAAAATTTCTATTAAATAATTACTAAAAATAGTGCTTTAAAAACACATAATATATTTTTGTTAACATTACATGTTTATATCATGTAGATTTACAGGACTATTTTATGTATCCCACACAAGTAATGTTTCTGTAACTATACAAGAAAATTTTATTTATACCACATTTTCCGTGCAATTGCATAGAAAAACAAAATGTCTGCTTTCCTGGCGTGGAATCAAACCGCTGTCTCCAGCGTGACAGAGTACTGACCACTACAACTACCTTGGGATGTCAGACTGTCGAAACCCGGGATCGAACCAGGAACCTTTAGATGTCCAATCTAACGCTCTCCCAACTGTGCTATTTCGGCACACGCAGATCGTCAGGAAATGAGAAGTAAAATTCATTTGAAACAATCAATTAAGTTATAAATTTAAAATAGCGATTGGTCTCGAATCACGATCGAGGCCAAACTTTAGTGGCAATGAGCGAGACACTTCATGTAGAAGAACGTGATTGGTTGGAAAAATTGCAAATACTAGAAATTTTTTTGTACTGCAGAAATGAAGATTTCTTTTCAGAATTACAAAAACCTTTTTTTTTGTAAAATTGGTTATTTCTGTACCATTACTAAAAAATTTTCTGTATGTTTACAGAATTTTTTTCTCAGTGAATGAGACTGGTTTAGGGATTGAAAAGTGGCACTTAAGCGATTGAAAACCAGAAACCGTTTAAACAAAAAAAAATGCGTGTATAGGCTTTAGTTACGCAGGAACTCACTGTTTTTTAGGCTGCACAAGTAAACCGCTTTGTTTACCGTCGCCATTGTGGAAACAAGCATAGCAGCTCTTGTAATCCTTTTACTATATTTGTGTACCGTAAGGAATTGTGTTACTGCAGCTATACTTCTAGTCTTTCTCTATAGTCGTTTCAAATACAGTTTTCTCAAACTACATCAGTGATCTGATTTATCATAGTGAAGTAGGTAAACTCATTGTCATAGAAGAGAACATTTTAATTTAGCTTACATTGGCTGATTTTGTGGATACACAGTATTTTAATAATATGAAACTGCCTCTACCCAACGGTTATCTTAACTTTAGCTTTTTAAACGGAAATAAAAAGAAAATAGAACTTTAGTGAAGCTTGATGTTAACCCTCCCTCTTTATGCTCGACCTTAATTGTTCTAGACTATGGTCTCCATTTGTCATCTATTTTGTTCAATCCGGTCAAACTTTAGCTGAAACCTCATTTTCTCGTATAATTTTTTCTTTCCACCGTCGTAATTATCGTCATGAGACATTGTAGCAATATCTTCATTTCTTACCATTTGTAAGCATCAATTAAATTAAATTCGAAAAAAAAAGTTCAAAAAATTTAAATTCTGTAAATAAAATAACGATCCAAACAAAAACCTCTCAGTAAAAGAAGGCCAAGTTCTTTAAAAAAAATTTGGCCTGGCCTTAAAAAGAAGTGAAATCCTGAAAAAGGTACCAAGTTCATTAAAAGTTACTGATGTGGTATTGAACACCAAAACATTTTAGTCTTTGATCATTCTTATGTTTACCACATTCAAGCAAACTCGCACTTGTGTTTGTGTAACTTGGCCATTACGCATTGTGAAAATTTTGTTGAACCTTTTGCACTATGGGATGTTGAACCTTTTGCACTGGGGATGGGTGTAACCAATAAATTATTGAACATTGAGATGAAAGTATTCCTGAAGGTAAAGTGTTTTAAGTGTTTCAAGCCACACAAAAAAGAGGCCCAACGGAATTTTTTTTGTTTTTATAAGCTTTGTTTTTTGACTAGTGGTCAAACAGAGTAATCTTGGCCTTCTCTTTTTTTTTCCTCGAAAAAATTGTCAATGAATATTTGAACATTGATATAACTTCTTTTCAGTATCAGTATTTTATACGGTTTTTTTTATAAATGTCGTAAACGAATTTCTAAACTACCATTATATTGAACTTGTGATAAAATAGTGACTACTTTTAGTACTTACTTACTTACTCCTCGGCACTACAGTCCATGAAAGACCACAGCGCCACTTTTTCCTGTCCTTGGCTTTGACCCTCCAATTTTTAACTTTAATCCTTTTCAGATCTTCTTCCGCCTCGTCCTATCTCTTCCTAGGACGTCCAGCTCTCCTCCTTCCCTCTGGCTTTCCTTTAAATAATTTCCTTGTTGCTCTCTCATCACCCATTCGCTCAAGATGTCCGAGCCATTGGAGCCTTTTTATTTTTATTATATCCACAGTATGCCTTTCCTTGTATAGCTTTCTCAATTCCATATTACTTCGAATTCTCCACACCTCACTACTTTTAGTGGCGGACGCAATATCGTGGGACCCTTGTAATCGAGTTGTACAGTAATGAATAATCATGTATCATAATAACTTTTAATGGCTTGTTTATTTTTCTTCAAAAATGCGTAATGGCCAAGTTACACAAACACAAGCGCGAGTTTGCTTGAATGTGGTAAACATAAGAATGATCAAAGACTAAAATGTTTTGGTGTTCAATACCACATCAGTAACTTTTAATGAACTTGGTACCTTTTTCAGGATTTCACTTCTTTTTAAGGCCAGGCCAAATTTTTTTTAAAGAACTTGGCCTTCTTTTACTGAGAGGTTTTTGTTTGGATTTCACTTCTTTTTGTAGGTATACTAAAATTATACTATTATTTTTTTTTTATGAAATAATTTAAATAAGTTCTTAAATAAAAAAACATGTTATTTTTAAATATGACACTTTCAATTGTTTTATAAGTAGTACTAAAATTTTTAGAAGACAATCAACGTGTTTAGTAAACATGATATATAAAATAAAAATTATTTGACGAATATATATATATATATATTAAAAATCTTGTACTGTGTCATTTTACTGCTCGTTCTGTACTGCTTGTTGACACCCCAAGTACATTTTGTACCTATTTTAAACTAGCCGTATGGTTCCGCCCTACTGGGAACCCGTTAACTTCGCATTGCTTCCTTTAATAGGCATGCTTACTTGTAAACATGGGGGGCATTCACGGCCATATCCATCTGAGCTTCAACCGCGTGACATCACATGAATTAGATATTAGTTTAGATATTGAGTGTATGGGGGACATCACATGAATGTTCCCCATACACTCAATATCTAAACTAAATTCAATTCGTGTTGGCGCATGCGCAAGAAAAAGGCAAATTATAACAAAGAATGGTGCCAAGCTCCAGTTACCGCCGGGTCGTTGTGTTTTGAAGCCCTGTTATGGTCTGCCTACTTATTAAAATACACTCAAAATCAAAACAAAACTAAAATTCGTGTTGGCGCATCCGCACTTAAAAAGCAAACACTAATAGAGGAGGGCGTCAAGCCCCCCGTTTTGTCCCGGTCCATGTATTTTCAAGCCCTGTTATGGTCCCGCACTCCCACGTGGATGACGTTTTTTGAAACTAATTATATTAATTAAAAAACACAATTAAATATGAAAAAACTAAGCCTCAGGTGCACACGTAGGTATTAAAAGGAATCTATATTAAAAATTTCGAATTTTTTAGAGCAGTCTAAGGAGGTGTTTTGCGATCCACAGACATACACAGACTCTTTCTTTTATTATTGTAGATAAATTATCACTAATTAAAATCATGGGTACTTCGTCAATAATGAACACCTTTTAAAACCTTTTTTTTTTTCATATACTTTTGGGACAGCTATTTTTCTTTATTATTTTATTGTATTAAATTTATAGCAGCTTTAACTTGTTTGAGTGTTTTATTATTTGTATTACTAACACTAGATGCATGCATAATTTATATCGTATTTTCACTCGTTTAGTTGGTTCCTAAAGTAAAAAAAAAAGTTGTCCATAAACTTTTGAGATGCGTTGTATACGGCCTAAAGGTCATTTGCGATCAAAATGACTTGTATGACCCTTGGCGAAAACCATTGTTGTTGACCCCAATTACAGTTTGAAACCCGAATAGTTGCTTTTATACAAATTGTCAAAGCGTAATATAAGTTTCAATTGTTATCAATATAATTTCATGATTTGTGTGCTTGGACTCTGGTATCTTTTTTTTAATTTAAACAATAGGGAAGAATTGATTACCCTTGTGTCGCTCTAGTGCGATGTTATTCCAACTAAAACAAAAAAAATCATTTGCCTATTGTAAATCATTGGTTCCAGCCAGCCATTGCTCATGCTTATATATAGACCTTTAGCAATGTAACTCATCCTACAACCATAACTCATTATAAAACATGGAGCTGGTTGCCAGCTCAGGTGTTGCACTTGAAAACCATTAAACTTAATCAAAATTATGATTGAAACTTTCCATTAGTAATATCGTGTGCTAAATTCCACACTTGAAACACCTTTATCGTATCATCTGAAGGTAAATAGCTATTTGAATTGTTGGCGATTCAATTAATCGCCGCTGGCATATCGGCGTATGTCAGAGGATTGTAACTGCTTTTGAAAAAAGGCGCCAAGCCATTTAAGAACAAACCCGTGCTAAATATTCGATTTTCGGATTTTTTATGTTGGTTGTATGACAAAATCTACCAGTATTCCAATTTTCGGGATTCTAGAACAAGTGGGTGTCATAGAACATTTTGATGATCGGTGAGTGAGTGAGTGAGTGAGTGAGTGAGCCCCAAAAGTGATCATTTTCCAATTCAATTTTCTCGGAGATAAAAAGTGATAGAACGCTGATTTTTTTTATACTCTTCATCAAGCTCCTATTGACCAATAAAAATTTCTAAACTCATTTCTGTGATGCATAGAACCAAAGAACGGAGGGTCCAAAAACACGCCGAAACCCTTCCAGAAAAGGTTGGGTAGTGCCCTGAACTTGGCGGTTGCACTACCGTGCAACCAGATATTCAAATAACAATCCTACAAATTATAACACGTGCTCTTTTTGTTTTCTTTTCTTAATTTTCGGTCACGCTGAATGCGCGAATTTCCTTTAAATTGAAAAAAAAAAATAATAATTCTGATCTTACACTGCTATTTCTATGGAGAAATCGACCCACGTTTTGCACTTCTACACCCGTTCGGGCTCGAAATTAGAAAAATCGCTTCTTAAATGACGCCAACGATATAAAGAGAATATTTTCCTGACATTTGTAGCAGTACCTCTAGTAGTTTAGACTGGGCGTTGATGCGTGAGGGAATCAGTGAGTCAGTCAAAACTTCGATTATAGATTTAAGACGAAAGCTCACTCTCGCTTGGAAAATTTTCTTGCTTATCGTCGTTAATTGATTAATAATGCTTGTATAAAATATTTACTTCGAATTTGCTCAGTAGTATTACAAATTACTTATGTTCCTTTTTTCTCTTTAAACTAACTCCAAAACAGTTTACACGTTAACTCGAACTCAATTCTGCCATTTTTTTTTAAAGTAAACCTACGATTTTAATAGTAAACCTTCATCCACACACACAATAATAAAGAAAAGATGGCAGTTCATAGGACATGTACTTTGAATGCCCCCATCAGACCCAACTCGCATTGCCTTCACTTGGGCACCTGATGGAAAGAGGAAAAGGGGTAGGACCCAAACTAACCTGGTGTAAGATGGCGATAAAGGAGATTAACAGTTAACAGTTTTGGATGGCCATGCTGGGGGATCGCAAGGGATGCAGCACTTTACCGGAGGGAATGGAACGCTATGCTTGTGGCCTCACATGCGCCACTTCAGCGTTTGGAGACTTAAGTAAATTCTGCCATTTTAGCTTCTTCGTGTTAACTGTAATAGTTTTTATGCTAACACTTTTAAAAAAAAAAAAACAATAAACCTCTCGTTTATGCAGGATGCCAAAAGAAGAGACAGAGCGCAAACAAGACTTGGTAAGACCTAGAAAAATAAACTGCAGCTTTTAGTAGAAGAGACTTGTGTTTGATAACAGGCTGGGCCCTTTTTAAAATAAACAAGCTCAACCAGCGGAGGATTTTCAAGTGTTTTTAATAAAGCTGTTCTTCTATGAATAAACGTAATGTGCAATTTTCAAAATGAATAAACTAATTTAACCTCTTAAGACCCGAAAAAAATCCTACACGCTTATTCTTAATATAAACTTAAACATGCTTATGCTTTTCATACAAATATATGCTAAAAAGTATGTTTTGCAAAGAAATTAAAAAAATATATATGTTTAACATTACTTAGGGACACCCCTTAAACTCTAAAAATACACATTTTTTGTGCTATAAATGCAAAAAAAAACCCATATCACTTATTTACATTGCTTTTAACAAAATGCCTTGAAAATTAACTACTAAAATAACTCTTTGAAAAGTTTTTAAAAAAATTTAAGTATTTTTTTAAGAACTCTAATATCGTATTGACCCTCGTTTAACTTCATTAATTATATAAATAAATGACTGATACCTGTAAACAAAGGCTGAAAATTGATATTTGGATCGTTTTCTAGGACCAGGTCAATTTCGGAACTCATTAACGTGTTAATTGTTTGGGAGTTTAAAAAAAATGTCCCCAAAGGGGGGTGGCAAGAGGTTAAACTCTGACCTCGAGGAGAAGTTAAAAGTCTTTCCCATGAGGCAGTGCCCATCTTAGTTTCTGTAGCCTTTGTGTCAGACCTTTGGCAGCGAAGTATGTGTTTCATTAAGTCTATAAAGTCTAGAAACTCATATTATATTTGAACAGGTTTATTTACAAAAAAATAGCCATGATCAAAAATACAATAAAATAAGAAATATAAAGGTATTGCAAGTGCCTAAGCCATATCTATAGTTACTTTTAGAGTCTGAAACCACAATCCTTTTAAAACATGGACATTCTTACATGGGAAATTGAACTAAAACTGTATTATGAAGTACAACACTTTGAGCCTGAGTTACAAATAAACTTTTTTTTGTTGCAGATACAGCATATTCTCTCTGGAACTGGTAGCCATATTTATTGGAGCAGCTGCCAGGTGGCTGTCGCTACCAATTTTGACGCTCAGATTATAATAAATTTGAGCTCTCTTTAGAAATTCAAGCACCAAGATTTAATTTTGTTGAAATAAACCAAATTATTGAAGGAATCTTTTACACGGTGCATAACCATCCTGCCGTGCCTGCTACATTTATGGGGTTCGAACAACAGATTGAACAAACTTCATTGAACATTTCATCCCTTGATAAAATGAGGAAAAAACACGCTTGGGAACGAAACACTGCAGGTTTCAAAGAGTTCTATAGTAGGGTAGAGACTGGACCTGGCAACAGTACCGTGGACCAACATAGGGTGGCCCGTTGGCCGAGTTGTTTGGATCGCAGGCCATAACGCTAGCAGTCCGCGAATTGTAACAGGTGCGGGTTCGATTCCCGCTTTTGCCCTGGGTGTTCCTCCTTTCTCAGTATTAAAATTATAAATTATCTAGCACTTTTGCAACTCTATTCGGGCTCTGTAGTGAGCCATGGCTGGTGATAGTACCTCAGTAAGAGTCGTTCCTTTACCACTTTAACAGCTCATATGCTTAATAGGTTAGAGCCCTTGGTTACAGAAGCTGAAGTGGGTACAGAAGGTCTTGGCCCACTATGGGCAGTATCTCCAATGAGTTTAGTTTAATCTGCAACTGGTTCAAGTTCAATTGAATTCATCAAAAGTACCAAAGCCGCATGCGATGTCACTGCTAGCTTGCGTTGGGTAGTTTATATATCAGTCTCGTTACTTGACCATGGCCCAAAATTTCAAAACCCATTGTCAGTAGCTCTCGTATAGCTCTGGTGTGGCTTTAATTGTATCTTAAACAAAAAAATCATAAATATTTAAGAACATGTTAAAGATACTGTTAGTTATCTCTTCAGCATACTCGTAATGAAGGATGAATATTTTCCTCCAAAGAGAAGGAAGGGAAAAAGATGGATCTAAATTTGGTGCGCCGCTTCGTCAACAGATGGCGCTATTCTTAGAGTGAAAGGAAACAATATGGCGTCAGGTTCATTAGGTGCAATAAATACGGAAAGTTTTTATTTTTGAAAAAATTTAGGACTTCGCGAAAAAAGGATGTTTTGTGGGAGATAAACTTGTTTATTTTTTTCTTCCTGGGTGGGCACTGTAGTTTTATTTTTGCTTTTGACAACCGTTAAAATGGGTTTATCTTTCAAATTTTAGTGGGTATACAAGAAAGAAGGTTCTTTAAATAATAGCTAGGACCAGCGTGGTTCTGTCACATAGTTAGGAAAGAGAATAGAGCTGCCCATGCCTGTGCGCAGTAACGCACAAAAGAAGCAGGCTAGAGCGGTGAATCTTGGGATACTTCAGTGCCAGTTTCCATAGTTTCGACTACTATGTTATGCAGTAGTTAAAAAAACTGCTAATGCTGTGCATCTTGGGATACCTCAGTATGCGCAGTAGCTCGAAAAACCTGACAGCATTGCTTCAAACTATTTGAATTGATGGACACCTCTACACCTCATTCCTAGCTGTTTGGGTTCTGTGGCTGATTAGTTGGTTTTGACATATATATTCAGGTTTGTGTGCTTGGTCAGAGACCCGTTTATAAACCTTCGTCAAGTAAGAGAAACACAACACACACATAAGTGGATCCATCTACATTTTCGAGACAGAGGCCAACTAGAGAATCCACAGAATTAAATTGTCACCCCCAGAGGTATTGGTTTGGTATGGGAACTTGGATTACTCTGTGACCCCGACGGACTTAACGTGCACCATTCACCATTAGCGTACCCGGAGGTCTTCGGAAGGCAGCGGGACTCGAACTCGCAACCTTAGGGATGCCAGTCCAAGACCTGACCGACCAGGCTAATCCCGATCCCATGGCTCTTTGGATTGACGAGGCCAGGGATTTCATTTGCAAGATTTTTCTTCGTTAGCCATCTTGTAAACGGAAAATAAAGCAAGAAATATTGTGAAAATCATTTCCGGGCCTAGGTGACTGGTAGGTGACTGGTGCAAATTAAATTGTCAAAAGTTGGACACTGCTAACTGTGTCGCTTTAACGTTGCATTTGGTGTCTGGTCAGGTGTTACCATCGTTAAACTGAACAATTAGGTATTAGTCGGGAGTTCCAATTTGATACCACTCAAGCCGCGGCCTACTCAACTACTTAGGCCGAAGAAGCTTTCCCAAACAAGCTCGGGGACGGAAAGTTTGACGTCATAGTTCCGAATGACGCTGTTCCGAAGATGAAGAAAACCTGTCTAGAAACCTGTTGGGACCACTCGTTTACGGCTGACCACATTTTTAGGGTTCCGAATGCGTCTGTATTAGTTTCTCGATCTTCGGCACTGGGAACAGTGGCGTCAAAATTTCCGTCTACGCTCATGTTTGGGAGAGCTTCTCTGGCCTTATTATTGAAGTTGGACGTGCTCAAGCCGCAGATACATCGGCTCAAGGCGATTCAAAGCCTTGAGGTGCCAAATAGGCCTGAGTTAAAGGGGTGAAAAATGGCACCCATTAGGCACCTTCAGATTTAACAGGGTAGGGTTGATACATTATATATTCCGCCTTGGTGTGCTTGGTTAGAGACCCGCTTATAAGCTTTCCGTCAAGTAAGACAGACACAGAAAGAATATTTACTGTAACAGAGAGAGTAATTACAACCAGAGCGCGGGTGGGAATCGAATCCGCACCCGATGCAGTGCGCAGACTGTTAGCGGAGGCAGCTATCTTAACCACTCGGTCACCCGGTCCTCAAATTTAACAGTGCGGAATGCAGATGGACTAAAAAAGCTCTGCCTTTACAACTTAGTCACCTGCATGTAGATGTGAAAGACAGCAACCTGGATTCTTAAAACTCCCCTAAATGAAACGCCAAATAAATTTTTTAGCATCGATTTATTAACAAAACAGCTCGCCTCCCTACTAGCTTATAAAGTTGGTATGGTATGGTACATGTATTGTATATTCCGGCTTGTGTGCTTGTTCAGAGAACCGCTTATAAGCTTTCGTCAAGTGGGACAGACACAGAAAGAATATTAACAGTCACAAAGAAATGAATAACACATAGAAAAATAACAACATTTATTGACGGTCACAAACATCCATGCCTGATTGGGATTTGAACCCGACCCGAGCAGCTCTAAAGGCTGGCGTCCTAACGATTGCGCCTCCGGGGCGACTTAAAGTTGGTTTTATGTATACATGAAAATTCAACAAAAATTTGCATAAACATAAGATAGATTTCTTTTAAAACATAAACTAAATAACAGTGACGTACTAAAATTTAGAACAAATTGGTCGGCAAAACTTTTTAGAATTTGCAGTAGATTGTCTCTTTCGAATACAAAGTGTACAAACTAATGATGAGTAAGAGAAATAACTAGGCATTACGCGACTATAGTCATTCTGATTACAGCGCAAGCCTTGAAGGCACTTTCTTTCCCTACACCGTCGTGGGATTTTCTAGGTAGCAGCGTAAGCGTCACTGTTCGAAACCTACTTCATTTGATTCTTTGATGTTAGGTTTATCACAAACTAGCAGTATGTTCCCGTCTTACTGGGAACCCGTTAACTTCGCATTGCTTCCTTTTAGAGGCATACATACCTTGTGAAAATACACTAAAAATTAAAACAAAATTAAATTCGTGTTGGCGCATGCGCACCTAAAAGAGCAAACACTAATAGAGGACGAAGCAGCCCTAGGGCGAGCGCATATCTCAATCAAACTAATAGAGGATGAAGCAGCCCTAAGGCGAGCGCATATCTCAATCAAACTAATAGAGGATGGCGTCAAGCCCCCGTTTCGGCCCGGACCATGTATTTTCAAGCCCTGTTATGGTCCCGCAATCCCACGTGGATGACGTTTTTTGAAACAAATTATATTAATTAAAAATTTCAATCAAATATGAAAAATCTAAGTCTCAGGTGCACACGTAGGTATTAAAAGGAATCTATATTAAAAATTTCGAATTTTTTAGAGCAGTCTAAGTAGGTCTTTTGCGATCCACAGACATACACACTGACAGACAGACACACAGACAGACTCTTTCTTTCATTATTATAGATACTTTTCAAATCCAAGTAGGGTGGGGCAAACATACCGTTTCCTGATAAACTATGGGGGAGTAGAGGAAGAAAGTGTTTTCGAAGCTTGCATTGTGATTGGAAGGACTATGGTAAGGTCACAAGGTGAAAATAAGTCATTGGATGATCCTTTATTAAGGGGGAATGGGCGCGCTGCACAGCGATCTCCAAACACAAGTGCCTCAGTGTTAATCCAATGGAAAAAAAACAAAACTGTTTTCTTTTTAAATAATAAAAGCAGATAACTTACAAGTTTCTAAAATCCTACTTTTTAAATTTGCTTCGAATAATTTTTGTAAAATTATTTATTGAAAGTTTAAAAAAACATTAGAACCAATTTCTCCAATTTTTATCAAATAAAAAAATCCGCCAGTAAAAATATTCAATACAGCCTTAGAAATGTGTTAGAGAAAATATTGTTTTCTCCATTGGATTAACAACCATTTAAATAAGTTTTACTTTTCACACACAATAGGGTACTTGACTAAAAAAATTTGGTTGGCTTAAAATTTTCTTGCCAAAAATATTAGACCCGAATTTTTTCTTTTTTTCAAATACCCCATAAAAAGGCAAAAAAAATGAATTTAAAAATTAGGACGAAAAATCACGCCTGAAAACGATTTTGGCTGTCACGTGGTATCTGTGGTATTATTATGAACTATAAAAAAAACTTTGAAACACTTTTTGATTTTAGGCAAATTTGATATATACGCTTCTGTAAAACAGTCCTACATTTTCTCAATGCTTATTAATTCAATAGTAATTAGATTAGATCAAGTTTAATTAGAAAACAAAAAACATCGCGCCGGTTTGTTTATAGTTCATAGTGACGTCAACCAAACTGTTGTGAGCATATATACATAAAGTTGCTGCATTTGGAATCTAGCAACGGTAGATGTTTTTGGTTTGGTAATGTAAGCGAAATCAAAAATAAAGATGGTTGATCTTTTCTAAAAGAGATTATAATTCTATATTTCTAACCTGTAATTTTATATATGGACAAAACACAAACCGACGTGTTTGTGATCACTTGAAAAAAAAATGCCCTTTTAAATTTGTTTTTAATTATTTAAAGATTTATTTCGCAAAAATTATGTATGCAGTTGTTATTTTTTTACTTTCAACTGTTTAAATAACATTGCAAGGTATTTTAGCGATACAGTCAAGTACCCTATTAGCACTAACCATATTGTTAAATATGATTTATAATGATCATGCGAGGGAGGAGTATGTCCAGCACTCAGTTTTTTTTTACTTAAATTGTACACTTCCTTCCAAAGTTACTAAACATGTAAGGATGTTAAAGAAAGCTCCTTTGTATACTTAAGAACAATAATTGAATTGTTGTAATTTTTCTGTTTGGTTTCAGGCAAAGAGTTCTATGGTAAGGTAAAGGAACGACTCGTAATGAGTTGCCATCGGCAGCCTTGATCCACTACGGTGCCCGAATAAAGTGGCAATAGAGCTAGGTAATTTATAATTTTGATACTGAGAAAGGAAGTACACCCTGAGCAAAGGCGGGCCTCGAACCAGCACCAGTTACAGCTCGAGTACTGCTGGCGTTGTGGCCTGCGATCCAAACCACTCGGCCCCACATGCCATTCTATATTGACTGTGTGTTGGTCCATGGTGCTGTTATCAGGTTCAGACGCTAACCTATTATAGAACTCTTTGGTTTCAGGTGACGCTCTCAACAGCATCAGGGCTGTTAGGCCCCATGTGGTCAGTGTCTCAATCTACGGATCGGAAGGTCCCGCGATCGAGTCCTGGTCGTTGAAAATTCACCGAGTATATGCGGAGTACGTGCTCGTTAAATCTGTTGGGTCCAAAAGTCCTGTGGGCGGTCAATGCGCAGTTTCCCACGGGTACAGGTTCCTGGAGACTATTTCCCTCCCCTTCAAGGACATGTCAAAATTGTGGAGGTGACGCGTGATAGATGGCAGCATCTGTCACGTATATGTGTGCATGTGAGTGTGTGTGTTGTGACTGTCTCACTTAACGAAGGTTTATAAGCGGCTCTCTGAGGAAGCACACAAGCCTGAAAATATATGTAAACAACCAACCAACCAATCAACTGCATCACTATAACATTAGCGTTTTGCTTGGGTTTTAATGATTGTTTTTAACATTGAAATTTGTGTATTGATGTATAGGTCCGTTTGGAACGAGCAACTAAAGTTTAATTATGAAATACCTTAAATTTAATGTGTTTGTAAAACCAATGAAATTATACCTCTATAATAAAACTATAACATAACTAAGCGGCAGTATTTCTAATATTTATTGTGCTCCTCTTCGCGGTGCTTAGCTTTAAATTTTCTCGACTGCGTTTCGGAAAAATATTTACCACAATAGATGGCAGCACCACAAATTATTTGTAGTGCTGCCATCTGTATCAATAGTATACAAACATTTGTTAACCTCTTAGGACCCAAGCAAAATCCCACACATATAACGTATATTCCTACTTCGCAAAACATACTTTTTAGCATATATTTGTGTGAAAAGTATGTTTTGCGAAGTAATTTTTTTGAAAAATTATGTTTTATAGTTAGTGAGAGACACGCCTTAAGCGCTAAAAATACACATTTAAGTGGTATAAATGCAAAACAAAATGCCATGTCACTTATTCGTAGTTAGCAGTCATTTTAACATTGCTTTTAATGCAAAATGCCTTGAAAATTCACCAATAAAACAAATTTTTGAAAAGTTTGATTTTTTTTAAGAACTCTAATATCGTATTGACCCTCATTTAACTTCATTTTTTACTGAAATAAATAACTGATACCGGTTATCAAAGGCTAAAATCTGATATTTGGATCTTCTCCTATCAAACCAGGTCAATTTCAGAACTAATAACAATTAATGGCTTTTGAGGAGGTTTAAAAAATTTCCCCGAATGGCGACGCCACAGGTCACTAGAGGATATGCATAAATCCATTTAGTAGAATTGTCTTGTTTCTCGTGACGTATTCCTTCCGCCTTTGGTTGCCGCCTGTTCTTTGATTGGTGGCACGTGGTTATCACGTGACATTAATTCATCATTCGAGCGAGGCTCGAGAAAATTTATTTTCACTGAGCATTTCTGCTGTCACTCAAGACCTGAAACATACTCATTAACCCTTTCAGTCAAAGTCATGAATTTAAAAAAAAATACTACTATGCTACATCTATCGGGGTGAGCAAAAAATATGTTCTAATAAATAAAGAAGTCGAAATGTTCTTTTTTAAAATAATAAATGGCTATGGACGATCAGGAAACAATTTCTAAAATGATGATGACAAATTGTCACTGGGATTGAGAAAAGGTAAAGCTTGTTTCATTTAAGAAAAAAAAAAACATGTAGAAATATATTTTCACAGTTTAAAGTACATTAAAGATAAATAATGAATGATTTAGTCCATCTTTTAAACAATAAGTTAAGATTATCATGGATTATCATTCTTTGCACATTTATTTACTTTTCATATTCTTAAAAAATTCAGAAAAACGAAGAATACAAGTTTTAGAATACACAAAAAAGTTAAAATATCACCACAATATCATATCGTTTGATACAAAAATTTTAGAATATTAAACATTTTGTGCATTCTTCGATTTAAATTGGCTATTTCTCAAATCCAAAATCTTTTTCTTACAAGTCAATAACAAAGCCCAAATGTCGTGTCGCCATCTACACGACTGTCTTGGAAGAATTTCTCCACCCACTTAATCGATTAACAGCATTTCTCTTAACGTCTTAAGACAAGAGCAAAATCCTACAAGTATTTTCTTATATAATCTAAACATACGTTTCATACAAATACGTACTAAAAAGTATTTTTACAAAGATTTAAAAAAAATATATATGTTTAATACTTACTGAGAGACACCTTTAGCTCTAAAAATACTCGTTTTTTGTGATATAAATGCAAAAAGAAAGGCCGTATCACTTATTTGTACTAAACATTTTACTTAAGCATTTTTTTAATGTAAAATACTTTTAAAATTAACTACTAAGAGAAATTTGAAAAGTTTGAAAAAAAGGTTTTAAATTAACTTTTTTCAAAACTCTAATATCGTATTGACACTCCTTCAACTTCATTTTTTTACAGAAATAAATTACTGATACCTGTAATCAACGATTTAAAACTGATATTTGTATCTTCTTCCATCGGACTAGGACAATTTCGGAACTAATTAACCCGTTAATTGTTTATGGGGAGGTTTTAAAAAAATGTCCGCACATTTGGACCCCACAAGTCGCAAGAAGTATTTATGGGGCAATATTTTCATTGAACAAGATGTCTTTTGTCCAAGATACAAGACCGGGGATCGAATCCCTGATTGGGCGATGTTGACCCATCCTTTCATCCCTTGAGTAGTTCGATAAAATGCGTACCAAGCATGCTTGGGAACTAAACACTGGGGGTTCCGCTGACCACCTTACATGGACATATGATAGCACTTCAGAGCCCTAGATCACGGAAGCTGAAATGGGCATGGTAGGCCTTGGCCCCGTAATGGGGTGTTGCGACGAGGAGTTAAGTTTTGAGAGGGTTTTTATTATCTTTACTTAATTTCCGTCAAATTTAAATATACAGTAGATACTCAGTGTGTGATAACTTTATAATTTTGCACAATCAAGTGCGATAAATTGACAAAAATTTTAACCTTAGATTCGGTTTTATTTTGATCCAAGATGAAAAATAAATTTGTTATCCGAAATTTAATTTTTTTCAAATTGGTAGTATTGAAAACGTGTTAGCAAATAAGTGTGACAATGCAAATAAATTAATGCTATTACGTACTAAGGGGACGCGGTACCCAAAAAATTAAAACCTGTTTTTTTTCCGCTCTCATTCAAATTCAACTATTTTTACAAAGAACTAACATTCAATATAAACATATGCGAATAAAATGGTAAATATTAAGACGTAAAATTGTTTTAAAATAATAAATTTTAACGTTTTTTCAAGATGCCACTCCTCCTACAATTTAAAGCTTTTTCAAATTGAATTTTTTTTCAAAATGTTCTCGCAACATCTATTAATAAAAGTTGGTATGGATATTGAGCAATCAGTTAAACGAAAAGAGTTATGTTGCCTAATGTATATAAAAAAACCCAAAAATTAGGATTTTTTTGTAAATTTTCGACTTCATATATTTTTTTTTAAATCTATTCACACTAGACCTTATCCCATACCAACTTTTTTAAACGTATATGTTTCAAAACATGAAAAAATTGTTGGAGCTCTACATTAATTTACCTAAAAGCCTTAGGAAGTTTTAACCATTCACAAGCTGAAAAAATTAAAATTTCAAAAATCAACACAAAATTTCCAAAACCATTTTATCTAACCCCCACAATACCATTTTCAATAAACCTCCACCATTATAAAGAATATTTTTATGCCTAAAGCAACGTAACTCGTTTTGTTTAACTGATAGCTCAATATCCATACCAACTTTTATTAATAGACTAGCAAATAAATACCCGTTCTCCCACAGCGGCTAAAAGAAATTCAAATCTATCCTAGCATGTGCATCATTTAATCCGGTAGAACAATAAGCTTATGTTTATAGTTTCCGCTCGAGTGTAGAATCCCGTTACTTATATTACCTGGAAATTCAAAATTAAAAATAAGCTTAAAAATTCACAGATAACTACCACCGTAATTTCTCTATATAATATAAAATTGTAGTTGTCGGACGCTTGAAAGTCACGTGACTTTCGCGGCTTCAGCCAATCAGAAACGCTGAAAGTAAGTGTGGCGGTGTGCTGGTCTTGTGCCGGGGCTGCTTCTGGTTGTGTCCCGTGGCTTTGGTAGAGATCGTTGCTTAGTGCTAGAGCTACGTGATGCCCTGGAGCAGTCCCACGGAAACTAGTCAGATTGTATAAATGGGCATTACTGCATTGGCAGTATCCTCACATTAGTCTTGCATGTTTGTTTGCGGGGCAAACAAATAGGAATTGCGTAGCGATTCCCGGGGGTTGGCGAGTGATAGCGAGCAGGGGCTTTGCCTCCTAGTTACGAATAGCCCTCGTGTAGCTCTAGTGCGACGTTAATTCAAACCAAACCAAACCAAGCATCCTAGTTACGCATATAACCCATCATATAGCTCATTTGGCGCGTTTTTGCTAATTTGGCGAGGAAAGATATAGCTACAAACACAGGCAAACTATGCTTTTAACGATCCACAGAGGGGGCTGGGGAGCCCAGTCGGTTTATGCTTAGCATGCGGAAGGTCCCAGGTTCGGGTCCGGGCATCGCCAAAATAGATGCCGACCTATAAACGGCCCGTGCAGCCAAAATGTCCGACGAATAGTACCCCGTGTAAGGGAGTGCACGCTAAATATCCTTCAAAGTCCTAACGCTGCGTACGATGTCGCCCTTAACGGTTACGTTGGGTGCCTATTTAGGTGTTGACTCGTCACCTGACTGTGGTTCTAAAATACGACGCCCGTCGCCAATAGCCCTCGTCTAGCCCTAGTGCGACGATAATTCAAACCTAACCTAACGATCCACAGACTTACACTCAGACACAGTCTTTCTTTTTATTATTATAGATGTTGTGTGAACATTATGAAAAAATAAAAATTAAAAAATTCTTTAATTTATAGGCGGAGAAGCATTTAGGAAAAAAAAAAGTTAAAATTTTTATATTTTTAATTAAATAAATGTTTCAATATTTGCCATTTTTTCTTATAGTTCTTTGTAAAAATAGTTCAATTTGATTGCTGGAAATACTGGATTTAATTTGTTGGTTTATTTTGTTGGTTGGTCGACATACATTTTCAGGCTTGCGTGCTTGGTCAGTGAACCGCTTATATAAACCTTCGTCAACTAAGACCAGCATAACACACACACATACGCGACCGATGCTGCCATCTATCGAGCGCCACCTCCACAATTTAGACATGTCTCTGAAGGGGAGAATTATTTGGGTATCGCGTCCCCTTAATGGTTTAATGGCTATTTGGTCCGGTTTTCTCTTCGTCACATGAGGAGACGCAATTAACTTAACATTATCAGTGCAATCCTCCATCATCGTAAGGCAAACTTCACTGGGACCTTCTCATGCGAACGGGCCGTAGGAATTTAGGTCCTTTTGTCCTCGTCGCTTGACCGAACCTGCGAGTGGCTCCAGTGTGACGTTACCTGGACCAACTTGTGCTGTGAATCCAATTTATTCTCGACCAAAAACAAAGTGACAAAATGACTAGCAATCGTGATTGTTTGATGTGGACCACCCATGTAGACCGCGGCCCACCGGTTGCTTTTTCGCCAAACACAAACACCGCCAAGGAGCGTGTCCCTATTTCCTGCAGCCAAAACGGTTGGTAGCCCATGCATTCCTACTAGGTTATTTCGATGTCGCAGGGGCGTTTCATTAAACGCGTGCATCTATTTATCTTAAATGTGTTTGAACATGAAGTTTTAACTAAAACATGACTCAATTTGCACCTAAATGATCTGTCAAAACTTTCCATCCTTTTGTAGAAGCTGAGATAAAATTGTACAATTTAACCACAATGTCAACATTTATTTTGGTTCTTGTTCGGCGGTGCAGCTTGACTTTGGAATCGGAGTGATTGCATGAGTGATCGCAAGATGGCTATACTTTGTAAATTATGTAGGCTGCTTTTGGAAATATTAATTAGTACAGTAGGAATAGGCGCAGTCATCGATATAATGGCGTAGTTTATGCCTTGTAAATACCTTCTGATAAGATTTTTGATTTGGGAAAAAATGTAATGTTCCCGACAAATATGTTTTGAGAATAAATGTGTGAGAGAAATTGTCGGTCCTTCGGGGCCCCCTGAGAATGGGGGCCCCCTGAGAATGGGGGCCCTGGGCACGGGCCCCGTGTGCCCTTATGTTAAAGACGGCATTGCTATCATCCCAGAGCCCTAGGTCACGAAAGCTGAAATGGGCACGGCAGACCTTGGCCCAGTAATGTGCTGTGTCGCAGAGGAGTGTAGTTTATAGTTTATATCTTCCTTATTTGGTAATTTGAATAATTTTTAAATTCTCAATTTTGATAATTTTATTCATCATATTTGGAAAAAAAATTAAGTGGTGATAATACCATATGCCTATCTAGCTTTGTTTCAGAGTTCCTGTTAATGGGATTTTCTACTCAAAGGACGTATTGACTGAGCGCTTTCCATGAGATTTCAATACGAAACTTCTCTTTTATTCACAAAGATTCGGTCATTGAATTCAGACTGCAGCACATTTGGCAGTTGAGGCTTGCGGTACAGAACAACAAGGTTCTAATTCCTTCTTCAAGGTTGGAATTTCGTTATTATAGAATAACTGAATTTTTTTTATCGATTTCGTTGTATGTCAGTAGCTCCAGACAATTTGTCAAGTGTCTGTTGGGGCGTATTGCAGTTGCGATTATTGGTTTCACATGGCATACCAGTTTGTTAGAATTGTATTAGACTACACTCCTTGCCAACGTAAGTTGGGTAAATAGAGATATGCTATGGAGAAGATCCGTCCACGCATGTAAAGAGTTCATTAAATTATTTGTGAATCCATCCAGGAAACATGTTAAAACATTAATTTCATTTAAGGTCTCACAGATTTGAGTATTATTTGAGAAAATTTAGCAATTTTATCAGAATGAAAATTGTATTTTGGTTAAATAGTATTCAGATCATTTTGTATGTAAATATTACCTTACAACAGTTTCCAACTAATGGACACCAACCGTGCTTTACCCGCCGATTTGTTACTCTTTGTTTTTACCCAAGTTAGGCTGGTGCGGAGTGTAAGATACATTTCTATCGTATTCATTCTTGCCTTTGTTGTCTTTTACCTCGAATATGTTTCAAGAGACGCGTGTTTGTTTGTATTTCCTACAAATCTCCTCAAATAGAACCATCAACATTTGGACCACAGGAGTAGACTTGGCGAACTGTTCAAACAATTAGGGGAGCACTTTCCGTACTTTTGTCAACCCCTCCAGTGTCAACTTTTTGTTTTTTATTTAACCCTGTAATGCATGATTTTTTTTCGTCCCGAAGGAATATATTAGCATCTTTAATACTCATACATTATGGGAAAAATACTGAAAAAAATTAAATGCATTGGAATTAATTAAAATTTTTTTTGCCATATGGCAAAAACCAAGTACAAAATTCCAATTTTGATAAGAATGACTAGAAAACTACTAAACATATTTTTAAATAAGCCTCTTGAACTATAATTATTTTTTCAAAACAATTTATTTGTATTTATTACTAATATTATTATACTTTAAATACTGCTAAGGACATAATTCCACGACAGTTAATAACTTCACTCTTTAATTTTGAATACACTTTTACTACTGTCATCTATAACGGTTATTAGTAACTAAAACTTCAAAATGGAATGTTATAGATGAAAAAACACAGATTTGTCGAGAGGGATCTCTACTTTAGTAAAGTAAAGTGGTTTATGTTTCTTGTAGCCATAAGGCAAAGGTAAGCATTAGAGTGCGTAATTACTATTTTTTTTAAACTAGTGTACACTAGTTGAAAAAAAGTCAAATGTTGAGTGCATTACCAGTGTGTGTTACTACTGTATTATTACTATCTTTTAACAAAAATTTAAGGGTTTAAATTGGTATCATAACTTTTGAATAAATTATAACAATAATTTTTCCAAATTTTTCTTCGTTAAAAAAAATTAAAATCAATTTTTAACCATCAAAGAATGAAAAAAACGTGAAGAATTTAGGGTCAATTTATTTAATAAAACTTTTGTTTAGTGAACTTTATCTAATAGGGGTTTTCATATTTTCATCGTTGATTTAATTCTAAACAAACATAATTTAATTCTTTAAAGGACCTTATTCTTCCATCTAACGACAAATTAGTGCAATCCCTACTTAGTGAGAAAAAAATCACAAGATGATGATTCCAAATGGAATCATTAGTCTCTAGGGACCTGCATCTGTGGGGAACTGCGCAATGACCGCCAACTGGGCTTTCGGACCCAACCGATTTAACGAGCACGTACTCCGCCTATACTTTACAAACACAAACATCCTGCCTTATCGGGATTCGAACCTGAACCCAGAAGCTCCAAAGGCTAGCTCCCTAACATTTATTCCGAAGAACATTATGATGACAAATGTAGTTGCTGTAGTGCTTTACAATGTGGTAGAGGTTTATGGTTCGCTTAGGTTTTCATTTTACAAGGTTACTTAGGTTTATACAGTGTGGCTTTTGAGCTTGATCAGAGACCCCGCTCCACAACATTTATTCCAAAGAACATTATGATGACAAATGTAGAAGCTGTAGTGCTTTACAATGTGGATGATGGTTTGCTTAGGTTTTCACTTTACAAGGTTACTTAGGTTTACACTGTGTTTTTTGTGCTTGATCAGAGACCCCGCTCCACAACATTTTTTCCGAAGAACATTATGATGACAAATGTAGAAGCTGTAGTGCTTTACAATGTGGATGATGGTTTGCTTAGGTTTTCACTTTACAAGGTTACTTAGGTTTACACTGTGTTTTTTGTGCTTGATCAGAGACCCCGCTCCACAACATTTATTCCAAAGAACATTATGAGGACAAATGTAGAAGCTGTAGTGCTTTACAATGTGGATGATGGTTTGCTTAGGTTTTCACTTTACAAGGTTACTTAGGTTAACACTGTGTTTTTTGTGCTTGATCAGAGACCCCGCTCCACAACATTTTTTCCGAAGAACATTATGATGACAAATGTAGTTGCTGTAGTGCTTTACAATGTGGTAGAGGTTTATGGTTCGCTTAGGTTTTCATTTTACAAGGTTACTTAGGTTTATACAGTGTGGCTTTTGAGCTTGATCAGAGACCCCGCTCCACAACATTTATTCCAAAGAACATTATGATGACAAATGTAGAAGCTGTAGTGCTTTACAATGTGGATGATGGTTTGCTTAGGAATTCATTTTACAAGGTTGCTTAGGTTTACACTGTTGCTTTTGGGCTTGATCAGAGACCCGCTCCACAACATTTATTCTGAAGAACATTATGATGACAAATGTAGAAGTTGTAGTGCTTTACAATGTGGTAGAAGTTTATGGTTCGCTTAGATTTTCACTTTACAACGCTACTTTTGATCCACGATTAAAGACGTTAACTTAAAAAAAATGAGCTAGGCCCTAGGACGACGACGATTCAGCGAAACTGAACCTAAGATCAGAATCAGGCATTTATATCTTGGTGTCATTGACATGTTCCATTGAAATACCAGAAGAGGTTAGGTTAGGTGTGAATTGACGTTGCCAAGATAGCTACACGAGGGCTATTGGCGACGGGCGTCGTATTTTAGAACAACAGTCAAGTGATGAGCCGACACCTGAGTAGGCACCCAATGCAACCGTTAAGGCTGCTCATCCTCCCCATACCCCGTCCTCCTTCGATCGGGCTTGCTAAGTCTATGTTAAGTCTATGGGGAAAAAATAGTTTTTGTTCCAAAAAAAGTCAAGAAATTATAGGAATATTTTGATGCGGTTTTTTTTTAATTCATAAAAATCCAATAAAGTAGTGCTTTTAGAGGTTATTTTTTTAAAACGTTATTTACTTTTTTAATCTAATTTTTTTTCTATTAAAAAAGGCAAGTAACGTTTTTAAAAAAATAACCTCTAAAACCACTACTTTATTGGAGTTTCATGAATTAAAAAAAACCGCATCAAAATATTCCTATAATTTCTTGACTTTTTTTGGAACAAAAACCATTTTTTCCCCATAGACTTAACATTAGCAAGCCCGATCGAAGGAGGACGGGGTATGGGGGTGATGAGCAGCCTTAAGGGAGACATCGTATGCAGCGTCAGGACTTTGAAGGATATTTAACGTGCACTCCCTTACACGGGGTATTATTCGTCGGATATTTTTGGCTGCATGGGCAGTTAATAGGTAGGCAGTTATTTTTTCAATGCCCGGACCCGAACTTGAAACCTTTCGCATGCTTGGCGAGTGCCTCACCGACTAGGCTTCCCAGCCCCCCAGAAGGTAATGTTGGCATGCTACTCAACACATCCATGCTCTTTTGAATATATATCGTACGACTAGTCCAAGAAATAAAAACCCTGTATTTTATTTGAAGCATAGTTTTGGTCTAACAAAACAATCTTTTAAAACTGATTTTCTTTTCTAATTAGGGTAGACTGACCAGTGAGTGAACAGGCCCCAGTGAATGAACATTTGGTATATAATTAAAAAAATGAGGATTAAAAGTCATTCCACTATATGGATTGGCAACACTGACTTCCTTCCATGTAGTAGGAAGCTATCTAACAATGGTTGGTTGTCCTGGTCATTATATACTGGTGTTCATTCACTGGCGAACGTGACGTCTTAAACGTTCATTCACTGGTTAGTCTACCACGCTGTACTTTTGGTCTGTATTAAAAAATTGCCTCGCAAAATTATTTTTTTCTGCTTTCGTTTTAAAACTAATTTCTTCATAATTATTTAAAGACTTTAGCTCAATTTCTTCTATAAACACCATTTCGAATCAATTTGGTCTGCTGTACATTAACGTTCAAATTACTTTTCGACATTTTATACAAAAATTAGAATTAACCTGCAACACTAGTCGATTTCCGATTCAGGTAAAACAACCTTTGGCGACTCAAGAAGAAGGTCAATAGTAATGGATAGGATGTTTTGACGTACGCGGGCAAGCCAAAAGAAGCATCATTGATTTTAATTAAGAGAGACAGCAACTGATCCAGAAATTTCAACTTTAAACTCGCTGGCCCGTGGATACAGATCCAAAGGATGTTAGTAGAAAATTTTGTTATTTTTCTCCGATTCCAGGGGTTCTCGAATTGAACAGATGAAGCGGAAAACCTAACACAGCACAGGATAAAATTAAATTGCTTAAACTCGGACTACTTGTAGGAAAATATCTTCTTCTGTATAAGACGCTATTGGGACTTAATTAAAATAGTTCTAGTTTTGTGACTGTTTGTACTCATTTGATCATGACGTGAAGAGAAGATCCTATGGATGAATACGTAGATGAATCGATACAGGTTCTATAGAACAATTTATTCGAATTGTAAAATATGTAATGAGGAAAATGTGTAATGAAGTACAACTATTGGTGAAAACTGAAAATGGAAGATTTCCATTGAAATATATTATATGAAGGTTGTAGTTTCCAAACTCACATTCTCTGAAGCATAACTAAGTTATAGGGGCCAGTCCTCTTCATTGGCGATTTTGTCCAATTTACCATCATCGAAGGTCAACAAAGAAGAGGCCGGCCTCTATATCTTAGTTATAATTTGGATAAATGTGAGTATTGCCAACTGGGCACCCTTTATATAATTCATATGCTGTCTTACATTGTTGAGGATTCGATTGTTGACGTGTATAGATGGCGTTTACTGTTCCCGACACTCCAAATTATCTCATTACATAATCAGTGTGAATTAGTGTTGAACTTGTGTGACCAGAATGAGATTTATGTAGACTTTTTAAAAATTTACTGAACCACCACTGACTAATTTTTGTTTTGGATGCGATTTCATGTCATGTCACAGCACACCACATAAAAATATCAAATGAAAAACTCCATAAAAATCAACACGATCTTTTGGACCTTTTGGGATGGAGGAATGTCTCTTGGCACGAGGTGTTGTACATTTAAATGAATGTAGTTGCAAAATTCACGTTCTTCTAAGTATAACTAAGATATAGGGGCCAGTCCTCTTTTTTTGCCGATTTCACCCAATTCAACTTACCTTCATCAAAGGTCAACAAAGAATAGGCCGGCCCCTAATACCCAGGTAGCACAACAATTTTGGCCAATGTCGCGGCCAAACTTGGAGAATATTTGATGAAATCGATCATTTCCTTTAGATTTTAACCAGGTTTCCCCGTTCTTTGAGGTTTCATACGGGAAATTACGAAAAGTGCAATACTTAATTGTACTTCAATCTTAGAGTATTTTGCAAGTGTAAAACGCAAATATTATGTTTCGAAATACTTTTCAATCAGGAATTTTGAATTGTATATTTTTTTCAAATAATATTCAAACCAATATTGAACCCCGATATTGCCCAATATCGGTAAAACGTAGTCCATTATGCATTGGGCGATGGTGTTTGACAAATATTGGCCAATACTACTGTGTTACCTGGGTATATCCTTGTTATACACTTTGGCGAATGAGATATTTGCAACCACGTACCACGCCTTTAATAATTCATCCATTGTTTTGTATTAAATATTTCTGACTAATTTCTCTTCTGGATGCTATTTCATATAACGTATGCCCACCACACACATAAAACCCATAAAAATCAACACGCCCTTTTGGACCATCGGGGTGGAGGAATGTCCATAGATTTCAAAACTCAACCATTTCATTTCCGATTTTGTCCCATTGAATTTACCATTATCGAAAGTTACCAATAAAGAAGACGACCTGTATAATGTATATCCGAATATCTTAATTATACTTCGGAGAGAGCGTGTTTTGCCAACTACAACCTTCATTAAGTTCATATATTGTGTTGTATTAAATATTTCTGACTAATTTCTCTTCTGGATGCTATTTCATATCACGTCAAGCACACCACACACAAAAAACCCATAAAAATCAACACGACCTTTTGGACCTTTCGGGGTGGAGGAATGTCAAAATCCATGGAATGCCACAATACGCCAGCTCATGGGACGAGGTCTTATGCGTTGAAATAGATTATATGAGGGCTGTAGTTACAAAACTCACCTTCTCTAAAGTGTAACTAAAATATATGGGGCCAGTCCTCTTCACATTGGCTATTTCGTCCAATTGAATTTACCTTCATCAATAAAGAAGAGGCCGGCCCCTATATCCTAGTTATACTTTGGCGAATGAGATATTTACAACCACGCCTTTAATAATTCATCTATTGTGTTGTATTAAATATTTCTGACTAATTTCTCTTCTGGATACGATTTCATATCACGTCAAGCACACCACACACAAAAAAACTTCATAAAAATCAACACGACCTTTTGGACCTTTCGGGGTAGGAATGTCAAAACCCATGGAATGCCACAATACGCCACTTAGCTCACGGGACGAGGTGTTAAAGACCCCCATTGAGGTCTTGACTCTTGGTTCCATGCGTTCTTTTTTTGTTTGTTCTTTGCTGGAAACCGCTGACTTGTCAATCACGGAGGCGGAATGGGACGCTCTTTTGCACTTGATGAAGAGGGTTCAAGTTGGCGTGGAAAGGAATTTTCATTCGTCATTTTTTTTCCTCGCTTGACACCTGGGTTTGTATAGTTTCTTTGTGTTTTGATTGTATTAAATATGAAATGAAATGTAGTTTGTTGCAAGTACGAGTATCTACAAGATTCACATGACTTTAGAAGCATAAAATTTTTATACTCTGACAGATATGAATGTAAAAACCGTCTAGTTATACTGAACACGTATGCTTAAAAAATTGAGAAGTTTTACTAAATTTTAAAACATATAACAGCCATCTATTATCATCTGCTATGGAAATATAATTTTTAAAAATTTAAACAAATTAATTTTTTTTCTCATTAAGTCTGCAACCCTTTTGCTTATCCTTCAATGGGTACACTCTTATTAAAATTTTTCTTGTGAAATAAATTAATCAAATTTTTTACACTCTCAGAAATAGATGCTCAAAATGTCACAAATTTTTGTCATTTTCAACGAAATGATGTCATAAAAAATTCCCCAAATATACCTTTCGTCAGTTTGTGTGTCATCGTCTGAATTCACATTTTTTTGGTATTTCAAAAAACTATTAATTACTATCCTGTATTAAGCAAGTAATATTCTAACAAGAAAACTCATTCGTTTTATATTTAATAAAAAATGACTATTTTTAACAATGTTCACCTGAAATATGATTGTACTAAATTCAATGTTCCCGTGCGTATTCCAAAGCAATATCTGTTAGCTTCCGCCTCATAAGCAGCTCTCGTTTAAAAAAAAATGCCCTAAAAATATACTAATTAAACCCATTCCATGTGAGCCCGGTTAAGAAGGAGGGAGGAATGGAATAAGTTACTTTCATGCGGCCATAAAGTTCAAGTCTGTTGCCCAACAGCAGCTGTACTTCGAGATGAGAAAGAGAAGATAATTTTGCACTGGTTCACCTGTGATTCGTGAACGTTATTAGAGTTTGTCTGTTGTCAGCTTATAAAACTGTTGCATTACAATTTAATGGTTGTGGAAACTGCGTTGGTATAAATATCGTCGCTTAATTTCCCACATGTGCTATCTCACTTTGCCCAACGGATCAGATTATTTTTGGAAGACCCGAAGCAACTCAGTTCTAATATTTAGGTAACCTTTTGGTGGATGCGGGTTTTTGTAATATCTTAGAAATATGCTTGAAAAATAACTGTTCTCCCAAAAAGTATTTTAAAAATCCATAGCTGTACTAGGGGGAAATCCCAGTAGCTGCTGGATTATTAAGAACATGAAAAAAAATGTGAGGGGGGCTTTAGCTTTACGACCGGATTGAAGTTGAAGGCTGAAGGCGCGTTATTTTCAACTTTTTACCACCGCTTTGGGATGAGCGGAGAACAAAATGGGAAACTCGTAGATATATGCTACCAATTCTTGGTTATATTTCATGAGCAATAAGCATATATGATTACAAGATTCTTATCGGCCTTTCAATTGGTTCATCAAGTGACGATCCAGCTAGTTTGGGGAAGTAAACAACGAGAATACCTGCCTCTGGTGGTGTCAAGTCAATCCTGGGGATCCTCTAGTTGGCCTCTGTCTCTAAAAATTAGATGGATCCACTTGTGTGTGTCTTGTGTCTGTCTTGCTTGACGTAAGTTTGTAAGAGGGTCTCTGACCAAGCACACAAACCTGAATATGTATGTCTACTAACCAACCAACAACGAGAGGTGGTGAGTCTGCCTGATCAAGTGACCAGATTTTCTGCACCCCACGGGAACGTTTATACACGCACATAGGTGACGCACATAGGATGGGGCTGGTGCAGCCTGGCTGGTAGGTAGTTGGATTTTCAAATGGTGACTGGAGCACGTTAAAGTCCGTCATGGTCACAAAGACCTCCAATTTCCAATACCAAACCCATACCTCTGGCGGGTGACCGGCCAGTTCTGGGATTCTCTGCTTGTTCTCTTTGGTCTCTGTCTCTAAATTTAAAAGGATCCTTACCGAATGAGGTAAAACAGTGAAATCTTTGCAGTCGGTTTTAGAACGGAACCTACCGCAGCCTTATTTCACAGATTTGATGTCGGTAAACAATGCTTTCAAATATAGGAGCCTTAGTCCCCAAATACCCTTCCGAGGTAGACAGAAAATACGCATGAGACATTTACGTAAATGGCTAAATTGGAGATTGAAACTCCTTTGACTTTGTTTGCCTCTTTAGAAGTGAGAAATTAAATACATTAAGGGGTCATAGGAGTCGTCTTAAAAATGTGCAAAGAAGGCACTACAAAGCATGGTTTGATCCTTCATGTAATTTTTTAATTACTCAATATATAAGTATAATTTTTTAATATGTAATTCTACAATATTTATTTAATATAAAACAAATTTTAAAATTTATGAAACTTTAGCCAAAACTAAAATAAATGATATTAAGCATAAAGCCATTTGAACACATTGTGATTAGGCTTGCGCGGCAAATTGTGAGGTCAAAATTGAAAAAATTACCAGGAAAATGACTTTATATTGTACAAAGATGTGCAAACAAAGACTTATACTTAAATTCTCAGCTCAATTTTAATTAGAAATTATTTCAAGAACTTTTTTCTAAAAAAATTAATGAAAAATTTAAAATTTTGATTTAAAATTTTATTTTTAAATAATTTCTAATTAAAATTGAGCTGAGAATTTATGTATAAGTCTTTGTTTGCACATATTTGTACAATATTAAGTCATTTTCCTGGTAATTTTTTTCAATTTTGACCTCACAATTTGCCGCGCAAGCCTAATCACAATGTGTTCAAATAGCTTTATGTTTAATATCATTTATTTTAGTTTTGACTAAAGTTTCATAAATTTTAAAATTTGTTTTATATTAAATAAATCTTATAGAATTACATATAAAAAATTATACTTATATATTGAGTAGTTAAAAAATTACATGAAAGATCAAACTATACTTTGTAGTACCCTCTTTGCACATTTTTAAGACTCCTATGACCCCTTAATTTAAACAGCTAGGTTAGGTTAGATTTGAGTTATCGTAGCACTAGAGCTACACGAGGGCTATTGGCGAAGGGCGTCGTGTTTTTGAACCCCAGCCAAGTGACGAGCCGACACCTGAATATTCACCTACGCAACCGTTAGGGGCGACATTGTACACAGCATTAGGACTCAAGGATATTTAACGAGCACTCCCTTACACGGGGAATTCGTCAAACATTTTTGGCTGCACGGGCCGCTTATGGGTCGGCAGTTATTTTGGCGATGCCCGGACCCGAACCTGGGACTTTTCGCATGCTAGACGAGTCCTTAACCGACTGGGTTCCCCAGCTCCCGAATTTAAACAGCACAATGATGCTTTCCGATTTAAAAGTTCAAAAGAAATAAATGCCAAACGAAATAAACGCCGTCTCTCGGCCTTTACATAAAATGTGTATAGGATTTATTATTTTCTTGTAATTTTCAAAAATGTATATAGTCCGACCACGCTAACTTGGCAATCAAAATATTTTGATTGTGGACGATTCCACTTTGAATTGAGGTTTTTAGGCAGAAGAAAAAAGGGTTGTCAGCTGGTTTGGCGAGAAGAGGGGATTGTTGGTCTAGTTAAATCTATCACACTAGAGCTACACATCAGTTATCGGCGATAGAGGATTGTTGTTGATTGCTAGTAGCGGTAATCTGTTTCTTAACCTTAAAGAAATATGCGCCCAAAAGCAATGAATCGCCAAACATAGTAACTCTTGCCCAAAACCTTCCTTACCTTTTTTCAAAGTGGACTGGTCCACAATCAAAATATTTTGGTTGCCAAGTTAGCGTGGTCGGACTATACCTAATTTCAAAAACCGTAATTCATACTCGGGTTAGGTTAGGTTAGGTTTGGTTTGAATTTCGTCACACTAGAGCTATACGAGGGCTACTGGCGAGGGCTATTATCATCATCATCATTATGCTCAGGAAAATATAAAAATGTTGATTTTAGAATTCTGAAATTAAAATAATGGTTGTCAGCTGCGTTTTAAGACTTGATATACATTGAAACATTACTTTGAAATTTATTACTTTCTGGTGACTTACGACTAAATGATGATGAATACTTACGACAAAATAAAATGCCAATTCTGGCAATAACTCTTCACCCAAAAGAACTTTAAACATCGGATACCTTTTTTAATGCTTTGAGCCTTCTGTTATATTTTCCTCATCAAGATTTCTGAAAAATTTAAGAGTAAGGGAGGAAAGAAAAAAAAATGTTTAAAGCTCCCAGAGGGGGACGAGAGGAACACCTTTACCAGATATTGTAACGTTGAGACAGGTTTATTGTAGACGCGTTTAGCACCATGAGCTTTCTCGAGTTTCCATTTAGGAGTTTTTCCAGATCTAGAAAAGATTTGTACGCATGACAGACAGACAGAAATTTCCCCCATGCCAATATAACCCTCTGAGGGATACAGAAGTATAATTCCGTCACACGGCTGTAGGTTTTCCAGCTACACATAAATTGCTTTTTAAAATAATAATAAAATTAATAATTTTAATAAATTTTAAAATGTATATCCTGTATTAGCGATTTATAAGCATCAACTACTTAAATGTATATATACTAAGAAATTAAATTTTCAGTTAAAAATATAAATTTAAAACTTATGCAGTGGAAGCAAGTTTACATTTTAGAAAATTTGCTTATTCCTCAAAGAGTTTTGACCGGCTTTTAATTTTTAAATAATTCTTTCGTATTGAAAATAAAGAAGGTAGGTTAAAAGTTATTATTACAGATTTTGAATATTCTGGTTCACGTGATGATGCACTGTAAAAAAACAACAATTATATTACATGAGCGAAGTTATTCAAATAACGTTTTAATAATAGAAGATGAATGCATGTAATTTGTTGCAAGGGAAGCAAACAATAGCTGTATGGAAATAATAGCTTTTCTATGGAAGTAATAGCATTTTTTTTTTTGGCAAGAGAAAAAAATAAATGGCCAAAGTAGTATGTTCAAAAATGCCCTCCTTAGAATATAAACTACTTAAAATATATTTTTTTGTATAAAGTTTCTTTTGCGCACCGTAAAAACTTGGTAGAACGTTGCTTCATAAAACTGGTAGGATCAGGTGCTGTCTTTTCCCACAACATCGTAGGTGGAGACAGGTTTATGGAGGATGCGTTTTGCACCTTTTCCTCAGGTTCCATCATGGAATTTTTCGCTGTTTTTTAATGATCTCTTTTTTTCTTTTTTAAATTTTTTAGGGAATGCTGCTTCATGTCAGACGGATTTTTAGTGCGCACTTATGGTATGTTGCGGGGTGCTTCAATGAAATGAAGTTGCTAAGGTTTATAAGGGTCGGAGAATCTAAATTTGGAACAGCTTTGGTTTCTAAAAAACTATGTTTTAGAGTAAAGTTAAAGGTGAATGTAGGGGAGAGCAGGGGAATGGCGCCACCTTAAAGGAAATTGAATTTTCATGCAGAATTGTGTTGCTTGTTGTTGTTGACTAATTCCTCTTGGTCCAGCCGCAGGCTAGACCAAGTCAACGAGCTCGAAAGTCTTCAAGAAATCATATACAAGTACACTCTTAAAACAAAAGAGTGAAATCCACTCCAGTTGGAGAAGTGCATTTTCGACACCGTAAAGGCATGCATATTTACTCAGACTGAGTTAAAATCACTCGTTTGGAGTGATCCTGTCGGAGGTTTAACACACAAGGGATTCACTCCAAAAGGAGAAGTGCATTTTCCAGTCTGGAGGAGTGAAATCCACTCAGACTGAGTTAAATTAGGAGTGTTTGTTTTAAGAGTGTAGGGGACTAGAGGGTCATTCTTCTCCAGACCAAGACACTGTAAGATGTGATCTGGAGAAGCCTGTGCAGTATTACACCTCGTGCACGTTGAATATGTCTTTTATCCACACTCTTACAACAAAAGAGTGAAATCCACTCCAGTTGGAGAAGTGCATTTTCGACACCGTAAAGGCATGCATATTTACTCAGAATGAGTTAAAATCACTCGTTTGGAGTGATCCTGTCGGAGGTTTAACACACAAAGGATTCACTCCAAAAGGAGAAGTGCATTTTCCAGTCTGGAGGTGTGAAATCCACTCAGACTGAGTTAAATTAGGAGTGTTTGTTTTAAGAGTGTAGGGGACTAGAGGGTCATTCTTCTCCAGACCAAGACACTGTAAGATGTGATCTGGAGAAGCCTGTGCAGTATTACACCTCGTGCACGTTGAATATGTCTTTTATCCACACTCTTACAACAAAAGAGTGAAATCCACTCCAGTTGGAGAAGTGCATTTTCGACACCGTAAAGGCATGCATATTTACTCAGACTGAGTTAAAATCACTCGTTTGGAGTGATCCAGTCGGAGGTTTAACACACAAAGGATTCACTCCAAAAGGAGAAGTGCATTTTCCAGTCTGGAGGAGTGAAATCCACTCAGACTGAGTTAAATTAGGAGTGTTTGTTTTAAGAGTGTAGGGGACTAGAGGGTCATTCTTCTCCAGACCAAGACACTGTAAGATGTGATCTGGAGAAGCCTGTGCAGTATTACACCTCGTGCACGTTGAATATGTCTTTTATCCACACTCTTAAAACAAAAGAGTGAAATCCACTCCAGTTGGAGAAGTGCATTTTCGACACCGTAAAGGCATGCATATTTACTCAGACTGAGTTAAAATCACTCGTTTGGAGTGATCCTGTCGGAGGTTTAACACACAAAGGATTCACTCCAAAAGGAGAAGTGCATTTTCCAGTCTGGAGGAGTGAAATCCACTCAGACTGAATTAAATTAGGAGTGTTTGTTTTAAGAGTGTAGGGGACTAGAGGGTCATTCTTCTCCAGACCAAGACACTGTAAGATGTGATCTGGAGAAGCCTGTGCAGTATTACACCTCGTGCACGTTGAATATGTCTTTTATCCACACTCTTAAAACAAAAGAGTGAAATCCACTCCAGTTGGAGAAGTGCATTTTCGACACCGTAAAGGCATGCATATTTACTCAGACTGAGTTAAAATCACTCGTTTGGAGTGATCCTGTCGGAGGTTTAACACACAAAGGATTCACTCCAAAAGGAGAAGTGCATTTTCCAGTCTGGAGGAGTGAAATCCACTCAGACTGAGTTAAATTAGGAGTGTTTGTTTTAAGAGTGTAGGGGACTAGAGGGTCATTCTTCTCCAGACCAAGACACTGTAAGATGTGATCTGGAGAAGCCTGTGCAGTATTACACCTCGTGCACGTTGAATATGTCTTTTATCCACACTCTTAAAACAAAAGAGTGAAATCCACTCCAGTTGGAGAAGTGCATTTTCGACACCGTAAAGGCATGCATATTTACTCAGACTGAGTTAAAATCACTCGTTTGGAGTGATCCTGTCAGAGGTTTAACAAACAAAGGATTCACTCCAAAAGGAGAAGTGCATTTTCCAGTCTGGAGGAGTGAAATCCACTCAGACTGAGTTAAATTAGGAGTGTTTGTTTTAAGAGTGTAGGGGACTAGAGGGTCATTCTTCTCCAGACCAAGACACTGTAAGATGTGATCTGGAGAAGCCTGTGCAGTATTACACCTCGTGCACGTTGAATATGTCTTTTATCCACACTCTTAAAACAAAAGAGTGAAATCCACTCCAGTTGGAGAAGTGCATTTTCGACACTGGAAAGGAGTGAATATTAACTCAGACTGAGTTAAAATCACTCGTTTGGAGTGATCATATCGTAGGTTTAACACACAAATTATCCACTCCAAAAGGAGAAGTGCATTTTCCAGACTGGAGGAGTGAAAATCAATCAGATTGAGTTAAAATCGCTCGTTCGTTTTAAGAGTGCAAGTTCAAAAGACAGCAACCTGATGTGTCCACTTATGAGTCTGCTTATAGTGGACTGCATAGCTAAATCAGCTCCGTGAATTGTGTTGCAAATAATCATAATGTAAATTGCAATGAGCATAAGCATACTACAGTTCCTAACCTATCTTGTGGTGATTTTTTAAAATTTATATCTTTGATAAAAACTGAATAAAATTGTTTTTTCTAAAAGTTTGCACGGTCGCGGGATTACCCCGGTACCTGGGGTAATGCCGCCACACCACTGGGTCATGCTACCACATCAATAAACAAAGCAAATAATCTATAAATAATGGAAAATGATATAATAAAGCAATACACATAGAACTAAAATAAGTTTACTTAACTTTGGAATGGTAAATTGTACAGGGTACAGCACTTTTATTAACTTTCCATTTGCAACTAACTATGCAGTTTTTTTTTAAAGTTTCATTGGTTTATTTGGCCAGTTCAGCTTGTCACTTTACCGCCAAAAAGAATAAAGACAACTACCCTAGAACCTTAGTTGAACCTTTTTCCCCCCCAAAGTGGGCCCTTAGCGGTTGCGTTGGGTGCCTATTCAGGTGTTGGCTCATCACCTGACTGTGGTTTTAAAATACGACGCCAGTCACCAATAGCCCTCGTGTAGCTCTAGTGCGACGATAATTCAAAGCCTATCCTAACCTAATCCCCCGAAGAGGCTGCTTTATTAGAGGATAAGCCTTTGCATACTCGCCATATGTATCCCAGAACTGAGAGATATTTTTCTGTGGCACCATCTAGCCTACTCTTGTTACCAATTTTGGCACTCAGATGTCAATGAATCTCTGCTCTCTGTGCATGTTAAAGTGATAAACCTATAATCATAAAAACTCCACATAATCATATGACATGCCTGTCCAAGATTTTTCCATCCAGAAGATCTGTCGACTCAGCAGTGGCTCGAACCCCTAGTGGGACGTTATTTCAACCAGAACCAAATCAAAGTAGTATTTCAAAAGAACTAGTAAGAAACAATAAGTAGTTGGTTGATAGACATATATTTTCAGGCTTGTGTGCTTAGTCAGGGACCCGCTTATAAACCTTCGTCAAGTAAGACAGATGCAACACACACATACGTGACAGATGCTGTCATCTATCACGTGCCACCTCCACAATTTAGACATGCCCCTGAAGGGGAGGGAAATAGTCTCCAGGGACCTGTACCCGGGGGAAACTGGCCCACAGGACTTTCGGACCCAAGAGATTCACCCAGCACGTACTTCACATATACTCGACAAGCACAAACATCCATGCCTTATCGGGATTCGAGCCCGAACCCAGAGGTCGCCGGTTGGCAAAAGAACTGGTGAAAAAACAAAAACATATATGTATAGTGTATCTTCTCGTCTTTTGCTGGTCCCGCTCCAAAGTTCCACCATTTTGTTTCGAATCTTTTCTTTTTATTCGAAAAAAAAAGTGTTGCCACTTTTTTTGTGAAGTTTTCTTGGTGTTCCGGTTGGGGTGCGTCGCTTGCCGCAAAATCGAATTCGTTTTGCGCGTCCAAAGTTCGAGGGTGGCCCGGGCTGTGATGCGTAGCAGTCTTTCCATTTATTTTATTCGAAAATCGTTCTATTTTGTCAAAACTTCCTTTTCAATTTAACAGTCGATCGATCTATTGAAAATAAATAAAGTTTTTCTTCAAAACGGGGCTGCTTTATGTCGGTTAAGCTTTTGGGGACTACACTCTTAAAACAAACACTCCTAATTTAACTCAGTCTGAGTGGATTTCACTCCTCCAGACTGGAAAATGCACTTCTCCTTCTGGAGTGGATCCTTTGTGTGTTAAACCTCCGACAGGATCACTCCAAACGAGTGATTTTAACTCAGTCTGAGAAAATATGCATGCCTTTAGGGTGTCGAAAATGCACTTCTCCAACTGGAGTGGATTTCACTCTTTTGTTTTAAGAGTGTAGGCATTTCCCCAGAGCTGAGAGCGATTTTTATTTTTTTTTTCAAACTTTTCAAAAAGTTTTTTTAGTAATTAATTTAAAGGCATTTTGCATTAAAAACAATGCTAAAGTAATCTATTAACTACAAATAAGTGATCCGTTTTTCTTTGTTGCAATTATAGCACAAAAAATACGTATTTTTTAGAGCTTAAGGCGTGTCTCTCATTAAATATTGAATATTATTTTTGAAAAAAATGTCTGTGCAAAACATACTTTTTAGCTTATATTTGAATGAAAGTTATGTTTTAGATTAATAATATAAGTGTCGTATTTTGCTCGGGTCTTAAGAAGCTATATGGTCCCCAGAAACTTCTTTATGCAAAATTTGTTTGTATTTAGTACTTACTTTGAATACTCCCAAAAACTTAATTTCATAACAGTTAATAACCTCACTCTAATTTTGAATGCACTTTTACTACTGTCATCTATGAGGATTATTAGTTATAACTAAAACTCCAAAATGGAATGTAATAGATGAAAAGAAAACACAAATTTGTCGAAAAGACGCTCTAATTTAATAGAAAAAAGTAGATTATGTTTCTTGTTGCCAAACGGCAACAGTACGCATTAGAGGGTAAAAACAAGTCAAAAATTCCTCGGAATTTCTAATTGAGAGAAGAGCATCACTAAAAAGGCCCAAGGTTGCAGTTAGAGAAGGAGCAGAAAAAAGAACACGAGAAGTTCTTGTGATTATCACTAACAATCTCTGCGACAGCATGGAACGCGGCCCATTCGTCAAACACAATTGCACTCGCAGACGACACCTCCAGCAGTAAAAAAAAAATTAAAAGCACCGCAATTATCGTTTGGTTTTAAGAGGGGGAATGAGACCGGAAGACGGGTTTCCCAAACTGAAGTCCTCTCACAGTGTTAATCCAAATGAAGAAATTAATTTTCTATGATTTAACCTCTTGCGACCTGGCGCCCCCATTAGGGGACATTTCTTAAAATCTCCCCACAAACAATTCACACTTTAATTTGTTCCGAAATTGACTTGGTCCGATAGAATAAGATGCAAATATCAGTTTTCAGCCTTTGATTGCAGGTATCAGTCATTTATTTCTATAAAAAAAATTTTTTAACTAGGATCAATACGATATTAGAGTTCTTAAAAAAATAATTTAATTTTTTTTCAAACTTTTCAAAAAGTTTTTTTAAAATAGTTAATTTTAAAGGCATTTTGCATTAAAAGTTAAAATAATCTTTTAACTTCAAGTAAGTGATGCGGCCTTTTTTGTTTCATTTATAGCACAAAAAATTTGTATGTCATATGATAATGTGGCTTGTAAAACGTTTTTTAGTATCCATTTGTGGCTTGCGTTCTCTCGACATACTTTAACATCCACAGAGAGCTCAGATTCATTGCAATCTGAAAGTCAAAATTGATGGCGAGAATCGCCTATATGGAGCCACAAAAGAAAATGGCTCTCTTTTCTGGAGAAAATGCCGAGTCTGCAAAGGCTTAGCCGTTAAATGATTATAATTTTTAAAATATGTTGAACATTTTATTTTAGTTTCGATACATATGTTTACAATGAAATATTCGAACCAATTAAACAAAAAAAAAGAATTACTGAAATATCCGGACTCGTTACATTTGAAGAGCACAGGGGAAAAAAACGACTTGATTTCATAGAAGGCTCTCCTCAATGGGCCTTTTTGGCGATGACAGCGAGAAATCTCCTTAACTGGTGTAAAAAAATCGGTTACTCGCTTCGTTTTTCTTTCGCGGCAACCTTGATTCGCGCCAGAGATCAATGGACACGTACCGCGAATGAAGAACCGAAAGGAAAACCGGTTTCCGGTCGCCAATGTCAACCAAGCAGACGCAATTACGGAAAGACTCCTAATAAATCAAGCGGTTCTTCCCCTGTACACTTCATTTGCTACATAGAGTGTATAAACCGTTTGTAAAAGTATTCAAATGCACCTGGAGTAAATTAACTTAATTATTTACCACTATTTGATTAACGCAAGGGAAAGATTTCAGTTTGGAGACCCATAACTTCTTGTCTCCTTCCCCTCCAAGAGCTCTGAGAGGATGCCAAATAGGCCGTTTATCGCGAGAAGGTTGTATCAGGAAATAGGTATTTCAGTTTACATCTTTTGCAAATGTGGTATAGCTCTCTCTGTGCTATAGCTAAAGGTTTTGTTATCTCTGCTTCACTTCAAAGTAGCAGGGGTGGGGTGGGGGTAGGTACACATACATTCCGGCAAGTGTGCTTGATCAGTTGATCAGAGACCCGCTTATAAGCGTCGTCAAGTAATTCGTCAAGTAAGGCAGACACAGAAAGAATTTTTACTGTCACAGAGAAAGGAAGTACATAAATGTCGAAGACGGGAAACGAACCCGAACCCGTTACAACGCGCAGACTGCTAGCGTAATGGTCCAAACCACTCAGCCATCCGGGCCCCTTCAAAGCAGCAAAAACCAAGGTACACCACTATTTATTTCGAAAGTTAATGTTACCATTCTTATATTGCGGATAAAAAGTGGCTCAACTGTAGGGAAAGTTTCCGATTTTGCAGGCTTCAACATAAAAAAAAATTGATTTTTATGAGGGAGACTGTCAGTCCCATAGAGCTAATGCATTAGTTTTGGAATCACAACAGCACCGCAGAAGTTTTTCTTTGCCGTGCTAGTTCGTTTCCCCCAGAAATGGATATCAACATAACATCGAAATGAAACAAATTTGAGAAGAAAATGTTATCTAATTATTTAATTTCATATTTTTGAAGGTTTAAAATGTTCCAAATGCCCAGCAGAGGGCGACACTATTTTCAAACTTAATCAATCAAAAATTAACCGGATGTTATTTTCATTTCAATTTTGTCTTAAATTGATGTTATTATGATACCCATATCTGGTGAAAATGGGATAAAGTTACAAATCAATTCTTTTGCAATAGTTATGATTTAAAAACTAATGCATTACCTCTATGTGGGACTGACAGTCACTCTTAATAAAATGTAACTTGTAATGCAATGCTGGAAAACATGGAATAATTCGCTACTTTAATAGTATATTTATTTATAATATCATTGATTATGTAAACATTCAATCAAATTTGCAACTAATACGTAATTAATTTCACATATCAGCTTTAGCCGGATTTTCACTTCACCGGCTTCCTTCGGTCAAATTTAAGCCGGTTAAGTAGGTTTCCACTGTATTCGTAATGAATTAACATTTTATTACTTTATTAATAAAACTCCTAATATGTGAACTTTAAACTCCATTTTTCTATCCAAACTTTTCATCACCATAAAGCCCTCTCCTTACATTAAAGCTTATATCGTTTAATTATCTGTTTACAAAGGACATCCAAAGTGTTCCAACTTTCTTTTTTTGTTCGAACTTCCAACGTTCTCTTTGTGCAATCTTTTTTTTTCTCCAGGAAAAACTCCGGAATTAACCTCTCACACTTTTAATTAGGTTGTCCTGGAAAGAATTTAAGGCTCACTCCCGGCCTCAGTTTATTAAGATTTTTAATGAAAATGAAAGCTTTCTGTTGACACAGACCTAATTAGTGACAAGACTTCACTTTAAAGCTTTAGACCGTCTCCATGGTTACGATGCATTATCCCTTGTAGGGTTGCTGGATTTGTGTGCTTGGAGGTAGTTGGAATTGAAACATTCTATTTGTCGCCAAGAAATGGTTGTGGCTTTTGCCATACACGAAGCTACCTTAAATATCATCCTAGAAGGTGATAATTTCTTATTGATAACTATCAGTCATTTATATTCTCACAAATAGTGTAATATATAAGTCGAAGTACATTTAGAAGTACAGCTGTGGAAATAAAAAAGTACCCACTAGTGGTTATTTTGGCCGTTGGTCATCCTATAGAATCGGACCTTTTTGACATTGTGAACAATTAACATTCTGAGTTAATTGCACGACACAAAATTTGCATAAGGGGCCATCTTCATATTAAAAATGTTACTAACTTTAAAATTTCCAATAGCAACACCCCTTTTTGAATCCATATTTCAAATCTCTGACCTATGTTAATACGAAATGCCAAATTTTGTTAGTTTTTAAGCATTATTAGAGGAGTTAGAGACGTGCAAAGTTTAGGTCCCATAATGTTAAATGAGTTGCACATAAAAAACTATCCCGATCTATAAATAATTAAGATAATGAAACGAATTTTTCACTGAAAAGAAATTATAATAACCCAAACAAAATGCATTCAATATTGGGATATTTAAAACAATTTTTATATTTTTAAATAATTATTATATTAATTTTTAAAAAAAAATATGATAGGAAACCCCTTAATATTTTTAAAGAAATAAATTTAAGACAAGAAGTTTAAGCGAAATCCCAATTTGTATAATTTTTTATTCATAATTTTCTGAGTAAATCACAAAATACTTTTTAATACCCTTTAGGGGACTGTGTATAAGATTATGTGTGTAATTGATAAATAAAGACGGCTTTGCATGCATGCTTGCTTGTCATTTTACAGATGGTCCCCAAAAGGTCCACAAGTGATTCGATTGAATAACTCGTCAAATATTCATCCAAATGTAACAAAAACTTAGATTTAAGGGTTTTCTAGAGTGCTTAACATTTCTAAGTTATTAAAATTGGGTGTTGCTATTGGAAATTTCAAAGATCGTAATATTTTTAATATGAAGACGGCCCCTTATGCAAATTTTATATCGTTTAATTAACTCAGAATGTTAATTGTACACAATCTCAAAAAGGTCCGATTCTATAGGGTGACTAACGGATGAAATAACCGCAAGTGGGTACTTTTTTATTTCCACAGCTGTACCTTTTGATATATACTTGGTAGTGTATTGTGTAATATATCTTTGGCTACTACATTGGCTGTTACTTTACTTAACTACATTGTAATGTGTGTTAAGTAAATTTAGAAAAATAGTGGAATGAGAGGTGTTGTGTTCATATATTTTGCATACCTAATAATTAGATGAATTTCCTGAAAATTTAATTGCACATAAACTTTTGCAGTCCTTGAAAAATTTTTGAGTTCCGAACTAAAAAACTGGACAAAACGGTAAATATTCGCTAGTTGGAACTTTGTACATTTTCTGTATATTTCTAGTGTCAATATTGTAAATGGATGAAAAACACCTGAGGAAAAATTGCCTCTGCAGCAGCCATTGCCACAACCATTGTGTCTGAAACAGGTTCGAGGTAGCCAGATCAGATTTGCTTCATTCATTCAGATTTTCTTCAGATCATTTATTATATCAGATTTGCTTCAGAAATTAACTTTTCACTGTGAAGTCATTATAAATTTTCGTAAATCATATTTTATCTTAATTTTTAATGTTTGAAAGACTATAAAAACATGAAATTTAGACTATTTCCATTATTTTAATGCCTAGGTATTTGAATAACAAGCTAAACCGTACTGTAAAACGCTACGCCTGGTCACGTTGTTCTCTGGACATCAAGAGACATTTCTTTTGAAAAATGGAAGAGATGCTTTCGCAGCTGAGCTGCAGTCACTTGTTGGATGTGAGAGATCCCCCTCAAAACACCTGCAGTCGAGTGAAAGATGATTCCCCCGATGACTCATCGACCCGTACCATTCCGATGCACCCTCCTCACACGTGGGGCATCCCCCCTCCTGCTCCTCAGAGGAAGCGACATGTGCCTGAAGGATAGGGTTTCATATCGACTCGCCGCGACTTCCACGTGTTGTTTTGAGTGGAAGGATTGCCAACTACTACTATAAAATTTGTGCTGAATATTGCATGAATTTATCCCAATTTTAGCTTTTTTTTTTTTGAAAAATAGAATATTTTCCTACCTTACTAAAACGAAGGTTGGAATAAATTTTTCTTTTGGTAGACCTAAAGCTTTTCCCTGTTCGTAAATAGCTTTCATTTACTGTCCCACAATTTCGTTTCAGCTTCCACGCTATACGTTGATAACGTAAAAATAGGGAGGTATTGCATTCATTCAGTCCACCTCTCTGGCCGTCACCCCCTTTCATAGCACAAACTACAAATGCTGCGGACAAGTGTGATGTCAAAAAAATTCAGCACATCTAAATTAGAAGACAATGGAAATCTCAGAAAAAATTCGAATTCAAAGTACTTCAATTATTTAAAAAACTGCAAAATTTAATGCTCATTTAAAAAGCATAGAAAGCCATTTTTTTATTATAATTAAATCACTATTGCCATTCGCAACAATCGCTCGAGAAACTTTAATTCTTTAGATAATAAATTAAAATAAATTTATTTAATTGATCTGTTTGAAATGCCGCCAAATATATTTCACTACGAGATTCTTAGTACGTTGATATGAAATGTTTTTCTATCTTTTTAAAAGCAAGGACTGTTACAAATTTATTCTATGAAATTTTAATGAATTTTTGCTAACGACAAGTAATAATTATTGAATTTTCGAAATAAAATAAATGAAACTATCCAAATTTAGAGCCGGCCCACCGGCGCAGTGGTTAGTGTACTAGCCTTTGGAGCTGCTCTGCTCGGGCTCGAATCCCGGTAAAGACATGGATCTTTGTGTTTGCCAATAAATGTTGTTATTTGTCTATGTGTTTGTGTCGTCCTTCTTTGTGTGTCTCTTGTGACTGTCTCTTCTGGTGAGTTGGGTAATGTGCTATAAAGCCTACACTCTCTCTTCTAGAGGGCGCAATCACTGTCATTTGTCATTGTCATCCAAATTTAGTATATAAATGTTGTGTTTGGCGTCTTTTTTACCTGTTAAACACAACTGCTGTGTGGAAGCTTGTCAAGTGACAGATTCTGTTACAAACCTTCTTGTTTTCAAATATAAGCTACATCCGTGGACGTGATTGGATAGTAGTTAGAGTACTTTTCTGCTCCACCAGCGATTTGTGTATGGGTTCACTTTTTTGTGTGGCTGAAACCGATTGATAAAACGCTAATTGGCCTTTTCTTTTCGACCAGGAGATGCACAAGATCTACACTGTAAGAAAATTAGGTTATTAAACAGATTGCTTCTGTCGTTTTTCCCGTAGAAAATTTATGTTATTTGAAACTTCTGACTATAAGAAGATACCTTAAAATTTTATCTCAGTTGGCAACAAATAAAAGCTTTGTCCTATAATTTTGGTACCGGTGTATTTTTTTAGTTTTATTAAGTTATGCTCTAAGCTATGCTTAAGCTAGCTTTTTATGTGTCAAAAAACATTCTTTATATTATGTTTTACATTTAAAAAAAATTGTGGTCTTTGTCATTAAAAAAGTTTTAGTTTGAAGTGAAATCAATTAACCTTGTTTTTCCACCTTAAATTATTTGAAACATGAAATAAATCTATCGAAAACTAACTTAATAATTGTTTACAGATTCGGCTCAAAACACTCATTTTGTTAACCACAAACAATTTTTGAAAAGTATTTAAATTTACTAATTAGAAGTTTTTTTTGTGTAGCATTCATGAATTCTTATGAGAATTATTCTTATGAGAATCCTCATTCATTATTCTTATGAGAATCCTCATTAAGAAAAATATTTTTTAAAACATTTGATTGTGATATAAAATTTTTATGCGTCATTAATTGTTTAAATGTATCTTCAAGAGGATTTTAAGAAGTTTATAATGAAAAATAATAAGGATTTTGACAACAAAAAACATTAATAGTATAAAATACCACGCATTTTTAATAAAGATTTTTTTATTGCAGTAAAGAACAGTCATGACAATACAATACTGTAATTATGAATACAGGGCCCAGTTCTTCGTTCAATAATTATTAAAAACATTTATTTACATAGCTCTTATGATAATACCATTTGCTATATAACAGTCAAATGCGTTCAAAGCTTTATAGAATTTTCATCTCAAATGACATTTAAATAAAAGTTTTTAAATAAATAAATTCCATTAAAATTTGTACAAGTAAACTTGAACCTATAAGAAAACATGCATTTGTCAGTTGTATTATTACTTAACAAAGAAATTTACTTATCAAAATGGTTGTCAAAATTTTAAATTTTCATTCATCGTGATGTTCGTATCACAAAAACTAAGTGCAATTAAATTGGAATTGTGATATTGATGTGTTAAGGCTGCTTATCACCCCCATACCCCGTCCTCCTTCGATCGGGCTTGCTAATGTTAAGTCTATGGGGGAAAAATGGTTTTTGTTCCAAAAAAAGTCAAGAAATTATAGGAATATTTTGATTCGGTTTTTTTTTTAATTCATAAAACTCCAATAAAGTTGTGCTTTTGGGGTTATTTTTTTAAAAACGTTATTTACTTTTTTTCAATCTAAACTTTTTTCTATTAAAAAAAAGGTAAATAACGTTTTTTTAAAAAAAAACCCTCTAAAAGCACAACTTTATTGGAGTTTTATGAATTTAAAAAAAAAAAAAAACGCACCAAAATATTCCTATAATTTATTGACTTTTTTTGGAACAAAAACCATTTTCCCCCATAGACTTAAGGTAGGCGAATACCCAAAATTCCCCCAAATTCTAAAATTTTTACTATTACTTTAATCTTTTCCAAATTTGGCATGGTGATTTCAAATATAATGAATAATGCTATTTAGGCAGTTTTTTAAATTTAAATATAATTTATTTATTTTAAACGGTGTTTTTCAACTAAAAAAAGAGGTTCACGCCAACAAGCCTACCACATTGAATTTTCCTCCGATAAACATGAATTATGTGTTAAATTCTTCGTTTTGAACTGATCCGTGCAATGACCCTCTAGAGTTACAAACAAATCACAAGAATGTGTTTTACGACAAATTTTATGAATTAACTTGAAACAAACACAATGTGGCTAATCTAGCGGCAGTGCCGGAAATCTGCGCAAGCGGATATCTCGACTTGAGAGCGAAACGTTTTTGTGAGCAGCCAAGTAAAATATCGCCAAGTTGTTAGTTAGGGTTGTAGTGAAGGTTTAGATTGTTATTGAATATCAAGCGTTTACCCTCGCCGAACGCGTGCGTTTATGGATTATAATAGAATTATTGGATTATGACACTGTCTAATTCTAAGCCTATTTTATTCTGGGATCAATTGATGTAAGACTTTACATAATCAAACCCACTTATAAACCTTCGTCAAGCAAGAGAGATACAACACACACACTTAAATGGATCCATCTAATTTTTAGAGACAGGCCAACTAGAGGATCCCCAGAATTGACTTGTCACATGTATTGATTTGGTATGGTAACTTGGAGGACTTAGTGACCACGACGGATTTAAAGTACACCAGTCATTTAGCATGGCTTTAGAAATTATGGTTATCAGTTAAAAAAGCAACTTCCAGATTCCAGATCCATAATACATTTTAAATTATACAGGGTGGTTATAAAATAACGATCGCTATTCAGAGTGGTCTGTAGCTGTAATGAATATACCAAATGCAAAAAACTTTGAGATACTTACTAATCAAGAAGGGGGGGGGGGGGGGAGAATGGTATCATGAAAAACCAACTCGTCTCTTGACCAGGGTTCTAAATTACGAGGCGTAATTGGATGTGTTGGCCGTAATTAGCCATAATTGGCTGTACCTCGTAATTTAGAACCTTTGTCAAGAGACGAGTTTCTTATTTATGATTTCAATCTTTTTCGAAAAAAAAAAACCTCGTCCCTTGACCAGAGTTCTAAATTACGAGGCGTAATTGTTGGCCGTAATTGGCCATAATTGACGATGCCTCGTACCTCGTAATTTAGAACCCTGGTCAAGAGACGAGTTTGTTTTTTATGATTATTTTTTAATGATTTTTTTTTAGGATTCTATCTTTTTTTTATTCCATTCTTCCGCAACGAGGATCGATTTCATCTCAATCAACATGTTAATTTTTATTCCCAAAACCTTATCAACTTTGGGCGATAATAAGCCAACGTGCAAACTATCTTTCCCTTTCAGTATCCGTCTGCGCACGCCAGTGGTTTTCCGTAAGAGAGCTGGATTTCCGGCAGATGCTGAGCATGCGCAGACGGTGCCGTAAGTGCAATGGGTTTAAGGAATTACCGTACTCGCAGCTACCAATCAACAATTTTTTTTTTTCGATAAACTTACACTTTGACATTTTTTTAAACAAAAAATACTATATTTACACCAGATGTTAGAGGTTCATGGCACAGATGTATATTAAAATAGCATCTGTAAAAAATTTCAGGTAAATTAGTGTAAAACTTTTTATGCTAGAAGTGTTAGCGTAAACCCCCTTTTTTAGTAGAAAAACACCGTTTAAAATAAATCAATTATATTTAAATAAAAAAAATTGCCAAAAAAAGCATTGTAAATTATATTTGAAATCACTATGCCAAATTTGGAAAAGATTAAAGTAATAGTAAAAATTTTAAAATTTTAGGTATTCGCCTACCTTAACATTAGCAAGCCCGATCGAAGGAGGACGGGATATAGGTATGGGGGTTATGAGCAGCCTTAAGGGGGAATGGGCGCGCTGAATCGCGGGTCTCCAAAACAAAGTGAATCAGTGTCAATGGAGAACGTCCAATGGTCTAATGGAGAATCAATTATTTTCTCTGCCACATTTCACCAACTGAATTGAATATTTTTACAAACGTATTTTTATGTGATAAATGTAGCTGACTTACAGGTCCCGACTCTCCCACTTTTTGAAATGGATTCGATTTTTTTTTTAAATTTTGAATAATAATTTTACAAAAAGTATTCAAAGCAATTTAAAGAAAATGGGATTATACTGACCCATAAGTTATCTACATTTACTATTTAACAAAAACCGTTTGTAAAAATATTCGATACAGCCGGAGAAATGTGGCAGAGAAAATAGTTTTCTCCCCATTGGATTATCACTGCGGCATTAGAGTTTGAAGATACGTGGTCCCGCGCGCCCATTCCCCCTTAAAGAGGTTCTCACCCCAAAATTGGAAATATGCAGTTTAAAATTGAATTTAATCTACATAGTTAACATATTAAATACACTATGACAAAAAAAAACCCTTTAAACTATTTTAAAATTAGTGACTTTCTTGAATTATATACTTTGCATGCAAATTATAAGTAACTTATTATTATTGCAAGTGCCAAATTGTATAACCAAGATAATAGTTTGAACATTGCATTAAAAGAAGGGATATATTTTAAAAAAGACACACATAAACAGCAAACCCAATAGAACTTTTAAAATGCATTACTTTAATAAAAAAGATACTACTCACTCACATATACAGATATTTATTAAACTCAGAGGGAAATATACGTGTTATTTTCTTAGTTTTTAAATATCAATTAAAAAGTATGACAGTTTTATATTTATTCGTTTTAAGGATCTTGTATGGTAACAGATCTCTGTGCAATTCCAATGATTCGGCAATGTTTTATATTAAGTATATGTATAAACTCACGAAAACTTACCAAAAAATACAGAAGAACGTTATGTTGCCATTAAAATAATTAATAAGTACGATTTTAAATACATCAATTAATTATAATTAAAACAATTTGTGTGTCTAGATAATTACATGCCGTTAGTGCTGCCATCTGTAGTTTGTGAATAATTACTATAATTTTTTAAAAAAAAGGGGCCCCATTGGAATTGGATAGAGATCTGTTACCATACAAGACCCTTAAATATTAGAGAGTGATTGATTGTTAGCACTGCACTGTCAAAAATGTGCTCTCAAAATTGAGAATAATGCTATATTTTTTAAAACATCATTGGCACATAACAACTCCGGATATATTGTTCTCAAATTAGAGATTCCTCATTTTCTCATTTTCGAGAGATATTAAGAAAGTAATTAATTAGATGGTAGCATGTGCGTCGACATGAGTTCGATGTCACGATGTGAAGATCTACGTTAAGCGGGTCCGATACCCTTAAAAACTTTTTCTTTTTATCTTAGGCTTTTTAACTTTTCCCACTTGCTAAGCGCACAAATTAACAACAATTCAATATTTAAAAATAAAATTTTTACTAATTTAAATTATTGTTGATTTTTAATTTAATTTAAATTATTGTTGATTTCTAATTTGATTTAAGTTATTGTTTATTTTTAAGCATTTGTATAATCCCTACTAGTTTTTTTTTCCTTCGCATATTTTTTAACACAATTTTGAATGTACCATCTTTGATAATATTTAAAGAAACGTATGCATTCCGAATAAAATTTAAGTAGTAACTACTCTAAAAACCCTTGCCGAACGCAATGTTATATGAAATAAATCCAATTTAATTATGAAGATGCTGAAATATTTTTCCTGTTTTTCAATTTGAAAAATAAGTTTTTTTTTCTCTGATACGCTTCTTATCAAGAGGAAGCTAGGTTGACAATAGTTTTATGAAACAAAAATTTACAATTTTTTTATAGTGCTGGAAACGGTTCAGCCATTCCATAGTGATACATGATGTGAGTGACCTTAAAGTCCATTTCTTAAATAAATTGACTATATCATGGATGAGAGTCGATGGTACATAAGTTAGGAAATTGACGAAAAGATGGACTGGCTAAACTGAAGAATCGTAGCCAGATTTGGCGGCTTAAATGTCGCCAATTTGAAATGATAACAAACTCCGGCACTTGCCGAGATGGTTGCCATCTCGAAATGACCAAAAATACTAGCTAATTTCAAAATGGCCGACTTAAAACAACGGAAAAATTCATTAAATTGTAGACCATATTTATAAAAAAAGTTTATCGTTAAAATGCCGAAGGATTGATTTGAAAAAAGAAAAAAAAATTATAAATTATAATTATTATTGAAAAATTATAATTTTTAAAATATAAATTATAATTATTATTAAAAAAAGGAATAGTTTTAATCATTCGTCATATAATAAATAAAATTTTGGTATACGAAAACTTCAGAATAAATTATATTCATTTCAGATTTAAATAGATTAGCAACTCGAAATTGTCAATGCGATTGCTAATTTCGCTAAAGATTGCCATACTACCAAATTTTCGGGTTTGCCAGATTTGGCGTAAATTGCCGGCCACGATTCTTTAGTTTAATATATGGGCTTTTTGTTATAATTTACATTCAGATGATTCTGTACAAAACTTCTTGAGAGGGATACTTGGACGTCCCACTCACGGCCTGAAGCATTGGCGTGGATCTAAAAATATAAAAATAATAAACATTAGTGGTTGAAAAGAACATTTAAAAGTGTTCATTAGAAGAAAGTTTAGAGAAAAAAAAGGATATTGTTCGTCAAGTTACTCTTTAATACGACTTTATTGCAAAATAGATGTAGGGGTAAGTGGTGTACCTTGGACGTATGTGTACCTCGAACCTATGCTGATTCTAGCTCGATTAGCTTAGATATTGAAACAATACCACATGCAGTTAAAGTATTTGCTACCAGGGATCTCAGTGAAGTTCTATCTGTATGTTTAAAAGGTCAATTTATTAAAGAGGTTTCGAAAAACTAAATTCACAGTTAAAAAGTAAATTTTTGTCAGATTCTTTAGTGTAATTTTTTACTCAAACATGTTGTGTTTATTCAGAAATGCTGGTTATGCAATATAAAGCAAAGTTTTAGCTATAAAACAGTGTGCTTGAAATTAAGTTAAGTCTAACCTTAACTTGGTGATTAACTATTTGGTTTTGAATATCCAAGTGGTGTACCTCGAACCTAATACAAGTGGTGTACCTTGGACTGGTCCAAGGTACACTACTATAGGTCTTATGTGCTTCAGATTGTTGAAAACCCTTCTTAAAATTCAAGTAAATTCTTTCCTTATAAAAATTAAGTATTTTAAGCTGTTAATATGCAACCCTGATTTGTAAAATCTAGAAAAATGGAAATTTGTAAGAATTTTTGATATGATGTAATAAATATTTTTTTTGTAGTTAATTATTTAGATTTATGGAAGCCTATAAAATTTTAACCATATTGATATAATATAGAAAATAATTATTGCATGCTCATGTCAAAAGATATTTTTATAATAAATATCTAAGCAGAACATCCTTTTTACGTTTAGGCCTAGTTGAATAAACATAGGGGGAAATATTTGAGGTTTTTTTTTTTTCAAATTTAAGACAGAAAGATAGCCAAATGTTTTTCTATGGCATGAAATATCAGTTTAATTTTATGCTGCATTTTAACGAATAAACCCGAGAAAGATTGCATTGCAACTGAAAAAGCCAAAAGAGCACTAAAAAAAAAAACTAAGGCAATAAAACCCCTTACTGAGCCAATTGACCTAACATAACCAATTACTACAATCTTGGCTAGAAATAAGAGTAGTTTGTTAAATGTATTTTTGAATTTTATGTGGCTAATAAATATTGGTTTTCGGACTGTAAATCGAGTATCTCTACCTGTTAATAATTGGTCCAAGGTACACTACCGGTTGGACCAAGGTACACCGCCCGTGGTGTACCTTGGTCCTAATTACAATTTTCTGTATTTATTTTTTTAATAGTTGAAATCATTTAAATAACGTGTTAAAATAAATATTTGTTGTATATAACAACATAAAGTATTCAGTAAAATATTTTTATTCACTTTTTGCAAGTAATTAAGAAAATAAAAATGGAAAAGTCAAAATAGGTCCAAGGTAACCCACCTTCCCCTATATTTACAATAAAATCACAGAAACTGAATATAAGCAATTTCATGGATAGTGAATACTTATTTGTTCTTGGAATTCGGAGGGACTGCTAGTTAAATAGAGATAATAAATACATTAGTTTTGAAATCACAACTTTTCCAAAATAATTGCTTTGTCAAGTTATCCCATTTTCGCCAGGTATAGGAATCATCATAACACCAATTTAAAACAAAATTGAAAAGAAAATAACATCCGGTTGTTTAATTATTACTTGATAAAGTTTTAAAACAGTGTCTCCCCCTGCTGTATATTTTTGGCATTTTAAAACTTCAAAAAGATATAATCAAATAATTATATAACATTTTCGTTTCAAACTTGTTTTCATTTTGATGTTATGTTCTTTCATGGCAAAGCAATACTTCTGCGAAAGTTGTGATTCCAAAACTAATGCATTAGCTCTATGGGACTGACAATCCCTCTTAAGAGGAAAACAAAGATTCATAGAGGACAAAATTCAGAATAGGGAAACTGCTTCTACACAAAATTGATGCGAAAAAACGGCCAAACACAGTACATGTTGGTACTGAGTATCACTGATTAACATTTGTGGGGAGCTGAGATTCGTCCAACCAGGAATGGTTAGATACCAAGTTTAAGACGAACGAAGATGCATTTTATATAAATTTTCTGCTATCACCTTTTTTGTTTGTATATATACTGTTTACTTTTTGTACTGTTTGTCCAGTTAGAAGAGTAAATATGATTATTTTAGATGCCATGCATGTCATTATTTACTTTATTTATTTTTCACTATTTTCTTTATTTTTCTCTAAAGTATTTTCTACACTACATGACTGAAAAATTATAAGGAAATAAAAAAGAACTTAGTTTGTTAAGATGGATTAATTGAAACATAAATCACACCTAAACGCTTATTAGATCATTTTGTCAATCCCCCCCCCCCCCATAAAATTTCGCCAAGCATTGCGTCAGATCATTTCTTCACTTTGTTACCCATTCCTCGCCAACAATCCCCACATTCTTACCACTACAAGCGTCGACATTCTCACAACACCAGGCATAATTAGCCAGCATGTTAAAGAACTCGAAAACAAAAAAAAATGCTCCATCCCTCATCGGAAATGTAATCCTGGAAGGGAGGAAACCCCGTGTCATGTGCCCCCGATCCCTCAAAATCGCGCCAAATCTGTCACCACAGGTGGCCCCATTAAGAGTGGGAAAAGAGACTCCTCTGTTCTAAAATGAGCCAAGATAGAATCCACCAAATTTACTGTTCTACTCAGGCAAAACTGTAAAAGTTTAGTTTCTTTTAACTGTTTTTTTTTTTAAAAACCTCTTGCGACCTGGCGTCCGCATTTGGGGACTTTTTTTTAATACTCCCTACAAACAATTAACAAGTTAATTAGTTTGAAATTGACCTGGTCAGATAGAAGAAGATCTAAATATTACTTTTCAGTCTTTGATTACAGGTATCAGTCATTTATTTCGATAAAAAAATGAAGTTAAACGAGGGTCAATACGATATTAGAGTTCTTAAGATATTTTTTTTTCAAACTTTTCGAAAAGTTATTTTAGTATTTAATTTTGACGGCATTTTGAATTAAAAACAATGTTAAAATAATCTGTTCTACGAATAAGTGATAAGGCCTTTTTTGTTGCATTTATAGCACAGAAATGTGTATTTTTAGAGTTCACGGCGTGTCCAAAAGTAGCTATTGAACATAATTTTTTTAAAATTTTTTTTTGAAAAGCATACTTTTTAGCATATATTTTTATGAAAAGTATGTTTAGATCAGGAATGTACTTGTAAGATTTTGCTCGGGTCTTTAGAGGCTAATTTTATGATGAACAGTAAATTCAAAATCTTACAAAATTCTGAATATAAAAACTGCTTCTACACAAAATCGCTGCGTAAAAAAAGGCCAAATTCAGTATTAGTACAAAATCAATAATTTAAGCATCAAAATTAAGCAAACTATTTTTCTTACTATTTTATAAAGCAATTATCCATTTATAAAATTATATTTATTGCTATGAATAAATATGTAGCACTGCGCATACTTAAAGAGAAGTAAAACATTTAATTTTAACATACAGCATTGAAAGTATATATCGCCTTAAAAACACAACTAAACTATTTGATTTTTAAATACAACTATTTAAAGAACAAAGAGACAGTAAAATTACTCAGCATAACAAATAATTGGTATTAAGCTATATCTTAATACCAATAATAAATGATTAAATGTGTGTAAATGAAAAAATAAATTCTGAAAGAACTAGAAATGCCTACTCTTGTCGCCTTTCTTGTTGTTTTAATACTCATTAATTTTTTAGCAAATATTCCTTATGAATTTGCAGTAACCTGAAAAAAAATATATAAAATAATCATTTTTCGAATTCTATTTTGTCTATGAGATTTTCAAAGACATTTAGTTTCGATGTGCTGAAATTTTTCACACTTGTATGTTAATTTTTTTGTTCAATAGAATCAAAGGATTTTTTTACAGTGTACTTTTCAAACTAAAATCGTATCATTTTAAAATAAATCGCAATGCACGATATACATCAGTCCTCAGTCCTCTTCCTCCCGTTCTTTCACTTAAAATCCCAAACACTTTAAACAGTTATTTTGTGTCTAAAACCCAATAACACTCGATTTCTTACACGATTCACAGTAAAACAGCTGACTCCCAGTGCCAAACAAAAAAAATCGAAACCGATTTTTATTTTTAAATACTCAATGACAAAGAAGCAGTCTTATTTCCTAAAAGATTTTTTTTCGGCAACAGAATCTAAAATAAAAAGAACTCTAAACACCTGACGCCAAAACAGTTGCGGAGTTTCTTAGGAGCAGAAGCTAATCCCTGTTGTTGAGCTGATAGCAGCGGAAGTCTTCGGATAAAAGTGTCTATTGTATTCTTTTTCTTCTTTTGTTTTGTGTATTTAAGTTAAATGTGGTGAATTAGATGTAATGTTCCTAATTAAGAGTGGATATATTCAAATTGAAGGATGTAGCTGAAAATCTCATTTTCTTATTCAGCATATTTTTAAATGAAAAATCTATAAATAATTTGATAGTACTATTTGGTGTATTTGATACTTTTAAAAGATTAAGAATATGCCAAAAATACTGTATATATTGAAATGAAGCGTATTGTTGTAGGACTCGCATTCACCAAGGCATAGCTATATAGGATTTACGAGCCAGCCCTTTTATTGGCGAATTTGGAGGATTGAATTGAGAGTAATCAAAAGTCGCCAACGAACTCAGTAGATTGTGAGCTTTGAAGATACACCCTTTAAGGGGGTACGATACCTCAAAATCGCGAAAAAAAATAATAATGATTGGATATTTCTTAACATTTTAGACGAAACCGCTTTAACGAATACGCATTAGTCTTTGAGTTATGGAATTTTGAATAAGACACACTCCACTAAATATAAACTTTAATTAAAGTTGAAATTTCCTATTTTTAATAATTTTTTTTTTGGCAAAATTGCTACAAATATTTTTTCAAAAAAAGTTTTCATTTTAATTGAAATATATATGCATACTTTGATTTGAATTGTCTTCAAAATGTTGCATAAAAATGTGTATTTAAAAATATTGAAAAATTTAAAAAAAAAGGAGTAGGGATTCGAAAATTGTTAAAACTTAACAAAATTTTTACTTTTTAACAAACCTCAAAAATACTTAGATAAATTTTTTATAGCTGAATTGTGTTTTTAATATATTCTTGACAATTGAAAAAATTTTGGAATGTGTAGGTACAAAAATAAAAAATAAATTGTATGAGGTATCGAAACCCCCTAAATCGAAATCCTTTTTTTAAAAATGTTGACGGGGTTTATGTAACTAAAGAACATAAATATTCACTTATAAAATTAGATTATTTTGTATAAATTTGGGTTGTTTATGTGAGTGTAAATTTCAGGTAAAATTAATCGTTTTTGAAATTTCGGCTAATAATTTGAACCTACATATTGTACAGTAGAAAAATATATAAGCAAGTTCAATTTTAAAAAAATATATAAAAATATATAATAATTATGAACACAATTTAGAAATATTTTTTGTCAAATTCTCTGGGGTTCGACAGTTAAAGGACTTTCATCTTCTTGAATTCTCTACAACAGAAGTTAAACTAAATGATTTTTTTTATGAAATTACAAAAAAAAAGCTTTCAGCACCTGACGCCAAAACAGTTGCCCAATTTCTTTTGACAAAAGCTAATCCCTGTGTTTGAGGGCTGATAGCAGTGGAAGTTTTAGAATAAAAACCTTTGTGCTTTCGCCTTTTACTTTGTGGAGGTTTTTTTTAGAAGGTATTTTTGAGGTGTATTTTGGGTCTTGTGTTTCATAATGATATAATTACCGAGTAATGTGTCGGGAAAATGTTTGTTGTGAAATAAATAAATGTAGACCGTTGTATTTCATTTCTTAGAGAAAACTTTGTTAATTTAAAAAAAAAAAAACCTTCAACGTTATTTCTCTATATTGTTCAAAATATTTACTTAACCATTGATACTGATATATTTTACACTAACTTCTTCAAGTGTGAGCCAAAGAGGAATTAAATCAGAAAGCAATTTAAAATTAGTGCATTTTTAAACAGTATTAGGTCATTCAATTTCTGAGTCATTGAGATTACTTGCTTTTCCAAACAATGGGGTTTTTTTCACGGTAAATCTGGCAATAGCTTTGCGGTTTTGTTTCCCTTACTCTTGAATTACTTTTATTATTGGTTGGTTGGAAGAGTTAATCAGGTTTGTGTGCTAACCAAGCACACTAACCTGAATATTGGTCTACCAACCAACCACTTTAATCAAAACAAAAGTCATTCGAGAGTAAGTAAAACAAAGCCACATAGCTTTTGCCAGATTTGCCGTGAAGCAATCTCCTTAATACAGTACTTAAACTTTGATATAATAAATATTTGACAATTAAAATAAAATTTTAATTGTTAAATATTTCAGCACGTAGACCCAATAATATTCTTAAAATTCCAAGACCCTATAAATAAATTTTTTAGAAAAAACTACCATTTGTAGCTCCTAAATTCTTTAATTTATTACTAGTTCTCCGGAATTCAAACAGTCTAAGAGTCTCTTAGAATTTTTTTAAAAACTTTGTAATAAATATTAGTAACACTGATTCAGAAAATTTCATTTAGTCACTGCTGAAATTTGTACATTGTTATCTTTTCGAGGGCTGGTTGTCCAGATTTTCCTCTTTGTGTATTCATGTACTGTATAGCTTATTTTTATTTTAAACTTATTTTAATTTTATTTTGTTCTCTGCTTGCACAATTTTTCTTTTTGTTTTAGTAAATCCCATACCTCCGTAAGAGCCTTATTTTGCAAAACTTTTTCATTGTATATCAATAAATTATTATTAAATTATTTAAAAAAGTAATTAATGCGGCCGTTTTTATTTTTTGCTTCTCGTGGTCGTCAGTTGTGTTGGAACAACACAAATTCGCGTCCAAATGGCATCAATGAAATTTTTGTACTGTAGAAACGTATTAAAGCAATGTTGTTATTTTTTACACAATGCTTGTATTTCACTTTTGCTGTTTGAACATGGGTTTCTTCAGAGTAAAAGACCCAATTAACAAGCAACTTATGCCCACCAAAGAAACCCAACACAGACGCCACCGCCATGTCTGCCCCAATTTAAGCATCCCATCCAACACAACCCTTTTTTTATATATATTTGTAAACTAACCCTTCCTTCCCGTCCATGCTTTAACCCTTTGAACCCATGGGCACTGGGGAACGGAAACACGCGGCCCAGACGACGCTTTTATTTTTAGGGGCGCCACGGACAGATTTATGGGGCAGAACGGACGGCCCCATAAATTGCACCGGCAGAGGAAAGACGATCAGGGATGCTCAAAAGGGATGGGAGATGCGAGTTGGGATGGGAGAGAGTTAGAGGTTTGGTTGGAATAACGTTGAACTACACTCCGTGCTTACCTAACTTGGGTAAAAACAAAGAGTAAAAAGGCAGGAGGAAAAGCACGGTTGGTCCGTTAGTTGGAAACATTTATAAAGTAATATTTGCATACAAAATGATCTGATACCAAAATACACTTTTCATTCCGATAAAACTGCCAAATTTTCCCAAATAATATTCAAATCTGTTAGACTTTAAACGAAATTAATGTTTTAAACATGTTTTCTGGATGGATTCATAAATTGTTTATGAAACTCTTTACATCCGAGGAAGGATCTTCTGCATAGCATATTTCTATTTACCCAACTTAGGTTGGCAAACAGTGTAGAGCTATTGATGACGAGTCGTATCCTCTTGCAACCTGGCGTCCCCATTTGGGGACATATTTTAAAACCTCCCCACAATTAATTAACACGTTAATTAGTTCCGAAATAGACTTGTTCCGATAGAAGAAGATCAAATATCAGTTTTAAGACTTTGATTACAAGTATCAGTCATTTATTTCTAAAAAAAGAAGTTAGACGAGAGTCAATATGATATTAGAGTTCTTAAAAAATTATTTCAATTTTTTTTAAACTTTTCAAATAATTATTTTAGTAGTTCATTTTAAAGCCATTTTGCAATAAAAACAAGGCTAAAATAATCTGTTAACTACAAATAAGCTTTACGCCTTTTTTGTTGCATTTAAAGCACAGAAAATATGTATTTTTAGAGTTTAAGGCGTGTCCCTAAGTAAATATGTATTGAACATAAACTTTTTTTTAATTCTTTGAAAAACATACTATTTTAGCATATATTTGTATGAAAAGTATGTAGATTGTAAGAATGTAAGAGTAGGAATTTTCTCGGGTCTTGAGGCTGTTCATCACCCCCATTCCCCTACCTCCATCGATCGGGCTTGCTAATGGTAAGTCTAAGGGGAAAAATGGTTTTTGTTGCAAAAAAAAACGCAAAGAATTCATAGGAATATTTTGATGCGGTTTTTTTTAAATTCATGAAACTCCAATAAAGTTGTGCTTTTAGAGGTTATTTTTTTAAAAACGTTATTTACTTTTTTTTGAACGAAAAAAAAATAGATTAAAAAAAAAGTAAATAGCGTTTTTAAAAAAATAACCTCTAAAAGCACAACTTTATTGGAGTTTCATGAATTTAAAAAAAATTGCATCAAAATATTCCTATAATTTCTTTGCTTTTTTTTTTTGAACAAAAACCATTTTCTCCCCATAGACTTAACATTAGCAAACCCGATCGAAGGAGGACGGGGAATGGGGGTGATGAGCAGCCTTAAGATGTTATCAACTTGGCTTGATATACCAGAAAATCCAATCCAATGAAGGTTTGTTTAAAACCTTTTTTCATGGTAAAAAAGTTTTACAAAAAGGTAAAAAAACGCATTAAAAGATTATGGGTTTGTAATAAGCACAATAGGATAAAGACGTACAAATAAATAGTTAAAGTTTGGTAGTGACCTAGATTTTGATTATTGATACATTGAACTCATAATTCTATATAAATAACAATAATATTTTTGATTATCGGTAAGAGTGCAAGTAGCTGGATAATTTAAAAAATGAATGTACATATTGCCATACCAATTTTAAAATGATTTAGAACAATTTTAAAATTATTTAGAAGTTTAGTTAGGTTTGAGATTTTAAAGAATATTTTGCGGTGTTCAATTTGATATAATATTGGCCATTAGACTAATTAATTTCATATATCTTTTTTACGTAGAAGATAACAGAAACTACAAAAATCTATTAATAATTAATGGAATAATTACAGATAATTAAAAACAAAAAAACTTATGCATGCATTATCTTCACATTCCACTTGAAAACCAATACAGTAAAGACCCGATTATCCGAAATTCGGTTTATCAAAAAAAAAAAAAATTCCCGAGCCTTTCGGTTAAAATATGAAATGTATAGGCATAAATAAATACACAAAAAAAGAATACGTACTTACAAAGTTGGATTTATTTCTCAAAATATGAAATAATTTTTTATTTTGCTGCTCAATTTTGGTCCCGTACCTTTCGGATTAGCGGGTCTCTACTGTAATAAATTTTAAATTGTCACGATTGAGAGCTTTCTACTCCGAGTACATTGTTCAATGCCACAAATTTCTGTATTAAAATCCATACGTGACCCAATGAGGCATGTAATACGATGCCTATAAATCTCGCCCTGCGCCAACGGTAAATAAGACCCCACTGGGATACCTTTCAAAAACGTCGGAGCCATAAATACAGAGTGACAAATCACATTAGGGAACAGGTAGATCACAAGTTACGCATTTCAGGGATGTTAAACAAGATAACGGGGTGTTGTTTCTTAGATGTTTATTTGTTCTGAATATTTTGTGTGAAGGGTGTGATTAACCTCAGATCCGAGCGAAATCCTACATGTATATTCTTTATCTGAACATACTTTTCAGACAAATGTATGCTAAAAAATATCTTTGAAAAGTATTTTTTTTTGAAAAAATATGTTTAATAGCTACTAAGAGACAAGCCTTAAGCTCTAAAAAATACACATTTTTTGTGCTATAAAAGCGAAAGGAAAAGTCGTATTACTTATTTGCAGTTAATAATTTATTTTAACATTGTTTTTTATGCAAAATAACTTTAAAACGAACTACTAAAAGAACTACTTGAAAAGTTTGAAAAAAAGTTTAAAAATTTTTTTGAGAACTTTATTTTTTGAGAACTGATATTTGGATCTTCTTCTGTCGGACCAGGTCAATTTCCTGAACTAATTAACACGTTAATTGTGTAGTGTGTAGTGTAGTTTAATCGTTTCCGACTGCCCATTTCTAGCCTCCATTAAGAGCTTTAACACAGCCAATAACACCTCGTAATTTAGTACCCTGGTCAAGTGACGAGATCGACACCTGAGCGGGCACCCAACGGAGCTTCGAGCTACATCGAACGCTGACGCTACGTTAATTGTTTGTGAGCAGGTTTTAAAAAAATGTCCCCAAATGGGGATGCAAGACGATAAATACAAAAATTTTAAAAACCTATTTCCATAAAATAACTCAAAAACATCACCAAAGAACACCCATCTCCCGATCGACATCCCTACACATCCAGATGATTTAGCGCGAGCCCTACACTACTCAACCGGCGGGCAATTTCTAAAATGCCTTTTTTTAAAACCTCTCAGAAGGGGGGTAGGCTTTGATGCATGGCCCAGGGACCACCCATAGGCCGTCTTTTTTCTATTTGGATTACTTCCAGTTTTTGTTTTGTTTCTCGGTCCCATGTGCTAAGTCATTCATGTGTCGCGGGTCTATGCCTCATGTGCACATGACGGGATTGGGGGAGGCGGCAGTGTTTTAATAAACAGAGGGGGTTTGTTCTGGATTTGGTTAAATTGATGCCGAATATCTCTTTTTGGTTGACAATCGCTGCACTGGAGCTACATTGGCGACGAGTCCCGAGATTTAGAACAGAGGCCAAGGGACGAGTTGGATACACTCTCAGAAATGACACTTTCATTTTTGACGATTCATGAATCCTCAAGCCTCATTTCGTTAATTTTGAGGATTGTTTTGTCAAACTATCACGTGACTTTTGAGTAAACGCCAATCCTCACTTTTACGATCGTGATTTGACGATTCTGTATCTTGATTTTGAGGAAACTGAATCTCATTGTTGTATACTCACATGCTCAAAAATGACGAAATATTTCTCTAGATTAGACGACATTCAAATCCGATTACAAAGGACGATTCGAATTTCCTCACTTTGAGGAAACTAAAACTCGGAGCATTTGCCAGTAAACGGAATCGTCAAAATTAAGGAAAATTTCGTCATTTTTGAGCATTCATTTTTGAGAGCGTACCTAAGCTGGTACCACTCAACGCAACTTTTTACTTTCGAGTGTTTGAGACAGATCTAGCGTGTAGCAGTCTCGTACATGTTGCTATTTATTGGTATGTATTATTTTTGTACAACACGATCTCCAATTAAAGAGAGTTTTCAAATTAAAATACTACTAGGTAACAATGAGTTGTACCAACACCATCTAGATAAGATTAAAGCCTACGCGCAGATTTCTCTAGGACCTCTGACGTCATCATTGGAAGACCGGTTGTTTTCGGTCGTCCGCCATATTGCCATTGAAACGCAATTGAAACTCCCGTTGTTTTGAACGACGCGGCGCTGAAATTTTTTTCAAACGAACTACAAAAGACAAGGTCATAGAAATTTATTTTGAGGTGAGTAATTCTTTAACTTATAATCATATAATATGTTGTAATATTCGTTATGTTTATGTATGTCATGTTATGTACGCTTTTGATCGATTGCCATGCTTGTAAACAATTTTCATGAAGAAAGTATTGCAATGCTAATAATAATTTGCTTTTTTAAACAAGATTTCGGAAATTTTCGAACACTAATGCATAAAATGAATACCTAAAATGTCTTATAAATAATTAAGTGTATTATTGTAGAAAGTTTGTTTTTGTGCTTTGGAAAGTATCTTTGTTTACCTCTTACACTGCTTTTATAGAAGTAAACAGTAAGCGTAGTATAAGCGTAAAACTATGCATTGTGATGACAGTTATTATGTCATTATTGTGGTATAGTAATTTTGAGGAATTGCAAGTTAATTGGATATCATATAACTTACTGAACACTATCCAGTTAATTGGATATTGTCTTGTAAGTTTGCTACATTTTCTTGCTTGAACTTTTTTCATTTTTATTTATCAGAAATCTGTGACTATATCCATTTTTTTTTATAAACAACACCTCTTTTTATTGCTAAGAAGTCAGTCCATTGTATTTTATAAGATACTTTCACTAAATGATCTTAAACAAGACATCGATAACAAAACTTACTGAATGGGACATTTATTCATATATAATGTAAAATAAAAACTCGAAAATGTTATGCCTAGTAGGTTTTATGAGGTACTATTCAGTTTGTTGTGTAATAATTATGTCTGTTTATATTTATTATGTTGGTTTTTAATTATAATCTCACTTTCAGATATCAATGCCAAGTCGCTGCTGCGTTCCCTTATGTAAAGGGAATTATGACACTGGACCTGCAGTATCGGTGTACTCGTTTCCAAAAGAAGAGAGATTGAAAAAGGCATGGCTTGCTGCGATACAAAGAAAAGACTTCAATCCTACAGCTAGTTCAAAAGTACGAATCTATTTTATTTTTATACTTTAATATACTCTGTACAAGCATGGTAAACAATTAGGACAATTCCATAAGTAAAGTATACACAACATTTAGAACGCTTCAAATCCTTGTTGTCTGGTAAAATAACTATGTTGGTTTAGTTTTTATTTTTCTACAAATGTCTCATGGTATCAATTTAGGGATGGGAAAAAACGTTGTTTTTTTATTAAAGCATGTTTTCTTTTTGTTTAAAACATGTTTTTTTAAACAATTAAATTTTGGTTATTGAACAAGTTGTATGGGTTTTTTAAAAACACAGTTCTTTGGTTAATCTTTAGAGTCTGGTGCTTCTGTCGCCAAGGGATTTGGCGTTTTTTGTAGGAAGCGATAAACAATTTTATTTGGTGATACAGCGAAAGATCTTTTCGTCCATTTGTCGGCGCTGGTAATACTTGCGCGGAATTGTGGATAAGAACCCCGGATGATGTGCGCGCGCAATGGAATTATTTTGTTCTTAATTTATTTTTTTGTCCAATTGACAACGCTGTTGATACTTATGAGCGATGAACTGTGGGTAAAGTTGCGCGAGCATTGGAATTGCGGTTACGGTTAACTCTGAATATCTGGTTTTGGTTATTATTTATTCTGAATATTTTGTCGAGTTGAAGAGGGCTGGTCTGCTAGCTGCCGGGGGCCCCAAACGAAATTTTATGATTACAATAGACCCTTCAATACTGCCTGATGTAGCCCCTCGTGTAGCTCTAGTACGGCGTTAATTCAAATAAAATTGGATTGCCAATTGTGCAGCTCTAATGCAACGTTAATTCCAATTAGACTGGATATTTGGAGTTGAACTGGAAGAAAAAAAATGACTTCCAACTCTTCCGTAGCAGTCTGCGATCCATTAACCTTAGAAATCAGTGAAAGAAACTCTGGTTGCATTGGCTTTGAAGAATCTGGCAATGATAAAGCACGCGGGTTTCGCCAATTATTTGTTGTTTTTGGACAAGCGCCAAGCAGCACCGGATTCTTAAGATTTACCAGTTCTTTATACGTTTTTGTCTTCTATATTTACGTTCATCCCCAATAATTTCAGGCATATGCCTTACAACTTTCTTTGCCGAACAATCGTAGAATACCAGGAATTCTTTGATTATCTGGCGATTCAGTGTCTTCCTTTGATTAAATCAGATGAGTAAAAAGAATTTATGAACTAATAATGTAATAGCTTACGTTTGGTTTATTTCTAAAATTATGTACCACATTGATAATTAGCATAAATCTCACAAATAGGTGGCTATAATAAATACTAACAAATATCAATAGTGTCCAATTTGGGACCAAAAGTATCACATGTGATATTACAAGGTTTAACGTTCCATCAAGGTCTACTACTTATCACAATCTGAATCTTTAAGGTTATACAGCATAGTCATATATCCTAAAATAAAACTTATTTCATTAAATGAACTGTATTTGGCCAATAAATTTTTATAAAACAAAAACACGTACTTGGTCGGCGAAGAATTTATGTTTACCAACATAACAACCCTTATCAATGTAATCTACATTGCATATAAATTATGACCTATTATATATTTTTTGATATATCTGATAAAATATGTTTAAAAACTTCTAGAAATAATGAAGTATTTCCCCATATGAGAGTGCTAGTATTTAAATTGGGAGCAAATTAGATTGTAGAATTTAATAGTCATTGTTTTTTTACACATGATCAAGATAATTCAGGAAAAAATAGATTTTCCTGTGAATCAGTGAATGGTCCAGAAAGAACTTTCTTTTCTTCAGTTATTTGTATATTTTCAATATCTTTTATTGGCCAAATATATTTTTCCCAGACTTCGTCAAAAATTTACTGTAATAACTAGAAGAGTGTAAGAAAATTAAGATGAGTTTTTGGTTATTGTTTTTATCGAAAAATGTAACATCTAATTTTAATTTTTGTATAGGTCTGTGAATTGCATTTTGGACAATCGGACTTTGAATATGAGGCATCCCATTTTGACAGCAAGACAGGGCAACGTTATTCTGCGCCTCTGCAAAATAAAAGGCTAAAGAAGGATGCCGTTCCCAGCGTATTCGCTGGATATCCGACATCTTTGAAGAAAGCAGTGGATCGAAACAAAAGGCCTTCTCCAGAAGGAAAAAAGAGTGAGATTGAAAACTCGAACATTTCAAAAGCAATTGCTCTCAGCATAATTGAGGCAAAAGAGTATAATGAATCAAGAACTGTCAAAAGCATCGACGACATTTTAAAATTACTGAAATGTACTGACTTAGGGGAGTTTTGGCAAGTATACCATGACAAAAAAAAATCTGAATTGTGCATTTTTAATGTTGAAACGTATCCAAGCCCTACTATTATATCTTCCCTTTTGATAAATTCAGACTTGTCTCTCTCTGTCTTCTTCAAATCTCAACAACTAAATAAACTTTCCAATTTTATGTTTCCATACACATTATCTAATATAAATGAATTAACAAATATAATGGCTGAGTTAAAAAACATTCCAGACGAGAATAATAAAACTAATTGCTTAGAGTTAATTTTGCATTTGCTTCATAAAATTAAGTCCGAAGAAAATGAGAACATCATTATGTTTATTGAAGAACAGTTAAAACTTGCATTGCAACCAAAAAACAATATTAAATATTCTAATGAATTCCTTATATTTTCTATTTTGTTAAACACAATATCTCCCCATTCTTACAAATTTTTAAGAAGTTCTTCAAAATTGATTTTGCCCCATCCTTCCACAATCAGAAAAGTATGTCAAGGTTTATCTGTGTCCCCCGATAATGAATGGAAAAGTGAAAATTTCCTGTTATATGCCAAGTTGCAATTTAAGTTTATTAAACCATATGAGCGTACTGTAATTTTATTAATAGACGAGATACATGTTAAGCCCTATTTTGATTACAAAGGTGGTACTGTATTAGGGGCTGCCTTTAATACTGATGAAGCTGCAAAAAGTGTATATGTTTTCATGATTACAAGTGTATTGTCATCTTTAAAAGAAGTTGTGCATGTAATGCCTGTAAAAAAAATAACTAATATTATTCTTCATCAAATAATTCTCAAAATTGTAACTGGGCTTGAAGAAATTGGTTTTAAAGTTATTTGTGTTGTTAGTGATAACAATTCTATTAATGGCACTGCAATGAGTTTGTTTGCCTCTCCCCCTCAGCTGTCTTATTGTTATCCTCACCCACTTGATAATACCAGACCATTGTTTTTTTTAATCGATAGTGTACATCTGTTTAAATGTATCCGAAATAATTGGCTGAACCAAAAGAATGACGAAACTGCTTTTGTTTACCCAGATTTTGACGGAGAGAATGTTATGCACAATGCCTGTTTTAAATCTTTAAAAAAATTGCATGACATTGATTGTAACTCCTTTGTGAAATTTGCGCATGGTTTAACATTAAAAAGCTTGTCACCTTCTAACTTAGAGCGACAGAATGTGCAACTAGTTATCAAAGTCTTCAATAAGTTTGTTATTGAAGCATTAAAATCTCTTGGTCCAGCCAATAATATCAGTCACTATGAGGACACAGCAAATTTTATTTCTATAATTCTCAAGTGGTGGGAAATAATGAATGTGAAGTCTCCAAATAAGGGAGACCATAAATTAAATCCATACATGACTCCGTTAACCACCCAAACTGATGAAATAAAGAATCAGTTTCTGCAAAAATTTCTGAAATGGTTAGATGTTTGGAAAGGCAACAATTTGACCACCGGTGCGTTAACCAATCAAACACACAGAGCACTGGTTCAAACTACTTTTGGAATTATTCAACTTGCTAGTTATTGCAAGGAAGAATTAAATATGTCTTATATATTAACTGGCAAGTTTCAGACTGATTGTTTAGAAAGTCGGTTCGGAAAGTACCGACAGTTAGCTGGTGCCCAGTATAACATTTCTGTTCGTCAGTTGGTGGAATGTGAAAAAAAATTAAGACTTCAATCTCTCGTCAAATTTGACATTCCTATTTTATCCCCCAAATTTGTTTTAGATTCAGTCGAAGATTTAGCTGAAGTTAGTGATGTTTCACCCGAAGATTTACCTAATATAAGTGAATCATTGTCAGATTATGACTTTCTTGTTGATGTCACAGAGAGCGATATTCAGAGTGCTCAAAAATACATTGTAGTTTTAACATATTTGGCAGGATATTGTTGCCATTCAGTATTAAAAAAAATCAAGTGTTCTGAGTGTAAAGAATTGCTCGTTTCAAACAATGAAATTGTTATGGAGGAAGATAGCTATGTATTAATTAAAAACTTAAATAGGGGGGGTTTGTTATGGCCTACAGAAATCGTTGTTAATTGTGTGATTTATAATTTTATTGTTGTGACAAAGCTCATGACAGAAAGCTGCACTTTGCAGCGTTCAGATCACAGAAAAATCATGTTAAATGCAACAATTTCTATTTTGGATTTGTATGAAATGTTGCTTAGTGATGAAATTTGTTCTGTTGGCCATAAGGGAAATAATTTGTTAAAAAGAATAATTTGGGTTTCAACAAATATATTTCTGAAAAATTTCTGTACTTCTAAAAATGATGCTTTATCTAATAAAACCAATACTGACAAGAATGATTTGTCAAAGAAAAGAAAATTGAACACTCTTAAAAGTTGTGAAACTAAAAATACCTCTGTTTCTAAAAATGATAAGGTGTCAAAAAAAGTTGAAACTAACAAATCTGAAGGGAAAAAGAAAAAAAGAAGTTAATGTAATATAATATTGATAAAACATGTTTTTTTTTTAAATAAATTGCTCTCTTTCAATAAATGCAAATTTTAAAAATGTTATTGTGTTATGTTTGTTTCAGATTTGTAATAAAAAAAAACTTTTAAACAGCATGTATGTTTGTTTTTTTTTCAATTGAAAAATGTAAACTAAACTAGTTTTAGCCGATTTTAATTTTTACATTTTTAATTCAATAATTTTAATCAGTTCTTCTATTGCTATTAGAAAAATCACTAGATAATCGAAAAACAAATTCAGTAGCATAGAATTTAAATATTAAGTATAAAAGGCTTTTTAAAATACTTATATATTGATGTAAGGGACAGGGTTAACGCCCGAAGGTTGCGGACAGAGGGAGAAAAAAAAAGGTCTTCCGATGATGACGTCACAAAGTCGCGCGCAGGCTTTCCTCTTATCTAGATGGTGTTGGTTGTACAGTAGTGTAGATGATTGACTCGTACTGAACTGCCATCGGCAGCCATGGCTCACTACGGAGCCCGAATAGAGTACAAAAGTGTTAGTTAATTTATAATTTTGATACTGAAAAAAGAAGTACGACCAGGGCAAAGGCGGGAGTCAAGCCTGCTTCCGTTACAGTTCACGGACTGTTATAGCTTTATTTCCTGCGATCCAAACCACTTGGCCATCATGCCCCACACGCCACCCTTTATTGTCTCCGTGTTGGTCCCTGGTGTGGTTGGTAGGTTCAGTCTACCCCCCTAAAGATATCTTTGCCTGGTAATTATTATTTATTAAGAGATAGATTGTTCTAAAGCCATAAAAAATACATCGCACTTACTAAGCTGCATTATAAATTACAATAGGCGCGTTTACATGAACCACCTAATCCATGGAATGCCAAAATCCCCATTAGGGGAAAAAGAGGTCGAGCATGCTTCCCAACCCAAATGATAGTCTGTGGCCGAATCCATGGTACGAAACATCAAACCCTCTTTCATTGGAGGCTTTGCGAAACCCCCCAATGAACCCTGCAATTCTGGTTCTGTCTAGGAGAAAATCCCCCAAGAGGGAAAAATAGCTGAGTTTGCTCCTCAATCAATGGATTCGATAGCTCATGTAAGCGCGCCTAATGGTATTTTAGACCATTATGAGAAATTTTTGCACATGATGAAGATAGGCGAACTGCACTAGAACTACAGGAGGGTTATTGCACTCTAAAAAATTAATGCTCAAAAACGACGAAATTATCCTTAATTTTGACGATTCCGTTTTAAATGCTGTTTATATTCCGTGGCAAATGCTCCGAGTTTTCGTTTCCTCAAAGTGAGGAAATTTGAATCGTCATTTTTATGAGGATTTGAATGTCGTCTAATCTAAAGAAATATTTCGTCATTTTTGAGCATGGTAGTGCAACAATGAGATTCAGTTTCCTCAAAATCAAGATACAGGATCGTCAAATCACGATCGTAAAAGTGAGGATTGGCGTTTACTCAAAAGTCACGTGATAGTTTGACGAACAATCCTCAAAATTAACGAAATGAGGCTTGAGGATTCATGAATCGTCAAAAATGAAAGTGTTATTTCTGAGAGTGTTATGACGGCCTTGAGGTTTAGAAGAGCAGACAAGTGACGAGGTGGATCATCAGCTTGCACCCATCGAAATTTTACATCGACGTATTACGCTGTTACAGCCCTTTTGACAACAACAGATTTAATGTGCACCATTCCCATGTACCCGCTTTTTATTGATGATTTTTTTCCTCTACACGTTCAGTTATATTGTTGAAAAACCTAATTTAACTTTCATATGAAAGTATTTTGCACATACCATTAAATGTATAGTTATTTCTTGCGAATTTAAATTTTGTTGTAAAGTTTGTCATTATCATGTGAAGTTTAAAATTGTTTTTTCAATGTAAATTCATAAAACGTCTAAACAAATTCTTGGATCTCATTAAACTTGTATTAATTTTTCATTAATTTTAAACATCAATTTATTAAAATGAAATTTGAACCATTTCCTTCTAAATCTTTATTTTTTAAATTTGCTATATACTTTATTTAAAATTTATTTTATTTGATAACATATTAATTTAAATTAATGTTAATAATACGTTAATTAAATACGTTAATTTAAAGCTAAATTTCAAAAAAGTATCGATGTTAAGATTCACTCAATTCTAAAATAACAAATGTCCGAAACAAAACGGATTACGTTTATGGAATTATCGTTTAAGGGAAAATGCAAATAATTTTAAAATACTACAATCAATAAAAAGTTAACAGTTGTAAACTTTTCAATAATTGTTCTAATTTTTATGTTGGGTGTTAGACGTGTTTTTATAATAAATTTTCGAAACATTTCATCTTGGTTACTTAAAATAAGCTAATAGTTTAGTTTAGTTAAATGTTTTCCAAAAAATGTAGGTTAAATGTTCAAAAATAGTTTCCTATATTTTCTTTAAAAAAAATCCGGCGCTTTATTTTTACAAGTGAAAATTTTAATATAAATTTTCATAGAAATCACAAAATACAGACATTGACCTTCAGAAAATACATTTTAAACTCAAATACGCTTTTCATTCCAAGTTTTTATCAACGACCCAACGAAAATTAATAACTAGTAGTTTATAACAAACGTAACTATAACTAAACTTTACTATAAGTATTTTTCTACAAAACACTATCATTTTCCTAACAAATTATAATCGATAAAGCTTCGGTTAACATTTTAAAACAAAAACACGCAATTTATAAAAAGAGTAATCAAATTATAAATAGATTAATCAAATTTTTGAGTGATTCTCAAATGATTTGGATTTAATTTTATCATCTAAAAGTCTTTTAAAAAAATATTGTAAAAAGAAGAATGCAGACACAATCTTTCGTGCAAAGTAATAAAATAAAGCGATTTCTAAATATATATTTCCTCATAACATTTTAGTTTATGCTTATCATACAAATCAATATTTGATATATAAGACACGTTTTTCCAACGAAAATAATGTTTTTGCTAAGGAGACTCAATCTTCCAAGCAACGTGCCTTTTCTTGGCTGTATTGTTTTGGAAGTTAAACTTATAAATATTTTAAAATTGAAATCTAATGTAGATTTTATTTTAAAGTTTACCATCATAATCCAAAATAATATGTAATTATTTTGATATACTTTATGATATTAATGCATCTCTTAGGTTAGGAGGCTACCAATAAATCCAGACAGTCCTTTTAAATTCCTGTCTATTATACAATAGGATAGAGCAATTTTAACCTGAGAGTATAAAAGATGATTGCGTTGTTCACTAGATGGCGCCACTAAGGTATAATAGCTCTATTTTCTTGAAGTTGCCTAGTCTGCAAGTAAATAATCAGGTTTCTTATCCATGATTTTCGTAACCTTTGTTACAAAAGTTGGGCTATTTTCCAATTTTTTTTATTTAAAGAAATTTTGATGTTTAATTGTTCATTTTACTGTATTAAAAGACGATAGATAGACGATAGTATCTTTTTTTTTTTTTTGCTTTCGAAAATGTTTAAAGACTATATTCATGCATCTTCTAGCATCAAAATTATAAAGGTAAGGTTAGGTTTGAATTATCGTCACACTAGAGCAACACGAGGGCTATTGGTGAAGGGCGTCGTATTTTAGAAACACAGTCAAGTGACGAGTCGACACCTGACTAGGCACCCAACGCAACCGTTAAGGGCGATATCGTACGCAGCGTTAGGACTTGCCTTGCCTTGCCTTGCGACTCGTCACGCCTTATAGGCGCATGAGGCCGCAATTGATGAAATCCAGTTCCTCCGGTTCAGTGCGGCCTCCCTGGCAACTGCCCAGCTTGGCCAACCAAGATGGTCTCGCTCCTTTAAGATGCTTCTTCTCCACGTCAGTCTTGGTCGTCCCCTCCTCCTTTTACCGTCTGGCGACCAAGTTAAAGCTATCCGTTCATTAGAATCGGGGCTCATTCTTAGTACATGGCCGACCCAACGCCATCTCTTTCTCTTTATGTCTATTGTCAAGGGTTTGTCAGCTGTTTTAATATATAGATTATGGTTTGATTTTTTTTCTGGCCAATAAATTTTTAGGATCTTTCTTAAACATTTAGTATGAAATGCGTTGAGTTTATTTTCCTGTTGTTTTGTAATTTTCCAAGTTTCACTGCCATAAAGTAGTATAGATTTAATAATTGCGTTATAGATTTTTAGTTTAAGAGAAATGTTTAAGTTTGACGACTTCCAAACCTTGAAAAGCATTCTAAAAGCATTTTGCGCTTTTTTAATCCTACATTTGAGATCTTCATCTGTTCCACCCAGTGTGTCAACAATGGAACCGAGGTATGTAAAACTATCTGTTTCTTCAATTTCTTTTGAGTTGATGATCACTTTTGTCCTATTTTTACTGTTAATTTTCATAACTTTGGTTTTATTTTCATTTATTGCTAAACCAACCTTTTTTGCATTCTCTTCGAGATGACTAGTTTTTTCCTGCATATCTTGGAATCTGGATGACATCAGAACAATATCATCTGCGAACTCTAGGTCCTCAAGAAATGTGTTAAAATCCCATCTTATTCCTCTATGTATGGATCCTACAGTTTTTCTCATTACCCAATCCAAAACAATGATAAACAATAACCCCGATAACACGCAGCCTTGTCTTACCCCTGTTTTAATTTCAAATTTTTCAGTCATATTACCATTTACCAGTACCTGGGCACTACTTTTACTGTACGTATCCTTTATGATGTTTATGATTTTTTTTTGGAATTCCATAGAACCCCAATATTTTCCACAGACTTTCTCTGTTAATGCTATCGAAAGCCTTAGAAAAGTCTATAAAGTTTAAATAAATTGTCTCATTTCGTTCGACACACTGCTCAATTATGTTTCGAAGAATAAATATTTGGTTCACAGTGCTCTTTCCACTTCTGAATCCAGTCTGTTCTACCCTAAGGATGTCATCGATTTTCTTCTTAATTCTGTTAATGATGACTCTCGAGAAAATCTTTCCGGGTACTGAGAGGAGACTGATTCCTCTCCAGTTGTTGCATTCCGTGAGGTTTCCTTTTTTTGGAATTTTTACAATTTGAGATTCCCTCCACGATAAAGGAACCTTTTCTCCTTTCCAAATGAGGTTAAATAGCTTATGGAGTGCTGCCGCAGATACATCGATATCAGCTTTTATGAGCTCGGCAGTGATGAAATCATTTCCACCAGTCCTCCTGTTCTTTTGTAACTTTATTGCTAGTTTAATTTCCTCTATAGTAATGTCTTCCATATCAATATCAAGTTGATTTTGGTGTTAAAAGGGAGATTCAACTTCACTTTCACCTAAAGTGGTGGTAACGTTTAAAAGTTCTTCAAAGTGTTCCTTCCATCAAGCGCTAGGACTTTGAAGGATATATTTAGCGTGCACTCCCTTACACGGGGTATTATTTGTCAGACATTTTTGGCTACACGGGCCGTTTATTAATATAACTTTATTAATATCAATAAAGAAACTATAAATAAAATACAAAACAAATCATATTAGCGGCTTAGGGGAACATTCCCGTTCAAGCAGCCTAGAAATTTAAATTAAGTAAGCTTTAACAAATTACAAATAATAATAAAACATGATAAATTACAGCATCACAGTATTTGGCAAGAGACTGTTTTTTTTTTTAAAGTTACTTATGTATGTTTCGGTTATATAGGTCGGCAGTTATTTTGGCGATGAACGGACCCAAACCTGGGACCTTTCGCATGCTAGGCGTGTGCCTAACTGACTGGGTTCCCCAGCCCCCATCAAAGTCATAGAATTGTACATTTTATTTTCGAATAGCATTCGATAAATGAGCTGGCAGGGCGAACCTTGCAGAAGCAAAAATCAAAATCATTTCTTATTTTAAAGTGTGCGAGTTCTACTTTCTGATGGTAGTGTAATAATTTGGATGTTACATGTTTCACGCATTAGCTTAGCCAATAGAATTGTCCTATTCTTCTCGGGAACGCAATCAATAATGGAATGTAATCAAATATTTGCTTAAAATACGTCTTATTGAATCTCAAACCATCTAAAAAATAATCTGAAGCTAATGGCTGGCAATATTTTGCTTAGTTAATTTTAATTAGTTTGTAGAAGAGAATTTCAAATGTAAAACAACTTTCCTTCTTAAAGTACTAAATACGTGAGTATTTTTTAAAATATTGTTTTAACCTTTAAGGTTAATTTTCTAAATTATAAAGAGTGTTTATTTCATTTAAAATGTATAAAAAAACAACGTTTAAACTGAAGAAATAGTTATTGAACTAATACGTTTGACCATTTTACATATTAATTAAGGGGAAAACATGCAAACATCAATAGAGAAGAATGCTGTTTTTTGTATGAAGTACGAAATTTCAACAATCTATTTGACAAGAAACTGTAACTATAATAGATTGTCTTCACATCTGATAAGCAAAATCTGAATCTTTGTTTATGTACTAACAGTTCTTCAATAGCCGTGTTAAGAGATTAATGCCTGTAATATATCCACGCTACCATCTAAACATGTCATGGCTTAATTTTCAACAATCCAAATCAGTAGCTGATAACACACTCCCTGATAAAAATCCCGAATTTATTAAACAGGGTGTTTTGAAATGGAGTCCCTTTACACGATTTTTGAAAATGCTTCACTTTTCAATTAATTGTGGTCTGTATTATCTACTTTAAATTATTAAAAGTATAAAAAAACATCGATAGTGTGTTATACCATCCGATTTACGCGAATTTCTAAGCACGAAATGTGGAACGTTTTGATTTTTTAATCGATAACTCCTTGTTCAATAATTAAGCTTATTTCTTTCAAACTTGGAATTTGGGTCTGTGAGGCCATACCTTTCTAACAAAATAAAATAATTTTTAAGATCTGATGGATAGAACCGATTTCGGAAGGGGGGTACGGACGGACAGACAGACATCAACCGCATATCAATCCCCCTATATTCAACAAATCCAGTAAAAAAATATTTTTATAATTTTAATAAACTTTATTTGATCTGACAGTTCAAAAGTATATGAAGATTTTTTTCAACTAGTTTTAGTGCGACGACAACAAACACATCCAAACAAAGCTCAGCAAAAAATCGTTTCCATACCCATCAAACTAAAAAATCTCACAACTCTGTCCCCAAACTGAAAGTAGCAACCGCTTTACTCTAAAAACAAAAACAATACTTAACTCTACCGTTGAATGCTACGTACAACCCCGAAATGTGCCAGTTTCCATTTACTTCAATATTTAAAAAACAAACCCCGAGTAAATAGTTTAAAAGACTCTAAACGCGTGTGTCAATATTGTGAGACATAACAAAGTTGTGAACTTTATTGGAAAGAAAACAACATTTAGGGGAGTTCGTTTTTTCTCAACGCTTTGGCTTTTTTAAAGATGGTGAGAAAAAAAATATGTTATATGTTTATGGAAATGTATTTTAATAAATGAACAAAAGATTTTATATAGTGGGATTACAATAAAAATACTTAGATTTTTTTATGTGGATTTAAATTTGAATGATGAATATTATTTAACTATTATTAACTTTGAACAGTAAATATTGATTTTTTTAGCTTGTTTACATGTTAAAGTGCTAAATGTTTTAAAAAACTTTCTCATTTTTTTGTAGGTTTTTATAAAACTTGTTACAAATCTAACCAATTTTATGTACTTATTCTATAATTTTAAGGTACGAATTTTACGTCTTTCGAAATGCCTTTGTGTATCACTTTTTATATAATAATTCATTTTTACATAATTATTCTTTTTACATCAATTTTTTTTAAATAATATGCTTATCTATTTTTTATTGTAAAACCTATTTTTTTTAGCAAACCCTTAGATAGAAACCTTTGCAGGGTATACGATATTAGAGTTCTGAAAAATAACCTTAAAGTAGCCCTTTCTATAAACTTTTCAAAATGTTCTTTTAGTAGTTAATTTTAAAGGTATAAAAAACAATGTTAAAATAAACTACAACAAATAAGTGATTTTTGGTATTTTTTATTCAGCATTTATAGCACAAAAAAATGCGTATTTTAGAGCTGAATGCTTGTCTCTCAGCAACTATAAAACATAATATTTTTAAAAATTACTTTGCGAAACATGCTTTTTAGTATACATTTTTAAGTTCAGATTAAGAATATACGTGTTGGATTTTGCTCGGGTCTTAAGAGGTTAAGCTTTAGTAATTGAATTTACTTGAAATATTCCAGTTCTTGAAATAATCCACACTCTTAAATTAAAAGAGCGAAATCCACTCCTGTAGGAGAAGTGCATTTTCGACAATGGAAATTAGTGAATATTAACTCAGAATGTGTTAAAATCACTCGTTTGGAGTGATCCGGTCGCAAGTTTACACACTTAAAACAATAGAGTGAATTACACTCCAGTTGGAGAAGTGCATTTTCGACACTGGAAAGGAATAAATATTATTTTAGAATGAGTTAAAATCACTCGTTTGGAGTGATCCTGTCGGAGGTTTAACACACAAAGGATCCACTCCAAAAGGAGAAGTGCATTTTCCAGACTGGAGGAGTGAAAATCAATCAGACTGAATTAAAATAGCTCGTTTGTTTTAAGAGTGTAGTTCTTGAAATAATCCTAATTTACGTGCAGCTCTAGTGTGACTTAAATTTGAAGAGCTTACTGGAAGAACGTGCTACGCGAAAAAAAGGTGATAATTACCTTTGAAGATTTTAGTTTGAACCTAAATTTGTTTAAAACGGTACTTGCGAAAGGTAAAAAATGCACTTAAATTATTTTTATGAAAAAAGGGAGCGAATAACAGTTTTATTGATACGAAATAACTATAAATTTGTGGAAGTGTGCGGTTTTTGAATTATGACGCCCGTCGCCCTTGTGTAGCTATAGTGAGATGATAATTTGAACTAAAACAACCTCATTTATTTTCCAAATATGTCACATAGCACGTTCTCCCGTTCAGCTCTTCATTTCCAATTCCTCCCCCCAACTACGTTCCATAACCGGCAATCCCTCAATCGCGGTCGCCGCAACCGAGACGACACGACCCCGCATTAAAAGCGCCAAGATACGTTGTTTTCCCTCCCATAAATCCATCAACGCGGAAATTTTACCGACCGCGACGCCTTTTCCAGTCGCCGCCCGTCCCCCACCTAGACGCCGCATCGGAAGGGATAGGTTCCCCGTACCCCGACCTCCATACTATTTCATTGTACACGCTATTTCTAGAATTCCAAGGGGACCTCTGTGCCTAATTATTTCTTTAAATATATAGGTTTTAAATTTTAGAAAAGGGGAGATTTATGCTTTTTGGGGGGTGTTAGCGGTGATTTCTTTTTTTAAATGGTTTAACAGGAAGCTGTTATTTTAAGACGTTATTTCGGGGATTTTGGCTTTGGGAGTGTATATGGGCTATTTATTTTGTAGGGAGAATGCTTAATAAATTTGTTGTAGATGTATGGATGGTGTCATTTTGAGCTCCTAAACCGATATACTTTTCCATTAATGATCTACCTTTCGTAATATATAGTGTGTTTACCGGAACGCCTTTTTTTATTTTGGGAAGCAGTGCTAACGTTTCCTGCAAATTCTGATTATATCTGAGAAAATATCTAATATGCCTATTTATCAATTCTTAAAAATACTAATAAAAGTTGTTAAACCTAATTAAAACATTCAGTTAAGATTCGTGACATTTTTCTTACTTTTTTCTCACAAAGAATCGTTTATAGTGTTTATTTTCTGAAGTTTTTTTTTTAAAGAACCTTTAAAATAATGTAAATTTGAAACTTGTTGAAAATAACCACCTGAAAAAAATTATTGTTCTAATATCTCGTCAATCGCTGGCGCTTTAAGTTGACTAGTATCCTATATTGTCCAAGGATAAACAAACTATAAAATCTAATAAAAAAAAATTTAAATCACTTTTTAAACTGAAGTATATAAAAAAATAAGTCTTTCCAGATTTATAGATAATTAGATAGAAATAGATAAACTTTTTCTTTTAAAATGTACCAAACATTTTATTTCAAAGTAAAACTTTTTATTTGACTCCACAAACAGTCTTGTTTCGCAAAGAATCTATTTTAAAGTAAGCTTTTGTTTACATAACGAAAACATAATAGGTCCTGATAGTTACCAGTACCATTTAAGCTTAAGAATAAACAACATGTACTTTAAAGCCAAAAATAAACGCATAAAACAAAATATTGTATCAATAGAAAGTAATTTTTTAAGACGCAAGAACAACTTATTTTAACATTAATTCTGACATAAAAACTTTATTGTAAAAAAGATACTACGTAAACAAAGCTTTTTATTCTTGCTGTCTCATTAAAATAATATTGTAAATTTCCTAATTTAAAAATTAATTTTGTTTTTCAGTCAAAAATCTTGTCCCTTGTCTTTACTACTAACAAAATTTCAAATCGTTTTTTGTTTCTTCAATTTAAGAAATTGTTTTACCCCATTTTTTTTATCACTACCGATTCGCATTTTTTTGTTGTATAAAATTAACGAATCAAAAATATCTCACGCAGTTAATTAAACAAAAAACAATACCCTTCCCACTTATAACTTTTCCAATGAACCGAGAAAACCCCCAACTTTTCTAACAAGAAAACTTCTCTCGCAAAAACCTTTTTTTCATCTGCATCCTCTCCCATCCTATTTCAGTCACTCTCACCTCCGGAAAAAGAAGAGCAAGATGAAAAAAAAGAAGAAGAAATCTTCGCAAATTCTTCTCTGCAAGCCGTAAATTAGCGCGAGCACAGATTTACAGCTCGCCGTAAATTCCCGCGTCCCTTGCTCGTAATAAACGGCGGTCCTGAGGCCGATTTACCACTTCTTCCCTGCTGATCTCTAACTCAAAAGCACGCAGAGTGGCGTAGAAAAAGAGTCCCTGCGACAAATTTTCCCGTGGACCGTTTTTCATGTGTTATAAATCAGTGTGCTCATGCGCATTGGGTCTTTTAAGTGAGACATTTCAGGTTTTTTTTTTATTTTTTAAACTGACGTATTTTTTTTGTCGCCAAGTTGTGATATCATTTTTCGGTTCCCCTGGGTAAAAACGACGCCAGTTTTTTTTTTTTTCCCTCTCAGTTCTTGTTATCTAATAAAGTGGACCGACGAAGAGTTGCATTTAACTTGCCGAACTTAATTTGTCTTAATAATTCACAACTTAAAAATTAAAAGATTTTCATTTGCTTCTAAAAAGTCCTGTTTGGAACTGCTGAAATGAATTATCTACTTGTCTGAAAATTATCTTTGTTTTCTGATTTTTCTAAAATTACGATGGCAACAGTAAATGTTTTTTTTTTTCGTTTTTAAAACAGAATGAAATGTGAACGTTCGAAAATGGTCGTGTTTAGTATGAGTATTTTTCATTGAATTTTGAATTAGATATAAATCCACTGAACCATTTGAGCACCATACAAAAATGTCCTTTAAAAAAACACACATTTGTGTTTTCTCTTGTTAAAATCGTCAATTTAAAACTATATTGTAACTTCAATTAAAATATGCGTGTTCATGAAACGCAACTCTTTCGACAGGGTTTGAAAAAGGTTTCCTTTTTTACAATGACTTATTCAATTGCAATTTCCATTAAAATGAATGAAAAATATGTACATTCTATTATTCCATCCATTCTACAATAAAACTGTAAATAATGGATTTACTCGAAATGAAAAACCAAAAAGATATATTTATAACAATACGAAGTAAACTCGCATGCAAAAGTTCATATCGAGGAATTATTGTTTAAACCTAAAAGGAGAAAACTCCAAAGAAATATTATAACAATACTATATAAATTCGCTATATAAAAGTTCGCATTTAAAGAAATTATTGTTTCATCGAACTTTAAAACTTTCTAAGATTTCATACTTTTCCGACAAGAAAGCGATTTATGTTGACTGATAGCCAATAATTTTGTTTAAGCAGAACCATGTTGTCAACAATTTAGTATGCAGACATTATAAACAAACTTTCTTCGCCAAGAACTTCTGTTTTGTTTTGTGGTTATGAGAGATTTGTAAATTGTCATGAAAATTGCAGATCATACTCATTTAAACATTGACTGCTTCATATAAAAGTGCAAATTTAAGGTCCTTTACCCCATATATACAGCGAATGATTGATCGCATGGACCTTTTATAATATATTTAACTTTTCAATAAACTTATAAGGTTTGTTTTTAAAGGAGAATAATCTGCTTTCCAGACATATATGTAAAATATAATATTTCACATTGTACTGTTTCGATTGTTTTTAAGGTTAAACTAAAAAATCGTAGCCGGATTTGGCGGCTTTTTGAAAGTGCCGCCAATTTGGAAATGATAACAAACTCCGGCACTTGCCGAGATGGTTGCCATCTCGAAATGACCAAAAATACTACCTAATTTCAAAATGGCCGACTTAAAACAACGGAAAAATTCATTAAATTGCAGACCAGACTTATAAAAGAAAAGTGGAGCTTTGAAATGCCGAAGAATTGATTAAAAAAAGTAAATAATTATTTGAAATCATAAATCATATAATTAATAAAATATTAGTACAAGAAAACTTCAGAATATTTTTATGAATTTTAGATTTTAATTGACTAACAATGACGTTGTTAAGAGGAAGCTAAAACATTTTATGTTCTTTTATTCGCATTCCCATGTTGTCTATGCGATAATTCTCATTTCAAATTTACTATTACTAGAAAGCGTTGCCTAAAATGGCGTTGCATAAATAATCCAGAACGTTTCGTTTATATTCTGGTTCAGTTTGTTATTGCATTATGACATATTTTTGAACATATAAATTTAAATCAAATAAATCTTTCATTATAAAACTTTTTAAAAAAATAATACTTCAGAAAAGTTTTTGAACCTCATATTAAGAAAATAACTTATTTATTTAATTAAAATCAATGGAAAGGAGATGATTGAAAAAGATGAAGGAAAGGAGATGGTTAAAATCAATGAAAGGAGACTAAAAATTATGGCATAACCTTAACTTGGAAAGTGAAAGAAAAACATAATATATTTAATTCCCTTAATCATTCATTAACTTGTCAACTAACAACTAACACCATTTAATTATTGATAAATATACTTTGAAATTAAAAATAAAATATTCTTGTTTTGAAATAATAGTTAATATAAGATAATAAGAAACTAATAAATTAATAAGAAATCTATGATAAATGTAAAAGAAAAATCTATTCCACATGGAAGATTTTCACACACGCTTAATCATTCATGAAGCATTTGAAGGAAAAGCTCTTGGTTGGGAAACTCTCCTATTGGACATAGCTCTCCTTCAACATTCAGCTATTCAGAAAATTTTTCACATACAATACATAATACATATTTGTTTAACTATTGAAATATATCAATGAAAAATTTTCAATTTTTAATTGTTATATAACTAGATATTTAGAAGAATTTATTCAATTGAATTTTCAAGAAATTTGCGTTTAATATTTACTGAGTTGAAATGAAGTTGACCCTCGCTCTACGCATTTCTGACTCAAATGAACGACTGATACATTATATCTAAAGCTGATTGTGATTTTTAGATTATCTTCTGTCGAATCCTTTATTATTATTTTTCGAAGTTTTAAATAAATTGTGTCGTAAAAGAAATGCAAATAGAAACAGCCATCGGATGTCAGACCTTCAAAGGTTAAAATAAGATAATCTAAATCTCTTGTTAAAACTAATGCAAACAGTAATATACAAAAGTCGATTCCTTCCATGAAATCAACCACTTTAAAACTTCCTAATGCAAATAAACCCAAAGAATTTGTTCAAGGCACTGATTCGTCTGAGTAAATTGACATTTCTAAATGACGGAATTCTGTATTAACTTCGTCAAGTGGAATTTAGTATCGTCACCAATGCATGAGCCGTAACCTATATTTTAGTTATACTTTGCAGAATGTGGTTCAATAGACTCATTGATAAATTTCAGTAGACTCATTGATGGCTCCTTCCGATAAATACTTATATAACGTGTTTTTTTTTTGTCGAGGCGACTTGGTGCTTTCCAAACCAGAAAAAAAAATTTACATCTGTAGGCTACTTTTTTTTTATTGAAACCAACTTTTAATGAACTTAGTCACTGGTGCACAGAACTCAATCTCCCGACAAAAATATCTCTTCTTTGTTTAGGGTTATCTCCCAGACCATTTCAAGCAACATTAATCTCGCGACAGGTGTGGTCTTCGACAGACAAAAAGGCACACAAAAAAAGTTGTAAATAGCCAAACTGGACACAAGTCCACTGCATTGCTCATAAAGGGGACAAAAATCGCCCAGTTCTTTTTAGAAAACTGTTATTTTACAATCCAATTTTCAGAATTTCTTGTTAAAAAAATATTTACAATATTTTTTATAAATAAAAAGTAATTGGTGATTAATGGAATTTAGGTTTCATTAGCCATTATGATTTCTAAGAAATATTAATTAATTTGAACACGTCCGTTTTTATGAAATGAATTATCCTACACTTGCCTCCTCCTTCATTGGATTTTAAAAGTGACGAATCATGTAAGATCTCGTGGTTATCTCCGAAGTAAAAAAAATGTTCGGTGCCGTTTTTGTTAAAGTTTTGTTCTATTTGATCTTCGAAACTTTGAAGAAGAATTAAAAAAAATAGTCAAATTCTAAATTTTCGTTTCTTTCGTCATCTTAAAATGGAGATTAAAAACATGCGGATACCGTTTAAGGGGTCATAGGAGTCTTTAAAATGTTCCAAAAAGATACTACAAAGCATAGTTTTCAATTATATATTTTTTTTTAACTACTCAATATATAGGGGAAGGTGGGTTACCTCGGACCTATTTTGATTTTTCAATTTTTATTTTCTTAATTACTTGCAAAAAGTGAATAAAAATATTTTTACTGAATACTTTATGTTGTTATATACAACATATATTTATTTTAACATGTTATTTAAATGATTTCAACTATTAAAAAAATAAATACAGAAAATTGCAATTAGGACCAAGGTACACCACCGGCGGTGTACCTTGGTCCAACCGGTAGTGTACCTTGGATCAATTATTAATAGGTGTAGAGACCCGATTTACAGTCCGAAAACCAATATTTATTAGCCACATAAAATTCAAAAATACATTTTACAACCTACTCTTATTTCTAGCCAAGATTGTAGTAATTGGGTTATGTTAGGTCAATTGGCTCAGTAAGGGGTTTTATTGCCTTAGTTTTTTTTAGAGCCCTTTTGGCTTTTTCAGCTGCAATGCAGCATAAAATTAAACTGTTATTTCATGCCATAGAAAAACATTTGGCTATCTTTCTGTCTTAAGTTTGAAAAAAAAAAACTCAAATATTTCCCCCCTATGTTTATTCAACTAGGCCTAAACGTAAAAAGGATGTTCTGCTTAGATATTTATTATAAAAAATATCTTTTTAGATGAGCATACAATAATTATTTTCTATATTATATCAATATATTTAAAATTTTATAGGCTTCCATAAATCTAAATAATTAACTACAAAAAAAATTCTTTATCACATCATATCAAAATTTCTTACAAATTTTTATTTTTCTAGATTTTACAAATCAGGGTTGCATATTAATAGCTTAAAATACTTAGTTTTTCAAAGGAAAGAATTTACTTGAATTTTAAAAAGGGTTTTCAGCAATCTGAGGCACATAAGACCTATAGTAGTGTACCTTGGACCAGTCCAAGGAACACCACTTGTATTAGGTTCGAGGTACACCACTTGGATATTAAAAACAAAATAGTTAATCACCAAGTTAAGGTTAGACATAACTTAATTTCAAACACACTGTTTTATAGCTAAAACTTTGCTTTATATTGCATAACCATCGTTTCTGAATAAACACTACATGTTTGAGTAAAAAATTACACTAAAGAATCTGACAAAAATTTACTTTTGAGCTGTGAATTTAGTTTTTCGAAACCTCTTTAATAAATTGACCTTTTAAACAAACAGATAGAACTTCACTGAGATCCCTGGTAGCAAATACTTTAACTGTATGTGGTGTTGTTTCAATATCTAAGCTAATCGAGCTAGAATCAGCATAGGTTCGAGGTACACATACGTCCAAGGTACACCACTTACCCCTACGTATAATTTTTAATTGCAATTCTAGAAGATTTCTTTATTGTAAAAAAAAAATTAAAAATTTACGAAACTTTAGACAAAACTAAAATAAATGATAACAAACATAAAACTATTTACAAAATTAAAAAACATTGGGATTATGCTTGCGCGCCACATTTTAAGGGCAAAATTGAACAAATGACCAAGAAAGTACAAGCAAAGACTTATACCTAATTTCTCGGCTCAATTTTAATTGGAAATTATTTTAAGAACTTTTTTTTAAAAAAAATAATAAAAATTTTGAAATTTTGAGTTCATTTTTTAAAAATAATTTCTTATTAAAATTGAGCTTAGAAATTAGGTATAAGGTTTGTACATAAGCGAACCTTAAGCGAACAACGAATAAAAAAAACGATCTTTTCTTTTCTTCAGGTCAGTGGAGTTGATCACTGTTATAACAATGGGGAGTGCAGTCGACTAAATGCCGCCGAACTAACTGAAACAGTCATATGCGTACAGAAGGAGCCAGTGATCATCTCACCATTGGGACTAAGATAAGCAAAACAAATTTCGGACCCCCAAACACGACTAAACAAAACCGAGTGGCGCAATTTGATGGTCAACTGATTCCAGGGGGCAATTTTCGTGTTCTGTGGAACGTTTTGTGGTGTTCCTTGGTCCTTCCAATTACCCCTTCCGCGGTCCATGAAATGAGGTGGCATGGCTACACCCTTCTCGAAGGCCACTTGGTTCTCGGAAACCCCCGACAAAACATCGCTTTGGACAGGAATGTTTTGCGTGTCACGGATGACGAGTTCAATCGGGCAATCTGCCGTGGGCAGGTAAACTGCAATAAGGGGCTGTGCACATATGAGGAGTACACGGGAAGAGCCACTTGATTTTTTAGAACTCTTACACTCCAAAAAATGAATGCTCAAAAACGACGAAATTTTCCTTAATTTTGACGATTTCGTAACTGGCAAATGCTCCGAGTTTTCCTTTCCCCAAAGTGAGGAAATTTGAATCGTCATTTTTATGAGGATTTGAATGTCGTCTAATCTAAAGAAATATTTCGTCATTTTTGAGCATGTGAGTACAACAATGAGATTCAGTTTCCTCAAAATCAAGATACAGAATCGTCAAATCACGATCGTAAAAGTGAGGATTCGCGTTTACTCAATAGTCAAGTGATAGTTTGAAGAAACAATCCTCAAAAGTAATGAGGATATGAGGCTTGAGGATTCATGAATCGTCAAAAATGAAAGTGTTATTTCTAAGAGTGTAGCCTAGGGGCAGCAAATTTTACTATCAGTTAAAGCGGCATCGGCATAAAAAAATTATTATAATGACAGGAATATTTTTAAGAAAGAAAACAAATCATTTATATTAATGCGTAAACCGTAAACGCATGTATGGTACTAATATTTCGTAGCAAACATGGTCGCTGAGAAAGTAATTGTCCCCCCTGCTCCCGGATTTTGATTTTAATTGAAAATAGAACAGTTAAAAAGAATTGCCTATTTCGCTCTTGATTTAGTACGTAAATGTATATAGATAATTCTGATATGTGTATCTATTTTAAACAGCACATACCACCCTATATTTTGCAGCTAAAGAGCTGCATTTTCCTGAAGGGGGAATATGTTGTGGTAGGGGCGGCACATCTTTATATCCGGGCCTGCTGCCAAGGTTCAGGTAAACTGCAGTTATTACAACAATCAGTCGTACCATTTTTGCTCTGAAATAATGAGCTTTTTCTAATATGATCTCATATTGGTTGGAGTGATTGAGTGCTTGCAACAATGGTGCATGTCATTATTGAAGTTGTACTGCAGTTTACCTGCCAACGGCAGCAATGGGAACTGATGGTCCGATTCTGGCGAGACATTTTCGTGGATGGGCGAATAAGGTATTTTGACCAACGCATACCTCGAGGACGAATGAGTCCGCTGGACTGCAGGTAACAACTAACTAACATACAAAACAACCAACAAAAAATTATGTGCATTACATGCACTTTGAACAATGAAATAAGATTTTATCAATATATCATGTAGTTTTTTTAAAAAAATATTATTTAAGGTAAGGTGTTATTTTTTTTAAAGCATTTTTTCATTATAAAATTGCCCATATTTTTTTTTCTCCTTCAAATATTGAGAAATGCTCACTTCAGTAAGCCAAAAACCCTGAAACAGTTATCCTGTAAAAAAAAATTAGGTAGTTACATGAAATAGTTTTTCAGAAAAAAGGTACATAAGCCTGAAAGAACACCATTTTGAGAAAAATTATATTTATTGTTGAAAACTTACATTATAAAAATACTGCTAATCCAAATTTGAATTAAAATTTAACTAGATTAAAATTGTCCGAGTGACATACAAAAGGCATCGCTAAAAAGCTCTCGAAACTTATTTTACATAAATACTAAAACCAAAAAGATCGGTTTTTGAAAATTCCATATTCCATTGGGAAAAAATGTTTTCTAAGCCACATTTCTCCGGTTTTATTGAATATTTTTACAATTAGGGTTTTTTTAAGTGATAAATATACAGTGGTGGAAATTGATTTATGAACTAACATTCTTTTCACCAGATATCGCTTTGTATTAAGTGCTCACAATTCGAACTTTGTGTGTTGTATATTCAGAGTATAATAAAGGATTTTCACACATAATTTTTTTCAAAAAATGATATTTAATAAAAATATATCTATTTTTAGTTTTTAAGCATGTCAAATGGTGGAAATTGATTTATGAACTCAAATTTATTTTGAACCCAGATACCAAATATTTTAACTAGTTCTTAATTTGAACTTCACGGGAGCTTACTATCATTGCTTATAAATAAGATTAGAGCCAACTTTGTTGAAATTTATATGTTTTATTCCCATTTTACTAAATAGGAAAGCTTGCAGGACTGCCTGAAGCCAAAAAGGTAAAAAATGACCCTTATATAATATTGTAACAAATCTATAAGAGAAATCAGCTTATTAATTATACGATCAATAAATATAATTCATAAATATTTGAATAATCATTCTGACTGGGGCAAAAACCATCAATAAAAAAGGTGTAACCCTCGTGGGACGAGGCACAAAAGCACGATTATTGGACTTGCATCCCAAAAAGTTACCATTTATGCCTGCATTTGTGCATTACAGGACGAATTTGTTATGAACTATCACTTCCTGTAACTCCCAGAAGAGTAGGACAAATATTGATATCGTCGTCGAACTTGAAATGTTCCAAAATGAAGGCTGGCCCAAAGCTGCCTCTTCACCATAAAACAGGCTATTAAAATATGGTCATAACTTCATGAAAATGGATTGGGTGGGGGTGTATTGAGAGAAATGGGAAAAAAGAGAAGTTTGCTGATGAAAAAAAATCAATTTGGATGGACGTGATGGTTTAAACTGTTATTGAAAGGATCTTCGAAGATAGCCAAGATCTGTCTTCGGCGGAAATGTTAGTGGTGGAAGTTTGATGGTTTGGGCAACGATATCTTATGATTGAAGAAACAAGGTTTTGTTTCTAAAGGGCTGACAAACATCACTTTATTGCAGATTAGTTCTAAAAAAATTCTTTGATTCCTTTTTGCGTGGCAAAAGTATACTTTTGATTATATTTTTATGCATGATAATGCAAGTATCCACATTTCAAACGAAATGGTAGACTGTTTTAACGTACAAAATGTTGTTCATTTAGATCCATACTGCCAATAGCCATGACTTAAACCCAAAGAATAATGTCTGAGATCAATTGGTATGAATAATTTACTCAAATAAAGTATGGTGTCAATGGAGTGTGTATCAGTTATGGAATAGAAGGACTTAATCATTAAAAACTGGAAATTGCTTCACCCTAAGTTTCGTGTTGTCTATGAAAATACAAATCAAGGAAGCAATAACGAAAAAAAATAGTTTTAGTAATTATTAATTGATATTGAATGTAAAAGTTCATAAATCAATTTCCCTATGCTAAAACTAAAATATCAACAAAATAATTTTTTTGCGAAATTATATACAATTTTATTTACGGATATAATTTATAATACAAAGCCTGTATAGTGTATGAAATTTAAATCGATAAAAACGCATTTAATAAAGAAATACTGTTAAAAAACTGCCAGTTCATAAATCAATTTCCACCACTGTAGCTGACATTCAAGTATAAACAATACCACTTCATCAAATGGGTTCGAATACTTTTTTTTAAAATGTTCAAAAAATAATTTTGCACAAAGTGGGATTATAGAGACATATAAATTATCTACATTTATTATTTAAAAAAGAAAACACTTGAGAAAATATCCAATACAGCCGGAGAATTGTGGCCTAGAAAGTAATTTTTTTCAAACTGAGGTACTTTGGTTTGGAGACCCTCAGTTTTTTGTAGGGGTACCTCTGCCGACAAATAGAAGACTTAAGTTGACCGAGTGACCTTTTATACTAATCTAAGGGTTTGGTAAACTTGAAAAAAAAATAATAATACCAGGTACATTAAGATTTTATTTCTAACACCGCAGTTAGATGCTTCGAGCATTTGCTTCCAGCAGCCATTTCAGCATGGCCTTGATTATCTCAAGGTAACCGCTTTATACGTATTTATTCGAACATCCGCTGAAGCTGGCTTTCAAGGCCACCAACCCATCTTTTTTTGGTTTTCTCCCAGAGATCAAAGGAAATGGTTTCCATAAGGTAAATGGCAACTATCTTGGCCGTTTCTTTCTTTTTTAATTAATCCTACATCGTGAATTCAATTTAGTCACATCATCAAATCGAAGCGCTATACAATCTCACTCGCCAATTTCTCGCCAACCAAAGGTCGAATCGATGAAGGTCAAAGTGCTTTCGCTCATGCTGGAAACAGCGCTCGAAGCATGTAAACCCAGTATTCAAGAAATCATTTGGGTATAAAAATACCTAGTGGGAATTTTGCCGTGTTAAGGTGGCTTTCTGTCATGTATAACACAGTGTTCTGCAGAACAAAATGAACCAACTATATATGTTCCTCAATATAATAAACTTCTTTTGCCATAATACCATAAGAAATTCTTATAAAAAGTACAAGCAGATTATGCAAGGTGATCAAAAAGTAACAATTTCCGCTTAATACTAAACTAAAGCAATTCATATAGTAGTCCTGTATTATACTATAAATTATCAACGCTAAAAATTTCCATTCTTCCATAAGGCCTAGTGGCACAATGTCGACATGAGTTTAAAATCTATCATTCTACCCTCAAAAATGAAGGGAAGGCATAATGATGGATTAACCTTATAATAATCAATACAAAAATGCTGAATAGTTTGAAGGATCACTTCCAAAAAATTCAGTAAAATTACAACATATTTTTGTGGTTAATTATGTATTACAGTGTTGTAATGTTTGTCTTACAGCAAATGGATATTTTTTGGGATGTACAGAGTCACATGAACAACTTACACTCCGATAGCGTAACAAACTAAGTTGGTTACATCCAATCATTACTAAGTGAAACAAATGTTTTCGCGGATACCACACATATTACTCTACTATAATAAGAGTAGTATAGTACGAACTGTAAAAAAACTGTTGCTTTTACAGAAAAAAACTGTTCTTTAGAAAATCAGTTTAAAACTGTTTTGTTATCTACATTAACATAACGTCAGAGTCACAACCCAACAAATGCACTTAACCCTCATGGAAATTTGAAGATGGCTCGCACGCAAGAGGTTCCTGGATCATAACGGGACCCGGTCCAAATCTCTTCCAGGAACCTCTTGCTTGCGAGCCCAATACTGGAACGTCTGCGAAAAAGACTGAACCTGGCAACAGCACCATGGACCATCTGGAGACAATATAGGGTGGCATGTGGGGCCCGATGGCCTAGTGGTTTGGATCGCAGGCGGGTTCGCTTCCGCCTTTGTCATGGGTGTACTTCCTTCCTCAGTATCAAAATTGTAAATTAACTAGCACTTTTGCCACCCTATTCGGACTCCGTAGTGAGCCATGCCTGCCGATGCTCAGTACGAGTCGTTAATCTACTCTACTATAGAACTCTTTGTTTGAAGCGGGACTGTATAAGATACAACAAAGATAAGTCTGTATAAGAGGCCAATGTTCGATCTGACAACCGGATTCTTAATTGATAAAGTGAATGTTGGTAAATGGCAACAGTATGCATTAGAGCTTTGGAAATACGTTCTTTCGTGTTCTTTGGTCTTATAAGAGTCATTTTTGCTAATTCCTGACAGTCAACTAACTTCTTAGCTGACATCGTCAGACTAAGTTTATTGATAACAACAACAATTACGGATCGGAAGGTCCCGCGATCGAGTTCTGGTCGCTAAAGACCCACCAAGTATATTCGGAGTACGTGCTCGTTAAATCTTTTAGGTCCGAAAGTCCTGTGGGAGGTCATTGCGCAGTTTTACCGCGGGTACAGGTTCCTGGAGACTATTTCCCTCCCCTTCAGGTACATGTCTAAATTGTGGAGGTGGCGCGCGATAGATGGCAGCATCTGTCACGTTTGATGTGTCTGTCTTACTTGACGAAGGTTTATAAGCGGGTCTTTGACCAAGCACACGCGCCTGAAAATATAAGTGTACCAACCAACCAACAACAACAAATTTTTAAGCGAGTTATTCCATATATAATGTCTTATAAACAATTGCTAAAACGTGAAAATATCCACAATAAATAATTCTGTATGTTTAAAACATTATTTCTTTTATTTCGTAAATTCATTGGGCAAATATCGAAATTGCTTTACATTGTAAACAAAATTCATCAAACCGATATATTACTCTTTTGTGAACAATAAATATCCATATTTCCCATCACACAAGTATTTTTTTTTTAATTTTACTTAGTAAGAAATGACTTTATACTTATAAACATAAAATTCTTGGTAAAAGTGAAATTATATAATCTATCCTAACAAATTTTTTATAAAGTTTGCAACAAGCAATTTTCCATACACTATTTATTTTCAGTTTAGATGACAAATCGAATTGATCAGAGTGCTGAAAATCCACCACTTTCTAAAAGCATTATATTTACAATAACTTACTCATAACAACTGTCATTATTTATGAAACTTAAACGTATTATACTTTGTATAATCTCCAAACCTATAGTTTATATGTATAAAAAAGGAATAAAATATAGAATGAGATTGAAATGCCATTATCTAAAACTTCCAATAAGTTTCAACGAACTCAACTTGATTTCGAAACATTCGACTAAGTTTATCGAAAGGTGGATCGCATTTCTTTTGTTTCCCCCGGCACATTATAAACAGAAATGAAAGTTCAAAAAAAAAATAATTGAAGTCTCAGAAAGTGTAGGTAACATTTAAGTTGGTAGTAATACACCATTAGTTCATACAGAGTGGCGGTATTTAAAGTTGGTGTTCAAGGTTGGTTAGTAGAAATATATTTTTAGGCTTGTGTGCTTGGTCAGAGACCCGCCTATAAACCTTCGTGAAGTAAGACAGTCACAAAACATACACAATGTGACAGATGCTGACATCTATCGCCACCTCCGCAATTAAGACATGTTCCTGAAGGGGAGGGAAATAGCCTCCAGGTACATGTACCCGTGGGAAACTGCGGCATGACCACCCACAGAACTTTCGGACCCACAGATTTAACGAGCACGTACTCCGCATATACTCGTTGGATCTTCAGTGGTACCGAGACTCGATCGCGAGACCTTCCGATCCCGAGACCGAGATCTTAACCACAAGCTCCCCACTTCCCCTAGTGTTTAAGGAACTCTAGGCTATCAGGAATTGTGTAGTGAAATTTGCTGTGCCCTTGTGTTTTTTGCAATAGAAACATGCGGGAATAGATTTTAAAATAAAAATAAAATATTATAGTTTTTGCCTAGAGTGTGCTTTTTAACAAATACCAAGCTTCGAATATATTAAATTTAATTTTAAGCTTTCTCGTATGTGAATGAAATTGGTTGAAACTATTTCACCAAACTGAACATGTCCGTCATTGCCCCGATTCCGCTTATTTCCTCAAACAGCAGATTCAAAGGAATCGCACATCATATGAACACATCATAAACAGAAGAATCGCCATCTTTCTTCTCTTTATAACTTCACAAGAAACTTATATTTAAAAAAAAATGCAGTTTAAGATAAGACAGATTAGGCGACGCTGAACAGGCCGAAAATCGAAAAGTTTGGAACGAAATGTAGCCAATCTTTAGTAAACTGAACGTTGTCAAGGGGAATAGTTAGTCCCATAGTCATGCATTATTTTTGAAATCGCATGCACTATCCCATATACATGCATTTTTTAAAACCACAATAGGCGCGTTTACTTGAGCCATTGAATTCATGGAATTCCAAAATCTCCATTAGGGGAAAAAGAGGTCGATCATGACTTGTAACCCTAATGATAGTCTGTGGCCGAATCCATGGTATGAAACATCAAACCCTCCTTCATTGGACTGTTTTCGAAACCCCCTAATGAACCCTGCAATCCCGGTTCTGTCTGGGAGAAAATCCCCAAGAGGGAAATATTGCTGAGTTTGCTCTACAATCCATGGATTCGAGGGCTCATGTAAACGCACCTAGTGTCTATCAAAGTATTGCTTTACAAGTTATGCATTTCTTCACAAGGCATGAAAATAGTAAACACTTCTAAACAAAACTCATTTGAAGGAAAATTATCACATGATTGTTTCAAATATTAAATATTTAAAAAAAAATGTAAAGTGTTTCGGCTAGTGAGTCGACTAGGTAAAATATACTCAGGTTATATTGTTGGTGGCAACACTGTGCTCGAGCCTGCAGCAAAGATAAAAGGGGCGCCTACCGGATCGACTGTGGCTGTTGACATGATGTCTTATCCAAATATGCCGACGCTTGACTCTCGTTCGATTAGACTTATTTAAAAACAAGATGTTTATATTTATTTAGTTAGTAAATTACTTTAATTTTAAATTAGAAATGATATAAGCTAAATAAAGCTTGTGTTAGCTTGTTCAAATTGCAATTAATAAAATTATAAAAGTGTATTCAATCATTGTGTCTTCAATCTTCATTGCGTAAGTAAATCAAGAACTCAACAACCTTCTATCAACTTATTAAGAAACCACTATTGTTTACTTTAAACGCTTATATCTCAAAACTTGCTTCCTCAATGTTCATTTGCCCTTTTCTCAAAATCTACTAAGAGTTTTTATCCTATTTAAGGGGGCAGTATACATTGGAACTTTTTTTTTAATTATCAATCTAGACAAATAAAATTTTGCACACATTGAAAACATAACTAAACTAAAATAATTGCATAAAAAAAATTTCAAAAAATTAATATTTCTTGTTTAATTAACGGTTAATTACATTAATTGGTATCTTACGCCACCGGTGATAACTCAACTTCTAATTAAGATAGAATAATAATTTTAATTGCAAATTGAAGCCAATAATACATTTATTAAAACCTACTAGATTCATTATTTTGGCTTGAATACTTTGAAAGTTAGAAATTATTGACTGAAAGGAAATTAGAAATGTGTACTTTTGACATAAATAGTCAATTTAATAGTAACATAATTATTTTAATACATTACCTAGACACAAAATTCTAGTATGTTTTATGCATTGCATTCTTAGCTTTAATTTGCCACCTAAATATTAAAAATCGGTTGATTCAAACTAGAGTTATTACCGGCAATAGAATATCTTACGAAGGAAAATCATTTTTCTTCACAAATTGACTCTAAAGTTAGGAATAAAGGTTTGTGTAATTAAGTAAAACTCACCAGGCACAGTTCGAGTTTAAATAGTTAATTAAAGTCACCAGCTTTATATGTGGGACCTTCTCTTTTGCAGTTACGGTCTTCTTGGTTTTTTTTTTGGCCTCTGATGTATTTCCTGCGTTGTTTAGCAGCTGGTGTAGATTTGCGTTCACAGTTTACAATGCGTTGCTCATCTTTCTTTTTCACACCTTCCACCATGTATTTTCCTGGAACTATCATCATTCTTCTCATCACTTCTAATTGAGGTTCGCATCCTGCATTGAACTGGATCACTGCATCATACACTGACAGTTTCACCACATCGAGTCCAGCGAAACTTGTCTTTGGACATCGCTTCCAAATGAGAGCGTGGAGGCTCTCGTTGCAGTTCTGAGTTTTACCGTGGAGGCACTTCTCCAGCATATCAGGGGCTGTGAGTCGTGTATAAATGGGCTTTACTAGCTTCATTATCTCCAACGGAAGTCCACCTCTGTGTTTGTAGGGTTTGTCGGCGGCTTTAGCTCGCTGATATGAGCCCCAACTTTCCTCTCCTGTAGGGCACTTGTTGTGCAGTGGATGAGAATCTTTTGCAGACAAATGGTAAAAAGTACTCCAGATAGCATTCGTCATTTGCTCGACAGAATCTGTGTTGTTCCGAAGCGCTATTCCAAAGTAGTTTTGCATCTTGTCGATTAAGCGTTTAGTTAATTTACCTTGACCACCGAGTCCAGTATGTTTCGCCTTTAGTTTCCTTAGAGCTGTGCCAAGTCTCTTTTGATAGTGTCCAATACACTCTTTTTTTACAATGTCAATGTTAGGGTAAGGATTCAGTTCTTTCACTGTTGCATAACTTTTACTATCGCCATCACCGTAGAATTCGGCATACTCAAGTCCACGTTTTATTCCTGACCTTAGAAAAATTCGTCCAGCGCCAATTGACTCCATAGCTGGTGAAGAGCCACTGTAGTTGACAGCGCACTTATGGTTTGCAATCATAGAGGCATGTTTTGGGTCCGCCTTGTCAATAGACCCCCACTTTCGACAACCAACACATTCTTTTGATAAAACCTCTACATCCAAAGCTTCCCCTGTGTCAATTGATAGGGTAGTGATCACTCCACTTAAAGATGAGTAACCTCGACGGTGCCAGGTTCCATCTACCGAGACGCCACATGCTGAATTACCCAGCTTCTTTCGAACCCTTATTGCAGCTCCAGTCATAATTTCGTCTCCCAATCGCTCTACAACCGTTAGAAGTGACTTGTTATGAGCATTGTAGGCTGACTTATTTGGAGGGGGTGGCATGTTCATTGTCGACATAAAGGTAGAAGCACTCTCATAACCGCAGCCAATTTGTCGCATGGCATATACAAGGCGTCGATTCACTTCGAAAACTTTGTCAATTCTTTTTGAAGTGTATTGACCGTCACTAGAGTATCCACATTCAGAGCAAGTAGTTTTCAATTCCAGAGAGCAGCCCATTCTCCTGGTAGGTTCACTAACTACACTAAGACTGGAAGTGCAACAAGTAGGGCATAAAACAGTTCTCATCATCAAATTCAGGCAATCCATGTCCATGATAAATGAATATCCTATGGAATCAGCTGGTTTCACTACGTTTGTTATGTTTTTCAACTTTGCAGACGAAGCTGTTTCTTCCTTTTTGGCTAGTTCTGGAACGTCTTCAACAGGAACTTCTTCTTTCAACTTCGTATATCTATTGCCTTTGAATTTATGTTTTCTACTAAAATCCGTTCGAGCTCTTTTTCGCTCCATTATATCTCAATAAAAATACTCAAAAGTTGAAATATCTCGGGAAAAAAGCAGAATAAAACGTGCTCACGCTATCGCAAAATTAAAATAAATAAATAAAAGGAAATCAGTTAAGGCCACAGTTACATTCTGTTGCCATTCAATAAAGCAAACTGTTTAATTAATATAAAAAGAATTAAAAAATATTACGGAAATAATTACAAGCAAACAAGTATTGAAAATGTTTTGAAAACGAAACTAAAATTTTTATAAGCTGTGCCAACAGAAAAACAGCTCTAAATAAAAAAGTATCTTGAATTTCATTATAAAGTGGATGTCATTTTAAAGCTTATAACTTGGTGGTTAATTTAAAACAATAAAAAAAATTGCACTTTTTTCATCGAAATTCAAGATTTCCAATGTATACTGCCCCCTTAATAAGTTTCTAAAAACCGATGGAGGGATTTGAGTATAACTGACAACTGTCTTACTTTTTTTTCCTTTTTGATATTATTGATGTTTTACAGGTAAAAAAAATATGTAGTTTCACTTTAAAAAATATAAATTAAAAACTGAGCATTTTTTTTTAAATGCCAACATTAATTATATTTAAACATCCATTAACAACTAGTAAAAATTGCATTAAAAATTCTCAAATAGATTATGAGGAAAAGGTACGTAAAAGAGGTTATTTTAACATAGGCTTCAATGGAGGGCTCCGGTCCTCCTTAAGGTGGATGGAGGTCAAGCAAAATCTCATCAAGTTTTTTTTCTATCTAACGGGGCTGCAACATTGGCGGTCAAGCCTTTGCAGACTCAGCATATTCCCCAGAACTGATAGCCATTTTTTGTGGCACCATCTAGGCGAATCTGGCTATCAATTTTGACGCCCAGTTTACAAATGAATCCAAGCTCTCTGTGGATGTTAAAGTATACCGAGATTTAATTTTGCCGAGAGAACCCAAGCCAAATGGACCATCCAGGGATCTTTTACATGCCGTATAAACATATAACATGCGTGCCCCGGTTTTTCCCATCCACAAAATCCGACGACTCTGCCGGGGCTCGAACCCGCGATCTTGGGCTTACGAGACGGACATGTTTAACCTCTCAGCCACTGAGCCGCTGAAATCTCATTAAGTGAGGGTCAAAATATCGTCAAAACCTTACACTGTTAAAAATTTTGTGCTTGGTATCACCGTATAGATGGTTCCTAGTAGCTGCAACGGCTGTGTGGTGAAAGGTTTCACCATATTTTTGGTATTCAAATGAACCATTTTCCATGTTTTGGAAACCAAAAACTGAGAAAAGGTTCAGCCAAATACCGAAAATATGGTGAAACCTTTCACCACACAGCCGTTGCAGCTACTAGGAACCATTATTATGGTAAAACCCAGTTCAAAATTTTTAACAGTATACTTAATTTAAAGACACCTCTTGTCCTCTATTAAAACTCCTTGTAAGCAAGCGCCGAAAAGGGCGACATTCGCCAATCATTGCAGCAACACATCATAGACACATATCAATCGTCACCCGGATCGGATGCCCCCGTATCAAGTCAATTAAAAAGTGAGACACAGTTTCATAATGAAAGAAGAGACACATAGTTAGGAGTGTCTTACATTCAACATAGCATTTTTCAAGTCGCAAACTGGGCTTATAAAAAACTTTAGTGGGCTAGTTACAATTAATGTCACTAAAAAAATTTAGAGAAAGATCAAATGTTATTACGTAAAAATCTCGACAAGTGATATAATAAAAGATATGTTAGAGTTCTCAAATTTCTGTATTAAGTTTCGATGTTTAGTACATACTGTTAAAATGTTTTCGTTTAAATAATGGCATTTTTTCAAGTAAAATTATGGAGTTAGAAATTGAATTAACAGGTCTCTGAAATATGTGTATTGAATAAGAGCAAATGTTGTAAGTGCAATGGTCTCTGAAGAATAATTAAAACTTCAAAATGGAATGCAATAGATGAAAAAACACAGATTTGTCGAGTGGGAGCTCTACTTTAATAGAATAAAGTGGATTATGTTACTTGTTGCCATATGGAAACATTAAGCATTAGAGGGTTAACGAGTAGCTTCTCCATAGATATACTTTATTCTTTAGTAGGGAGAATTGGCCTGCATAATGCGGTTTATAAGTTTATTATTTAAGTTTATAAATGATATAAGTTTATTATATAATTTTATAAATATACTAGCAAATTTATACCCGTACTTCGCACGTATTAAAATAATATCAAATCTATCCAAGTATGTGTACCATATAACCTGTTATAAGATCATAAACTTAAGTTATTCTTCCCGCTCGTTATCAACTATAAAATCCCGATTAATTGCCCTAATATTCTAAAATCAAAAATACGCTGTAAAATGCACTCATAAATGTCATCACAATTTCCTCATAAATACATAAAACCTTTTAACTCTTTTGGCACGTTTTTGGAAATAATTTGGCGAGAAAATAGATATAGCTACAAACACACCCATTATACAGCTCTAACACAATGACCTTAGCACAACTAACCAGCTAATAAATTATTTTTAAAAAACATTTTGCACATTTTGTGAGTTTTAATAAATAATTTTGTGAGATTGGCAACATATTTGGCGAAAAAATAAAGACATAAAACCCTGATATGCAGCTCTAGTGTGATGGCCTTTATCAACCATCATAGTTCAGTAATAGCTTAGCAAACATTTTGCCCATTTGGCGAGTTTTCTTTAATAATATGGCGAGATTAGCAACGTATTTTGAGGGGGAGAGACATAAAACCCTAATATGCAGCTCTAGTGCGATGGCCTTTTAACCATCATATTTCAGTTATAGGTTAACTATACATTTATTGCTTAAATATGCAAATTTGCAATCAACAGAACCATCAATGAAGAAATCATCAACTAAAACACACAATAAATCCTGGAGTGAAGACTGGTAGGAAATATGTGACTTGAAACATAACAATTATTTTCAAATAATGAATGTGGAATGAGTTTCTGAAAGTAATGGCAACACAATAAAATAAATAAATTCAATTTTATTTATTTTCGTTGAAAGTTTTATTTAATTTTTGCAGCAGATGGCATCAGGAAAGTAAAAAAAAAAATGAGCGGATTTGAGCCAAAGTGGTGTAGTTTTTCCAGAAAATTCGAATTTTCTCTAAAAATAGAACATTTTGAGGTCTGAACGTTCTTATTCTGTAACTCAAGTATGAAATACGCATTTGTGCCAAGTTACGAGTCAAACAAATGTCTAGTTTGTGAGTTTCTGAGAGACATACACACAAACATACAAAACTTCATTTTTATTATTATAGATAATATAAGTTTATTATATAAGTTTATATATAAACTTAAATATAATATAAGTTGGGCAAGAGGACATAATTCAAGTTTTATAATGTCCTCGGCACGCCAGTTCCGTAGGAAAAGAAAGGGACCATACGAGAAAAATACAAAAAGATGTCTTGGTAAGTTTTTATCACTACATATTTGTAATTCGACTCCACAGCTGGGTTGTCAAGTTCAATCTATCGTAATTCTGATATCAGAAGGTCAGATAGGGAAGCGTGTTTATGTCAATGCAGATGAATGAATATTAGTAATGAAACAGAGAAAACAAAATATTTGAATGGGGATCCGATTAAGATTTTTTGTGTGTGTCATTAAGGAAGTGTAGGAAGCGTTTTCATATAGTAGAAGGAACAAAACGATTATACAATACCCTCCACTTTTAGTGTGGAAGCTAAAATGTGCGCAAAAATTTGCTGACCTTCATAAAAGAGGCGAAATGTGGCTTTTAAACGTTTAAATTATATGTAAATGGCCGTTTCTGACAATTTTTCTCAAGGGTGCATATATCTTCTGTAGAAGTGATTCTAAATGAAAGTTACTGTCTTTTACGAACCAATAGTTCGTAACCTCTTAAGACCCGAGCAAAATCCTACACGTTTATTCTTATAATCCATACATACTTTTCATACAAACATAAGCTAAAAGTATGTATGTATGTTTTTACTCTAACTAGGGTAAAAACAAGGAGTGAAAAGGCAGAGGGAAAAGCGCGATTGGTCCGTTAGTTGGAAACTCTTGTAAGGTAATATTTACATACAAATGATCTGAATACAATTTTACCAAAATACACTTTTCATTCTGATAAAATAGCCAAATTTTCTCAATTAATATTGAAATCTGTTAGACCTTAAACGGAATTATTGTTTTAAACAAGTTTTCAGGATGGATTAACAAATAATTTATGGAACTCTTTACATGCGGGGAAGGACCTTCTCCATAGCATATTTGTACTAACCCAACTTAGCTTGGCAAGTAGTGTACAATGATGTTTTTCAGACCAAAACAAATTAGATTGTTTAACTGGTGCATAAAAGACGGATTACACTTATTATTATGGAGCAGAGTTAATGACGACACAGAGACATAATTACTGCGAACAGATTAATACGAAAAAAAAAACTTAATTACTGCGTTGTCGTTTCTTAAATGAGGGTTCAAAATTACAAGGCATCACCAATATACTTCGTGTTTCATGATTGATGATTGATTGATTGAATTACGACTACCTTACTGATACAGTCCAATTACAGGTAGAAGACTAAAACAAAACAAAATACAATTACAAATAACTAAAATATTACAAACAATTACAATTAATTAAAACAAAAACAAGGAATAACAAGAAGTTCTACAAAACCAAATAGCCTAATTCCCTTTTACTTAAATACTAAATGAAATTCTTATCGGGAAACAACTAGGTTCGTAACAGAAAGTGTCATATTCTACCATTTCATAAAATTCTTAACATAAAATTTATACACATTAGAATAAATTTCACTAAACACAGCATCCTTCTATAATTTAAACTTCTTAAGGGGTCACAGGAGTCTTAAAAATGTGCAAAGAAGGTACTACAAAACATAGTTTGATCTTTCATGTCATTTTTTAACTACTCAGTATATAAGTATAATTTTTTTATTTGTAATTCTATATTTAATATGATCTTTATTTAATATAAAACAAATTTTAAAATTTATGAAACTTTAGCCAAACTTAAATTAAATTATATTAAACATGAAGCTATTTGAACACATTGTGATTAGGCTTGCGCGGCAAATTGTGAGGTCAAAATTGAAGACATGACCAAGAAAATGACTTTATATTGTACAAATATGTACAAACAAAGACTTATACCTAAATTCTCAGCTCAATTTGAATTAGAAATTATTTTAAGAACTTTTTTCTAAAAAAATTAATAAAAATTTAAAAATTTTGATTTTAAATTTTTTTAAAAATAATTTCTAATTAAAATTGAGCTGAGAATTTAGGTATAAGTCTTTGTTTGCACATATTTGTACAATATAAAGTCATTTTCTTGGTCATTTTTTCAATTTTGACCTCACAATTTGCCGCGCAACCCTAATCACAATGTGTTCAAATAGCTTCATGTTTAATATCATTTATTTTAGTTTTGGCTAAATTTTCATACATTTTAAAACTTGTTTTATAATAAATAAATCTTGCAGAATTACATATAAAACATTATACTTATACATTGAGTAGTTCAAAAATGACATGAGAGATCAAACTATGTTTTGTAGTACCTTCTTTGCACATTTTTAAGACTCCTGTGACCCCTTAAAGCCAAAATCAACGAATTTCATTAATTTTCTATCACAAATAAAATTAATATTACTTATTGTCTGCTTTATTAATTTGCAGCTATACGAATAATTAAATATTTATTTATAACAAAAAACATGAAACTACCCCAAAATTCACTAAAATAAGAAATGTAAATTAGAATTAATTTGGATTATAAACAAAAAATATGTCTGGCCACGGTCTTGCCAACAAAAATGAAACAATTAAATATTCATGTTTCGGACGTCATTCCAAACTGATGTATGACCAAAATAAATTTTACTTAAAATAATGTTATTTTTAAATTAATAAAGTTTCTTATACCATTGTTGAGTTGGCAACAGCGATTTAATGGACTTGAAATTTATTTTCAATGCTAACAAATCGGAAATTCGACAAAAAATAGTAGTTTTATGTCTGTCCGATCGTACAGACAGACGGACAAAAAGAATGAAAGTTGGGTCTCGAGGTCTAACCTTGCAACAAAAAAAGAAATTTTAAAATCGGATGAATAGAACTGATTTTGGAAGAGAGGTACGAACGGACAGACATCGACCACATTCAAAACCAACTTTTTCATTTTTTTCTAATTATTTCGAATTAAAAAAAAAATTAGGCTAAAAATACACTGCTCAAAACAATTAGAGGAGCAAGCAAAAAAATGATGAAAACTGCACTAGACAGTCACGTATTGGCATAAAATGGATAGTACACGTGTATCAGTAATCAATACAGAAAAAAGGCTTTTAAAAAATTTAGAATTAAGTTTTAATTCTTTGAAAATATCGAAAAAACATGAAAATAGGATTTAAGGCCACAAATTGGAAACATGTTAACAATAAAAAAAGTGCTATTTAGACATGAGGCATGAGTTTTAATATGGCGTGTGGTCTCCTCGAACAGCTAAGACTGCTGCACACCTGTTTGCCATGGATGCGATGAGGTTATCGATCTGAACTTGGGGAATTCGGCTCCATTCCTCGAGAAGTGCAATCTCCAAGTCTCGGACAGCAACAGGGGGCCTTGCTCGCCCAGCAATACGTCGTCCGAGCATGTCCCAAACATGCTCGATTGGATTAAGGTCAGGAGAGTATGCTGGCCATTCCATTCGCTGTATGGTTTCAGCTTCAAGCATGTTCTCCACCAGACGAGCTCTATGCGGTCGGGCATTATCATCCTGGAAAACAAAGGAATCTCCAATGGCTCCAGCGTAAGGGATGACATGAGGTCGCAGTATCTCGTCTACATACCTTCGGGCCGTCAAAGTGCCGTTCCGAATGATATGCAGGTCCGTACGTCCACCTATGCTGATTCCAGCCCATACCATCCAACCAGCTCGTCTGTACTGTGACCTCTCACGAACAAATGTGGGGTTATTTCGAGTGCCCCTTTCCCTCCATATCAGGACACGTCGGGTGTCACACTCCAGACTGAATCTTGACTCGTCTGTGAACAGCACTTGGCTCCATTGATGATGGTCCCAAACTCGATGTTCAGCAGCCCACATTCTTCGGGCTGCACGGTGGCGTTGGGTCAATGGAATGCAAACCATTGGTCTACGTGCATAAAGCCCTCTCTCATGAAGCCGATTGCGTACTGTTTGGTTGGAAACCCTCCGTCCTGTTGCCAAGAGCAACCTTCTTTGCAGCTGAGTAGCATTCTCACGTCTGCTTCGAAGGGCTGTTAACCGTATATACCGGTCTTCAGTCTCTGTAGTGGCGCGTGGCCGACCTTGTCCTGGTCGACGTCTAACATCTCCTGTTACTTGGAATCGATTCCACAATCTCGCAACAACACTTCGGGCGACTCCAACAGCTTCCGCTACACTACGTTGTGTTTGCCCGGATTCCAGTCTGCCTATAGCACGCCATGCCATGGATTCCGGTAAATCACGTTGTTGAAACATCCTCAAGTTACCTTGTCTCAAAAAAAAATTGGCAGAACAATCGAATTTTATAGTTACGGCAGTAAAACAGACGTTTGTGTAACATCCCGATTTCTGTGCATTTATCTTTTTCTGGTTTGTGACGTCATAAACTTTAATTTGCATATGAAATCTTCTTCTTCCATTTACTACTAGGCTTTAAATCATGGATTAATCATTTTATGCTACTTATCGGTAACCATCTTTGTTTAATCTTGTTAAAATGATGTGCTCCTCTAATTGTTTTGAGCAGTGTATTAAAATAAAAAAAACCAGTAAAATTTATTACAAATTATAGATAAAACGTGAAGTCAACCAACAAAAAAAGGGTACAATAAGAAATAAAACAAACAAAATTTTACACAAACATTTTTTTTAATTCAGTATAAGACAAAAAAAAATGAACATTATCATGAACGCCACCAAGTATTCCGTGTTGCTCTGGTGTGAAGTTAGTTTGACCGAACCACGAATTTCTCACAACACGGTAGTCCATTAAACTACACATACTACCCCTACCCCCCTCCCTTCTCTCTACCAATATGAAGTACACCCCCCGAAAACTCGAATGGGGAACTTTCAATCAAAAAAATTCCCATGCCCACTTGATCCTTAATCCAAACCACCACAGAAAAAGAATCTCTAGTACTCGAGTTAATCTTTTTTTCACCACTCCCCTCCCCCTTCCCCCATCTAGTACACACTAGGTACAGTTGTTGCGTTTATAATAATCCTCTAGGGAAAGGATTGGAATGCGTTATTTTTAACATATAGTTCATCGCCGAAACTAGACTTTTCAGGGGGATAGTCTACTAAAATAGGTGAAATATCCTTATTTCGGAAATAAGTATGTATGTTAAGGCACTGTTTTTAGTAATAATGTGGGTTTTTTTTCACACGCTAGGCAAATAGGTTGGGTTAGGTTTAAACTATCGTCGCTCTAGAGCTACACGCGGGCTATTGGCGACGGGCGTCGTATTTTAGAGCCACATTCAAGTGACGAGCCAACTCCTGAATAGGCACCCAACGCAACCGTTAAGGGCGACATCATACGAAGCGTTAGGACTTTGAGGGATATTTAACGTGCACTCCCTTACACGGAGTATTATTCGTCGGACAATCTTGGCTGCACGGGCCGTTTATCGGTCGGACTATTTCTATCGGAGTTATTTTGGAGATACCCGGACCCGAACCTGGGACCTTTCACATGCTAGGCGAATGCCTAACCGACTGGGCTCCTAAGCCCAAATGTGAAAATAAAAACATAAACTCGATGGAAAATATCATCTAATAGTTTAATTTTTAATCGACGAAGAATTTTTTGTTACTTTTAGATTAGTGTTTACAAACTAAAAAAATGTATCTAAAACTGTAATTTAACTAAAGTAATTACGCGAGGATATTGCGTATTATATTTTAGCACGGGGGAAACAGTTAAATTAGCGGAGGAAAACTATTAAATTAACAGTTTTTTATTTCTAAAATAACAGTTTTTCCCTGTTAAAACTACAGTTTTCCTGTAAGAAAATTGCAGTTTAACTTGTAAAAAAAAAGAAAGAGTTACTAACTATCGTCAAAATTGACAGTTTTTAACTGTTAAAACAACAAGGTTTTTTTTTTTACAGTGCGGAGATTCCACACTTTAGAATCGCCGTTGAATTCCGAGACTGGCTTCTTTTGTGAACAATTAAAAATGACCTAAATGGACAATGTTTTAATGTAGGACTTACACTCTTAAAACAAAAGAGTGAAATCCACTCCAGTTGGAGAAGTGCATTTTCGACACCCTAAAGGCATGCATATTTTCTCAGATTGAGTTAAACTCACTCGTTTGGAGTGATCCTGTCGGAGGTTTAACACACAAAGGATCCACTCCAAAAGGAGAAGTGCATTTTCCAGTCTGGAGGAGTGAAATCCACTCAGACTGAGGTAAATTGGGAGTGTTTGTTTTAAGAGTGTATGAGTCGGTTAACAGAGACTCCCGGATAAAAGCGGGACGGATAACCAAGGTTCCATTGTATTTACAGAACCATATTTTTGATGAAACCAACCGCTGCATTTCAAACAGTTTCGATTATTTTACGGTATAGTTATCCAAAAACCAACACATAAAATATAACTCCTAGTTCTATATCCCACTCCCACCACCCACTTCAATATACCCCCACTGGTATAAAGTGGCGATGGGGGGGCAGGTCAAGGGGGTTGGCTGGAAAATGGTGGTGTTTGCTTTTTTCACGGCGGATAATCGTTTCCAAAATGCTCTCCCATTCATAACTCCGACAATGGACGAAGCCAAAAAGCAAGCAAACTGTTGTTGGACTGGGGAGGCTTGTTGTCCGGTTGGTTGGCCACACACACACATTGCAAGGAAGTGGTGGTGGTAAATTGGTCACCAGATGGAATTGATTGTTGTTGTTTTTTTGTAAGAGAGAATTCCTGACATTTTGATGGTGAAATTATGATTGTTTCGGATGCGACGGAAGTGAAAATTGCACTAGCGGTTTTTTATAAAACTATTAAAACAAAAGAGTGATATCCACTCGGGAAGTGCATTTTCGACATTGGAAAGGAGTGAAAATTAACTAAGGCTGAGTTAAAATCGCTCGTTTGTTTTGAGAGTGCTTGGGATTGTGGTGCAGATCCTGTTGGATGTTCAACAAAACAAAGGAGTGAAATCCACTCCTATAGGGGAAGTGCATTTTCGACACTGGAAAGGTGTGAAAATTAACTAAGACTGAGTTAAAATGCAGTTAAAGGGCAAATTTAAGTAAAAAAAACGTTCGCAAACATTTTGCTAACAATAATAAAAGTAGCAAAATTGTGCTTTTAAAATATTAAATTGCATCTAAATGGCAGTGTTTGGCAATTTTTCTCACAGGGGGCATATATAAATTGTGTGGAAATTCGTCTAGTTACTTTCACCTTCGAATAAATACCTACGAACCAATAGTTCATATATTATAGCTTTTTTTTAAACAAAATATTTATTTTATGTGGAATTGACCTACAAAAATAAAAGATTTTACATCATTTGATAAAAATAGGGATTAAATTTCTATTTTTTCGATGCAACTCATTGAAATGTTGAGTTTAAGAAGGTTTCAAGAAATTTTATTCATACTAATTTGTTATTTGTTAGCAACTTGCAAAGTCCCCAAAAAATATAGAGAAAATTGAAGATTCCAAGAATCGTAAGATGTATATTCTTTATAATAACCATTAACCTAGAAAAACTATTTCTCTATAACATTCACGAAACAAAAGAAAGTAACTGCACTTTGACATAATTTATTTTTAGAATAATCCCACACAAACCCATCAGCATTAAAAGTAATTAAAAAAAACTTTCTTCGCTGCAACTCAACACACCGCAAACGAAAAACTTTAATTAAAAATAAAAATCTTAAATAAACACACATTCCCAAAACACAAAGCACCATTTAACAAGTGAGGGACTCCAGTTCCAATACAAGCTCCCCAAAAAAACTCCCCATCTACTGAATTATCTAATAACTTTTCCGCTTTTAATTCCCTATCACTTATGCACCCCCCAAGTACTGGAGAATTCATTTAAATCCGCCCCCCTAACCAAAATACCCCGGGCAGGGCCGTCACAATAGGCGCGAAAAATTAAGCTACTCTTCAGAGTTTTGCACGTGAGTCCGAGGCCTGATAGACTGCGTGGAGACTCGCGGATGAGGTTCAAGATCTATAGGTTTGTTGCGGGATACCTGTTGTTTGTAATGGGTTAGAACGGAGAGTTATTTTGGATAATATTGTCAAAATTTCGAGAGAAACTTGAAATGGTTTTGGTGTTTGTGAAATTATGATTAAAGTAATCACTTAATCTGCATTATATTAAAATCGCAAAACTATTTAATTTTCAAATAATTAGTTGAATTGCATCATATGATATATACAACTATAATTATCTAAACTTTTTTTATATCTAAATAATCAAAATTTCCACATTTTAATTATTAATTATGATATTTTTATCCCAAGATACAGCAAAATTGTCGATTAACATTGTATTAATTCATTAACAATCTATTCGTGAATACCGTTAACACATTATTTATCGATTAAAAAAAAGTTAATGTCTAATTTGCGCGACATAAATTGTTCAGTACTATGATCTTCATCTGCCTTATATTTTGTTTATGTATATAAACTTCAGAAGTAAGCTAATTTTCAAGACACAAATTTTCTTGGCAATTCTCGTCAGTGAGTTAAAGAGATAATAGCTAATAACGTTTATTGAATAATCCAAAATATATACAAAATCTCTCTCTATCTTTCTTAGCCTTTATACTGGAATAGTTAGGTTTTTCCCTGTTAATTATTATTTATTATTTAATAATAATGATAATAATAATGATAATAATAATTTCGAGATTAAATGTATTTTTATCAAAATTGAATACATGACGTTTAACTCAAAGTTTTAGAGCACACTTTGAATTATTTAACGATTGTTTTGATCATAACCAATGGCGGATTTTCCGTTGTTGTCCTTATACAACTTCACTAATTTAACTTATTGCGAGGGATTGATTTTTTTAAATAGCAAAAAGCCGGGCTTGCGCTTGTAGAAAACCATAATAACAAATTATCAATAAAAAACAACTGCTATCCAAAAGAGCCTATAACACCCTCTATCCACTCGGGGTGTATTCCATCCAGTCTTGGGGGGGGGGCCCCCCCCCCCCCCCCCCCCCCTCCAGAAGAGCGAAAGAGACGTATATTCCGATGTTTTCTTTGCTGATCTGCAAAGATAACAAAACTGTAAAACAGCCCCGGTGGTTGCGGGATCCTACCTTCAGGGCTTTGACTCAAATCCGATTTTTTTTTCCATCCTCCTTTAACTCAGAGCTGTATTATTATGATTTCTCCTTTTCCCCTCTATATAGCAGCCACCATTAAAACCTATACTACTATCACCGTAATACAGAACTGGATTTTGTAGATTTTTTTTCTTTCTCTTTTCCTGCATTTGTTGTTTGGCATTATTATTGCTAGGAAGGCTTTATTCCGATTTTTTTTCTTTCTATTTAATTTTTTTTTCTTTTTTAGTGAGTGGTGATTTTTCTCTTTTCTATTGAGCTGGTATTTTGTGGCAGATGGACGGCTGATAGTAATTGGTTGCCCGTGGAATATTCCAAGGGGGTAAATGTGTATTTACCCGTGAGATTATGCGGTTAGATGTGTGTTTGTTGGTTTTTTCCGGTTTCTTGATATGCGTAAATATGTGGTATTGTAGGGGAGTTGTTGTGTTTACAGACTGACAAAATGGTGATTTCGGTATCTCGGTTGAATGGATCTTATGCGAAATCTGCCTGAACCTGTTAAAAGTTCATAGAGTATATTGCTAATAAACAAGCATTGAACACTATAAAAATTGTGTGATTAATCTCACCGTAATAACCTGAATGCAACGGCTCTGAGGTGAAATGTTTCGCCATATTTTTGGTTGAACAGTTTTAGGAATGGTTCAACCTAATACTAAAGTAATGGTGAAGCATTTCACCACACAGCTGTTTCAGCTACTTATAACCATATAATTGGTGAAACCAAGCTTCAAATTTTTAAAACTAATCCATACATGGACGGTAATTTTTTTGCATCCTCCATCGCAATTTAATAAATAAAATAAGAATAAAAGAAGTTGTAAAATTAATCGCATTTTATTAGTCCTTTACTGAAAAAAGTCGAAGATAATAGCAAAAAAAGTTCCTTTTCTCCTACTCATCAAATTGCCTAGAAATAAAAAACGAATTTTTTTATAGGACAAAATTATAATGCAATGGTTTCATCATAATAATGGTTCCTAGTTGCTGCAACGTCTGTGAGGTAAAATGTTTCGCCATATTTTTGGTTGAACAATTTTAGGAATGGTTCAACCCAATATTAAAGAAATAGAAAAACATTTTACCACACAGCTGTTTCAGTTACTATTAACTATATTATTAGTGAAACCAAGCTTCAGATTTTTAACAGTAAACCTTAATTGAAATCAATACATGGACACCAGTTTTTTACAAAATTTATCGTAATTCGATAAATAAAATAAGAATTATAGAAATATTATTATTGTTATTGTAGAATTATATTATTATAGAATTATCTTATTATAGAATTATCTTATTATAGAATTATATTATTATAGAAATATATTATTATAGAATTATCTTATTATAGAATTATATTATTGTTTATCACATTATATCATTTCTTTACTGAAAACAAAGTCGACGATATTAGTGAAACAATCCGCTTACCATAATCATTAAAAGTAAGGAATAAAAAAAAGATTTTTTCGGTACAAAAATATAATTGCAATGGCGTCACTCTAATAGGACAACTACTATCAAAACTAAACGTTACTATAATAGGAAAAGATTCAGGGTGAAGCTTCAGATTTTTAACAGTAAGCCATAATTAAAATTATTACATGGACACCATTATTTTACAACCTTTATCGCAATTCGATAAATAAAATAAGAATTATAGAAATATTATAATTGTTATTATATAATTATATAATATTATATTATTATAGAATTATATTATTATAGAATTATAGAATTATATTACTATAGATTCATAATATTAGAATTATATTATTGTTTATCACATTTTATAATTTCTGTACTGAAAACAAAGTCGACGATAATAGTGAAACAATCCTCTAACCATACTCATTAAAAGTAAGGAATAAAAAACGATATTTTTAGGAACAAGAATATAATTGCAATGACGTTACTCTTACAGGAAAACTACCATAGCGAAACGTTAATATAATAGGAAATCATTTAGGGTCAAGCTTCAGATTTTTAACAGTAAACCATAATTGAATTCAATACATGGACACCATTTTTTTACAACCTTTATCGCAATTCGATAAATAAAATAAGAATTATAGAAATATTATAATTGTTATTATATAATTATATAATATTATATTATTATAGAATTATATTATTATAGAATTATAGAATTATATTACTATAGATTCATAATATTAGAATTATATTATTGTTTATCACATTTTATAATTTCTGTACTGAAAACAAAGTCGACGATAATAGTGAAACAATCCTCTAACCATACTCATTAAAAGTAAGGAATAAAAAACGATATTTTTAGGAACAAGAATATAATTGCAATGACGTTACTCTTACAGGAAAACTACCATAGCGAAACGTTAATATAATAGGAAATCATTTAGGGTCAAGCTTCAGATTTTTAACAGTAAACCATAATTGAATTCAATACATGGACACCATTTTTTTACAACCTTTATCGCAATTCGATAAATAAAATAAGAATTATAGAAATATTATTATTGTTCTTATAGAATTATATAATTATAGAATTATATTATTATAGAATTATATAATTAAATTATTATAGAATTATGTAATTATATTATTATAGAATTATATTATAGAAATACATTATTGTTTATCACAATTTATCAGTTCTTTACTGAAAACAAAAAGTTGACGATAATAGTGAAACAATCCTCGTACCATACTATACCTCTTTACCATACTCATTAAAAGTAAGGAGTAAAAAACGATTTTTAAGTAAAAAAATATAATTGCAATGGCGTTACTTTTACAGGAAAACTACCACAACGAAACGTTACTATAATAGGAAACCATTCAGGGTATAGTTAGAGCAGCTTTTCAATGTTAATTATCAGCAATGAGCCTTTAATGTCTTTTTAAAAGCTTAATGCAACTTAGTTTCCAATCTTAACATCAAAAACTACTAAAACAACATTTAACAAATACACAACAACCTTAATGATGTAATTAACCGAAACTAGCCCAACTACCTCTCTTTTAGATATAGCTGAGGTGGCAATTATTTGTTAATCAAGTCTGGCTCATTTATCGCTTTAAACGAAGTTTCTGGTCTGTATCCTCTTTGCTCCAGAGACACACATACTTCGTCCCGGTGGCGCAATCGTTAATATACTAGCCTTTGGAGCTGCTGGGGTCGGGTTCGAATCCCGGTCATGCATGGATGTTTGTGACCGTCAATGAATGTTGTTATTTGTCTATGTGTTTGTGTTGTCCCTTCTGTGTGTACCTCTTGTGCTTGTAAAAACTCTTTTTGTGTCTGTCCCACTTGACGAAAGCTTATAAGCGGTTCTCTGAACAAACACACAAGCTGGAATATATATGTACCTATACCATACCTTACCATACTTTGACCTATGTAGAATTCCCTTCATAACTTCGGTTAACAATTTTTATTATTTATAACGCTATGTAGTTCGAATACAAATTAGAGTGTTTAAACTTTCAAAAAAATACCGATACTAAGTAACTGCTTTATTAGCCGGCTCGGCAGCACAAGGCTTAGGGAACTAACCTTTGGAGCTCCTGGGTACGGGTTCGAATCCCGGTATGGCATGGGTGTTTTTGTTTGTCAATAAATGTTGTTATTTGTCTATGTGTTTGTGTCGTAATTTCTATGTGTGTCTCTTGTGTTTGTGTCACTTCTGGCGAGTGGTGTAACGGGCTACACTTTTAAAACAAAAGAGTGAAATCCACTCCAGTAAGAGAAGTGTATTTTCGACACTGGAAAGGAGTGAATATTAACTCAGACTGAGTTAAAATCACTCGTTTGGAGTGATCGGAGGTTTAACACACAAAGGAACCACTCCTCTAAGAGAAGTGCATTTTCTAGACTGGAGGAGTGAAAATTAAGTCAGACTGAGTTAAAATCTCTCGTTCGTTTTAAGGGTGTATAAAGCCTATGATCTTCCCTTCAAGAGGGCGCATTGCAAGTTATGTTATGTTATGCTAACTGCTTTATTAATAGTATAAACAAATGGCGTAGCAAGACGATCAGGCATATATGAGAGGTCTTTTAAAGTTTTTTCAGCGGTTAATTTGCAAGACATTTTGGTTTGTTTTTAATTAACTATTGAACACAAAAAAACGGCTAGCTTATTCTTAGCGCACAATTGTAAAATGTTTACTGCTCAAATCCTCAAGTTCATCTAAATTGACGCAACCTTTAGCAGATGTTAAAAACCATTTTTTAAAATTTATTTGAAAATATACTTCCAAATATGTAAATGTTTAAAAAATACGTTGTTTATGCAAAAAGACAGTAGAAACCCGTTTATTCGAATCCCGGTTATCCGAAATTCAAGTTATATATAATAAAAAATTCCCGAGCCTTTCGGTTAAAATATTAAATGTATTGCGCATAAATAAATACGTACTTACAAAAATGGATTTATTTCTCAAAATATGAAGTATTTTTTTATATTGCTGCTCAATTTTGGTCCCTTTCCTTTCGGATAAGCGGAACTCTACTGTATGTGGAAGATTTTTTTTCGGGAGTGAAAAAAAAATCAAATCTTAAACTCCCAACCGTAAATCACAAGCAACGAGTGTTCAAAATTCCAGACTTCTTTATCAATCTAAGAAACAGAAAGAACATTTAACGAAGCAACAAAAACCTAATGAGGTAATTAACAGAAACAAACCCTGCTTAGAAGGTAGATAGATAGATGAGCCCGCTCTCATTTGTAAAACAAGTATGACAAATACGCATTCCAGAGGGGTAGCTTGCCAACATACCTCCTCGTCGGCTCGCTTCCAATTCGCCACGACCGTCGTCGCGTTCATTAATCCACGAGGACGACGTCGTTAGCGATGCGACGTCCATCATCGAGGTGCGACGTCAATTTGTTATTCCCGTTGACAGGCGACAGCGATTTTGCTGGTTGAGAATCGCTAAAACGACGTAATTTATGATGGCTGGTGGAAGTAGTAATGCACTAGAGCTTGATAATGAGGTTGTGGTTACAAATTGCAATTATAAGATGGCTTTCGATATACACTGCTCAAAACAATTAGAGGAATGCAGGGTTTGAACAATTTCGCCCCCAGTAATTCCATTTGGTATCATCAGCTTCCGATTTTTTCTCACTAAGTTGAACTCTTACTTATTTATCGTTAGAAGGAAAAATCATGTCTTTCAAAGAAATAAATAATGTTTGTTTTAATTGAATGAAAATATGAAAAACATTGAAATTAAAATTCACTCCCAAAAACTTTTATGAAATAAATTGACTTAAAATTCTTCACGCTGGCATTCTTAGAAGTCTAAAATTTGATTGTATCTTTTTTTGCAATTAAAATTTGGAAAAACATTATTGTTATAATTTATTCAAAAGCTATGATTCCATTTTTCTCCCCCTTAAATGTTAGTTAAAGAAAATTAAGATCTGTTTTCCTGTTTTTTACCATTTCAATCTGGATGCATAAAGAAATCTATTTCATAAATTTTAGATTTTTATAATAAAAAATAAGAAGTCGGAACAGGACGGGTAAACAAAAGTACGCAAAGTGCTCCCCTAATTGTTTTGAGCAGTGTAATTTCAACAGAATTCCAGTTAATTAAGTTATCTTAAACTAAATCTGCATAATTTATTCCACCCGAGAAATTATCAAAATTAATTTTCTTAAAACTGGATTTGAATGAAACTTGAGTTCTCTTGAGTTGAATAGCGATCTTTGTGGACGTTGTCAGCGAATTTATTTATAGATTTTACTGTATTTTACTCGAAATTTATTTAGGAATAATTGAATATTCTTTTAATTTTATAATTGTATTATAATTTTATCCCTTAACATTTTCATTTCTCCAGTGGAGGTTTATTCAAAATGTTTAACTAAAGTCCAGTATGAGTTTCCCGAATTATATTACTAAAAAACTTTCTCAATACGAATCGAAATAATAATTAAACAATAAGAAAAGATAATAACGCTTCATCTTAGATGAGCATATTACCTGTTACGGCGTAAACCCAATAAAATTTTATTTTAGCTAACAATGAAACTACAAACTTGAGCTTCTCCCAACTCCCCCACCATCTACATACATAAAAGGCAACTTCCGTTTGTCTGTTTGTTTGTATAAGACATGAGATCTAAAGAACCACGCTACGAAATTTGGCAAAAAAATTCATCTCATCTCCGGTACAAACATAGGCTAAGAATTTTTCGAATAAGACCATTCCTTCTATCGTTTTCGAACGTTTTTATGTTTCTCATTCAATGCATTGAATACCTTAGAGGTTTATTGCTCTTTCAATTGCACGTTTTCACGGATGCAGCTTCGTCTGCGCGAATTGAGTTAAAATAAATGTTTGAGGCCCTTTTAAGATTTATCTGTTTTCCGATTTTTAATACTTACTGATTATTTTTACTTAAATATGTATTCTTTTTAATTTGATCTTCTTATCAAAGGTATTTTTGAGAAATTAATATTAATCATTACTATATCCAAGTTGGGTAATTAATGGAAATTTACTGGGTAATTTTCATACACTCTTAAAACAAAAGAGTGAAATCCACTCCAATCGGAGAAGTGCATTTTCGACACTGGAAAGGAGTGAATATTAACTCAGACTGAATTAAAATCACTCGTTTGGAGTGATCCTGTTGGAGGTTTAACACACAAAGTATCCACTCTTTTCGGAGAAGTGCATTTTCCAGACTGGAAGAGTGAAATGAACTCAGACTGAGTTAAAATCGCTCGTTCGTTTTAAGAGTGTATATTATATAACTAAAATGAAAGAAAAAAATAGTTAAATTGACTGATAAATTATTTTTTCACCTCTACCCGTGCAGCGTCGGGTATAACAGCTCGTTTCCTATATGACTGGATTCAAAGGGACATTTCCTCGCGCCTTTCCTTGTTTTAAAACTACGGATTTCGATGGTAATCCTCCTTCTCCTTTTCCTTCAGTTTGTTTTCATAACATGTGGTGAACTTCCGGAGCGAGCACGGATCATCTCAATCAGGGAGGGAGGGGGAGAGAGAGAAAAAATAAGAAACTGATGGAGTATAGAAAAAGGATGATGGACGAAAAGGGGTTAGGGCAGAAATGGCCGTGGACAGTATGGGTCAGGCTGAAACATAGACAGTATGGACAGTCTGGCTAATGCTTAAAAATTAGAATATTTGGATCAATTACCTCACAACTATTGAGAGTGAAGGATGAAATATTTGGAAACTGGTGGATAGAAAAAGGATGTTAGGGCAGAAAAATGGCGATGGACAGTATGTTTTAGGGAAGAAATATCTATGGACTGTTATTGTTGGACAGAAACATGGACACGATTGACAGTCAGGCCAATGCTTAAAAGTTTTCTGATATTGGTCAATTATCTAGCATCTATTGAGTTAGGAGAGGAACAAATAAGAAATTAATAGAGCAGAAAATAATGTTAACAAAAAAAGGGTTAGGAAAGAAATAGATGTGGGCAGTTGCTGTTAGGACAGATATTAATATGAACAGGTTAGGGTTACAGTAGAAATGGCTATGAAAAGTTAGTGTTAGCAAATTATTAGTTTAAGGCAATTATAACAACATCTTTCTAAGAACCTAACGACAATGAAACTCTATTGACAAAAGAAAAAAATATCAATAACTATCCAATAGTTCAAATATAGCTCTAGTGCAAATTTTTCATTAAAAACAGAAAAATATCGTTTGGCAATTGCGAACGCAAAATTAGATGGTTTCGTTAGTTGTGTCTTCTCAGCAGAGTACAGTATTTTAAAGTTGCAAAGTGTGTTGACATTAATTAGTTATAGTCAGCGGTGAAAGTGGGGAAAAAATAAGTGGGGGGATGCCTTCAATTAGAATGCCATGTCCCATCATTGGATTATGGATTTGAGAGATATAAGATGTGGGGGGATGGATAGCCATTTTCTTAAAAAGTGGGGTGACGCGTCACCCCGCGTCTACCCACACTTTCAGCACTGGTTATAGTTAACCTTATCTAAGCATTTTTATTAAAATTATTTTTATCAGTATGCGTAAGTTTTTTTTATCAACATAATAGTCTAAAAGCTTTCCAGCTCTATTTTTAAAAAACAGTTGTTTTAGTGAATAACAAGTGTCATCTGTATTATTCCATGGTTATTGGAAATATTGAATTTACAGTCTTCACAACGCTAAATACTAATAACTGTTTTTTGGAATTATTGAATTTATAGCCTTCACAATGTTAAATACTAATAACTGTTTTAACCACTTAAATATCTGCCCTTAATCTTAACAGCAAATTGTAGCTGTCTCTAAATAGATTCCATTTTAAATACTTAACCTTTTAATTAGCTGCACAACACCAGTTTCATTTTTAAAAAATTATTATCAGGAAAACAATTTTAATTTGTTTTTCGTTCCTTTAACGAATTGTAAAATCAAATCAAAGTTTTATTAAACAGTATGGGGTCAAGAAGTAAGGGATAAAAGATAAGAACAAGTATGTCCAAGCTCAAAACTTTACTTACAAGGGAATTTTTTCAGACCAATCTTTCGCGAGTATTTAAGAAATAATAAAAATAAATAAATTTTTTAAGAACTAAATAAATAAATTAACATGCTTTTTTTTTGTCAAATTTTGAATCGTTTTAGCAGGTTTTCATGCATTTACTTTTTGATAAAGAAACGGTAATATTGTTAAATATCTAAGGAATTAGCATTAATAGTTATTAATAAATTTTAATTTTCAAATTTAAAATAACTTGGCAAGCTTTTTGTAGTCATATAATACTTGTATTTTATTGTCAAGTTACAGCGATTTTAATAGCTGTCTTGTCGTAAAACAAGCTCTTTTATTAACACTATTTAAAGGAAACACGCTCTTATATTAACATTATTCAGAAGAAACAAGCTCTAACATTAACATTATTCAAAGGAAACTCAATGAAGAAAAAACCCGCAGACTTTGACGAATGATTTATGGACCGTTTCAAATTAAAACGCCTTCCGTAATCCGAAATTAAACAGAAATAAATTTGCGCAAAAGAATATGGCAAAAAAAAATGAATAATTTATCCACAAAGTAATGAAATATCTTGTACCAACCACCAAACGATTTATAGGGAAAAAAAGAATTAGAATTAAAAGTGTTCTATAACAAATTCGTACCCGGCGCCAAAAGGACCGTTCAGCAAAAAAGTTTAATGAAGAAGAAAAAAATGTTGTACTTCATAACTCATTTGTCCATTCGAATATTCTACATTCCAAAAATTGCAATAACTCGTGAATCAGAAAGGAAAAGAATGTAATCGAAACCGTACCTTTGTCCGCCAGGTACGAAAAACTCTCTAGGGAGCAATATATGTAGGAGTTTGATTTTCTAGATCGTACAATTTTGAAATGTTCAATGTGCGTAAAAAAGACCACCAATGAAGTTTATTTTGAGTGTTTGTATTCCTAAATGATGCGGCTCATTTTAAAGCTATACTTTCAAGCTCCAAAATGTCCTTTTTTTTTATTTGTCCTTGTTTTATTTCAATCATATAGTTCCTGATTTTAAAAAAAGATCTTCGTTTTTATTGTACTGCAGGCTGTGGGACAATTAATTATGATATGAAATGGTACGGAAAACACCTTTTTGTAAAATAGTACACGTTCAATGAACTATCCATAAACATTTTGTAGATAATCTGTAAGAAAACACTAAAAAGACAATTGGACATTATCAGTAAAATTGCTCAATGTACAGCTAAATTTTTAAAAAAGAAAAGATAATTTAGATACCAAAAAGTAACACTTAAATATTAAAAATCAGATAAAGGTTTTAAAGAAGCTTCAAATTAGTAAAATGGGACAGTTAAATATTTCAAGGGGGAAAAATGGGTGGACATGGTAAAAAAAAAGTGAGTTTGTACTTGATCGCGATTATTCATAACTATACAAATTTCAAACACTGACTACTATTCAGGTGTCGGCTTGTCACACTTAACTGTGGATAAGACGTCCGTCGCCAATAGCCCTCGTGTAGCTCTAGTGCGACGATAATTCAAACATAACCTAACTAAACATTATTATATTTTTTTACCTTCAATTGCCAAAATAAAATAATAGAATAACAGATGGGGTCGATAATCCGAAATGGAGATTTTGTGTTTTCTACACGTTTTGGAGAGTGCTGATTCCAAAAAAGGGTTTTGTTCTTTGGTCGTTTGTCAACCTGTGTGTCTGAAACCACTTTACAGCTCGAATAAAAAGAGCTATTGACTTCAACTTTGGTACACGAGATCCCAGGACCCATCAAACGACATAATCAGGGCCGATCCAGCGGCGTAGTGGTTAAGGCATTGGCCTCTGGAGCTGCTGGGTCCGGGTTCGAATCCCGTTCAGGCATGGATGTTTGTGTTTGTCGAGTATATGCGGAGTACGTGCTCGTAAAATCTGTTGGGTCCGAAATTCCTGTGGGCGGTCATTGCGCAGTTTCCCATGGGTACAGGTCCCTGGAGAAAATTTCCCTCCCCTTCAGGGACATGTCTAAATTGCGGAGGTGGCGACAGATGGCAACATCTGTCATATGTGTTTGTGTGTGTCTTGTGTTGTCCTACTTGACGATGGTTTATAAGCGGGTCCCTGTGACCAAGCACACAAGCCTGAAAATATATGTCAACCCCAACCAACATAATCAGGTTTTTGAAAAAGTCGTACATGGGCAAATGGTAGCTGCCATAGAACGTTTTTGGTTTTAAAGTTATTGAAATTACCCTGTAAATTACATAATTTCCTTTTTTATGATTTATTTATTGAGTGGTAAGCGAAAGTCGTGTAGAGTTCACTATACCAAAACCGAGCTTAAGTTTGCAGCAGAGAAATGTACTGAGCGGAAGAATCTTGGTAAACAACCCGTCTGGCGCCGCAAAATCGCGTACTCTGATTGGCTGCTCCTTTCAACCCTGATATTCGTGCGCCCTGTTACGTCAAAATCGAAGGAAAAAAATAATTAAAATAACACTCTAACTGAAGCTTAACTAATAAAAATAATAAATTTATGTCTTGAAATAACAAATAAATTTGTTTATTGAATGTGAAATACCTTTTTGTATTCGATTCTCGCACTCAAAAATGAGAACTATTTACCCTTTTTCTCCTAGAACATTTGTATACTGCAAACTTAAGGTCGGTTTAGGTATAGAACTAACCTATCTCAATGTAGTGTTGGGCCGAGATAGCCTGATAGGTGAGGTCTTGGACTGGCAACCCTAAGGTTGCGAGTTCGAGTCCCGCTGCCCTCCGAAAACCCCGTGTACGCTAATGGTGACTGGCACACGTTAAATCCGTCGTGGTCACAAAGTCCTATAAGTTCTCATACCAAATCAATACCTCTGGGGGTGACAAGTCAATTCTGAGGATCCTCCAGTTGGCCCCTGTCTCTAAAAATTAGATGGATCCAATTATGTGTGTGTTGTGTCTGTCTTTTACTGGTCGAAGGTTTGTAATCAAGTCTCTAACCAAACGCACAAACGTGAATGTATATGTCTACACTCTTAAAACAAACGAGCGATTTTAACTCAGTCTGAGTTAATTGTCACTCCTCCAGTTTACGCTAATGGTGACTGGCACACGTTAAATCCGTCGTGGTCACAAAGTCCTATAAGTTCTCATACCAAATCAATACCTCTGGGGGTGACAAGTCAATTCTGAGGATCCTCCAGTTGGCCCCTGTCTCTAAAAATTAGATGGATCCAATTATGTGTGTGTTGTGTCTGTCTTTTACTGGTCGAAGGTTTGTAATCAAGTCTCTAACCAAACGCACAAACGTGAATGTATATGTCTACACTCTTAAAACAAACGAGCGATTTTAACTCAGTCTGAGTTAATTGTCACTCCTCCAGTTTACGCTAATGGTGACTGGCACACGTTAAATCCGTCGTGGTCACAAAGTCCTATAAGTTCTCATACCAAATCAATACCTCTGGGGGTGACAAGTCAATTCTGAGGATCCTCCAGTTGGCCCCTGTCTCTAAAAATTAGATGGATCCAATTATGTGTGTGTTGTGTCTGTCTTTTACTGGTCGAAGGTTTGTAATCAAGTCTCTAACCAAACGCACAAACGTGAATGTATATGTCTACACTCTTAAAACAAACGAGCGATTTTAACTCAGTCTGAGTTAATTGTCACTCCTCCAGTTTACGCTAATGGTGACTGGCACACGTTAAATCCGTCGTGGTCACAAAGTCCTATAAGTTCTCATACCAAATCAATACCTCTGGGGGTGACAAGTCAATTCTGAGGATCCTCCAGTTGGCCCCTGTCTCTAAAAATTAGATGGATCCAATTATGTGTGTGTTGTGTCTGTCTTTTACTGGTCGAAGGTTTGTAATCAAGTCTCTAACCAAACGCACAAACGTGAATGTATATGTCTACACTCTTAAAACAAACGAGCGATTTTAACTCAGTCTGAGTTAATTGTCACTCCTCCAGTTTACGCTAATGGTGACTGGCACACGTTAAATCCGTCGTGGTCACAAAGTCCTATAAGTTCTCATACCAAATCAATACCTCTGGGGGTGACAAGTCAATTCTGAGGATCCTCCAGTTGGCCCCTGTCTCTAAAAATTAGATGGATCCAATTATGTGTGTGTTGTGTCTGTCTTTTACTGGTCGAAGGTTTGTAATCAAGTCTCTAACCAAACGCACAAACGTGAATGTATATGTCTACACTCTTAAAACAAACGAGCGATTTTAACTCAGTCTGAGTTAATTGTCACTCCTCCAGTTTAGAAAATGCACTTCACCGAAAGGAGTGATCCTTTGTCCTCCGACAGGATCACTCCAAACGAGTGATTTTAACTCAGCCTGAGCTAATATTCACTCCTTTCCAGTGTCGAAAATGTACTTTTAAACTGGAGTGGATTTCACTCTTTTGTTTTAAGAGTGTACCAACCAACCATTTTAGTGTGACGACATTTCGACACAAAAACCCGCAATGGAAACCGAATCCTCGTTGACTAGTCCCGAGAATCTCCAGGGAGGCCTATTCCCGCCCCGAAACGTGTTCTTAACAAGGTTCCGTCATTAAAAACCGGGAGGGCTGGAAGGCGCCGGAGTCTAAATTAAACCCACGACTATTCTTATCTCTCTTATAAGATGGGTGCTTTTTTTCCTTCCTTTTGCCTTGTCTTGAAAGCGAGGATGGGGAAAGTGTTAATTTTTAAAGAGGTGTTGCGGCTGGTTCTTGTTTTGGAGGTAATATTGAAATGTTAGATAACCCCTTTAGTCACTTTACCAGGATTCTAAATTACGAGGCTAAATTGGCTGTGTTAAAGCCTAACGGAGGCTAGAAATAGACATCCTGAAAAACGTTGGACCTAACCAAACGTGGACTAAAAGTGGAAGCTCATACAAATTGCAGCTCCGTCCGTGGCCGAGGGGTTAAGGCATCCGCCTCAGGATTCAGCCTTTTCAGGAGTGCGGGGGCTCGAATCCCACCTAATGCCAGTCATCCTATAAATCGGATACCTGACTGGGAAAGAGTAGAAAATCCAATTCGTGACGGATGGGCCTGAGTACACTGGGACAGACGTGCTCGTTAAATCTGTGGAGTCCAAAGTCCCGACGCACGGCGTCAGCGTACGATGTCGCTTGAAGTTCCGTTGGGTGCCCACTCAGGTGTCGACCTCGTCACTTGACCAGGGCTCTAAATTACGAGGCGTTATTGGCTGTGTTAAAACTCCTAAAGAAGGCTAGAAATAGGCAGCCGGAATCAATTACATTACCCTTACCCTTAACCTGCCGAAGACCAAAAGTGGAAGCTCATATAAATTGCATGATATTCTAGTTATAATTTTCCAACGCATCAAATTTGTGCAATTATTTTTAATGATTAATAGTTTTAAAGTAAAGTAATATGTTTTCAAATATTTCCCCAAAATAATCAATTATAGAATTTGAAAGTCTGATATGCATTTTCTGTTGTCAAGCAAGGGCAAGGTTAATAAAATATTAATGCTAAGTAAAGAAATGCCCAAATGACTTGTGGAATAAATATCTTTATTGCGTTAACCGAGGATCGAGGAATAATTTAATTTCATTCCGCATTTATGTTGCCACTCAAGATCTGAAACATGCTCATTAAAAAAACAATTTATACCTAATAACTATATTTGAAAGCTTAGTTTACCAAACATACACAAAACATTTGCTTTATACAAAATTTGACATATTTTTAGGACATGCATTTCTTAAGAAACTGTTTCTATTTATTTTAAATTTAAAAAAAGCCTCCAACAATGGCAACTCTAACAATCGCAAGTACGTAAGTGATTTAAGGAAGATTAGTACCATGCAATTTTCAAAAATATTCTATTTTTTTTATTTTAGTATTTATGTAAAATAAGTTTCGAGAGCTTTCCAACGATGCCCTTTGCATGTAGTTCGGACAAGTTTAACCTAGTTAAATTATCATTTGAATATGGATCAGCAGTATTTACACAATGGTGGTTTTTCTCAGAATGGTGTTTTTTCAGGTTTATGTAACTTATCCTTAAAAACTATTTTATGTATAGACCTAACATTTTTGCAGAAAAACTGTTTCAGGGTGTTTTGCTTACTAAAGTGAGCATTTCTCAAAATTTGAAGGAGAAAAAAAATGGTAATTTTGTAAAGCAAAAATGCTTTTTTTAAATATAACACATTACCTAAGTAATATTTAAAAAAAAAAACTTACGTTATATATTTATAAAATCTCATTTCAGTGTATTGTTCAACGTGCATATAATGCACATAATTTTTTTGTGTTGTTTTGTAAGTAAGTTTCAAAGAAAAAGGTCAATTTAGCATTAGCCGTATATATATATTAATTTAAGCTTAGCCGATATATATAAGACCTGCCTTAAAAAAATCATTTCAATGTTCAAGGAACTGGGGAAGAATATCGCCTTGTTCCTGTCATCCATCCCTATCTAAGTAGGAAGAGAGGGATGAGACCATTCCTTGTCCGTAAATATGATTACATATGCGTAAATTAAGAAGAGAAGTGCTAATGCGCGGCTGCTAAGGATGCGGGAATGTCGTAAATTAAACATTATTTAAGAAATTAAATGTGGATATTTATTTTTAAAAAATTATTATATTTAGACCCGTATCATAAAAAAGCGCTTTATTCACAAAAAAAATACTTTTAAATTGCTTTAACTTCTTAAGACCCAAGCAAAATCTTGCAGGTATATTTTTATTTTATCTAAACATACTTTTCATTCAAATATACAGTGGTGGCCAAAAGTGTGGACACTTTTTGAAAGTTTAATGTGTTTCGACTGTTACTTATGTGTTTGCATCTATTAAATTTTGCTTAAATACAAACATTTAAATATTAAGTTGAAGGTAATTTAATGCAGAATTTCATTAAGAAAACAGAATTAAAGTATCTGTATTACAAATAAAGTTATTCTCATTTTAGTTGAACAAACAAGTACAATCAATGTATTCTCTAATGCTGAAATTTCAATACAAGTTGGTGGTTCAATGACTTTCAAAACTAAGACAGATCATACTATTAGTTGCATAACTTATTCGTAAAACATATATTGTAATACTGTATTTATTTTTAATTCTACATGAAATTACTTTGATGATGATGGTGGTGTGTCCATGGATATAGATTATATGGGACCAAAGGTCTCATAGACTGCTTCAGCGATCTGCAGACAGTGGTCATCATAAAGATTAAATTACTTTTAATTTATATACTATTGTTTAATTTGATATACAATTAATACATTCTGTAATCACACAAAGTTGAAAAATATGAAACTTTCAAAAAGTGTCCACACTTTTGGCCACCACTGTATATGCTAAAAAGTATGCTATGCAAAGTAATTTTAAAGATAAAAAAAATAATAGTTACTGAGGGACACGCCATAAGCTCTTAAAGTAAACATTTTTTTGTTATTATCAATGCAAAAAAGAGCGTATCACTTATTTGTAGTTAACAGTTCTTTTTAACATTGATTTAATGCAAAATGTCTTTGAAATTAACTACTAAAAGAACTTTTTTCAAAAGTTTGAAAAAATTAAATTAATTTTTAAAAGAACTCATTATCGTATTGACCCTCGTTCAACTTGGTTTTTTATAGAAATAAATGACTGATACCTGTAATCAGAGGCTGAAAACTGATATTTGGATCTTTTTCTATCGGACCATGTCAATTTTGGAACAAATTAACATGTTAATTGTTTGGAGGTTTTAAAAAATGCCCCCAAATTTGGGCGCCAGGTAGCAAGATGTTATATTTATAAGCACAAAGTTAATTGTTTATCTTGTTTTTAATTAAAAACAGTAGCAATTCCCTTTTATTCCTTTAGTAGATTGAATAAAATACTCTATATTTGTAGCTGCTTTTCTTTTTAAATGGACATTTGCAAAATAAAAAAAGGAACTTAAATTAATTAAATAATTTGCACTGGTGTATTTCTAAGTTTCAAATGCGTATGCCCGGGTTAAAATTCTCATCTCCACTACTATTTTAGTTTAAAAAAAAAACTTACAGCAAGGAGTATTTACTATTAGTTTGGCTAGAAAAGCAAAGAAATGTCTTTATGAGTTATGTGGTCAAATAAAATCATATTTATAAGCATTAGTTTATTTTTTTCTTAAATAAATGCTCTTAACACTTTATTCCACAAAGCTCTCCAATTTTGACTTATCACCTTTAGTATGTTTAGTTAAATTTCTGAAAATATATTTTTTGTGTGGGTGATATACATTAACATTGCAATAATTCACAAAAACCAAGAAGCAAAAAACCTCCTGAATTCTTAATAAATCCATAGAAAAACTGTCTTTATATTTTTATTATTTTAAATAATCTTTATTTAGTAAATTTTAGTTTTCAAATTAAATCATGGATATTTAGGATTAATCTTGAAAAATCAGTGCGTATTTATAAATCTTACCCTTGAATAAAGTCAATGACTTTTTGGATTAAAATGATATATGAAAACTACTTAGTCATCAAAGTCACTAGCATCCACTGTTTTTCAAGTTTTAAAACAGATTTCATGGTTTTAACAAATATTATACTTTTAAATGTCAACTTATCTGAAGATAAGCCAACTTTTCCTCTCTCTTAGCTATGAATTTCTACAGCTTTGCCTCTCTCTTTAGTAAATTTTAAATATGGCTTATGCATTTTAAGTACAAGTTTTTGACAGCCTAAAGATGGATGAAATATATTTATTACACAAAAAACATGTTTAAAGTATACATAAATCTGTTGAGTTAAAGCATAGATCATTTGTTTGGTTTACGAAAGGTGTTTAACCTTTAAAATTTTAAAGCCTGAATTAAAACTATTTATATAATAACATCAAAACGACCCATACTATAAAACAATTTTGACGTTACATTACGAAAATTTAGCAACGTTTTTAAATCGTACTAAATAAAATTTTTTTCTCTAATGGGGCTGCAACATTGGTGGTCAAGCCTTTGCAGACTCGGCACATTCCCCAGAACTGAGAGCCATTTTTTGTGGTACCATCCGGGCGACTCTCGCTTCCAATTTTGAAGCACAGATTATAATGAATCTGAGCTCTCTGTGGATGTTAAAGTATGCCGAGATTTTAATTTTGCCAAGAGAACCCAGGCCAATTATATACTCCCGGGGTCTTTTACATGCCACATAATCTTATGACATGCGTGCCCAGAATTTTCCAGAAAATCCGACGACTCAGCAGGGGCTCGAACCCGTGATCTTGGGCTTACGAGGCGGAACACGTTTAACCTTTCAGCCACTGAGCCGCTGAGCCTAAATACAATTATATAAAGTATTAAAATGGATATAAAACATATAAATATTATAACGACTTTTTTTAAAAGCAGTACTAACTCTTATAGCACAATTGGCATGTTCCAGGTCTTTAATAGCAACGTAAATGCAGAATGAAAATAAATTCTTTCTCGGGCCTCGATTGGTAAATCGATGTCGTGTGGGCACGAAGCACTAAACAGAGCACCGATCAAACGACATGCAGGAATGAAAGCAGGAAGGAAATACGTTTTCTATACTTAAACTCATAGTTTCTTTGCACAGAAGCTACGGCCATGGTCCGAGTTATAAAATGATGAGTAATCAGGTGAAGATAAAATTTCAATTTTGTCTTCATCTGATTGCTCCGCGCGTATTATAGCTCCACCCATGGTCGTGGCTTCTGTGCAAGTAAACTATGAGTTTAACTAAGAAAAGACAAATTCAATTTCTTTTATTTATGGTTTCAGAAAAACAATTTGCTTATAAAATAACTAATCAGTTCTAAACAAAAACTGTTGGAAAGTTAACCATACTCATATTTCAATCTATAAAATTTAAGTACGAAAACAATTCAACTCATTTTGATTACATGGATTTTTTAAAGTATTAATGCTTTGTAAAAATTACTTCTATAAATTTCCTAAAAAACTTTCAACCATTATTTACCAACATTATTTATAGAATATATTGTTAACCTTGGCAAAAAAATTAGAAACACAATGTCGCATAAAGAAAGTAACTTTCCTAAAAATACGAAAAATTTCCCAATCTTTGCCAGTAAAATTCCTAGAATATTTTTGCTGTCTTATTTTTTTAACTACGGGTTTCTTCTGGATTCGATCCATCGACCTCGGCGTCAACAATTAATACAATTCCATATTTTTTTTTCATTTAGAAACCATTCATTGAATTATTCAAAAGTATATTCGTAGAATGATTTTTATTACTTTTCTTGGGGAAACCTCGGAAATCTCAGGAATTTTTCAAGAAGCGATGGAAATCGGAAAGAGCCACAAGAGTTTCTAGTATTTACTATATGCGGGATGTCTTGACTACAGCACCAACAATAACAACACTGACAACGCATAGAGGTAGGTGCGCGCGCATGCATGTACAAATTGTATATGCATGCGCGCACTGATATTGTCAGTGTTGAGGGAGTCAGGACACCGCAATTCAACAAAATTTAAGGAATTTTTTCACAGTGCACATACCTTCCTAACATATAAATATATAATGAATTTCAACAATTCTTGCTATTCACTCTTGCAATATTTAGAAAATTCGTTCATTTCGGAGTAAACTTATTTCAGAGTTTATGATTTAAAAAATAAATTAAGCTGTATGTTTTCCTATTTTTAATCAAGAAAATTTGATTGAGCATTGACGCATACAGTCAAAATATCTCGGATCTTAACCCTGTAATGCATACTGTTGCCGTTTGGCAACAAGTAACATAATCCATTTTATTCTATTAAATTAGAGCTCCCTCTCGACAAATATTTTTTTGTTTCTATTACATTCCATTTTGAAGTTTTAATTACTAATAATACTCGTAGATGACAGTAGTAAAAGTGTATTCAAAATTAAAGATTGATATTATTAATTGTTGCGAAATTACGTTTTTGGCAGTATTCAAAGTATAATAATATTAGTACTAAATTACAAATAAATTGTTTTGAAAAAATAACTATCGCTTAATAGGGTTATTTTAAAATATATTTAGTAGTTTTCTAGTCTTTATTATCAAAATTGGGATTTTATAGTTGGTTTTTGCCATTTGGCAAAAATTTAAATTATTTAAATTCCAATGCAGTAAATTTTATTTTCAGTATTTTTCCCACAATGTATATGGGTATTAAAGATACAAATATATTTTTTCGGGATGAAAAAAAAAATCATGCATTACAGGGTTAAAGTGTTAAAACTTTGGGCCTGCCCTGAAAATCCAGGCACGTTATGCATTCTATCATACACTTTCCCAGCTGTCTACCCATCAAAAAATCTTATTTGTAGCGTTCGAACCTCCACGCGTAATAAAAATGTTCCGCGATCATCCTCCCATGGAAGATAGAACGCGAAGGTTCCATTTCTAAATCGGGCATCGAATAAACGCGCGAATTTAGAACGTTTTTGTTGTGGGTTTTTAGGGTTCTAAAAGCCAGAGAACAGCATCTGGTTTTGATGGGTGGAAATCTTTTTGGCTTCCTTCGTCCTTTTTTTTTATTTATTCGTTGCTGTTCGTCGGTTGTTGATGGATAAGAACTGAACCGTGTTCTACCGGGAAAATAAAACGTAAATAGAACAAAACAATCGTCGTAATGACGTCTTTTTCTGAACGGATTATATCTAAAAGTCATTAAAATTATGTCGGCAGCAAAACCATTAACGGAGTTTTAAAAAAAAAGTTTATTAACAATACAAAAATTTACTAACATTATATCACGTGATATCTTTTGTCCAAAAGACGTATTCTTTTCGTTATATTTATTCTTTCTTCTGATATTTCTTAAATTGTGTCGGTTTTTAATCAATTAAATTCCAACTATGCAAGGTTAGCAAAACGTCAATATTATTGGAAACCTTCAGTGTCGATGATATTTGTTTTATACTTAGAAATTACGAGAAATTGTGGTACAGCAATTAAACGTAAGTCACGAACCAAGAAAAGCTTTAGTTTTACTGAAAGAAAAGTTTGAATGCAACATTCGTTTTAGTGAGGTAAGAAAATATTGCACTGTTCAAAAGAAATGTGTAATTCCAGAAGGATCAATAATGAAAATAATACTGCTTTAACTGTTGCCACTCACGGCGTGAAACATTCGGTAGCATTAGTTAGCAAGATGAGCACATAAACTGCAATTGTACAGGGTGAGGCAAACAAAACCGGCCCCGAGCTAGAGATGGGAATACGTTAAAATGCTTGGCGAGAAAAACTCTTGAAGCCGCCTGAAACCTGTTTTTGCATTGGTTGGATCGGATTAGCTTCACATTAGAGCTACTCATAGACTAGTGGCGAATTCAGATCTTAGTTCGTATTGTATGAAGACGTCCCATAATGCAAATTTAGGGTCTTGCAATCAATTTAGAATGTTTTGTATTACCAAATACAAAAAGGTCCGATTCTCTAGGATAAATAACGATCGAAACAATCAAATAATCACTAAATCTTGATCAGCTCTACTAACCTTGTTTATATTCCATTTCAACTAGCTTTTAAGGGGTCATAGGAGTCTTAAAAATGTGCAAAGAAGGTACTACAAAGTATAGTTTGATCTTTCATGTAATTTTTTAACTACTCAATATATAAGTACTCTAATTTTTTATATGTAATTCTATAAGATTTATTTAATATAAGACAAATTTTAAAATTTATGTAACTTTAGCCAAAACTAAAATAAATGATATTAAACATAAAGCTATTTGAACACATTGTGATTAGGCTTGCGCGGCAAATTTTGAGGTCATAATTGAAAAAAAATGACCAAGAAAATGACTTTATATTGTACAAATATGTATAAACAAAGACTTATACCTAAATTCTCAGCTCAATTTTAATAAGAAATTATTTTTAAAAAAATTAAAATCAAAATTTTAAAATTTTTATTATTTTTTTTAGAGAAAGTTTTTAAAATAATTTCCAATTGAAATTGAGCTGAGAATTTAGGTATAAGTCTTTGTTTGTACATATTTGTACAATATAAAGTCATTTTCTTGGTCATTTTTTCAATTTTGACCTCAAAATTTGCCGCGCAAGCCTAATCACAATGTGTTCAAATAGCTTTATGTTTAATATCATTTATTTTAGTTTTGGCTAAAGTTTCATAAATTTTAAAATTTGCTTTATATTAAATAAAGCTTATAGAATTACATATAAAAATTTTTTCTGATAAATTGAGTAGTTAAAAAATTACATGAAAGATCAAACTATGCTTTGTAGTACCTTCTTTGCACATTTTTAAGACTCCTATGACCCCTTAAAAGCGTAGCGTAGTTGCCGGCATATAAGTCGCCAAGCGTTTGCTTGGGCTTAATATTGAAGCGATCAATAGCTTCAGTGAGTAAGCCTGCTTTTGTATTGGTTTTAGACTTGGCAACATTTCTGTCGTATTCTAATCTCCATCTCGGGGCCGGTTTTGTTTGCCTCACCCTGTAGGTGAAATTATTGCAACTTTGACACTATAGAACTGGAGACAGCAAAATAATAATAATAATAATCGGTTTATGGTTAGGTTTGAATTATCGCCGCACTAGAGCTACACGAGGGCTATTAGCGACGGGCGTCGTATTCTAGAACCATAGTCAAGTGACGAGCCGACATCAAAAAAGAACCCAACGCAACCGTTAAGGGCGACATCGTACGCAGCGTTAGGACTTTGAAGGAAATTTAACGTGCACTCCCTTACATGGGGTATTATTCGTTGGACATCTTTGGCTGCACTGGCCGTTTATAAGTCGGAATTTATTTTGGCGATGCCCGACCCGAACCTGGGACCTTTCACATGCTAGGCGAGTGCCTAACCGACTGAGCTCCCTAGCCCATTAGTTTTATGGAGTAAGTTTACACAGTGCAGTGTATTTTTTTCAAAAGCTCCCCTGGTAACCCTTTGAAAAGGACCGATACTAGTCTTATCAAGTAACCTTGATCATTTCCCTTTAAAATTGATAACGATATCATAAGACACCTCCAATAGCCAGGGCGTTGCGCAACATGGCATTTTTTTTTTACTTTTACGTGTTACAAAGTGGCACAAATGAAGACATTACACTTCTCCGTTTTCACCCAGATCTCCATAACATGAGTCAAAACAGCGCCACTCCCAAAGCTTGTCCCTAGATTCGTCCCGCCAACGCACAGGGGCGCGACGATCGAACACCCGATTCGAATGGGGAAAAAAAAGAACGAAAAAGAATAGAAAATAAGTTAAAACGGAGCAAAAAAAAAAGCAGATCTCGCTTCAGTATTATAGAAAACGTGGGTGATTTTTTGTAAGCATTGACAATTTCTTTTTCTCTCCTAAACTAGTGAATGATTCGAGCAAATGAGTCATACACATGAACGAATGAAGCAGAGAAAAAAAGTTTGTGACACCATAGAAAAGGACAAGATATAACTTTGCAAATGAATACCACAATTTCTCAGATTTTTTAGACTATGATTTTTGTAATTAATAATATTCATGTATTGTTAGAGCAAGCTCTTTTACGTTTAAAATTCCAAAGAAATTTCATTCCAAAGGAAGTAAAAGACATCAGTAACAATTTTGAAAGTTCGTCTCGTTTCTTTAATGTACAGAAAACAGTAAAGTTAGTATAAAACACATTAACATTAAAGTAAGTATTGAAAACCGTAAAGCAAGTGTAAAAAATTGTAAAGCCAGTATAGAAAACAGTAAAACAAGCATAGAAAACCTTAAACTTAGAAGAGAAAACAGACTATGACTAATGCATTTCAATATAAAGTATCGAAAACATATTTTATTTGGCTTGTTTCAGGCGACATATTTCTTTGTAGGTTTCATTTTTGCTTCTCTTTTGATTGGTGATTTGTTTCCGCGTGACATGGATTCATCATTGAGGCTCGAGAAAACTTTTATTTACACTCCTTGCCAACCTAAGTTGGGTAAATAGAAATATGCTATAGAGAAGATCCTTCCGCAGATGTAAAGAGTTCAATAAATTATTTGTAAATCCATCCAGAAAACATATTTAAAACATTAATTTAAGGTCTAACAGATTTGAATATTATTTGATAAAATTTGGCAATTTTAACAAAATGAAAAGTGTATTTTGGTTAAATTGCATTCAGATCATTTTGTAAGTAAATATAACCTCACATGAGTTTCCAACTTGTGGACCAGCCGTGCTTTTCCATCTGCTTTTTTACTCTTTGCTTTTACCCAAGTTAAGTTGGCACGGAGAATAGCTCTTCTCTAGACACCAAAGGTCTGAAAAGTTCCCAATTGAGACTAAGACGTAAATAGAAGTACAATTAAATTAATGAGAATTAGGTTTTAAAAAGTTTTAATTCATCAGTCAGAATTTAATTTGCTTCTGTCGCATCAGTCTTCCATAGAAAAACCTCAAATGACTTGGCAAAACTAAACAGCATCATCCCTCTTCCATTTATTTATGCTCCAGTTAGAACGGTTAGATTTAAAATAGTTTTGCAAATTTCCTTAATTAAGATTGAATTCTAATGGTTAAGATACTTTAGTGCGAATCTTCGGGAAATGATTAAAAATACATCCGTCAAACTACCTTAAATTCATTAATTTATTAACTTTGACACTCAAACTGAAGATCGCCATGCGGTTGTTTTTAAAATAGTTACGCGGTTTTCTTGATTACTTGGAAGTCAGAAAAAACTGCTTCAGTGCGAATTCTTCCGGAAATCACGTATACTATTATTTAAAATTGTATCCTTTAAACTATTCGCATTTTATAAATTCATTAACATTAACATTAACACTTAAACTAAAAATTGCCGAACAATTGGTTTTAAAAAAAGTATTGGAATCTTTCTTGATTATTCTTGTATTCAGATAAAACTGCTTGAGCGCATATTCTTCCGGAAATCACGTATATTATTCTTTAAAATTGTATCCTTCAAACTATTCGCATTTCATAAATTCATTAACATTAACACTCAAACTAAAAATTGCCGTACAACTGTTTTTCTAAAAAAAAAAGTATTGGAATCTCTCTCGATTATTCTTGAATTCAGATAAAACTGCTTCAGCACAAATTCTTCCGGAAATCCCGTATACTATTATTTAAAATTGTATCCTCAAACTATTCGCATTTTATTAATTCATTAACACTAACACTCAAATTGAAAATTGCCGTACAATTGTTTAAAAAAAAAAGGAATTGGAATCTTTCTTCATTTTATTCTTGAATTCAGACAAAACTGCTTCAGCGTGAATTCTCCCGGAAATTACGTATACTATTATTTAAAATTGTATCCTTCAAATTATTCGCATTTCATTAATTCATGAACACTAGCACTCAAATTGAAAATTGCCTTAATTTTATTTTAAAAAGTAATTGGAATCTTTCTTGATTTTATTCTTGAATTCAGATAAATCTGCTTCAGCGCGAATTCTCCCGGAAATCACATATACTATTATTTAAAATTGTATCTTTTAAACTATTCGCGTTTCATTAATTCATTAACACTAACACTCAAACTGAAAATTGCCCTTAATTTTTTTTAAGTATTGGAATCTTTTTTTTATTATTCTTGAATTCAGATAAAACTGCTTCAGCGCGAATTCTTCCGGAAATCACGTATACTATTATTTAAAATTGCATCATTCATATTATTCAAATTTGATTAATCCATTAACATTAACATTCAAACAGAAAATTGCCGCACAATTGCTTTTTTTTAAAAAAAGTATTGGAATATTTCTGGATTTTTTTTTTAATTCAGATAAAACTCTGCTTTAACACAAATCTTGTGGAAATCAAATGCTCATTTCATTAAAAGTATTTCCTTAGGATTGGCCGTATTTCATTAATTCCTTAACTTTATCACTCAAACTGAAACTTTCTGTACCAAAGTTTTCAAGATCATTTATCAATGATAATTATTTTTAACTTTTCTTTTGTTTGGTTTAGGAGCTTCGTCAAACGAAACTTACAAAAACAAAATAATTTATTAATAATTAATGACCACCCAAGCCTGCTGGTCCATGAATCGGTGCCCATTTTTTGTTTCTGTAGCCCACCTTGAGGTGCTGCACTATTAAGATTTGGAATTTGGTTTCACCAAAAATATGGTATTTAGTAGATGCAACGGCTGTGTGGAATACCTAGAACATGTGAAATTTTTCATCATGTTCTAGGTATTTTTTGTTGAATTATAGCCCTGAATTTTGTTTCCAAAATCTAAAAAATATTTCATATGAAATTAATACAGAAAAAATGCTAATACTTTTCACTACAGACGTTGCAGCTACTAAGAAACACTATTATGGTGAACGAACACAAGCGCGAAATTATAAACCTTCTCATTCTAGCAATTGTCCATGGCGAGAGGGTAATAACGGTATTTAAATTGTTTGTGTTCAATTATAATTATATATGTTTTGTTCGCCTGTACGGGAAATGTTTCCCCTTGGCGTGCCATATTTTTTAATTATTTATTTGTTATTTTTGTAATATAATAAAGATTATTTTTATTATTATTAAAGAAAACTTATAAGGAATTTTGACAGTTCCGTACTTTATATTAAGATAAGGATTGTTTATTGAAAACAAATAACGAAAAAAAATCCGGTATTATGATATAATACCATTATAATGTCAATGTAAAGTGCCTGAAATTCCTTTTTTTTTATGTTCTCTTATCGTTTCATTTAACTAATTCGAGTTAAGTAGTCCAAGGAAATGTACAGTTAAGAAATGTCGAAAAACTCTAGACAATAAAGACCACGCCTATTTAACACACAACCGTGGGCACATAGACACAGACGTTTACTTAGCACTACAAGAAACACCACTTGCTGGCATGAGTGCAACTGAGTCTTGTCAATGACGACTCAATTTTAGCCACTGAAAAAAGGCACCCATTCACTATATCAAGTAACTAAAGATTCGCATAGAGTAAAGAGGAAGATTGGGATGCAGCCGGGCAAAAACCAATGCAAAAATTAGTTTGAAAAATGAAGCTCTGGATCGCCTTTCAGTGTAAGCCCACATTCTAAAAAATGAATGCCCAAAAACGACGAAATTTTCCTTAATTTTGACGATTCCGTTACTGGCAAATGCTCCGAGTTTTCGTTTCCTCAGAGTGAGGAAATTTGAATCGTCATTTGTATGAGCATTTGAATGTCGTCTAATCTAAAGAAATATTTCGTCATTTTTGAGCATGTGAGTAAATCAAGATACAGAATCGTCAAATCACGATCGTAAAAGTGAGGATTCGTGTTTACTCAAAACTAGCATGATAGTTTGACGAAACAATCTTCAGTTTTTTAGTTTTTTAACTTCAGAGTTTTACTATAGTTTGCACTTTCAATGTAAATAGTTCTGAATAAAATTGTCAGTTGATGCTCACCAAAGATTAAGCATCCATTTTTGTTCAAAACCTATTTCATTTCTGATTCATTCTGCAGAAGAAGTAACATAACTAGTGTGGTAGCACCCTCTATTGGAGAGATGATACAATACTGCATCATACTATTTTTTAACACCTTGAAAGGGACACCTCATTTATTGAGCAGTTAAAAAATTACAATAGAGATCAAACTATATGCTAGGTAGTATCTTCTTTGCACATTTTTAAGACTCCTGTGACCACTTAAGGGGTCTAAGGAGTCTTAAAAATGTGCAAAGAAGATACTACAAAGCAAAGTTTGATCTTTCATGTCATTTTTTAACTACTCAATGTATAAGTATAAATTTTTTATAGGTAATTCTACAAGATTTATTTATTATAAAACAAGTTTTAAAATTTATGAAACTTTAGCCAAAACTAAAATAAATGATATTAAACATGAAGCTATTTGAACACATTGTGATTAGGCTTGCGCGGCAAATTGTGAGGTCAAAATTGAAAAAATGACCAAGAAAATGACTTTATATTGTACAAATATGTACAAACTAGGACTTATACCTAAATTCTTAGCTCAATTTTAATTAGAAATTATTTTAAGAACTTTTTTCTAAAAAAATTAATAAAATTTTAAAAATTTTGATTTAAAATTATTTTTAAAATAATTTCTAATTAAAATTGAGCTGAGAATTTAGGTATAAGTCTTTGTTTGTACATATTTGTACAATATAAATCCATTTTCTTGGTCATTTTTTCAATTTTGACCTCACAATTTGCCGCGCAAGACTAATCACACTGTGCTCAAATAGCTTCATGTTTAATATCATTTATTTTAGTTTTGGCTAAAGTTTCATAAATTTTAAAACTTGTTTTACAATAAATAAATCTTGTAGAATTACATATAAAAAAATTATACTTATACATTGAGTAGTTCAAAAATGACATGAAGATCAAACTATGTTTTGTAGTGCCTCCTTTGCACATTTTTAAGACTCCTTAGACCCCTTAAGGGGTCTAAGGAGTCTTAAAAATGTGCAAAGAAGGAACTACAAAGCATAGTTTGATCTTTCATGTAATTTTTTAACTACTCAATATACAAGTATAATTTTTTATATGTAATTCTACAAGATTTATTTAATATGAAACAAATTTTAAAATTTATGAAACTTTAGCCAAAACTAAAATAAATGATATTAAACATAAAGCTATTTGAACACATTGGGATTAGGCTTGCGCGGCAATTGTGAGGTCAAAATTGAAGACATGACCAAGAAAATGACTTTATATTGTACAAATATGTACAAACTAGAACTTATACCTAAATTCTCAGCTCAATTTTAATTAGAAATAATTTTTAAAAAAATTTTTAATCAAAATTCAAAAAATTTTATAAATTTTTTTTAGAAAAAAGTTCTTAAAATAAATTCTAATTAAAATTGAGCTGAGAATTTAGGTATAAGTCTTTGTTTGTACATATTTGTACAATATAAAGTCATTTTCTTGGTCATGTCTTCAATTTTGACCTCACAATTTGCCGCGCAAGCCTAATCACAATGTGTTCAAATAGCTTTATGTTTAATATCATTTATTTTAGTTTTGGCTAAAGTTTCATGAATTTTAAAATTTGTTTCGTATTAAATAAATCTTGTAGAACTACATATAAAAAAATTATACTTGTATATTGAGTAGTTAAAAAATTACATGACAGATCAAACTATGCTTTGTAGTTCCTTCTTTGCACATTTTTAAGACTCCTTAGACCCCTTAAACGTTCATTCACTGGTTTGTCTAGTCTACCCTACTACAATTTTGTATAAATTCGGATCTCGTGCCACAGTTATTTTTAAATTTCAATTTATGCCTTTTAAGGAATGAAATGATGCGCCATAGCATGAACTAACATTGACTGAGCAGTTTGTTTTAACCAACTGGAGCTTGTTAAATCTGTGGAATCCAAAATCCCGACGGTGTTACAGTCGAAATCGCTCGAATTTCCGTTGAGTGACTGCTCAGGTTTCGACTCGTCACTTGACCAGGGTTCCAAATTACGAAACTCAATTGACTGTGTTAAAGCTCCTAAAAGAGGCTAGAAATAGGCAGTCGGAAGTGATTACATTACAATCAGCCTACTACAGTGGGGCCCCAATGGCCGAGTGTTTTAGACCGTTATGCCAGCAGTCTGCGCGCTGTAACGGGTGCGGGTTCGATTCCTGCCTTCGCCCTGGGTGTACTTCCTTTCTCTGTGACAGTAAAAATTCTTTCTGTGTCTGTATTACTTGACGACGACTTATAAGAGTTTCCCTGATCAAGCACACAAGCCTGAATATATATGTACTTACCCCTACCCCCTACACTCTTAAAACAAATGAGCGATTTTAACTCAGTCTGAGTTAATTTTCACACCTCCAGTCTTGCAAATGCACTTCCCCGAAAGGAGAAAATCCTTTGTGTGTTAAACCTCCGACAGGATCACTCCAAACGAGTGATTTTAACTCAGCCTGAGTTAATATTCACTTATTTTCAGTGTCGAAAATGCACTTATCCTACTGGAGTGGATTTCACTCTTTTGTTTTAAAAGTGTATATCCCACAGTTGAATCTTTGAGTGCAGAAACCACTTCAGTAAAAAAAATCGAAAACTCGTGTTCAATGAAAATAAGCTTAAAAAGGTAAGGTGCGTGTTGGGTGCAAAAACTACGTTAGTCTGTTGAGTAGTTCCGTAAATACAGGACGTTTGTTTCGAGTGTTGAGTGCAGAAATAGAAGATTAGTTATTACGTTTTTTCTCCCTCCTGAAAAATTTGAAATTTGTGACTGACGTTGTTTCTGCACTCACCGATTCAGTTGCTTGGCGACTTTCTGTTCTGATGTCTTCACTTTTAACTCCGCGCCAAGATCTCCTACTTCTTCGTAACTCTATGAAGATTCATGAGTCGAAAACCATTCTAACAATGCCCTTTTAGCACAACCACGTGCAGGAGACGGGAAAAATAAAAATAAAAAGAATTTAGGGAAAAATGATTTCTTTCTGACTTGACGAGTTGTAGGAGTTGACAAGGCGTATCCCTGACAGAGCTCAGCGTTTCAAATGAGGCGCGGCGTTCGCGACAGCGATATCCTCTTACCATTTCGCTCAGTCCTTTGAGATAAATGCACTTTGTTTGGTTCGGGAATCGGTTATTTTTATGAATATGCTTTAGTAGAAAAAGGGGTTGATGTCGTATGATGTACCACTAAACAGAGGTTATTTTTCTCCTAAAATACATGCTCATAATCAGTGTCGTCAAAGTGTTAATGAAATACGCGTGGCTGTGACCAGTCTTGCCAAACGGGGTGGAATTTCATACACAGACGGATGAAATGTCATTCGAATAAGTGGAATATCAGAAAGTGCTCTTTTCTTACATTCTTCCTAGTTAGTGATGAATGCACTTTGTTTGGTTCTGGATTTGGTTATTATTATGAATATGCTTTAGTAGAAAAGGGGTTGATGTCGTATGATGTGACATTCGACAGAGGTCCTTTTTTCGATTTAAATTCAGAACCGCAAGTAAGGTCATAATCAGTGTCGTCAAAGTGTTAATGAAATACGCGTGGCTGCGACCAGTCTTGTAAAACCGGAGTGGAATTTCATACTTAGAATGTCAGGCGAATAAGTGGAATATCAGAAAGTGCTTTTTTTCTTACATTCTTCCTAGTTAGTGATGAATGCACTTTGTATGGTTCCGGAATTTGCTTTATTAAGGGATTACTTTTGTGAATATGCCTTTGTAGAAAATGGGTTGATGTCATATGATGTGACATTGGACAGGGCCCTTTTTCGATTAAAACAATCGCATGTACGGTTATAATTAGTGTCGTATATACAAAGTGTTAATGAAATACGCGTTTGTGACCAGTCTTGCCAAATGGAGTGGAATTTCATACAGAGACGGATGAAATGTCATTCGAATAAGTGGAATATCAGAAAGTGCTCTTTTCTTACACTCTTCCTAGTTAATGATGAATGCACTTTGTTTGGTTCAGGATTTGGTTTTGTCAAGGTTTTTTTTACGAATATGCTTATTAGAAAATGGGTTGATGTCGTATGGTGTAGCTTTGGCAGGCGCCCTTTTTCGATTAAAACAAACTAAATTAAACTGTTTCGATTCAAACAAGTGTGGAATTTCATATGAAGGATTGGAATGTCATACAAATAAGTGGGACATTAGCAAGCGCTGTTTTCTTACATTTTGCCCATTGGGAGTGTAGAAAATCCAACTCCTGACGGATGGGCCCGAGTAACACTGGGACAGACGTGCTGTGGACAATCTGTGGAGTCCAAAGTCCCGACGGCGTCAACTTACGATGTCGCTTGAAGTTCCAACGGGTGCTCGCTCAGGTGTCGACCTCGTCACTTGACCAGGGTTCTAAATTACGAGGCGCTATGGGCTGTGTTAAAGCTCCTGATGGAGGCTAGAAATAGGCAGCCGGAAACGATTACGCTACACTAAAAAGAAACTTATGAAGTAGCTTTCATTACACCTAACTTACAAAAAACAAAAACGCCTGTAGCCTCTCAGATTCACTTCAGCACCATTTTTTAGAGAGCCTCGTAACTCTTTCGAGCGTTTCCGATTTAGAGGCGCTAAGATGTTTCAAGTACCTTTAAAGATTGGCACACGTTTCGGTGCTAAAAAGTTCCACAGAAGAGAAAAAAAAAACTACTCCACACTACTTCAACTCACCATCTCACCAACTTTTGCAGCTACAATTTTTTATGTTACCCAGTATACAGGAAAAAGATGCGAAGAACTAAGAATGGTAAATTTTGCTTTACACACTTAAAAAAAACTATGTAAAGCTAATTCTACGTAAATGTAGTGTAAGTCTCAATTTAAGAGTAGCTTACATGCTTTCTTAAATTTAAAAAATAAATTAAGTTAAATAAAACACTTTATATTTACTTTTAAAAGCCGACCCGGCAGCACAACGGTTAGGGAACTAGCCTTTGGAGCTTCTGGGTTCGAGTCCCGGTAAGGCATGGATGTTTGTGTTTGTTAATAAATGTATTTATTTGTCTATGTGTTTGTGTCGTCCTTTCTACGTGTGTCTCTTGCGTCTGTGTCACTTCTGGCGAGTGGTGTAACGGGATATAGCCTACGCTCCTCCCTTCTAGAGGGCGCATTCCAAGTTAAGTTACTTTCAAAAGTGTAGATCAGGTATTCTGCTAATTGTTCGTTTAGTATTGAAAGTTGCAATTATAAAAAAATCACTTTTTACACACCTGCCTCACACTACAGAAAGTGTAATTTTACAAGGTATTATCCCTAACATTACACCAATTTCAAATTAAGATTAAAAAGTTATGAGAAGATTGTTCCTAACCCAATGATGTAACATGGTATGGCATGGTGTGGTAGGTACATATATATATTCCAGCTTGTGTGCTTGTTCAGAGAACCGCTCATAAGCTTTCGTCAAGTGGGACAGACACACAGAAAGAGTTTTTACAAGCACAAGAGACACACTAAGAAAGAACAACACAAACACATAGACAAATAACAACATTTATTGACGGTCACAAACATCCATGCCTGACCGGGATTCGAACCCGACCCCAGCAGCTCCAATGGCTAGCAGCCTAACGATTGCGCCACCGGGGCGGCATGATGTTACATTCCCGGTCTGTAAACTGTGGTAACTTTCCACACATAGAGTCCAAGCTCATGTGCAATCATAAAGGAATCTTTAAATGTAAAAAGGAGACACTTTTTTAAGGTTTTTAAGGGAGACAAGAAACGATTGTATTTACTAATATACTTTCAACTGAAAATTTTGGTTTATTTTTATACACTTTTAGCACAATATAGTTCTTTGCTTCTCTTTCGTTTGAAAGTTTATGGTGCACTTCAAATCACAAAATTGCTTGCAAAATTCATTTCCACAAAACCCTTGTTTGAATTGTATGAGGTAGATAATTGTATGCAATAACTTCTATACAAAATAAGTTTTTAAAAAGTTGTAGTGAAAACTATTTGTTAATACTTTCATAATTATGATCAAAATTGTGAAACTATTAAACTTTAAATTCTTTTCCTAACATTTTTTTTGTTATTATTTTTACTCAAATGATGCACTAGTAATACTCTTTTACCAGGTTTTTTTTTTTAATTTTCCTATACTTTCTTACGTATAATAGCTAAGGTTAAGTAAAAGCTAAGCATAATCAGTATATTTCTAAAAATAAATCAAATACTATTTATTTTGAAAAAATCAATAAACTTTCAAAATAAATTTTGTATTTTAAACAATAATAAAACAGACCTAACATTAAATAAAACTTTTCAATAGAATGTATTTGAAAGCCAAATACGATTAAATGTCTCTGAATAAACTAAAAACTAATTGAAATATTTATTTAAAAATTAAAGCACAGTTATAAATACGTAATGAAAAATTTATAAAAAAAGCTGCAAATCAATTTTAATTATGTTTACAAAATTTAAATAATGCCTTGACGCTTTGTTTATCTGGCCTAACATCTTTTTGGTAAAAATTAGAAATCCAGTTCAATTATAACTGATGAACAGTTAAATACGAAAACTATATTCATATCAAGTAACTGTCTTGATTCTTCAGAAATTTGTAAATGAATTCGAATTTTTCCTTTCAATTTATAGGAATAAGTATTATAGATTTAAAGTTCGTAATTCTCCAATATGAACATTAATTTGTATCTCACCTTTAAAAAAAGTCTAGCAATATGATATTGTAATTACAAAACTTATTCAAATAGGACATTTTAAGATGAATTTGCATATTTTTGTAAGATTATACCAAAATGAAATTAACCTTTTCAAAGTGAAAACTTTAATTTTTAAAAAGCTTAGTTAAATAATGTAAGAAGCAAAAAAGAACTCCAATTTAAAATGCAAATGCATTTGTTATCATGAAAAGTCTTTTAAATATAATTTGAAATTTTAAAATGCAAGAAAGCCATTATTATCATAAAATGCATTTTTTCATCAAATGATATGATTAAAATTGAATTATAGTTAGGATTCTAAAAAGTTGTGTAAGAACAATTACAATTTTAGTTAATAAACATCGCAAATATTTTATCTAATTTTGATATAATCCAATTTTTTGCAGTTACATTCCTCCACTTATATTAATAAACTATTAGTGCAAGTATATGCAATTATACAAATATTTAATAATTATCATCAATAATTAATTGAAAAATATGTGTAAGTAAATTGTTTAATGTAAATTAAATATTTTATTATTATTTTTATACTAAAAATGTACTATCTTAAATGGACTATCTCAAAATGCATTTTCCGTAAATAACGAAAACATTAAGTATGTAAAGTTTTTAAATTTCAAATAAATTTATGCTAACCAACAAGTTTTATTTCTATTTGCGTAATTTTGATTGAAACCAAGAAATTCGCGATCATTAACGATGAAATATTTGATAAAATTCAAATTTATCTGGGAATCATGTTAAACACATTTCTCATAGTACATCATCCATGATGTATTATTAAAAATAAAAAATAAAACTTTCTAAGACTAAATCTTCTTCTCAGTATTCAACTTCAAAACCAAAATGAAGGATTTAAGCATGCAAAGCATAGAGTAAAAGGGATGTGAAAAGTTTGTTTATATTTCACAGACAACAAAGCAAACTACTTTTATCTCTGAGGAAAACTTTGAGAAACTTCAAAGTTAACTTTAAAAAAGAATGAATTAACTGTTGAAAAAGCAGGAAAATTCTAGCGACGGATTTGGCAAAAGTTCTTCGGCGATACTTAGAGCGGTGGCAAACACAGATAAGAAATTTTGAAAAGTGAGGCTTTCACAAAGTTTTTAAGAGCGTTTTTGTTCACCTTTTTTTAATATTTAAAATTAAAATCTTGAAAGTCAAGGAAAAGTATTAAAAATATATCAAATTTAAAGTTATGTTTTAGAAACTGTTTTAAGAACTGTTTAATTTAGAACTGAATATAAGTTCAAGAAAATAATCGTTTGTAACTCAAGAAATTTCAAAAGGTTAATACAAATTCTTTTAGTAATAATAATATATTCAATAAACAATTAACTGATTTATAAACAAAATCATAATCATTTGTTGGTAAAGAACTGTAAACACACTAAATACATTAAATTTTTTCTTTGTTAATATTTGTTTCAAGAATTTCTAAATGAAATGAAAGTTTATTTGGGAAACCTAAGCATGTAAAAATTATCAAAATCGTCAAAATTTGAAAAAAAATCCTATTACACGTGAAAGATTATTTGAGAATTAAAATTATCTTACAACACTGATCTATTTTTTCTAATTTTCAGAATTCTCGTTACGAAGAACAAAGGCACGATTCTTATATAGAGTCGGCCCTATATAAGTATAGATTTTGCAGCTAATTCAAATATATTAAAGGGACGCGGTACCCAAAAATTTAAATCCAGTATTTTTATTGCTAGCGTTCAAATTAAACTATTTTTACAAAGAACTAACATTCAATAAGCATATACAAAAAAGTTATTAATACTGAAACGTTAGCTTTTTTTTAAATGTTATTAATATTAAAAATATTGACGTTTTTTCAAAATACTACTCCTCCTACAATTTAAGGAATTTTTTAATGGATTTTTTTCAAAATGTTCCCACAACATCTATTAATAAAAGTTAGTATGGATATTGAGCTACCAGTAAAAAAAATAGTTATGTACATTTATGTATAAAAATAGCCAAAAAATAAGATTTTTTGTTCTTCAAATTTTCAACTTCATCACTATTTAAAAAAATTCTAACCACAATAGACCTTATCCCATAACAACTTTTGTTCATGGTACAGGTTCATGGCCTTAATACAGGAAAAAAGATTTGGAGCTCTACATTTATTAACTTAAAAGCCTTAGGCTTTTAACCATTCATAAGCTAAAAAAAAATAAAATTTAAAAAATCATCAGAAAATTTCAAAACCAAATTTACAAAACCCCCATAATATTTTCAATAAACCTCTATCATTATAAAGGATTCCTTCTTTTTTTGCAATATCCTTATATCACTGAGTTCGAGCATGTTTAATTATTTTCTGGGCAGCCCTTAATTTTGAGTACCGCGTCTCCTTAAAAGATAAAATTCATAAATCGTAAATTGGGTGTAAACTACCCTTTTGTGGCAAGTAACGAAGCAAACGGATGTATGGTTTTAAGAGTGCATTATGCACAAATAACCGCAGCTACAAACAGCGTTTCATATTTATTATTTATTATAGATATATGTCTTAATAATTCATTTGTAAATTATAGAAGTAGCATCATTTATTGAGTAAGCAGACTTTTTATTATTGTAGTTTGAATGTTGAAAGTGTTTTTAAATGGTTTCAAAGTCGGTAATTGTGTTTTAATTATGTATATCTTGTCCACATAAGTAAAGTTTCATGTCTGATTATAAGACTGAAAATGATAAGTAATTAAAAGAACAAATATTTGGAGCATTTTAAATTCATAAAAAAAGCGTAACTTACACTCTATTTAACATTCAGCGTCAAATAAGTGTATATAATTTGATGTGATTAGTTCAGTTAAATTAGCCAACAAATTAATGGCTATAGAAAACAATGAAGTATGCATATTTATTATAGATTTGTACTTAAAATTATATGTCATTGACATATAAAATTATATATCAATTATGAATCTTGTAAGAAATTTGTATTCTACCTACATATAATAATATATTTTTTTTTCTTTTCAGCTTTGGAAGATCTGAATAAGAACACAAAGATTAGTTTTAAAAAATGCCAGACAAAAAGATTGAGTGAACAAAAAATTATTCAGCAGTTAACACATCCCTCATTAAACAAACTTTTTTTTTTAATTAATAAAAAAATGGACCGGATTACAATTTACAACACATGTTTTGCGACGCATTCAAAAACTAATGGGATTAATGCCACAAAAAAACTTAACCGGCAACAAAAAATTCATTTTTTTAAGTTATGCAGGAGGAGGAAAAAATCTCCAAATGTTTTTTACTTATCTATTTTCTCTATTGTTTTTCTAATCGCATTATTTCACGGATTTTTTTTTAATTGCCTAGTTCATCTTTTTCTTGCGTCACTATTCATTTTCGTTTCAACCAACAATATAGTTCCTCGCTAAAAAGATGAAAATGTTCCTTTATTCTTTTTTGGATGTGATTAAAAATTAGTTAAAAAATCCCTGAAGTTTTTATAAATTGAATATTGTACCAGGCCTTATACTTTTAAACGAAATGCTGTTGAATGCCATGTAACTTATGACATTATGGATTTTCGTAATGCAGTTTAGTATTTGATACCTTTATCTTTGCAAAAGGATGTGAATATGGGGAAAACAATATAACAATAGTAATATTTATTTATCTTCTTTAAAAATATTAAGGGTTAAGGTTTTAAATTTTTATGGCGTTAAACTGTTATGGTGAGAATATGATTTAGAATGTTATGCATAGCTTACTGAATTATGAATTAACGTTTACATTAAATTATATTTCTCATGATTTTCTTTTCCTTTTTGAAAGCATAAATAATTTCTAATAATCAATTAATTTTCCTGATTTAATCGCATATGGTTGAGGAATGCAGATTGCACATAGTGAAATCATAAAACATTTAATAATTTTTATTTCAGTTAAGTATTAGTACCTTTAAACCTTAAAGGCTTTTATATCAAATCTAAATAAATCTGAATGTATAAAACTAAATGTATATCTTAAATTTAAAATAAAGCATTAAATCAGGTAGGTGATGTCTGTTTGATGGTTAATTGAGTCAAACGTAAACAATATAGAAATATTGATCTATAAATAATATGTGTATCCTATACAAATATATAATCGATTTACAATGTTTATTACTTTTTATCCCTCTGTCAAAATTGAATTTGAAGTTGTTTCATTTAACAACTTGCATAAAAAGTGTCGATACGATAACGAATTTTGTGTACGAAAACAATTCTGTAATAACCAATCCTCAGAAACAATATAACTTAAATTTCTTTAGTACCCCTAAATCTTTTTCAAGTCGTATGCACTGAAAATTTTTGTATAATAATTTTCCTCACACACGAAAGTGTTTCAAATGCTAACTATATCACCAATTTAAAAACCAATTTATCAAACACACACATAGGGGCTTAGGTTTGAATATACACCAGAATCACATGACATGGTCAGACATTTAAAAGAAAAAATCCTGCGTCAAAATGGTGGAAACAAAACAATTTTACAATAGATTTATCAAGGAGTAGAATGCTTTACAATATTATGTTGTATATTTGAGTAGAAGAATTGAAGAAGAATCTTGGTAGTTATTGGAGATTTAAAAGTTAGTAGCGTTTTGGAATAACTTTTGTCCTCTTGTCAACCTCTATCCTGCTGTCGATTTTTGTATTTGTATCTTTCTTGTTTTAGTACTCTTAAGTCTTTCGAGTTATCTCCTTAATAAAAGTTTTTTTAAACACGTTTCTCACACACTAAAAGTCTCTCAAATCCTCACTTTCTTTCTAATTTTCAATCAATTTTATTTCGTATGACCACAAATATTTGTGTACAAACAGTTCAATTAAATCGAATCCTCATACTTGCATAATGCCTGTTTTAGTACCCAAAATCTTTTTAGTATTTTTCTTACTAAACGTTTTTTGAATCCTCTTTTTACGCACAAAAATATGTTTCAAATCTCTACTTCCTTACCAATTTACAAGTATTTTTCTTGCTAAACGTTTTTTGAATCCTCTTTTTAAGCACGAAAAATGTGTTTCAAATCTCCACTTCCTTACCAATTTACAACCAATTTCTAAGAAGAAAGACAAACAAACCTTTACGAAAACATTTATTTGTCTGGGCACTTAGGGCCAAAATGACAATATTTACGCTTTGACACTTTTTTGCACCTAAGCCCCCCCCAAAGAACACATGTCTCTTGTAAAAGAGGTAGCAAGACAGAAAAACCCTAGTGGAAGTTGCTGTTATTGTGACTGGCACAGTTGCAATGTGATTAGCACTCGCTTGAAACAACGGCCCTGCACTGGGGATGGCAAAGAAATTAGTCGTTTAGTATTTATACCTGTTTAAAACAGCTATATTAACAACTAGGAAACAAATACCTGTTCTTCGCACAGACTTTAAAAAAAAATTTAATTGATCAAAGTGTCTGAACAATTTAATCCTTTATAAGATAATAAACTAATGTTATTATTCCCGCTCGTTATAAAGTATAAAATACTGTTACTTATATTAACTTAAAAATCCAAAATGAAAAACATATGGTATAAAATGCACGCATAAAAGTCATCGTAATTTCCCTCATAAATATATAATACCTTTTAGCTCATTTGTCCCGTTTTTGGTAAGAATTTGGAAGAAAAATATATATAACTACTAAAACTCTATTATACAGCTCTAGCACAGTGGCATTCGAACAACAAACCAGCTTATAAATGTACAAAAATTTGCTGTTTTGATTTTTAAATAATCTTTTTCTAAAGAATTAACTATTCTTTAGTAGGTTGTTTCCTTTTACACTTAAATTAATTTTTTAAAGCTATCCAAATTATTTAGTGATTTTGCTTACTTTTTAAGTTAACTCATTAAAGAAGGTTGTCAAGAAAAATTTTCCACGCACGAAAATGAACTTTCTGCATAAGTTTATCGAGGTAAAAATAACATAAGACAGATGAAAAACATTGCCCCGTAAAATTTATATGGGACTAATTAAGTTACACGAAAAACATTTTTTTTTTAATTAACGTTTATTTTACGAAAATGAAGGTGTTAATGGTATTCAAAAAGTCGTAGTTAATGGATTACTGCTTTAAGACAGTAGAAAGCTACAGTAAGAAGAAAATTTCGATTTTTTTTAATTTTATCAATCAAGATTTTTTTGAAAACTTTTATTACAAAAACAAGAACTAATCGTGCAAACATCATTCTCAATGAAATCAAATAAAAGAAAAGAAAATTGATAAAACCAGCATAGCACTTAAAAACAAAAGAAATTAGCAAAATGGAAAAAAAAGAAATACCAAATAATTTCCCAAAAATCTTTTTTTTAGGTTATTTCCTTCAATAAAAGTAATTCAATTATTGCATTGCGAAACATATAGGCAAGCAGAGTTAACGTTAACATCCAAAAACTCTTCCGCGCAATAATTGACAATCTCCCCTGATACCAACCCTTCTTCTCCGGCTGCGAAATGACAGCTGTGCGTTCGAAAAACGAAGACAAAATAAAGTCGCTCACGCCCTTACTCTCTCTCTCTTTTTAAAACTATCTCTTTATTTTTTCGACCAAAAAGAAAATACACGCGTCGAATTTGAAACACCTGCCTTGAGAGAAGACCCTTTGTTTTAAGAGAAAAAAGTCATCTCGGATCAACAAAGAAGGGGACAGCTTGATTTAGGCAAAATCAGTGAGGTTTGTGAGATTGGGGAGATGTCAACAAACATGGGTGACAGCTGTACCTGCTGAATGTGAAACATTGGACGTTTTTTAAATGTGGAAAGTCAACAAGGGGTTACATCCATGCTAAAGTTACTTGAAGTTAACCATTTTTTCCACTAATCCTTTTTGGATGTTCATATTCTGTTTATGAATGTTGGAGCTTAACATTATGTGCAAGTAGAGTGTAGTTGTGAAATATAAATCATCGAAAGTTTTTAAAAAACCATTGGTGACAGCTGTACCTGCTGAATGTGAAACATTAAACGTTTTTTAAATGTGGAAAGTCAACATTCATGTTAAAGTTACATGCGTTTACCCTTTCTTCCTACTAATCCTTTTTGCATGTTTAGATTCTGTTTATGAATGTTTGAGCTTAACATTATGTGCAAGTATGTTATTGTGAAATGTAAAACATTGAAACTTATCGAGAAAAGTCATATAGATTAAAAAGTTAATTATTTCATATAATTTTGAAACAGCTTTTTCTAATATCATTGGATGTCCAAATCTGTTTGTTTCAAGAGAAGGGGAAAAAAGTCATCGGGGATCAACAAAGAAGGGGGCAGCTTGATTTAGGCAAAATCAGTGAGGTTTGTGAGATTGTGTAGATGTCAACAAACATTGGTGACAACTGTACCTGCTGAATGTGGAACATTGGAAGTTTTTTTAAATGTGGAAAGTCAACAATGGTAACATCCATGCTAAAGTTACTTGCATTTTTTTTCACTAATCCTTTTTGCATGTTTAGATTCTGCTTGATTCTTAACGTTATGTGCAAGTAATAACTGTAGTGGTGAAATGTAAAATATCGAAAGTTTTCAAGAAAGAGCTGTACCTGCTGAATATGAAACATTGGACGTTTTTTTTAAATGTGGAAAGTCAACAATGGTAACATCCATGCTGAAGTTACTTGCATTTTTTTCACAAATCTCTTTTGCATGTTTAGATTCTGTATGATTCTCAGCATTATGATGTGCAAGTAATAACTGAAATGTAAAACATCGAAACTTTTCAAGAAAACTCATAGGGATTAAAAAGTAATTTATATCACCTTATTTTTAAATGGCTTTTTCTAAGATCATTGGATGTCCAAATATGCAAAATTTAATTTTAAAGCACAAAAGAAAAAGAATCACTGGAACGAAATTGCTCCATTATCAGTTTTTGGTTGATTGATGTTCTCCTACTACGCCAGCTACAATATAAGATAATGAAACTTTTTAAATTCAAGCTTTGTGAAACTACCAATCATAGAAAATACAAAATTTCGACAGGTAAACATTTTAACGAATTCAGGGTCAAGTAGGAACTTTCACGTTCTCCACGTAAAACTAAGATATAGGATTCGGCCTATTTATTGGCAAGTTCGACAAATGAATTTCCGTTTATCAAAGTCACCAATGGTCAGACCAGTCTCTATATCTGAATTATACTTTGAAGAATGAGGGTTCTGCTACTGCACACTTCAAATATGTTGTGTAAAAACATTAAATTGAATAACCGCTGATGTTACTGACAATAAATATTTTTGTTTATGAAAAATGATGACAAATGTTTTATCACGTCTATAAATCAGAGATCGAGTGCTTTAAAATTAGTTTTAGGTCTACTAGATTTAAGTCAACTTATATCTTTATAAAATGTGCTGACATTTTTTTAAGAACATTTTGATGTTACTGCTGGCTTCGTGATCCCCCGTGGAAAACAAAACCCTGATAGTAGATGATGTTTGTGACACTCAAGTCCAAAATTAAAAATCTGTCATTTCTTCGCCAAAGATAAGGAAACCCGTCAAACAAATTCCCTATCCACCCATACTTCCCACGGGAATACCCCAAAGATGTAAACTGATCTTTTTTCCAGTGGGGGGTTCACCATCGCAGACGATATATCCCAAAAAGGGTGTGGCACCACCCCCGACCCCTCGCCTGTCAAGTCTGAGGACTTCTGTTTGGTTTGGGCATATTGGGTTCGGCGAAACGGGATCCGTTTTGGTCAAAATCGAAGATATGTGCTGATAAACAGAGGCGTTTCTGAATAAACAACGGGTTTTTGTGGATAAATAAACGATTTTGACTTCTGCGGCTTTGATGCTGAACAGGGAGGGGTTGGGCTGATAAAGGTTTAGAGAGAGTCACGGTCATTAGTTTTTAATTGTTGTCGGGATTTCAAAGTGTTCGGAGCGTTTATCTTGATTTTGGAAACCTATGCTGAGAAACTCGAAGAAAAGTAAAACATAATGTGGCTCATATAATTGATGAGAAAAGTGTCAGAAACTACACTCTTAAAACGAAGGAACGATTTTAACTCAGTCTGATTAATTTTCACTCCTCCAGTCTGGAAAATGCACTTCTCCTTTTGGAGTGGATCCTTTGTGTGTTCAACCTCCAAAAGGATCACTCCAAACGAGTGATTTTAACTCAGTCTGAGTTAATATTCATTCCTTTCCAGTGTCGAAAATGCACTTCTCCAACTGGAGTGGATTTTACTCTTTTGTTTTAAGAGTGTATTGAGGCCCGGATGGCCGCGTGGTTTGGACAATTAGGCTAGCAGTAACGGCCGCCGGATCTATTCCCGCCTTCGTCCTGTGTGTTCTTTTCTTTCTCTGTGACAGTAAAAATTCTTTCTGTGTCTGTCTTTCCTGACGAAGGCTAATATAAGCAGGTCTCTGATCAAGCATGCAAGCCGGTATATATATATTTAATTTGGTCATTATTTTTGAGGAAACCGAAATATAACACGAAATATCATTTAAAAAGGATGAAATGTCAGGATTTTCTTTTATTTATTACATATTACTTAAAAAAAAAACTTTTGTATTCAAATGTTAGATAGTAATTCCTATTGTCACAGAATTTCGTATAATACGAAAAAAAGGTAAAATAGTACATTTCAAAGTATAATAAAAAAAATGGAAATCTTATGCAAAATATGCCCAAAATAAATAAAGGGAAATCTACGCGTTTTTTTAATTTATTTTGGGTTTTTTCAAAACTTATTTTAATAGAATTTTTATCGTGATTCAAACTTAATCCATGAGGTTAGAAAGTTCATAAAATGGCAAAAAGAAATAGCACTTTTCAACTTTTACTAAATAATGTAAAAATATTTGACAGCCAATTGTGAAGATATGTATAACATTATGACTTAAATAGAGTAAGAGTGAAACTATAAAATTGCAACTGCGTGAAAGATGCGCCAACGTTATACATATGATAAACAAATGTAAATGATCCATTCAAGTTCTCCTAACCAAAACTCAAAACAAAAAGAATTGAAATTGATTAAGAGCCTTTTTCTCGGTGAAGCCAAAACAAGAATTTCAAAACCAGGTAAGCACAAATTTTAGCTTTTATATTGAATTTTTAGCATGCCGAAGTGGATATGTTATGTCTGCCGCATTTCCCAAATGTCATTATGATGAGAACAAAACTGATAGCCTGACACGAAATAGTTTATCAACAATCTATGACTTTCATTGATTTCTAAAGAAAATCTATGGTGCTAAGCGTCTAATTTTTTTATCTTATCCAAATTTTTAAAAAATGCAGTTTTGCGTTATTTTGGTTCCAAATGATTAGAACAAATACTTGATATTCTATTTTAATATACCTAATCTTAATAACTTGTGTTCCAACACCACAAACGGAACATAATTGTTGTGAAAAAAAATATTAAAATATTGTGTTGTTTCAATATCAGAATTGTGTTGATGACTTACAAATACAACTTTGAGTCGTTCCAACACAACAGAGAACTGACTATCGCGAATGAGGCGATTATTATATACATGCGAAGTTAATAAAAATGTAAAACTAGAATATTGATTTTTAAAATATGCATAACAAAATATAAACATTCATTTTATGTATATTTTAAGCTTTTCTATAGCTATTTATTCGAAACATTGATGAGCTTTACATTTCGAAAGCATGTATGCGGAGCTGCGCCTTCAACAGAATTTCTGTGCAATGGTTTGAAATACGTAACCCCTCGTTATATCGCGAGTCGTTATAACGCGCATTCGGATATATCGCTCATTGTATCATGCCTCCCAATTTTTTCAATATAATTAGTATAATGTTTATCAAGTAGCTCGTTATATCGTGTTTTTTTTCTTGTCTCCCGGGAAGCGCGATATAACGAGGGGTTGTGCCGCCGGCACAATCGTTAGGACTCTAGCCTTCGGAGCTGCTGGGGTCGGGTTCGAATCTCGGTCAGGCTTGGATGTTTGTGACCGTCAATAAATGTTGGTATTTGTCTATGTGTTTGTGTTGTCCTTTGTGCGTCTCTTGTGCTTGTAAATAACTCTTTCTGTGTCTGTCCCACTTGACGAACGCTTATAAGCGGTTCTCTGAACAAGCACACAAGCTGGAATATATATGTCCCTACCATACCATATCAAACGAGGGGTTGCTGTATAATACAAATGTTATATTGTTTCATCACACATTGTAATAACTGAGTAAAACGATTTTTTCTTATTGGAACTCAACATATGTATGAGTGTATTACTCTTTTAATTTTACCTTGATTTGTTGCAATGCCAAAGCCTAAAGGCTCCATAATAACGTATGTATAGGACAGTTTAATTATGTTTTAAATATGCGAAGTACATTCATGCATAATATTTAAAAAAAAATTAAAAACTAAACACAGTTTTAAAAATTATAATGAAATAATTGGATTACTATTTGCCTTGTGACGTTTTATGAAACAATTAAAACTAACAATAAACTTTGTGTATTAAAACGAAATGAGTTAATATTTAGAAAAATTAAGCTCTGTAAGTCAGTGTTAGCTTAAAGTCTTAGACTTCAAAAGTTTTAGTTGTTATTTTTAATTAAAATTATCAAAACAATTGTAATTAATTGTTAATTGTTACTACTACAATAAGCAATTAAATAATTCTTAATTGTAGTTTTCCACAATTACAATTGAGGAATTGTTAGTTGTTGTGGTTCCTTTTTCCAATTAATTAACTGTTCTTGCGATTAAATTTTATCCAACACTGAAACGCAGCTATTTGTAAAATGGCAGCATTACACTATGACTTATGACTTCTTTGGTGGGGGGCAAGTTCGCCGAACACTGCGACCTTAGGTCTATTGTATTCAACCCCAGAAATGATACAGTCACAAGAGACACACAAAGAAAGAGACGACACAAACACTTAGACAAATACAGCATTACACTATCATGTTGTTTCAATGCAAGGATTCCTAATAATTAAACTAAAATTAGAAACAAAACACTAAACAGTTTTACAAATTATTACGAAATAATTGGATAACTATCTGCCTTTTAGTTAGACAAAATGAGTGACATATGAAATCGAATGACCTTACTTTAGATATTAATTTTCTATTTCAATCAATGCTTTATCTTTACATCAGTTTCTTCCTTTTTATAAGTAGTATTACGCAACGTGATTGAAATATGCCGAAAGAGAACGCTATCGTTTATTTATAAATCTACGATTCATTTGAGATAACACATTGCGATAAACTTTTCTAAAATGACATTTTAAGAAACGTGATAGTTTTAACATTTTAAAAAAATTAAGCGACATGTATTTTAAAAAGAATTATTTATAGTGATAATTTAAGTCAAAGGAATGACAAAATGGAACGTTATGTTATGGCATTTGAGAAACATAAATTCGTTAATTCTTTATTTAAATTTATACAGTCAATAGACAATGTTGATGTATTTTTTTAAAATTTATAGAAGCTAAACTTTTTTGTAAATATGCATTCCCCTAGACCAGAATTTTGGACATTTGTTTTGATTATAAAGCATTAGCATTGAAACATTTTCATTTTTTCTTTTGTGTATATGTATTTAAATTTATTATTTTTTGCGGTTTTTATTAACTTATAATGTGTCGTACTCTTGTGTCATATTATTTATAATTATGATTATTTTAGTCGCATATACCCGTGTTGTATTTTTACCCCCTTGTGACGAACAAAAACTATTATGTAATGCTTGTTCTGTGTTAATAAAGTTTTTGTTTGTTCAAATTAGTTTTCCAATGGTAGGTTATTTGCTTATTTGATTGCGAGTTACGGATGCCTTATTTACCAAATCAAATACTCTATTAAATTCAATCGGATACGATTAGTTTTCCTAGCTATTTTTTAAATTACATACAAACATTGCAATATTAGCTTTGGATATGATAAGCTTTTATTAATTTCATTTTAGTAAAGTGTGTGTTTTGATTGGTAGCTGCATTTGTATTGTAACGAAACTAATTATCTTGGGATGTATTTTCAGCAGTGGAATGTAATTAGAGTTGTTTTATTTGTTTAAAACCAATAACAAATCAAATGGTAAAAGAGTCTATATATGTTGAGAGGCAATATTTACTCACGTATGAAACCATTTACATTATATTGTTTTTTATTGTATGATAAATTGTTGATATTAAAACCATACATAAACTACATAATCATAGTATAACAGCAATTAAGAATACCACAATTTTTGTGCACTTAAATCATAATCCAGTCAATGTCTTTAAGATACTATGATTTTACGATTTTTTGTTATTTTTTACTATTTTATTTAGGTGCTTCTATTTATATAATATTTACTCGTCTAATAAAAATATGTAAAGACAATTTTATGAGAAATTGAGTATTTTTTAAGGTAAAAAACCTGTGAACTGAGAGTTTTCACATAGTAGCTAGATGCAAAACATATTTTAGTAAAATGAGAGCTTCAAGAATTCGTTTGGGGCAAAACATAAAATTTCGATTCATTTTAAATCTGAGTAAAACCGATTCATTCCCTGCGCCACACAAAGCATTCTTAAAATAAAGAATAATAATACAAATAATTCTAAAGATGATATTACTTAGTTTCTTCTAGTTATAATATTTACTCGTCAAATAAAAGTATGTAAAAACAATTTTATGAGAAATGGAGTATTTTTGAAGATAAACAACCTGTGAACTGAGAGTTTTTACATAGTAGCTGGATTCAATATATAATTTAGGAATATAAGTTTTCAAAAACTCGTTTTGGGCAAAACATTAAATTTCGATCCATTTTAAATCTGAGTAAATCTACACTCTTAAAACAAAAGAGTGAAATCCACTTCCTATAGAAGAAGTGCATTTAGGACACCGAAAAGAGTGAAAATTAACTCAGACTGAGTTAAAATCGCTCGTTTGTTTTAAGAGTGTATGCATCACAAACAGCATTCTTAACTTAAAATAAAAAATTATTCTAGGGAACTATTCTGACTCTTCATCCTTGCTTAAAATAGTTATTCACTGAAGCAACACTAACTCAAAACAGGTCAAAAACCTCTAATATACTCCAGCTATACAGAGAGAAAAATAGAAAAATCCTCATCAATTACAATCTCATCGAGACCCCTCGACATTTGAAACATTCGACGAGATGTCGACAAAGCCGCGTTCGATTCCTGCTGACGTACACACTTTTTAGAACAGTTATTTTTCAGGAATTAGAACGATTTTGGGCGATAAAAGGGGCCACTAATGGCCATTGAATTAGGCATCATTTATCAGCGATCTCTCTTCTAAATATGACGGATCGGGTCTGTCCGTGGTTTACGTGTATAAGAGGACAGATCCGTTGCTTTGAGTTCTTGTTTGAGAGATACGCCTACGCGCGGTGTTGCATAATCGAATTACACTGTTAGAAATTTCGTTGAAAAATTACAGGGAAATAAACGGCAGCAGTCTTCACCGTACTTGTTACGGTTAAGGATTATTTTTCGAATAAGGTTTGAAATTATTTAACACAGGTATGGTTTAAAAAACAGTAAAAACCAACACTTTTAAAACAAACGAGCGATTTTAACTCAGTCTGAGTTAATTTTTACTCCTCCAGTGTCGAAATTGCACTTCCCCTATGGGAGTGGATACTTTGTTAAACCTCCGACAGGATCACCCCAAACGAGTGATTTTAACTCAGTCTGAGTTAATGTTCACTCCTTTCCAGTGTCGAAAATGCACTTCTCCTACAGGAGTGGATTTCACTCTTTTGATTTAAGAGTGAAGTCATAAGGCGTTAAATTCACTGTTAAAAGTTATGTGATTGGTTTTAATATAAAAATGGTTCCTAGTAGGAACAATGGCTGAGTGGTGAAATATTTCACCATATTTTTGGTATTAGGTTGAACTTTTTTCAGGTTTTGGAAACAGAAACTGAGAAATTGTTAAAATGAACACCGGAAATAATGTCAAACATTTCACCAAGCAGTTGTTGTTGCATTTCACCAAGCAGTTGTTATGGTAAAACCATACACTCTAAAAAAATGAATGCTCAAAAACGACGAAATTTTCCTTAATTTTGGTGATTCCGTTACAGGCATATGCTCCGAATTTTCGTTTTCTCAAAGTGAGGAAATTTGAATCGTCCTTTTTATGAGAATTTGAATGTCGTCTAATCTAAAGAAATATTTCGTCATTTTTGAGCATGTCAGTACAACAATGAGATTCAGTTTCCTCAAAATCAAGATACAGTCAAATCACGATCGTAAAAGTGAGGATTCGCGTTTACTCAAAATTAACGTGATAGTTTGACGAAACAATCCTCAAAATTAACGAAATGAGGCTTAAGGATTCATGAATCGTCAAAAATGAAAGTGTTACTTCTGAGAGTGTAGAATTAAGCTTTATTTTTTTTTACTTCTAGCACAACTCCGTGAACACGATGGCTAAGATTCTAACCCATTCATTATTTCTCTACAAGTTTCAGTTGTAAAACCAACCGATGGGCCATAGAAGGTCGGTCGCCCCACCGAAACAGAAATTATAATTTTCTTTAAAAAATGCTAACTTAATTCTAATTGGCTAAAAGTTATGCAAAGTGTAAAATATCATGGTATACAAGTTCCGCAATCAGTTAAAACTTTTAAAAAACGATTTTTCTCCCAGTTTGCGATGGGATATAAAGTATTTTTACAATTATTCGACAGTTTTTGACGAATCCGGTAAAATAGCAATTAATTAAATGGTTTTTTAACAATTTGTTTCTTTAAATTTCTAAGTGTTTCTGTGTTTCGGTTATTACTTTTTAAATGCAATTAGTGAGTTTTCGAATGTTTTGAATTATATGTCTTTTAAAATATCAAAATATACATTAAAAACAATAGTTTAGTATTAAAAAGCAGCATTTTTAAAACCCGTTTATTATATTTATAACAATAGGCTATTAGTTTTTAGAGTATTTTATAAGAAATTAGGGAATTTTGCTTCTATAACTCATTAACGACGATTTTAAAGAAAATTTACCAAGCGAAAATGATCTTTCTGCATACGTCCATCTAATCTTGCAAAATATAAGACAAATAAATAGCATAGTCCTGAAAAATGAATGTAGAACAAATTAATTTACACGAAAATAGAATTTTAGATGCTTTAAGTCAACGGTTTTATATTAATGAAGGTGCTAATGGTATTTGCCAAGTCGTCGCTAATAGGTTAATAATGAGTTATTTGCGAGTAACACAAGAACCTTTCAAGTAATAATTTATTCAAATTCTAATGAAATTTCAAAATCGAGGTATAATTGTTTGAAGCAAATACTTATATACTATTTTAAAACTTTAAAACGTTTGGATTACGGGAGGCTTTTGAGTATACACTCCTAAAATATTGTGTTCAAACAACAAATGCAAAACACAAGTATATTGTGTAAAAATGGAAACATCATAGTATTGGGATGGTTCATTAAAAATTGCGTTAATCATATATAAACTTAAAATTGTGTTGCTCTAACACAAGTGACAATAGCGGGAGGAGACGATTATTATATCAATGTGCGGTTAACAAAAAAAAATGCAAACTATATCGTTTCCTAAAATATGTTTCGTAAAATTATATCATTCATAGATTGAGTATAGCTATTTATCCGAAACACTAAAGAGCAGATGCTGAACTTCATTTTGGAATAATACAACACAACTTTTTTTGGTAACCATGAGTAATTATTTGGTCGCAACACAATTTTAGTTTTGTTTCAACACACTTGTAATGACTATGAAAACACGTAATTTTGTTTGATAGTCAACACAAATTATTTCTGAGTGTATTACTTTTCATACGATTTGCCAGTTTGCCAAAGTAATTAAGAGAACCTGGGGAGCCTTCTCCATATTTTCAGAATTTTGTTTTTATAAATTTTATTTTTACACTACAAATTTCATATGATAGCACATATTAAATTAAATTTTAATGGCAACAATGATATAATAAAATAATATAAGTACTGTAATTTTTTCTTTTATAAATTGATAGTTTTTTTTTTTTTTTTTAAATAGACATCAGGGCCAAAACTCCCTTTATAAGGGAGACTTTTCTCCATGGGTAAGGGAGGCTTGGAAATACCAAAATGCATTTAGAGTAATTCATTTTATAGTATTTTTTCTGCATTAAAAATCCGAAAATTATACCTGTCAAGTATTTTTTTATTTATGTTAAATATATTTTGTACAGTTTGAAGAAACATTAAATAAGATATAACTGCTTTAGTTTGATTTTTTTTATCTTAACACGACACAGTGAAGAGTAGATTTGTAATCTGACCCCCTCTTCTCCCCCCCCTCCACCCATCCAAAAAATAACCAAGATAAAAAAATTTAGTTTTTCCAGAAAAAAATTGATCTTTGGTCATAACTGGCAAGTTAGTTTTAGTTGTGGTTTTGGTTTTGTTCTAAACAGGTACAAATTTTGATTATCGATCTATTAACTTCATAAATTAGTATCCTACGTCATTATATAACATGTATTTGATACACATTATTTATAGATCTTCCTAACTAGTTAACTAATTAGCCTTGGTTCAGTGGACACACCTCTCTTTCATAGATTCGCCAAGCCTCCATACCTAGCCATTTTGTAAAGAATGGCACATGAAGATTTTCAGCCAACTTCATTGCACATTGCACCAACTTTATTGCTTAAATAAAACCTTAATGAACCAGTATTTATAAAATAACACATGCTTAAACTTACTTTAATTGGTTGGTCTGAAAAAATATTGCAAATACTGTCGAAAATTTTTACTCTTGGGGATGAGAAACTGTTTTTTATTATTTTCTCTTTACTGATAAGAAATAGCTGAATGAAACTAAGGTGTCTAACTACTGACAACGAGGTTTTACTACCATGTATTAAGAAAATTATAAAATATTTTTAAATGCTAAAATTGGGGCTTAAAAGGTGGGCTAAGCCTCCTTTATGGCCAAGGCTCCCCAGGTTGCTGCTTTCTTATCATATTTTTACTATAATCTTCCAAACCAAATACGAAATACATAAGGAAAATTCTGAATCAACGTCGTTTAAATTTATGTAGTTAAACCTTTGATATTTGGGACACCAAAATTTCGGGAGCCACAAGCATGTTCTCAATAGGACTGAAGAGTGAAGGTAGATAGATCAGGCCCTAACTATAACTACAAATAATCTCAATTAAAACATTGATTACCTCTTTTTAACTGTGCTATATTAAGAAGCTTTTTAGAGTTGAATTATCTAAAAAAAATGTGAATGTTCATTTATGTTATTTGGTATTGCACTGTTTGAAATTTGGCGCAGGATTGCACCGGAATCTGGAAGCTTTTTTGGCTGTCACGACCACACTGCTCAAAACAATCAGGGGAGTCGTTTTGTGTATTTTTGTTAACCCTTTCAGTTTCAGCGTTTTGTTTTTCATTCTAAAAATCTAAAATTTGTGAAAGAGATTCATTATTCATCCAGAATGAAATGGTAGAAAACGGCAGGAAAATATTAATTTTTTAAACTAAAATTTAAAGGAGGAAAATTGGATTCAAAAATTAAGAATAAATAACAACAATAATTTTTTAAAATTTTAATTTGCAAAAAACAGGTAAAATCAATTTTTAATCTGAGAATGCGAGCGTGAAGAATTTAGGGTAAATTTATTTCATAAAATTTTTTGGGGAGTGAATTTTATTTTAAATTGTTTTCATATTTTCATTTGATTAAAACAAACACTATTTACAGGATCCTCAAAATACATGATTCTTCCATCTAACGATAAATTAGTGCAAACTCAACTTAGTGAGAAAAAAATCGCAAGCTCATAATTCCAAATGTAATCATTGGGGTTGAAAAAGAGTTTAAACCATGCACTTCCCTAATTGTTGTGATTAATGTATTTGGAGTGCGGATTCACCTCTTTTACCGTGTATCAAAGTTATGGTTTTACCACAAAATTGGTTATTTCACGCTCCAAATAATGGTGGCAAGAAAGTGCTACGATTCAGGTGCAATCTTTCGCCGAAATTTTTAACAGCGTACTTTGTCAAAAAAAATTACATTCAAAATGTATTTTAAAGATTGATTCTAAATTGTTTGCCATAATTTATTTCGCAAAGTCGTTTTCAAGTCTGTAGAAGTAAGTCAGCAATCGATAATTTTAAAAGTTAAACTTCTCTTTATTTGTTTTTTTTAAGTAAGCAGTAAAAAGATAAATACATGAAAAATTGCACAGAAATTTGATTATGTCACAGTAGGGACATACTTAAGACAAAATCTCAAGTTAGGATAGTACGTTTCTTTATATTTCTTCCCTTATTGATCTTAATTTAGTTATAATATGTTTTATAGGTTTTTTTACACATTAGTAAAGGGGTCCCATAGTATTATTTTGTAGAATTTGTCATTATTCACTTGACTAAATTGATTAAACTAAGTAATTACTCTTACTCTGATAACATTTTATGGGAAAAACTTATAATGTTGTTTTCTAAGTTGAGGTTTAAATAGTTTTTAAAAAAATTAGGCAAATATGTATTCTAGGGTGGTCCTTATTAACATGGGGAAAAATAAATTTTCGATTTCAAAAAGTCTCACCCCCTCAATTTGTTCATTCATATGAAAAAATAATTTCTGCAAAATTTTAGCCAAATTAATTAATAATAACACGTGCCCCACGGGGCTTAAAGTTTTAAAAAACGCAAAATTTTTGGGTGTTTTTTTAAAAATTCCGTTATAAATCAATATCTATGCCAACTACGAAAAACTACTCAATACAAATGTTATAGAACATAAAATTTCCTGCAACTTTGTAATTTACAATTTTGATCTATGAGCAACAGGTTTCGAGTTTTAGGGAAAAGAACGAGCGATGTTTTACGAAATTTCAAACCATGGCCACACTACACAAATGCTATCCATCACAATGGTGCTACCTAAAACTGATTATTTAGTTAACTTTTAATCTTTCCTGCTTAAAAATCTCTAAAATGGGACAGATTTAAGTATTTATATAAAAAAACCATTTAAAATACACCACAATCTAAAGACTGTCAGGGCCGTCGCGTTGGCAAGGGGGGGGGGGGGGCTGCTTTCGCAATGAAGTTAGCTTTTTTAATGGAAAAAGCGATACACCAGGAGTCATACAGGGACCCACGTGTTTCTCAACCTTCTCTCCTGTATTATTAATGATTACTGTATCTAGTTAAAGCAAATAAAAAACATTTTCTTTCATATGGTAATGGCAGAAAAGATGTTAAGCCTTTGTAACTATACTCAAGAGACTTTGTTGCATTTTTTTAAGAAACCTAATGCGTTATTTTGAAATTGGTGGAAAAAACAACTTTGTATGAGTTTCAGTCATTTGTTTAATGGTGCATATGAAGTTTGTTTTACTAAACTATGCCTCGAAAATAGATATTTGTTATTGCTTCAATGAAAAACCAAGTTGCGGGTGCCAAATTGCTATCTCGTGAAGATTGCTTCTCATATTCTTTTTAAATATAGGTGAAGTAAACCTGAATTTACACAAGTGGTTCCTTTTTAATGGATGAAGATCTCAAATTTTAGAGAAAAGCATGTATTCTTGCCTGCGAAAGAAACAACTACGCAAGAACTATTATAATACATTTTCCATTACAGAAATTTCATATTATTGAAAAATTTTAAGGAGCTAGATCCATTATTGGTGTTATTAAGAAAATTATTTAAAAGGAAGGGAAATACAAGATCTATAAATTATACAAATACAAGATCTTAAAATTCGTAAATTTGGCAGCTTAAAGAGGTGTGATGTTAATTGAAGAATTCAACTATCAATTTACAAAGAATGAATCCAAAAACAATTTATTTTACTGACTGCGCAAGACTGTCACAAAAAATACACATCCTGCGATTAAAAAACTGTACTGAAGCCATACATACTGTAATAAATAAATATAGTGAGTGGTAATTTATTTTTATTTATATTAAAATTAAGATTTATAAGCCAATGCCCCCTTTCAACCCCCCCTCCCCCCTCACGCACATATTGTGCCAGCAAACAGGCTTTGATTAGGGACATTGTCTGTGATCTTTAAATTTCTAAGAATGTCGTTTGCTTATAAGCTACACAAAATGTTCGGTAGGTAATCTTTTATTTAATTTGCAAAAGTGCCTAATCCAAGAGACGACCCCATCACCCACATGACCACCCAGTGAAGCAATAAGAAATATCTGTTTTCGATTCATAATTTGGTAAAACCAACTTGGCTAACAACCGGATGCACCATCGAACAAATGACTAAAACTCATACGAAGTTGCTTTTTCCATCAATTTCAAAATAACGCATTAGGTTTCTTAAAAAAATGCAACAAAGTTTCTTGAGCAGTTACAAAGGCTTAACATCTTTTCTGTCATTACCATATGAAAGAAAATGTTTTTTATTTGCTTTAACTAGATACAGTAATCATTAATAATACCGGAGAGAAGGTTGAGAAACACGTGGGTCCCTGTATGACTCCTGGTGTATCGCTTTTTCCATTAAAAAAGCTAACTTCATTGCGAAAGCAGCCCCCCCCCCCCCCTTACCCACGCGACGGCCCTGACAGTCTTTAGATTGTGGTGTATTTTAAATGGTTTTTTATACAAATATTCAAATCTATCCCATTTCAGAGATTTTTAAGCAGGAAAGATTAAAAGTTAACTAAATAATCAGTTTTTGGTAGCACCATTGTGACGGATAGTATTTGTGTAGTGTGGCCATGATTTGAAATTTCGTAAAATATCGCTCGTTCTTTTACCTATAACTCGAAACCTGTTGCTCATAGATCAAAATTGTAAATTACAAAGTTGTAGGAAATTTTATGTTCGATAACATTTGTATTGAGTAGTTTTTCGTAGTTGGCATAGATATTGATTTATAACGGAATTTTTAAAAAAACACCCAAAAATTTTGCGTTTTTTAAAACTTTAAGCCCCGTGGGGCACGTGTTATTATAAATTAATTTGGCTAAAATTTTGCAGGAATTATTTTTTCATATGAATGAACAAATTTAGGGGGTGAGACTTTTTGAAATCGAAAATTTGTTTTTAAGGACCACCCTAATGTATTCAGATAACCTTTTCAAGTTTAAAAAAATCATTCAAGTAACAAAACAAGCAAAATTTTATTTTCCTTTTAACAATATAACAAAATATTTATTAAATAATTTCTGACGATGAAATAATGGTTTCAAATATACTGAAATTGGAGTAAGTTAGAAAATTAGCTTAAACAACAATTTTTTTTAATAACTAAACCTTAAGAGGTTGTTGAAATGTGAAGTACATCTCCTTTAATTAATTTTATTTTAAATTTATAAGTTCGTTTTTTTTATAATCATTAAATTCAGGAGTTTTTACGAATTAAACATCAGAGCTAATAGATTTTTATACTGTAATTTTTTTTAAGTACAGAATATTTCTATTATTTTCCAATAATAGTTTTATGTATTCTTAAAGTATTGCAGTGTTCTCTAAAATTTCCATCTGAATTTAATCAAAAGAACATTTTTTGTCAATTCTATTTGATTAAAAAAATAAAATGAGAATACACAAACTCCGCGGCGGTGAATTGGTAAAACTCCAATGCCGTCAACGAGGGGTCATATACGGTCATGGATTCTTTTTACGATAATCTGCTCAACAGAAAATATCTATTGTGAACGGATATTTTCTGTAAGGTAAATATTGATTTATCTTCGCACTAGAGCTACACGAGGGCTACTGATATGCTCTACATTGTTACACGAAGTCTGCCAACATAATTTACTAATAATTACAACTATTTTATGACACATTTGCTGCTTTAGTTTTCTGTAATGTAAAGACATTATTATGCAGAGTGTAATTTGCTTATTTAAAGAATTTGTAGAGTAAAAGTCAGAATTTTAAATTGTGACACAAATAAAAAAATTCAAATAAGAGATAAAACATTTTTCCAATTTACTTATTTGATTTCTTCACCTCATACAATATAATAAGTGTTTTATACTCTAATTTTATTTTAAATTTATTACACATTAATATCAGAAATTTGAAGTCACAAGTTCTTGCATAGATAGAAATGTTCAGGCGCAAATTATTTATTTGCTATAAATTGAACTATCCTTCGTTTAGCCCTTTAAAAACTTCAGTTATTTACGCAGTTCAGTCATTTACGCAGTTTGTGACAGACAATTTCATGGCTAGCCAAATTTTTAATTAAAATTGTGGAACTAGTTATAGTTATTGTTGGGCAACTTGATTATTTTCTATTAGACTTGCTTGGTTGTGAAATGTTGTAAACAAGCAATCTTCTCATGCCAAACTGCATGTTTCTTCAATCTCAAACTGCATGTTTAACGAAATCAGGTCAGATTTTTGGATTGAAGGATTTAAAGAAAAAAATTGGGTAAAATTATTTAGTTGTGTACACATGCGTCACATTTATAAGACCTATTTAATTTAGTTAGCAGTGGTCTTGGGACAAACAAAGAAATAAGAAAAACTAGTTTTAAGGACAAACAGTTTCAAAGACAGAAAACCTTCTTCCAAGGACTTTTGTGTTCAATTCATAACACAACTTGTTATACACTACTAAGAATTGTTACTTAATTCATATGCACGCCAGAATTCTTATTTATCTATGTTTATCATTATAGTAATGGTCAAAATACTGGATTAGTTTTGAAGAAAAGTACACCATTTAAATTTGATAAAGACTTTTTGAAAGTTTTAGGTAATTAATTGCTATCAAATTATTTCAACTTCTTTGCAAAGTATTGAATTAGTTACAACTTTTAGTGATTTGTTGATAATCAATAAAACATGAATTCATGGCACGAAAATATTGAAGTTATGGATATCAATTTTTCATCCTTTACAACAGTTTGTATTTATCAATTTTTTAAATTTCAATCATTTTTTTTTTAAATGTGCATTAATAATTTATCTAAGGTAACTAAGACCCATTTTGACTAGCTAAAAGAATTAGATAAATAAAGAATTGAACGAATCTTACATTTTGTAAAGTTTACACAAGTAAACTAAAGTGAAGGTTAAAACACATAATAAACCGAGAACAAAATATAAAATTCTAAATCATAAGCCATATGATGAATACCTTTTTTTAAATGTAACATTGTTTTTCGTACCCAAATACGGTATTTTGTTTTAATTTACAAATGCAAATGTACGATTTTTTATATGAAGCTTATTGCTAATGTGGACAAACATACTCTGATATATTTTGGCAAAATGATGTAAAGAACTTTCTTTGAGGCTTTAATTTCGATGAGAGAAACTAATTTACGGTAGTGGGAAAATATATTTCACATTTATTTGTGAATATTATCAAGCCTTTAATAAAAGTGCTACTTAAAAAAAGGCATTTAGCATCTTTGTTAAAAATTTGGAGTTTGATTTCACCAAAAATCTATTTCGTAGAAGCTGTAGTGAAATGTTTTACCATGTTTTCGAAATTCGATGAACCATTTCTCAGGTTTTAGTTTCTAAAACTTGAAATATGGTTCAACTGAATAAAGAAAATACAATGAAACTTTTCCACACACAACCATTGCAGATACTAGGAACCGTTATTATGGTGAAACCAAGAACTCACTTTTTTACAATGGATTTTATCTTATATCGAAAACTCCTTTCATTGTTACAAGATAAGGATTTATGAAATCTAACTTAATACTGCTATGCCGTCATTGCATGAAACCCAATACTGTGCTTTCATTATAACTTTTGTTAAAAATTAGTGTAGATAATAAAAAAATTTACCCTAAGCTTGCATATCGCATTGCTTAAGTTATTAGCAATCATAGGATTGAAATAATCACATGGAAAATAAATAACAAACACTACCAGATACGGGATGAAGAAACATTTATATCGGATTAAATTTTCTATGAACATATAAAAGAGATCTCTTACCGACATCAGATGCCGCCTCACAGAAGATGATATTTACAAATTAAGTTCACATGGTCACTAAAACCTCGAATAGTCATAACCGTACACAGTGGACGCTGTCCTGTGGTGGTTGTAGGCGGAGGGACCGCCGAAGTTCATCTGACAGCTGGGGTTCGCGATCGACCCAGCGCTCGACGCTAGTCTCTGGCTTTCGAAAACGTCCCGCATCACGAAATTGCCGTTGGAGTCCGTGTACAACGAACAGTCTGAAACGCTGTTTTGGATCGGGTAGCTCCAGCTGGCAGCGTTAGCCGACGTCGTGGTGGCCGAGGCGGAAACGTTCCTGTTCATGTACGACTGGGGCGAGCTGGGCATGCCCAGCTGTCCGGCCTGGTACTGCCCGGCTTGGTCTTCTGAGAGTCCAGTCGCCGAAGTCATGAGGCCGCTGCTGTTGCTGTTGGTCGATCCGGCACGGGGGATCCCGGATCGCGACACGACGCTGCTGCGTCCGCTCTCGCGTTCGTTGTAGCCGCACGACTGCGGGGGGGTCACGGAGCAGTTGTAGCTGTTGAGCGCCGACGTCGGCGACAGCGTCGAGCAGTTGTTGAAGTTCCTGCTGCTGTAGGGCAGTCCGTTTGTGCTCGGGCAGGATCGCAGGTTCGGCGGGAGGTGTCCCATGGCGGTCCTCGAAGACGCCAGGCTATTGAGGATGGCGGCATCGGACATCGGAGGGGAGTGGGCTCTGACCATCAGGTCCACAGAGAAGCTTGAGAGCGTGGTGGCGTCCACGACGCCAGTGTCCACGTAGGATGCTGTAGGACTGGTGATGGAAGGACTGGACTTGTTGTACTTGCAGTCGCCGGGCATCATGAGTCGCTGCATGCAGGAGGGGTTGAAGATGGGTCGATGGTGGTCCAGAAGATCTTCGTCCATGGGTTCGACTTTGGGGGTCACGGTGAAGGGCAGGTGATGGTTACTTCGATGTTGCTGTTGTTGCTGGGGTGACGTGGAGTGGCGATCCGTCTCCATGTTGTTGTTATTGCTGGGGTTCGCCGCGGCCTTCATGACGTGACCTTGTTGCTGACCTTGGTCCCCATCCTTTCCTTGCTGCTCGTCCCTCTTCGATGAGTGCTGTTGCTTTTTCAACGGATTCTCATCCTGCTTCTCCCTCAGAGCATCCTTCTTCTTGAACCTCCTCCTCCTCCTCAAGTAGCTGCCGTTGTCGAACATGTTGGCACTGTCCGGGTCCAGAGTCCAGTAGCTGCCCTTTCCCGGTTTCTTATCATCACGAGGCACCTTCACAAAACAGTCATTCAGGCTCAGGTTATGCCTTATGGAGTTCTGCCATCCCTGCTTGTTCTCCCTGTAGAACGGGAACCGATCTATAATAAACTGGTAAATACCATTCAATGTAATCTTCTTCTCCGGAGAATTCTGAATGGCCATGGTGATCAGAGCGATATACGAGTACGGCGGCTTCACCATGTCTTTGGATGGCTGCTGTATGGCGCCTCCGACGCCCTGGTGCATGGACGCGGCGTACGGTGACGCGTACGGCGACGGTCGCACCACGGCCGTCGCGCCGTACCTCTCGACGACCCCTTGCGGCTGGTGCTGGGCGGCCGTCGCCGTGTAGGACGCCGGCGACATCACCCCGTTGTTCACCGTCGGGTTCATCCCCATCCCAGGGTATCCGTCGTAGCGGTAGTAGCCGTGATGTTCGCCGTACAGCGGATGCATCTCTGCTCGGAAAAGACTTAAAGACTAGAAGAAGAAGAAGAAGATCACAACACAATTTTTTTTTTCAGTCGAAAAAAGCTGGCGACGAGCCACCACCGACGAGAGGAAGAAGAAAAAAACGCATGGGTGCTGCCGCTCGTTCTGCCTCGTAATAATAATCACAACAACAACGGAAGTGGCTATTGGGGGGTGGTGGCAAAAACAAAGCGAGCGCCTCTCTCTAACAACACAACACACACCGACCGATGATGCGAAATTGAAAAATCCCTACCAACTCCACTTGTGCCTCTTTCCTCTCGAAATGTCGACCCCACCCCTTGATCCTGGCTCGACCAATCGGGTGGCAGTCGGGCGGAGAAGAACGAAGTCGTACGAATCCCCCCCTCCCCCTCTTCAATTTAAGGGGTCTAAGGAGCCTTAAAAATGTGCAAAGAAGATACTACAAAGCAAAGTTTGATCTTTCATGTCATTTTTGAACTACTGAATGTATAAGTATAATTTTTTTATATGTAATTCTACAAGATTTATTTATTATAAAACAAGTTTTAAAATTTATGAAACTTTATCCAAAACTAAAATAAATGATATTAAACATGAAGCTGTTTTAACACATTGTGATTAGGCTTGCGCGGCAAATTGTGAGGTCAAAATTGAAAAAATGACCAAGAAAATGACTTTATATTGTACAAATATGTACAGACTAGGACTTATACCTAAATTCTCAGCTCAATTTCAATTAGAAATTATTTTTTTAAAAATTTAAAATCAAAATTTTTAATTTTTTAATAATTTTTTTAGAAAAAAGTTCTTAAAATAATTTCTAATTAAAATTGAGCTGAGAATTTAGGTATAAGTCCTAGTCTGTACATATTTGTACAATATAAAGTCCTTTTCTTGGTCATTTTTTCAATTTTGACCTCACAATTTGCCGCGCAAGCCTAATCACAATGTGTTAAAACAGCTTCATGTTTAATATCATTTATTTTAGTTTTGGATAAAGTTTCATAAATTTTAAAACTTGTTTTATAATAAATAAATCTTGTAGAATTACATATAAAAAAATTATACTCATTTATTGAGTAGTTAAAAAATTACAAGAGAGATCAAACTATGCTATGTAGTATCTTCTTTGCACATTTTAAAGACTCCTGTGACCCCTTAATTGACGTTAGGCGAGCGGACAACTCAACCAAGTGCCCCCTTCCCTTCTCTCTCCTCCCTGTACGGAGCAGATAAGGACTTATAGGTAGAGCCAGTAATTCAATCTGGTAGATTTTGTGAGCTAGAAACTCTTTCTAGAGGATTTTGGTTTTGTGGTTTTCGCTCCGGAGAGAGAAGTTTTTGGTGTTACTTTTTGAGTAGCTGGTGTTGGTTTTATTTGTTAATTCAAATAACTTCTATTATGGTTTTATGTAAAAATATTTAGATATTTTTAACCCTCTAATGCATAATGTTGCCTTATGGCAACAAGTAAAATGATCCACTTTATTCCATTAAAGTAGAGCTCCTTCTCTACAAATCTGAGTTTGTTCATCGATTTCATTCCATTTTGAAGTTTTAATTACTAATAACCCTCATAGATGACAGTAGTAAAAGTGTATTCAAAATTAAAGAGTGAAGTTATTAACTGTTGTGAAATTACGCCTTTGGCAGTATTCAAAATATAATAATATTAGTACTAAATGCAAATAAATTGTTTTGAAAAAAATATATATTATATTTGAGGAGGGTTATTTTAAAATATATTCAGTAGTTTTCTCCAGTCATTATTATCAAAATTGGAATTTTGTAGTTTTTTGAATTATGCAATTTTTTTAAAAAATTGAAATTATTTAAATTCCAATGAAGTTATTTTTTTTCAGTATTTTCCCATAATGTATGAGCCTATTAAAGATACAAATATATTTTTTGGGAAGAAAAAATTAATCATAATATCCCCCCACTTGCATTAGCATACATGTATTAACAAGAAAATTATTTTAATATTTGTAAGTCCAACGACCAATTTTATTTCACTTTTAAAATTTTTCAAGAGCGCTTTCCAGCACATAACGAGGCTCGTATGGAAAAAAAACTACAGCACGGTGAGGGGCAAAATATAACTTTTCTTATTTACTTAAAATACTTGTTGAAGTTACCACAATAAAATAGACCAAAATAGTTTTAATCGATGTTAAAAATAAATAAATTTGTAAACTATTATTATAAAAATACTTTATTAGAAAATAGGAGCAATTTCAAGTTTATATTTTAATTGTAATTAATTTTTTTAAAAATTCAACATACTTTGAACATTAGTTTAAAAAAAAACACTTGTTTATAAATATAATCGTAAAAACTGCTTTAATTTAAATTAAGTATCTTCTAAATCTCAAAAAAAAGTCGAAGAAAATATTTTAAAGTTTCTGTTTGTTTGTAATAAAAGTTTGGGGATACTATTGAAAAAAAAACATATTATTTAAGTTATTTAAATATGAATGACTTCATAAAATAAATTGTTATATTTCTCAGTGTTTATGTTTTCTGTGTTTTTCCAAAAATATGAAATAACATTTGTTTAAAAAAATATTTATAAAAAATTTAACAAACATATCTTTACCAGAACGGGCTGTTCTCGTTCATTTCAAACAACAGTTCCACTAAAACATTTTATTTTTGTGTTACCCATCTTTACTTTAGTTTGTGGCGTGTGTGTTTGCTGCCTTTTCTATCGGATCGCTCTCTTTCTTGTTTGCCCAACTACAGGTAGTTACGGATTTGGCGTAATTGAGGTGAATCGAAAAAAAAAGAAAAAGTTCTCTCTCTTTATTATTATTTTTTGTAGCCCTCCCCTCTTTTAGTTTTCTGTTTTTCCCGCTTTTTGTCTTTTTCGGCTGTTCCGAAAAGAAAGAAATTATTTTCCTTAGCTTTATCTCTTTCATCGGGGCGTAAATAAGATTTGTAATCCGAAAGTGGGAAATAAGATATTTGATGAGAATGCAGAACTCTGGATTGGTTTTATTGTGAACGGGAATGGTTTAATTGAAATTGAATTTGAGATTTGAATTGGATATCATTGGGTATCGGGTTGGATTTGCCGCGTTTTGATAGTATAGAAGATTGAACGTTTAGCCCTCTAATACATATAGTTGCCATATGGCAACAAGTATCATAATCCACTTTATTTTATTAAAGTAGAGCTCCTCTCGACAAATCTGTGTTTTTTTCATCTTTTACAGTCCATTTTGAAGTTCAAGTAAATAATATTTAAAGTAATTCAAAATAGAAAAATAGTAAAAGTGTATTCAAAATTAAAGAGTGAAGTTATTAACTGTTGTGAAATTACGTCTTCGGCAGTATTCAAAGTATAATAATATTAGAACTAAATTACAAATAAATTGTATTGAAAAAATAATTATAGTTCAAGAGGGTTATTTTAAAATATATTTAGTAGTTTTCTCTAGTCATTCTTATCAAAGGGGACGTACATAAATTACGTTACGCTCAGAGATGGGAGGGAGGGGTATGCGGCAGCGTGACGGATCGTGACATGGAGGGGGGGAGGGGTAATCGCTTGCGTGACGTAACGATTCAAAATTTCCGATTTTGCAATAAAATCTGTTTTACAAAAATGAAGTTTTTTTTAAAAAAGATATGATTTCTTTCTATCATAAAATCATCATAAGAAACACTTGATTTCAGAAAAAAGTTGGGGGGATTATTGTATGCCACAACGCTGGCATTATTAGCCTTTTACATTTTATAGGCAATATATTCCGTTAGGAATAGGAAAATATTTTCCTAACGGAACCTAGTAGTAACGCACAAAATTGTGAAACTATCTTGAGGAATCAGAGGACTAGCAGCTACACGGACGAACACCAAAAAGAAACAGAACTAGACAGTTAACAGATCCGATTTTATCCCTACCCCTTCCCCTTTTTTTAAAAAGACATTAGAGAATGTCTAGTTTGTCCTTCAACAACGAAAATGTAAATACAATGTCGATCTATTCCTATGAATAAATTATTTAACCAAGGCAACTTTTAATTTTTTTTCTTTCCACGTGAATTTTAAATCTAGTTTTATGCATTTTTTTCAAATTTCAAAAACAATGGGAAATATTAAATTAAAAAAAAATTTGATAAAAAAAAGGGGGGGCTGCGACAAGCGTGACATAATTTTAGGGGGAGGAGTTTGGTCAAACGTGCCGCAGCGTGACATAGGGGGAGGGAGGGGTAAAAAAGTCAAAATTTTGCGTGACGTAATTTATGTACGTCCCCAAAATTGGAATTTTGTAGTTGATTTTTGCTATATGGCAAAGATTTTTTTAAAAAAATTAAATCATTTAAATTTCAAAGCAGTTAATTTTTTTTTCAGTATTTTTCATGTATGAGTATTAAGGATACAATTATATTTTTTTCGGGATGAAAAAAAATTCATGCATTACAGGGTTAATTATAAAACTTACAAAGGAGAATCATCAAAAGGTATTTTAAATACGGTATGATTTTTTTGGTTTATATTTCACAATGATTCAGTTAAGTTTCTCAATCTCTTAATCGTGGCCATTGTTAACAAAAATTATTAGGATTACTACACATTATTAGTAACTTTCTATTATAGAAGTAGTACTTTTTGTTGTTTCTTAGAGTATGATTTGACCAAGCGAGTTATACTTGTTTGTCTATTTATTATAAATTCATACATTATCTTAGACAAGTATCATTCTGTTTTTTTAACTTCAGTATTTCAACTGAAAATACTCTTTTTCATAGTTCTCTTCTCGCTATAACTGTGAAAATCATCAGGCATGAAGTACTGTAAATTGTTTTAAAAGGTACACCTACCTCTTGTTTTTACGGTATCCGCTGTAAAACGGCTTTAAGTGGAAATGTGATCTTTAACTGGACCGCGGGTCTCGAAAGCAGTGGCTCAGTGTTAATCCAACGGGGATAAAAATATTTTCTAAGCCACATTTCTCCGGCTGTATTGAATATTTTCCCAAATGGTTTTTTTTTTATGTGACACATGTAGCTGGCACAAAGGCCCCTTTTTAAAATGGGTTACAATATTATTTTTTTTTAATAATCAATGAAGAATTTTACATAAAATATTCGAAGTAATTTCAAAATTAGATTATAGAGACCTGTATGTTATTTACATTTGAAGAGTACACGGGACGAACAGCTTGATTTATTAGGAGTCTTCCCACAATTGTATCTGCTTGTCGTACGCTGGCGACAGGAAACCAGTTTTTCTTTTGGTTCTTCATTCGCGGTATTCGTGTCCACTGATCTCTGGCGTGAATCAGGGTTACCGCTAAAGAAAAACAAAGCGAGTAGCCGGTTTCTTTACACCAGTTTAGGCGATTTCTCGCTATCATTGCCAAAGAGGCCTATTGAGGCAAGCCTTCTACGAAATCAAGTGTTTTTTCCCTTGTACTCTTCATTTATTATTAAAAAAATGTAAAAATATTCATCATGATTGGAATGATGATTGTATTAACTTATTCATCAATAATTATTTATATAACATTATGAATTAAAGATTTGCTTATTTCTAATGATTTTCACAAATAGATAAAAATCATTTATCAATGGTGATTCATATATATTTTTTTACAATTATGAATTGCTCATTTATTAAGCACGGCGCCCATATCCCTCAACACTGCTGGTGATATAGAACGGGGAATATATACCAATGTCTTTCCAATATTCCTCCTTCGTCGCAATGATGCTTCTCACTCTCTCTGTTGACGCCGACGCATCCCAAGGATGAGAAAGAGAAGGAAGAAAAAAAAGAAAGATTGTGAGGAAAGAGCAAGCGAAGAGAGACGTTCGGTTTTACGTGGAGAAAATCGAAAGACAGAAGACGTGTGGATTGGCTTTGAGCTGGTTTAATGAACCAATAATTGTTTTATTATTTACTTCGGACCAATGTTCTTTCATTTGCAGAGGATGTTTTACGTTATACGGTTTCAAGTTAAATTATCGTCTCACTAGAGCTACACGAGGGTTATTGGTGATGGGCGTCGTATTTTAGAACCAGTCAAGTGACGAGCCGACACCTGAGTAGTAGGGTGTATCGAAAAAAAACAAGTTTTTGATATCAAATTCGTAATAGTGAGGAAAAGTTACCTTATGTTATTGTTAGAATATGTGCAAAATTTTATTGATCTGAGTTAATATCTTCAGTTGCCTCTGAGACCATTAATTATGCAAAATTCGCTAATTTCATTTTTTTCTTCTTAAAAATTATGAAATTGGAATCTTTAATTTTAATAATGCGGGAAAGTTACCTTATATTATTGTTAGTATGTGTGCAAAATTTTGTTGATCTGAGTTAATATCTTTAGTTGCCTCTTGAGACCATTAATTATGCAAAATTCGCTAATTTTATCGTTTTTTCAATATATATTTTTTTAAAAATTAAGAAATTGAATTTTTAAGTATCACCAGTGCCGAATAATTGTGATATTACTCCTTAGAGCGTGTGCAAATTTGTATTGATGTTGGTTAATTTCTTCAGTTGCCTTAGGGGCTGCTAAGGAGTAATATGGCAATTATTCGGCACTGGTAAGACTTAAAAATTCAATTTCTTAATTTTAAAAAAATATATTAAAAAACGATAAAATTAGCGAATTTTGCATAATTAATGGTCTCAAGAGGCAACTAAAAATATTAACTCAGATCAACAAAATTTGCACACATACTAACAATAATATAAGGTTACTTTTCCGCACTATTAAAATTAAAGATTCCAATTTCATAATTTTTAAGAAAAAAAATGAAATTAGCGAATTTTGTTTAATTAATGGTCTCAGAGGCAACTGAAGATATTAACTGAGATCAATAAAATTTTGCACATATACTAACAATAACATAAGGCAACTTTTCCGCACTATTACGAATTTGATATCAAAAACTTGGTTTTTTCAATGCACCCTACTGAGTAGGCACCTAACGCAACTGTTAAGGGCGACATCGTACGCAGCGTTGGGACTTTGGAGGATATTTAACATGCACTTAATCCACACGGGGTATTATTCATCGGACATTTTGGCTGCACGGGCCGTTTTACTGGTCGGCAGTTGTTTTGGTGATGCCCGGACCCGAACCTAGGACCTTCCGCATGCTAGGCGAATGCCTAACCGACTGGGCTCCCAAGGTCCCAGTTTCTAGAATAGGGAAGAGTTTACAGGAATTGTCCACCGAAAACAAAATCATTAATATTTTGGTTGAATTGAACATTTTTTTTTTACTTTGTGTTACTTACCTATATTTGTAGCATTTATTCTTAAGATTTTATAAACAGTTGAATCGGTTATGTATGTTTAATCATTTTTTTTAGCATTGTAATGATTTTCGTTGTGTCGAATAGAAATACATCAGGAATACAGAAATACTACAGAGACGTAAAGAATGGGCCATTGACATAAGAAATATTAAATTAATATGATGAATAAATACTTTTCTCGTCATTATTTTTCTTTCTATCAATTGGTTACTTTGTAACAATTATGAAAACTTTCATATAATAATTTGAAGTATTTTCCATGCCTTAATATAAAAGAAACCAATTTAAACAAAATTCCTATATTTCCGACTAGCAAATTTATACCCGTACTTCGCACGGATTAAAAAAAATTCAAATCGATCCAAGTATGTGTACCATATAACCTGTTTTAACCCTTTCGCTACGAAGGATATTTGCTTCTTCGTAGTATTTGATAGGAATAACATTATCGAATCCTTAGTTGTTCGGGCGTTTTGGGGCGCTTCAGTAAGGAAAGGAATAAAATCATAAACTTAAGTTATTCTTCCCGCTCGTTTTCGAGTATGAAATCCCGTTTCATTGTTTTAAAATTCCAAAATCAAAAATACGGTGTAAAATGCACTCATAAATGGCATCACAATTCCCTCATAAATAAATATCGTCACCTGACTGTGGTTCTAAAATACGACGCCCGTCGCCAATAGCCCTCGTGCAGCTCTAGAGCGACGTTAATTCAAACCAAAAAAAAAAAGCCTTTTAACTCTTTTGGCGCGCTTGGGAAATAATTTGGCGAGAAAATAGATATAGCTACAAACACACCATTATACAGCTCTAACACAATGACCTTTGCACAACCAACCAGCTTATAAATTAGTTTTAGAAAACATTTTGCCCATTGGGCGAATTTTAATACATGATTTGGCGAGATTGGCAACATATATGGCGAAAAAAATAAAGAATAAAACCCTGATATGCAGCTGTAGTGCGATGGCCTTTATTAACCATCGTAGTTTGTAAGCAGCAATAGCTTAACAAACATTGTGCCCATTTGGCGAGATTGGCAACGTATTTGGCGAAAAAATAAAGACATAAAATCCTAATATGCAGCTGTAATGCGGTGGCCTTTATTAACCATCATAGTTCAGTAATAGCTTAACAAACATTTTGCCCATTTGGCGAGTTTTAATTAATAATTTGGCGAGATTGGTAGCATATTTGGCGAAACAATAAAGACATAAAACGCTTATACGCAGCTCTAGTGCAATTTCGTTATTAACCATCGCATTTCTGTAATTGCTTAGCTATACATTTATTGCTGCATATTTGCAGTCAACAAAACCATCAATGAAGAAATCATCAACTAAACCCACAATATATCCTCGTATGAAAACTGATAAGAAATACGTCACTTGAAACATATCAATTATTTTCAAATGATGAATTTAGTTTCTGAAAGTAATGGCAACACAAAAATAAACATTTTAAACTTCATTTTTATTATTATAGATTTAAATATCAAGTTAAAAATTAAAAGTTGCCTTGATATAAATTAAAGAATAATATAAAATGAAAGCTTACTACTTAAAATGATAGTAAACTAAATCTTTAAAATGAAAATATTTGTAAGTTTTTAAGAATAAAGTATTTTCTTTTTTATATTTTAACTATTTTCGAAAAGTTTATTTTAATTTCTTCTGCTGAATGGCAACTCGAAAGAAAAATTTTCATCGGATTTGAGCCAAAGTGGTGTAGTTTTTTCAGAAAATTCGATTTTTCTCTAAAAGTAGAACATTTCGAGCTCTGAAAGTTCTTATTTTGTTACTTGAGTATTAACTACACATTTGTGCCAAGTTACGAGTCAAACAAATGTCTAGTTTGTGAGTTTCGGAGAGACATACACACACACACACATACACACAAAACTTCATTTTTATTATTATAGATAATTATATTTCCAATTCCTTAATAAAACAAAACTAAAAAATTTTAAATTTCCAAAAAAATGCATGAAAGGTAATTCAAATTGTAAGGGAAACAAATTTAGATCAATATTTCAAAAGTTCAAACTTGTGGAGGTAAATTCATCCAGCACAAATCCCAATCTCGACCACCCACAATTTGTACAATCGCCACCAAGTCTTCAGCGGTCTCATTGCATATTGGGTAAATTTGACTCGCTTTTCTGATAAGGAGTTTTCACACGGCCCAACCTAAATGCTCTTTTCAGGGAACAGTTTATATGCTATCGCAATATATTTACAAACCATTAACTAAAACGATTTTTTTCCCTGGAAGATTTTCTTTGCTCACTTTATTTTGTGTAAGAACGAAGACAAAATTTTCATCATTCGAAAATTAATATCCTAATAAGATTTTTTTAAAAAAAATGCCTTAACTATAGGCAATGAAAGGTTTGGGGGAATAAGAAATTGAAAATTAAAAATAATTTTGGTTTAAAAAAAAAACAATTTTTGGTGTGAATCAAAGAACGGGCGATATATTAAAGAGCAGATTCTAAACAACAACACATTATTTTCTTTCCCTTCTCCTTTTCAACATTCAGAATAAATGTCCTCGAGTAAAGAAGAGATTTTCACGCAAGCATTGGGCCGGTCCTTTGTCTTTAGACAGGGTGATTAATTACCCAGTCGAAGACATGGTCATAATGTGGGAACTGAGAGATATTCCGTATTTCCGCCGCAAAATAGAAATTGATTAGTTTTAGATTTGATGTTGAACGGATGATATAGTTTTCTCCCACGATTTGCTATGACGGGGTGTCTATTGAACAGCTTGGTTTGGTTGGGAATATGTATAACTATGGCGACATTTGGGCTGATAGAGAAATTCCTCGTAAATTTGGCCCATAGTGTCAAGCCCTGACCATGACAAGCTGCGGCCTTAGGCCCGGAGACGTTCGGGCTGGTCCTTTTCGGAACGATATTGTTATTTGATATGCATTATGCAAAGCTATTACATTAGAAAATAAGATCCATCAATAAATATAATATTTTAAAAAAACAATTACACTCTTTGCCAACCTAAGTTGGGTAAAAAGAAATGTGCTATGGAGAAGATCCTTCCGCGGATGTAAACAGTTCCATGAATTATTTGTGAATCCATCCAGAAAACATGCTTAAAACATTAATTTTCTTTACGGTCTAACAGATTTGAATATTATTTGAGACAATTCGGCAATTTTATCAGAATGAAAAGTGTATTTTGGTTAAATTGTATTCAGATCATTTTTTACGTAAATATTGCCTTAGAGGAGTTTATAAGTAACGCTAACGGACCAACAACGCTTATCCCTCTGCCTTTTCTCTTTGTTTTTACCCAAGTTAGGCTGGCAAGGAGTGTAGAAGCCCAAAACCAAAATATGTGATTAATTGAGTTTGTTTATAAAATCAAACCCAATTGAGAGGTGTTGAACAAATGTGTCAGATGCACTGAAAACGCATTTGACATGCATCAGTCTTCCTTCCATTCATATTTTTTGAGATTTTTTATTAAATTTCACAAGATTTGTATATGATTTTTAGCTAAACTTTTTCGATTTCTACTACCGAATTTTAAGTTGGATGCTAGTTTTTGTCATCTCATAAATGAATTAATGAATCATAGTGAGTTGTTAAGAGTAATTTTTATGAAAGAAAAGGTTTTGAGCCAATTGAAAAAAGTACATTTTTGTTATAATTATAGTTTTCTATTACCTCAGCATTTAGGAATAACAGTGAAAACAAGTTATTTCCCTCCCGTAGAGGAAAATGTGATTAATCCTTGTTATGTATTAGTAAAAAATAAAATATGTGAATTACCTCGATTCGTTTTAGTATATTAATTACTGTATATAAAATGTTTGAGTGCATATCATTACATGAATAATTTTTTATCTCTATATGGTAATGGAATATGTATGAGTCTCTAATATATTACAGAATCATTAAATAATTAGATTCATATATAGTTATTACTTATTAATGGTAGTTACTCATAATCATTAAATTTACTATTCCTATTCATTACTTATAATTAATGAATTGGAATAGTAAATTGAATGAATATGAGTAACTTTACCATTAATAAGAAAAACAATATGAATATCTTTATTAAATGAACAATTTTGAGGAGTTTTTTTTAAATATTAATTAATAAATATATTAGTGAATACATTTATGTTTCTTAAAGAATGAATAATGGAATAATATTTTAACTTGCATTTCAAAAATTTCAGTTAAATGCTATAACCTTTTTAACGCTAGTCATAAGTTACAAAATCACGATTAAGTCAATGACTATGAACCCTCAACCGCCATTTACAAAACTATAAATAAACTAACACTCGAAATCCTCTTTGATCAATAACGTTAATAAACACATGATAACTGATTCTTTCACATATATGTTTTTGTTCTTTACTATTTCTTTTTAAATGAAGTATTAAAATTATAAGAACAATAATGTTGAAAAAATATTCTTGTTTGATATGTTTCGTATAGTATTTTCATTATTAGTAATCAGGAATAAATTTTTCTGATTTATTATTTTAGAGCAATGAGAAATGATAGGATTTTAAACACAAATGATAAAATGAGAACACAAAGATTAGTCATCATTGTTAAATTAGCAGTTTTAAGTTAAGGATTTTGTGTTGTATTAATTCAGGGATTCCATAAAAGGAATACTTTTTAATGATAACATATCAATAACTATAAATAACCTAATGACTCAGTCATGATAAATGACTGAATATGACTGAGTTCACTGTTAAAAATGAGTTACCAATTTTGAGAACGATGTTCTCATTTTTGAGAACTTCAAACGTTCATAATAGCTCCAAATACATTGTTCTCAAATGTGAGAACATGTGTTATTAGAATGTGAAATGATGTATGTTCTCGTTATTGAGAATTTATGCACTCGTTTCTGAGAATTAATGTACTTATTCTAGAATACTCATGTTCTTATTTCTGAGAAAGTGTGTCTTCGTATGCCTGAGTATATGTCTTAATAATAAAAAAAATTGACTTATATTACTTCCTGATGAACTGGAATAGTGATACGACAAGATAAAAGAGAAAATATCCTTTTATGTATTTAAAAAGTTTAAATAACCCTTAATGAGTTAACAATATATATAGTTTAATTCAGTAAAAAAAAACGGTAGCCAGCTGGACTCTGGGTGACAAACCGCAGTGTTAGTTAGCAAAAGGTCCATAACCTACACAGGAATTTTTCAGGACAATAATAGGCAACAACCACAATCTTAACCACATTATAATGAGCCGAAAAACCCTATTTTATTTTCAAAACAAAAGTAGAGGCCCCCGTATTTCAAAGTCTTTTCTGGGTAAGATATTTTTTTTCAATCCCTCATTTTGACGCCAGAAAAAGATAGTGTAAAGACGAAAAAAAAAATCTTACTAAGACGATGAGGATAATAAAGAAAGGGAGGGAAAAAAAGGAAAGGAAAGGGGAAACTATATTAAATGAGGAGATTTTTTAGAAAAAAATGAAAAAAAAAAATTCTAGAGTGAAAGTGTCTAGCATCCATCATTCTGGTTGTCCTCAGCTACATCATTAGGAATGGTGCCTATTACTTTCCCTTGTTGGCTGTGTTAAGTGACAGCGAGGAGACGGAAAGAAGAAGGTCCCTTTTTTTTCCTTTTCAACTTACTAGATCTCTCTCGTCTTTCATTTACTATAATTCTTTTCTTTCCAGAACTTTATTACGATGAAAGAAATAGTTAATTTTATTCTCTTATATTCTTTGGATGGTGAATCGTAGGGAGTTCATTTTGTTGTTGTGATGAAACGCATGAGTGCACTCCGAAATTCGAGTTTCTAGTTACGTTAAATTGGTAAATTTTAGATTTTCATCATTTTGAAATCTACGTTGCGTTTCTGAAACTTGTAGTCATTTTGGTGTAAGTTTATTAATCCATTCACTAACAGCATGCACACAGCAGTATAAAAATTCCATTTTAATAGGTTAAGCTAAATGCTCTGTGGTCAATTCCATGCCTGACGGAATGACATTTTGAATTGTAGAATTGAAGTAAAACAATTATCACGAAGCTATTTTTAAAGGAAAATTGGTTTTTCAGTTTATATATTACTGTTAATGATTAAAAAATAATAAAAAAAAGTCGAAAAAATTATTTTATTATTTGATTTTTTGCTAATTTCTTTTTGTGTAATGGAATTACATTTTTGCAACCACAACTGCATCTTGGTACTTAAAAATGGGAATTTCTGTGAATTAACAGTACATTGAGTTTTTAAGCTTATGCATATCTTAAATATGATCTATAAGCCATGTAAATTATAATTTAGAACAACCTACCTGCAACAGAGTTTAAGTTTTAACTGTCATTTGACGTTACGGAATGACTAAAAGTTTCATAAACAAATATTAAATTAAATGTGGGAAAAGTAATAAATTTACGTTTTTTTTATTATCTGGAATACTCATAATCTATCATATATTACATACATTTATTAACATGTGAAAGGTTTTTAAAAGCTTATCGCGGTTGATTTCCAACTCGTTGAAATGTTGGCTGAATTAGCCAACAAATCTTTTTTGTCTAGTTAGGCAGCAATCTTCTTTTTCATTAAATGTGAATATATGTCCTTTATCGTCCTGCTTTCTCAAGAAATATTTTGAAAATTTGGAATATATTTTTTAACTAAATTTGTAAAACTTACAATTTTGAAAAAGTTGACAGTTTTATGAAATGTCCTGCGTACTGCCGGATAAGCCATAAAATTTTGGTACAATACTTTTGTAGATTGATTAAAATTATTTTGCACATACTCCTCGGTTACATCTTCTTTTTACACACTACCGTTTATATGCAATTTTTTGTCCTCTGGTAGATAAAAAAAATTCTTTTCGAAATTCAACAGCTGCAATTCGTTTTTAAGGAATAATTTTAGGTGTTAATACATATTTGTATAGAAAACAAGAGTTATTTCAAGAATTAATTTAGTAGGGAAATAAGCATCCTACAAAGCAGACGCCAACAAATTTCTAATGAACCAGATAGCATTTAACAATCAAAACCTCAAACTGCCACATTCCTCGTGCTGCATTGAATCTTTGTACAAGTTGATTTTTATGTGATAAATGTAGCTGACTTGCAGGTTCAGACAATCCCACTTTTTGGAATTGGTTCGAATATTTTTTTTAACTTTTAATAAATAATTTTACAAAAAGCATTCGAAGCAATTTTAAAGAGTTTGATAGTGAGACCTGTAATTTATCTTCATTTATTGTTAAAAAAATGTTTGTGAAAACATTCAATACAGCCGGAGAAATGTGGCAGAGAAAATAGTTTTATTCCCATTATTAACAAAGAGGCACTTGAGTTTAGAGACCGGCGGTCTCCAGCGCTCCCATTCCCCCTTAAAACAAGTAAGCCTTTATTAAAACACGTATTTCTAACTCTTTGAAAATAGAAATAAGTATTAAGAAAGCCCAAATTCAAATGAATACGCCGATGTTTTCATTTCTTTTTAATGTGTTTCTTTAATATTTAAATGCTAAACCAAGTATGTACTTTCAATATCAATCAATAAGTAAATTTGAATGTGTACTATTTTCTGAAACTTTTATCGCTGATTTTTTGGAATAGATCCTGAATCACATTCCTCAGAATTACATTTTAGAAAAAAATTTCAACTTCTGACTTACATTAATTTAACCCTGAAATATATTTTAGAAAAAAAATGGAATACTTTTTTTAGACATGCGGGACTTCTTTGGTAACCACAATGGGAAAACGGAAGGACGCGAAATAATTATCCACCAACTTGGTAGCACATAATGAGGTCTCTACTTAAATAATAAGTATATATTTTCTGTTTCCATTCCAATGTCGTGAGAACAACCGAAAGAAATATGTTGATTATAATGCCTTTTCTTCTTAAAAAAAGCTTCAAAATGTTGTTATTTTTTGCATTATCAATTTAATTTTGACTCTAAGCAATAATAATTACTATCATCTTGAAAAATAAGAATTAATCAAAATATATATCATATTATATTTAGCTTAATTTCTTTTAAAAGCATAACTTTTTTTAAATTTCTCCAACAAGTTCATTCAGATGACAATTTTTTCTGTTTAAACTAAAGTTCCCACATTTCTTCGAGGGTCATTTAGGTGATGCCTATAAATTACACAAAATGCGACATCTGATGACCTCTGAACGCCATACCTCACTTTCACACCACGAGACTTCGATGCGAAACTGAAAATCGTTCTATTTAAACCAGCTTTTGGAACGACGACTTGGAATTTCTCGGCAGATACATCGACTATAAATAATAATTTATGGTCGATGTATCTTGATTCGACCAGCGGGTGGCCTGAGCTTGCGGTTCTTCAACTATGAGCCGTGGCTCCTGTACCCTAGAAGTGCTTCTTCACTTCTATGGGATAAGTTTTAAATTTTGGAAGAAGTTATTTTTCGTAATTCTAGTCTGTGCGTTTGCACAGAGATTATGTACATCAAATAATTTTGCACAATTTACTAGAGGTCAGAATCTAGTTTCATCAAAACGATTTACTAAAAGAGTTGTGGTAGCTCAATCGGATGAAGCTTCGTTATCGCATCAGAAGTGTTGTGGGTTCTGTTCTCGGCGGTGCTCGCAGTTCTGATGCACGTTAAATATGTCATGGTCACAAAGTCCTCCATGCTCCCCTAATAAATTAATACCTCTGGGGGTACCAGATCAGTTGGTTATCGGCTTTTGATCTGGATCAAAATTCCGATATGTGAGTGAGAATGGATGTGTGAAAGGGATCTTCCTGTAAAACGGATGTGTCATGCTGACGATCAAAAGTCGGACTTCCTCCCTTGTGGAAATGTTCAATGAAAACGGAAGCCGCCTCACTTCACCCTAAAATTGGGTAGTTCTCTACTCCGTGCTCGTTACCGAGTGTCATTAGAAACAACCAAAAGAGTCATAACTCATGATCCTCAGGTTTTTTTCTCAATAGCTATTGTCTTAGTAAGTAAAGTGCATTTTAGAAAATATTTTACTAAAATAATAGTAAGTTTACGTCACTTTGAAAAATAGTTATATTTCTTCAAAAGTATTGCTTTTTCTATAAGTAAGTTGTCCTAACGCACTAAAAATAGCTGCGCCATACCATTATAATGCCTTCTTTATTATATCACCGCGCTAGGAAAAGTGAAGGATCTTTAACGTTTACTCATCAACTGCGAGATCAGTTCCTCTTCCTCTCACGGTGTGATATTGTCTTCATTGAGATTCTTACCCGAAAATAAATACAAAAATCAAACACGTTTTTATTGCTGTTGAGAAAGATGAGAAAAATTCGAACTGTAGAAGAATAGGAAGAAAAAAAATCTTCACCATCCCGAAGAGCAAATAAATCAAAAATGGCGAATGATTTTTGTTCTTTTCGCAGCCAAGCGCGTCCATCTGTTGGCGACAAATCCGCCGCCCCCTCTCATTGGCTGCAACTAATCAATCAAGCGTCGCCGTAGTCATGGCAACTGGGTGAGGGTGTGGTTCATGTGGAAAAGCCATTTCATGCACCCCCCTTACCCCCACCAGCCTAAACACCCCCCATATCATAACCCTGACTGGTTGTGCGGAAACGGAATTCAAAAGATGGGGGAGATTCTGAATTCTGATAGATACATCAATTTGAAGCGATTGGTTGGGATTGGATAATATAGATTGTTACGTGCCCTTATTAACTCTGTAACGCATTTTTTTTTCAACCTGAGAAAATATATTGGTATCTTTATTACTCATACATTATGGGAGGGAAAGATACTGAAGAAAAATTAACTGCATTGGAATTTAAATTATTTCAATTTTTAACATTTTTGCCATATGGCAAAAACCAACTACAATGTTCCAATTTTGATAAAAATGATTAGGAAACAGCTAAAAAGATTTTAAAATAACCCTCTTGAACTATAATTATTTTTTTAAACAATTTATTTGTATTTAATACTAATATTATTATACATTGAATACTGCCAAAAACTTAATTTCACCACAGGTTAATTACTTCACTCTCTTTAGTTTTGAATACACTTTTACTACAGTCATCTATGAGGATTATTAGTAACTAAAACTTCAACATGTAATGTAATAGAGGGGAAAAACAGATTTGTCGAGAGGGAGCTCTACTTTAATATAATAAAGTATATTATGTTACTTGTTGCCAATGGCAACAGTATGCATTAGATTGTTAAGTAATTTTAAAATCTTCAATTCGGAATAAGTTAATAAACATACTATTCTATACATATAAACATATTTTCAAAAAATTGTATGTTTAAAAGTATGTTTTGAAATAATTAAAATAAAAAATGATGATTAACATTTGCTGAAGGATCTGTCAATTTAGTTCATTGGAAGTTTAGCTATTAAAATACATAATTTGTTGCTTCTGTAAATAAACAAACAATCCATGTCAGTTTTTAGTAATTAACAATTCATCCTAAGCCATTCCGCAATATTTTTTAATCAAGAATTTTGAATTGTTATTTTTTCATGTAATATTCAAACCAATATTGCACCCCGATATTGCACAGCGTCGGTAAAACGTAGTCCATTATGCATTGGGCAATGGGTACAGGCCGAGATTGGCCAATACTTCTATGCTAATATCAGGGATAATTCAAACTAACCTAACCAAATGAATTTTTTCGTTGAACCATCCGAATCCGGGCTCTGGGGCACCCTGTGGTCAGTGTCTTGATCTACGAATAGGAAGGTCCCGCGATCGAGTCCTGGTCGCTGAAAACCCACCGAGTAAAGGCGGAGTACGTGCTCGTTAAATCTGTTGGGTCCGAAAGTCCTGTGGGCAGCCATTGCTCAGTTTCCCACGGGTACAGGTTAAAGTAGACGATTCCCTCCCCTTCAGGGACATGTCTAAATTGTGGAGGTGGCGCGTGATAGATGACAGCATCCATCAGACTATCACGCATGTGTGTGTGGTGTCTGTCTTACTCGGCGAAGGTTTATAAGCGGCTCTCTGAGCAAGCACACAAGCCTGAAAATATATGTATACCAACCAACCAGCCATCCGATTCCTCGACTTCCCGATTATTACGCAAAACCCAATTCATTAACCCTTTTTACCATCTCACAACTAACCCGTTTTTTGAAGCAAAATTAAAAAAAAAGAACTCAATGAACCTCCAAAAAATGGAGGGCGTTCGAAAAATCAAAGAGACGGAAAGCGTGGGTAATCGTGGGAGGTAAAAAAAAAAAGTCCATTGTTTTACGTGCCCAGAAGAATTTTTTCCAGCTTTTTTCCTTTTGATTTTGCCTCTATCGATGGGATTTACATACGCTTCCATGTCTGCGGTGGGTTTTAATTTTTATTTTTTGGCCGTATCGGATGAGTTTTTCGACACGTTAGAAATGAGAATACGTTTTTTTGGTGTTTTTGAATTGATCAAGAGGGAAAATGAAGTAACCAACAAGGAAGATAAAACTACTTCGGTTTTATATTGTTTGATTTGAAATTAAATAAAATAAATGCAATGCTAGGAGACGAAATGGTGGGAATTTCTGATGGACTTACACCACTCATTGCCCCATTCTAAGTATTTATTGAGTGCTGGTTTAAAATACTTTGGGAGTATGGTTTTAAGCATGAGTAGATATGATTCAATAAAGTGCATTGCACTAGTATTTTTAACCATCTAATGCATGATTTTTTTTTCGTTCCGAAAAAATATAGATGTATCTTTAATACTCATACATTATGGCCAAAATACTGAACAAAAATTTAACTACATTAGAATTTAAATAATTTCAATTTTTAATTTTTTTTCATTTGATAAAAACCAACTAAAAAAAAATTTTAAAATGTGTTTTATAATAAATAAATCTTGCAGAATTACATATAAAAAAATTATACATATATATTGAGTAGTTAAAAAATTACATGAAAGATCAAACTTTTTTTTTTGTAGTACCTACTTTGCGCATTTTTAAGACTCCTATGACCCCTTAATGAATGCATACTGTTGCCGTTTTGGCAACAAGTAACATATTCCACTTTATTCCATTAAAGTAGATTTCCCTCTCCACAAATCTGTGTGTTTTTATTGTTTCGAAAAATTAATTATTGTTAAAGAGGATTATTTTGAAATATATTTAGTAGTTTTCTAGTCATTATTATCAAAATTGGAACCTTTTTTTTTTGTAGCACCTTCTTTGCACATTTTTAAGACTCCTATGACCCCTTAAAGGGTTAATTTTTATTGCTGATAATTTTTACGAATATATTTTGGAGGCTTGTACCTTGGTTATTTCTGTTGTGGTATGGAGCTTTGTATTTGAATACTTTTAGTTTTCCCCATACACCTTTTCAAAATGTGTTGGCATTTTAACACTCCCTCAAAATTGTTTATTTAATTAATTATGCCAACAATTATGTTTAAACTTTAATATAAAATCTTAAGGTTCATGACAATTTTGATATTAAACAACCAAATTCTTCTTTTAAAAAAATCTAACAAATTAAAAAATATATATATTATGACTCTATCCGCCAACAAGAGCAATTATATATTTCTCAAAAAATTCTTACACTTCGTTTATGATTCAGATCCCTCCTTGTTAACCCAGTGACCAGTCACTATCATAAAACATAATCCAAAGGTGGGTCCTTCATAATTTAATGACACATACCTTACTCCAGTGACCAACCCCCAAGCCCCTCCCAACCATAACACACGCTAACTACTGCATCTTGCGTGGGCGAAAAAATACCTCCTGGTGCCTTTTGATTTATATGCACCTGGTTTGAAGAGTAAGTGTAAATATTACGAGACAGCAGGCACCCTAGGGGGCCACTAGGTAGGCCCCTAAGTCCAACTCTCGTTTGACAAGGAACTATTTCATGAGATTTTTGTTTTGATTTTTGTGAATGATTTTTATTTTATTTTACAGGGATTATGCTTGATGTATTGTTCGTGATCCTCATTGAATATGTAGCTATTCGTTAGTGGAGGGGTTTAGGAGAGGTTTCAGGAGTTGAGTGTATCGAATAATGATTAAAAAAAATTTGTTTGTCTTTTTTTAAAGATTTTTCAACGTATTTTATATTGAAATAATGGTAACTGGAGTTGGTTTTTATATCATTAATGAAAAATAATTGCTGACTAATTATGGTGAACTTTAAATTTGTACGGCTTGTAACACATATGTATTTAAAAAGTCAAAATTGTCATTTTTTTAACAATTGACGCATTATGAACAAATGAGATAAAAATATTTTATTTAATATCCGCAACTACATGAAATATAACTGTATATATTACTCTCTAACTTAGATGTATAGCTTTTAGGATGTAGGTATAATGGTCTACTTATAAGAAATTTTGCAATTGGACATGACAATATAAACTTGTTTGAGTCATTGAATATCTAAATAGCACGAAAATAGCGACAATTTATAGAGGTTCTTAAGCATATAATTTATTGATTCACGAAGCTCTCGATTTATAGCTTTTTATTTCAATAGAGCAGTAGGTCGTCCACCTCATTTGTTACTACAATCAGTTTAGTATTGTTATTTCAACTAAAAAAAGTGTAACTATTTTTTGCCGCATTCACCAGGCCTTAGCTAGAAAACCCAAAAACGCACCGAACCACATCCGGAAACCCTACCCCCCCTTAACTATTACTCTAAACTAATTAACTTAACCGCTTGCACACAGGTGCAAGATGCACGTGGGTATGCGACATTCACCCCCTATAAAAAAAGGGGATTAACCCTGCGACAGGAAGTGAATTTAACTGCATGAGAAACGGTCAAATTTCAAAGTCCCCCAACTTCGGCAAGGGTGAGTTTTCCAAAAGTCCAAGATTTATAGTGGGAGGGTTTGACTGTATCCCCATCCTCTTTTTGGACTGGGACTCCGAAGTTTGGAGGAGTTTTACCCCCTCTTTAACTGTCTCTAAGGGGGTGGGTTTCCGGTGTTAGGTTGCAGAAGTCGTTAGAAGCCGTTCCATAACAGATTAGGAACTAGCAGGTGGTTTGGTAATGGTTAGATTTTTCTTAACCCATTGAGAGACTGAGGGGTTTAGAAAGCAAAGTAGAGCGAAGTTCCCCTAAGTGTAGTGTGGTTTTAAATTATGACTCCTGTTGCCAATCGCTCGCTTCTTAGTATTTTTGCGATGATAATCGAAGAGCTTAGTGGAAGGTCGTGCTAAGTGACATTTTTGGAAAAAAATGGATTTCTTGTCAATGAACACATTATTGTATCCTTTAAAGATAAGGCCCTTTTTCAGAAACTTAAATTTAAGTATATTTTTTACCGTTTGCAAGTAACGGGTTTTTAACGGATTCAAGTGCAAAATCAAAACTTTAAAGCTCATTTTCTCATTTTCGACTTTTTTGTCACTGAGCACGTTCTTCCACTAGGCTCTTCTATTCAACTCATCTATACATATTACACATTGTAAAAAAAATCTTTTGTTTTTACGGAAAAAATCTGTAGACTGTAAATAGAAATCTTTTAAACTTAATTACTGTTAAAACTATAAAACAAACAGATTTTCTCTGTAAATCGTTCAAAATTCTTCTGGCACAGGTTTCACCTCAATTATCTAATATGAAATATAAGCTAATAAACATATTACTATGGAGTTGAAAATTCGAATTAGAGATTTTTGTGTTTTCCACAAATTTTGGAAGTTGCTTATCCTGAAAAAGGGGTTATTGAACTGTCCGGTTTTTCTGTTCGTAAATTGTCCGGTTTATTTGGTTTGTCTGATCGTATTGTCTGTATTATTCATCTGACATTGGGCAAAAATTTGTGGGGGACAAGTCTCTGTATGCGGCAAAATGTCGGACAGTCTTTCAAAATGCAGAAAGACTGCGTAGAGCAGTTATGAGTAGAATGTGATGTTTTATATCGTTAGTATTTGTTTTCAGATTATCATTTTTCTTTTTTTCGAGATACCCTATATAAAATTAATACATATTTATTCGCGAAATAAAAATATTTTCGACTTTTGAAACTAAAGAAATTGAATGTTTGGCCATACCAGAGAGGAGGGGGGTGGGGGCACAACTGGTAAAGTCATTCAAAAGTAATTAATATTTGTAACTTTTGCAATTGCAATAGTTGAATGCGTGGTTATAGCTAGCTATGTAGTAGCGAAGTAATTATCGAAATGAATGACAAAACTTTCTATTTCTAATCAGTTATGTCACTTATTTTTAATTATCTTTAGCCTACAAACATTCACTCAAAAATCCTTATTAGGTCGAAATGCAACATAAAACGAATTCCCAAGATTTTTTTCCCCCTTGCCGGGAAGTCGCAACCCCGTGCTAATGAGAAACTCAAGAAACGGAGTACGACATGGTTCTTGTTCATTCAAGATGCCGCTCCGTACTAATCGGAATGATCTATGGTTTGGAGGTTACCTTATTTTGAAAGGTATCGCCCCTTTGGGGAATTTATTAATTGCATTTTATTTTTGAGTGGAGTTTGAATTATCGTCGCACTAGAGCTACACGAAGACAATTGGCGACGGATGTCAGATTTTAGAGAAACATAATTTAATTTAATAGAAAATAGTAGAAGGCATGTCAAAAATACTCTTCAGGGACAGTTCTAAATTGTGGAGGTGGCGCATGATAGATGGCAGCATCTGTCACGTATATGTGTGCATGTGAGTGTGTGTGTGTGTTGTGACTGTCTTACTTGACGAAGGTTTATAAGCGGCTCTCTGAGCAAGCACACAAGCCTGAAAATATATGTATACCAACCAATAATGTCAAAAATACCAATAAAGTTACAATCGGGTGCTGGTGACCAAATTTAAAAGTGACTACCGACCAATAACTTTATGGCAAATATATTCAACTATTTTGAAGTGGAAGGACTTGTACCATTCCTGGAAGCCTTCAATAATTGCGGCCTACAAGTTAGTATACTAAACGATTATTTCATATGATTTGTCATGATTTAGACTAGACATAACCCAATCAAATGGACCTAGGAGCCTTGTTTACTGTTTCGGCAATTTGTTTGATATTATCGTCACACAGGTCTATCTACGTCAACAGGATACCATTTCTCTCAAATTAACACTCCCAACGGGAAACTCAAAAATGTGGCACCTTTTAACAGCGTATATCTGGGAAGTTATTGCAGATCCTGTAGACCCCCCTGTCATCTCTGTAGATCTTAACGCCTCTATAATATAGCTCTAGTTTCAGCAGTGTATCTGGGCAGTTGCCACAATTCCTGCAGACCCTCCTGCCATCTCTGTCGATCTTAAAACCTCTATATTATAGCTCTAGTTTCAGCAGTGTATCTGGGCAGTTATTGCAGATCCTGTAGACCCTCCTGTCATCTCTGTAGGTCTTAACGCCTCTATAATATAGCTCTAGTTTCAGCCGTGTATCTGGGCAGTTGCCACAGTTCCTGCAGACCCTCCTGCCATCTCTGTCGATCTTAAAACCTCTATATTATAGCTCTAGTTTCAGCAGTGTATCTGGGCAGTTATTGCAGATCCTGTAGACCCTCCTGTCATTTCTGTAGGTCTTAACGCCTCTATAATATAGCTCTAGTTTCAGCCGTGTATCTGGGCAGTTGCCACAGTTCCTGCAGACCCTCCTGCCATCTCTGTCGATCTTAAAACCTCTATATTATAGCTCTAGTTTCAGCAGTGTATCTGGGCAGTTATTGCAGATCCTGTAGACCCTCCTGTCATCTCTGTAGGTCTCAACGCCTCTATAATATAGCTCTAGTTTCAGCCGTGTATCTGGGCAGTTGCCACAATTCCTGCAGACCCTCCTGCCATCTCTGTCGATCTTAAAACCTCTATATTATAGCTCTAGTTTCAGCAGTGTATCTGGGCAGTTATTGCAGATCCTGTAGACCCTCCTGTCATCTCTGTAGGTCTCAACGCCTCTATAATATAGCTCTAGTTTCAGCCGTGTATCTGGGCAGTTGCCACAATTCCTGCAGACCCTCCTGCCATCTCTGTCGATCTTAAAACCTCTATATTATAGCTCTAGTTTCAGCAGTGTATCTGGGCAGTTATTGCAGATCCTGTAGACCCTCCTGTCATCTCTGTAGGTCTTAACGCCTCTATAATATAGCTCTAGTTTCAGCAGTGTATCTGGGCAGTTGCCACAATTCCTGCAGACCCTCCTGCCATCTCTGTCGATCTTAAAACCTCTATAATATAGCTCTAATAGGATTTTAATGCAACCAACCATCTCACGACAACAAAGAATAACACAAACATCAAAACGATAAGCTTGTTGTCTTGTGTTTAGATTTCAATTTCCAACACAAACACCCCAATTTCCTTGGCGACGACATCTTTGGCAGCCTCCTTTTGACTGTCTTCAAAAAGTTTTAGTGACGCTTCTTCGCAGATGTTCTTCTGGCGGGGGTGTGAAATTGGAGGGGGGTAATTCCACAAATATGGGGGGGGGGTTGACACGTGGTGCTACCGGTGCCCTTTTATCGGCGTGATGAATCGACCCAGAGCAAATTGGAAGTCGGAAGAATTAAAGATCCGTTTACTAACGACCTTCTTTGGAACTTCGTCTTTTCCGTCATTGCTATGTCCCTACCCCCTCATAGTGGGGGAGGGTTATGCATCTCTTTACGGGTTTAGAGATAAGATTTATGGAACGTACACTCTTAAAACAAAAGAGTGAAATCCACTCCAGTTGGAGAAGTGCATTTTCGACACCCTAAAGGCATGCATATTTTCTCAGACTGAGTTAAAATCACTCGTTTGGAGTGATCCTGTCGGAGGTTTAACACACAAAGGATCCACTCCAAAAGGAGAAGTGCATTTTCCAGTCTGGAGGAGTGAAATCCACTCAGACTGAGTTAAATTGGGAGTGTTTGTTTTAAGAGTGTAGACACATCATTTTGAAGGGTCTAAATGCCAAACTCACGTTCTTTTTTAAAGTATGACTAACATATAGCGTCCGATCCATTCATTGGCGACATTTGACTATACTAAATTTTAATCTACGAATTCGCCAATGAACTAACCGGGTACTATATCTCGGTCATACTTTGGAGAATGTTAGTTTAGCGACCAGACTCTTATTTTACTAGTTCTTAATGCAAAAGTTTCGGTCTGCACTATTTAAAACTTTAGGAACACCACAAAACCACAAAAAAATGTGCAATAAGCACAGTGCACATTCAAAATAAAACTCAGAACAAAACATATATACTTTTCAACTTTAAACCGAAAATGTAGTGAAACGGGGACGTACATAAATTACGTCACGCAAAATTTTGACTTTTTTGACCCCTCCCTCCCCCTATGTCACGCTGCGTCACGTTTGGTCGAACCCCTCCCCCTAAAATTACGTCACGTTTGTCACAGACCCCCCCCCCTTTTTTTTTCAAATAAAGTTGATTTTAATATTTCCCTTTGTGTGTGTGTGTGTTTAAGTGTTTTTTATGATGATCTTATGACAAAAATAAAGATTTCAGATTTCTTTCTAAGAAACGTTCTTGCGTAAAGCAGATTTTCCTAGCAAAATTGAAAGTTTTTAATCGTTACGTCACGCAAGCAAATACCCCTCCCCCCCTCCATGTCACGGTCCGTCACGCTGTCGCATACCCCTCCCTCCCCCCTATGAGCGTGACGTAATTTATGTACGTCCCCAACGTTTCAAAACACTAGAAACCATATTTTTGGGGTCAATCAAGTACGAAATTTTTAATAGAGCAAAAAGAAACAATTAAAATGTTAACATAAAAGAAATTCGTCGATAACAATCAACAACATCAACATTATAATGTATGCTCAGATCGTTTATCTGAGCAAAAATCATAGAATTGTTGGTTTATTAACAATCTCTTATACTTCTTCGAAACGTCTTACTACTCTGAACAGAGAGACTTATGGCTAATTCTGTTTATATAAACCAACGTTTTACCCTGTAATGCAAGATTTTTTTTTTCATCCCGAAAAAATATATTTCTATCTTTAATACTCATACATTATGGGAAAAATACTGAAAAAAAAATTAACTGCATCGGAATTTAAATATAATTTCAATTTTTTAAATTTTTGCGATATGGCAAAAACTACAAAATTCCAATTTTGATAAGAATGACTAGAAAACTACTAAATATATTTAAAAATAACCCTCTTGAACTATAATTATTTTTTCAAAACAATTTATTCGTATTTAGTACTAATATTGTAATATCGTTATACTTTGAATACTGCCAAAGTCGTAATTTCACATCAGTTAATAACTTTCCTCTTTCATTTTGAATACACTTTTACTACTGTCATCTAGGAGGGTTATTAGTAACTCAAACTTCAAAGTGGAATGTAATAGATGAAAAAACACAGATTTGTCGAGAGGGAGGTCTACTTTAATAGAATAAAGTGGATTGTGTTGCTTGTTGCCATATGGCAACAGTATGCATTAGATGATTAAATTGTTATCCATTATACAAACTGAATTTTTTTCATAAAGTAAATATCAAGTTGCCGGAATAGTTAATTCTCCTGTGTCTCTATACAACTCTGTACTTTTTACCATCTTCCCATCCCTCTAATGTGGGGGTGGGGGGTGCGAGATGTCTCTCTTTCTTATTAGGGGAAAGAATTATGACACTCCGAAATAGAACACCCTCGTTCCTTTTTGACAGCTTTGTGGGAAACGTCTAGGCCGCACAACGCCCGCGACATAAAGAACAATTATTTAAAATATATGGGGCTTATTGCACCTGGGAAGGGGTTTCACACTCAGAGTAGCATAAACGTACCGAAAAGCAGTTTCGTATAGTCAGACTTTGTATCAGGATAATAATGTAACAATAAAAATAAATTAATAACGTCGTAAGAATGTATGCCAACAATAAATAGAAATTATTAATATTATAATAATACAAGCCAATAATGGAAAGCAATTAATAACTTGAGCCGTAGAAAAGAACACTCGAGAAGTTAAAAAAAAAAAAAAAAAAAAAAAAAAAAACAATCCGAGTATGTATCAATGCAAAATCCAAAAATGCATAATTGATTATTAATGTATAAAAAAACTTACTCATAATTCTTATTTTGATCTTTGTGTGAAATGAATGAAAATTGCAACATTGGTTGGTAGACATATATTTTCAGGCTTGTGTGCTTGGTCAGAGACCCGCTTATAAACCTTCGTCAAGTCATTCTTCTTCGACAAGACAGACACAACACACACATACGTGACAGAGGATTTTATCTATCGCTCGCCACCTCCATAATTTAGACATGTCCCTGAAGGGGAGGGAAATAGTCTCTGGGGACGTGTACCCGTGGGAAATAATTGTCCAAGATTGAGTCAGTGTTTTCAAAAGGGTTTTGTGCACATTTAAACCACGATAGCATTGATTGCCTAAGAAAAAGAAGACTTGAAGGCTTATGCCTTATACTCTGGGTAAAGCCCAGCTAAATCATTTGCAGAGTACTATTAAGGTTTTGACTTGATCTTTCCCGTACCGTCTTTCTTGTGCATTAAACCCTGCTACAAAAATTAACTTTTTACAGTTTGCAAAAACAAACCAAGGTCAATTTAACAGGAACCATAACATTTCAATAAATATCAATGTCATTATGAATCGATTCAGTTTTATATAACTGATCATCAGTCTTGAAAGTGACAAGTGCACCCTAACATTCACAGCAGGCGTTTTCATCGAGGATATCTGGTTACTGACTTGGGCAGTGCCCCATGGACCCTGCCTTCCATCAAACGCGAGCCTTTTAAAAAAAGACAATGCTTCTCACTGTACTTTTGACTCGAAATCTCCGTTTCCTTCATGCCTCTTGACGAATCAAAAGCTCTTTCTAGCTACATTTACTTGGATATTGTTATATTCACACATTTTGAATGGCGAATTACTATTTTAGTTCTGTTTAGATGATGGTTACTTGCAGACATAGTTTATTAAAGAGAATATTAATTTCCTTTATACTTTCTTTATTTGAAGTTTGCTGGCTATTAATTGCGAATTGCAGCCTTCACTTTTAATTAGCAAATCAAAGGCTGCGCCGTGAAATGTTTCACTCTATTTTGGAATTCAGTTGAACCACTTTTTCGATTTTGGAAACCAAAATCTGGAAAACGGGTCAACCAAATTCTAAAGATATTGTGAAACACAAAAGCTTCAAGATCCCTTTATCTTCTTTGGTGAAACCAAGTTCTAAATTTTTAAAAGTGCATACAAAATAACCAGTCACAGCGATTAAGTTATCAAATCTTCATCATCTCCAAATCTGACCACTCCCATCAGCCATGCCGGGGGAGGGATGTGCTCTTTAGCACGTGCACCAGCCATGGGTGGTCCCCCCACAATAAAACGACTTTTTCCCAATCCAAGAGTTCCTATCGTTTGACCTTTTTTTCTTGAGGCTGCACCCTCTCTGGTCCGTCTTGACTTGCCTCCCCCTCCAGGGACAGTGGGAGGCCTTTGTGCTCGGGAACCAAGTTTTGTCGTCACCTCTGGAGCTTTCATTCCTTCGATTGAGATCTTTTTTTTATATCTGTTGAGGATATGTAAGAAAAGAATATTATTTTACTTTTCAGTTATTTTTTTTTTCTTTTCAGCTATCTATAAATAAATTGCTAAGTGTGAAAATTTTAATCGAAACGAAATGCTAAGTGTGAAAATTTTAATCGAAATGAAATGCTAAGTGTGCAAATTTTAATCGAAATGAAATGCTAAGTGTGAAAATTTTAATCGAAATGAAATGCTAAGTGTGAAAATTTTAATTTAAATGAAATGCTAAGTGTGAAAATTTTAATCGAAATGAAATGCTAGGTGTGGAAATTTTAATCGAAATGAAATGCTAAGTGTGCAAATTTTAATCGAAATGAAATGCTAAGTGTGAAAATTTTAATCGAAGTGAAATGCTAAGTGTTAAAATTTTTAATCCGAATGAAATGCTAAGTGTGAAAAATTTAATCGAAATGAAATGCTAAGTGTGAACATTTTAATCGAAATGAAATTCTAGTGTGAAAATTTTAATCATAATGAAATGCTTAGTGTAAAAATTGTAATCGAAATGAAATGCTAAGTGTGGAAAGAGTTTATGTTCGTAGGAGATTTTCCAACTCTCTTTCTTTTCTTTCATCGTTTTAGATGAAGAACGATTACAATCCTTGCAATATACTGTGTCAGTCATACTACCTTTTGAATTACTGGCATACTGAAATTCTACTTTTAGAGTTTGAATCAATAGTAAGTAAATACTGTTAAAAGTTAAAAATAATAAAATTAGATCTACACTAAAAAAAATAATTTTTTAAATTCCAGTAAATTCTCGCTTTTTTTACTTCATCAGAATTTTGTTTTATTTTGTTTATTGTTTTATTTATTATTCATGAATCTTAATTTATTTATTTCACATCATACAGCATATTACCAATGTCAGCATAAAAAAAACAGATTTTAATGAAGACATCGTAAAGTTTAAAAAATGAACCAGAGAATAACTGTCTTTTAAAAGTAGCATTGGCATGCTGTCCCTATCCGTATTTGCTTTCACGGGGGAGGGAGGTGTTGTACAAATGGGTTTCCATTCTTGTGTGCTATAAAGAAGGGGGAGAGGTAGAGATTATTAACTCTACCTTTAGATTTTCAAGATCCAGTGTAGTGTGATGGAATGTTGGTTATTTTCGACTATTGCATTCTTTTCAAAAGGCGATATTTTGGAGAAATACAGTCGACCACGGTATGGCTATTTTAAATTAGAACTATTATTTTGATCCATTGGTATTGGTATTGACGAAGCTAGACTGAATTGACAGTTGTGGTGGTCTTTTCTCTCCTTAAATACTCTTGCGACCTGGCCTCCCCATAGGACATTTTTTAAAACCTCACGACAAACAATAAACGCGCTAATTAGTTTCGAAATTGACCTGGTCCGGTAGAAGAATATCCAAATATCAGTTTTCAGCCTTTGATTACAGGTATCAGTCATTTATTTCTATAAAAAATGAAGTTGAACGAGAGTCAATACGATATTAGAGTTCTTAAAAATTATAATATTTTTTTCAAACTTTTCTTAAAGTTCTTTTAGTAGTTAATTTTAAAGGCATTTTTAAATAAAAACAATGTTAAAATAATCTGTTTACTACAAATAAGTGATACGGCTTTTTTTGTTGCATTTATAGCACAAAAAATGTGTATTTTTAGAGTCTAAGGCGTGTCCCTAAGTAACTATTAAACATATTTTTTTTTAATTTCTTTCAAAAATATACTTTTTATCGTATACTTTTTGTATGAAAAGTATGTTTATATAAAGAATATACGTGTTAGATTTTGCTCGGGTCTTAACAGGTTATTTTGACACATTGGTATTGGTATTAACAATGCTAGATTGAATTTACAATTGTGTCGGTCTTTTACCACCTTATATATAGAATCCATTGCCCATCTTGTTTCTTTCTGGTTTGACGGCCATGCAGACAAACCTTCACGACTTCAACGCCATTTTTAAATAAATTCAGTATCATAAAAAAATCACAGGCAAAAATGTTTAAACTATCAAATAAAAAACAATGATTGACTACATGGCTGAGACAATATGTGCTATGTACAAGCATATATTGCTATCGCAATGAACGTTTTAAAGACAAGTTCCACAATCTCACTAAAACTTAAAAACAAATCTCTCCCCAAAACCCCATTTACCAAAAATCAAATCTAGATTCACTTTCTCTCCCCCCCCCCCCAAAAAAAGGGGGTTACGACTCACCGGATTCCAAAACAAAATCCACCCCCCTCGACCAAAAACAAACGAATGGAATACAAATCGAACACCAAATTCGGAACTCCTGTTCCATAATCTATTTCCAGTGTCGATGCCTCCCTCAAAAATGATAATAATGCCGACAATAAATAATAAGAAAATGTCGGCCGCGATGCATATCCCACGCCTTTCGACTTTTCTCTCGCCTTTTTCCGACAGAAGATGATGATGATGGGGCTGCAGCTGGAGGATCCCCCCCTCCTCCCCCTCAACGTAAGTCGGCTTCTTCAAGTCGGAGGGGGCGTCTACATATGGAATGAAAGTTAAGGTAGGCGAATACTCAAAATTCCCCAAAATTCTAAAATTTTTACTATTACTTTAATCTGTTCCAAATTTGGCATGGGGATTTCAAATATAATGAATAACACTATTTAGGCATTTTTAAAAAAATATAATTTATTTTAAACGGTGTTTTTCTACTAAAAAAGAGGTTTACGCTAACAAGTCTACCACATGGAATTTTCATCCTATGATCATTAATTATGTGATAAATTCTTTGTTTTGAACTGATGCATGCAATGACTCTCTAGAGTTACAGACAAATTACAAGAAAAGAATTTATTAAGAAAAATGTTATAAATTAACCACACAAAAAAAGATTTTTTTTCGATTAACTTACACTTGGACATTAAAAAAAAAAACTAGTATATTTACACCAGATGTTAGAGGTTTATAGCACAGATATATATTGAAATGTCATCAGTAAAAAATTTCAGGTAAATTAATGAAAAACTTTTTATACTAGAAGTGTTAGCGCAACCCCCTTTTTTTAGTTGAAAAACACCGTTTAAAATAAATCAATTATATTTAAATAAAAAGATTGCCTAAAAAGCATTGTCCATTATATTTGAAATCACTATGCCAAATTTGGAAAAGATTAAACTAATAGTAAAAATTTTGTGACATCGATTTAGACTGTCAAGAAAACTGGGATTTATCATTAAAAATCCCCGGAATTAGATAATTTATTGTACTAGTTGCCTACAAGTTTGTGCTACAGGTTTGGGGGTTTTAAATACAACTTGTATAGAAAGACTGCTAAATTCTAAATAAATGACTTCTTAATTTAAATTATATATGAAGGCTTCTTATTGTAGATGAAGACTTCTAAACATAGATCAAAGATTTTAAAAAATAGATCAAAGCCTTCTAAAGGGACCAAGTCTTCTTAAAAAAACTTATGTAGGAAGACATCTAAATACCTCAACTAATGGAAAAATATTTTTAAATTTTAATTGTAAATCAAAAATTCTAAATTAAAATTATAGATGGAATTTTTTTAATTCGAATATTCGACGATGACTTTAAAATGCAACTTATATAGGAAGACATTTTAATAGAAAAATTATTACTAAGACATCTAAATTTAAATTTTAGATGAAAACTTCTAAATTTAAATTATACATGAATACTTCTAAATACAAACTGTAGATGATGTATTCGAAATTTTAATTATAGATGAAGGCTCCGAAATTCTTATTCTGTAGACGAAGATTTCTAAAATTCAAATTGCACTCAAAGACTTGCAAATACAAACTATATAGGAATACTTCTTGACACAAATTATCGATGAAGACTTTTAAATACAAACTCTGGACATCCATACAATCTATCTTTGGATTTCAAAGCGACTTTCAACAATGCTATCTAACCTCAGACCCGAATGAAGTTGTTACCAAGACACTACCTACTCGGCCCCCGTGCATTCCTGCTGTCAAAAAGAAGGGGGTTCTCGCTAGGGAGTGGTTGCCATAGAAACACGTGGCTTCGATCCTCCCCGCCAAGCAGTCTGGCAAGAAACAGGAAGTGGTACGGGCGGAAGCCATTTTGGAATTTATTCTTCTTCTTTTTCGAACGCGGCGTTGTTTGCCCTGGGGGTGAGCTTTGCACTTGCTTCGGTTCCAGTGACAGGACTTTTTTTTTATTTCTCTCACCCCCACTTCTTGTTCTTTTTGGGTTTTTTGGTGTTTTCGGATGGATGAAATGTTGTTCGTTTGGTTGTGTTGGTGGCGTTGTGTACATTCGAATTGATTTTGGTTGATGGTGTATGAACATAAGTGACCATTCGAAATTATGCTAGAAATTTTGCAATGGGGTCATAAGCGTATTTTAAATATTGAATCTGTTTAATGGAACATTAATGATATTGGCAAAAACAACATAACACGAAAAAACAATGTGTTTCAGCTGTTTCTGTCACGTAAAATATACTAATTCACCGGCTGCCCGTGCCCGTAGTCGATCTTGAGATGTTTTTATTTTTTATATTCATATTTTATATGGCAGACGAAAACTTAGTACTAATAGTTGCACAGCGGACATTTAGTTTAATCATTACAAATAATAGAGAATTAGAAAAAAAAAATGAAATCGAGATCTAAATAGTGCAAAGTATGATTTAATCCTTTATAAGGCAATTTTGTTCTAGTAATGTTAGGTTAAAGTATTTCTGGGATTGAGATTGAGTTATGAAAATAAATTAATTTAGCTCATTACCTAAAATTAATTTTGATTATTAAGACCATTTTATTTCGGTGGGAAGTATGTTTCCCATCGCCCGCTGGGAGCTATTCCAACGTATCGTCCATAGGAATCCGGCATTAGTATTTTTTGTGTGTTTTCTGACGTTATCAGGAGATGGCCTCACTATCAAAATTGATGAGGTTGCTGGGAAGTATATTTGCCACAGTCTTATAAAGGTTAAATAGAAGACATATTAAAAGTCCTTGATCTTAGCACTCTAGTATATTTTAAGTTATATGAAGCTTTTAACCTAGAAAATACGGCTTCATCCTATAGTAAAAGATTTCGACACACACCCTTTTTCTACACCGTACAAGCTTTAGGCTACGATTTTCGTTAAAACATTCAATGTAAAGTCAAAACACGAAAAAGACGTCAAATAACTTAGTTCGAAGGCTCGAAAATTCAAGAACGTGGTTAGGGTTACCTCACCAATTACTTATTCATCTCCATATTCCGCCCAATAGAAAAAGAACGTGACCTCATTTACATAATCATGTACATCTTCTTCCCGAGGTGGGGAGGATGTTGGAAATTGGCATCGCTTCCACCAGATGTCGCTACCGTACATCACAAAAAATAATATGAAAAGAGGAGAGTGGGGAAGTGTGCAAAGGCTTCTGCGAGAGAGATTAAATAAGTGAAGAGGATGGAATGTGTGATGTGGGATCAGAGAGGATAGGGGGACTCGAGAGCAGACGGGATTACAAGAGACAGAAGTCGGGTCGGGGGATTTTGGAGGATGGGGGCTGGCATGCTTGGCTTCGTAGCGCTTTTTTCCCCCCCAAAATATTTGGCATTTTTAAACAATATCTTCAAATGTTGTTGCATGTAAAATTCTCACTATTTTCTTAAAGTTTTATTTATCATAGATTTATTGGTATGTCTAAGTGAAATCTGATCCAGTCAATGTATATATTTATAGATACTTTGACAGTAATAATGTAAATATTAAATGTTTTAATTCGTACAAAACTGAATCGATAGAAATTTGGTGTCAATAAATACTAACTGACACCTGGCAGTTAATCACGAAATGGTAACGATTCCTTGCCTGGATAACAACATTACGATATTCCTATTTTTGTCTTTTAAGGAGAGGAAGAGGTATCAACAGTCTTAACCTTTGGCAATACGATTGTAATTGAACACTTGCCTCCCGATAATTATCTAATGATATACATATAAAAACATTTAAATGGAGCAGTTAAATTACCTATGTTTTTTTTTTAATGAGACCGAGAAATCGCTTTAACCCTCTGAGGTATGCAAACTTTTAAACCTATCACCTGTCTATCAAGTTTTCCAGCTACATACATACTTTTTGAAATAATATAATATTACTACTAAATTATTATATTTGAAGTATGCATGAATCCTTTATCATCTAGTACATAAATATAATTTTAAACAAATTAAAACATCTAACTTTTTGGCTAAAATTTAAATTTTAATCTGGTACAGTGAAGACAAGTTTACATTTCAGTCAATTCGCTTATCCCCAAAAGGGCCTAACAAGACCGATTTCGTCACTTGGTTCGTCATTTTTCAATGCAAGTAATAAATCAGCAGCTTCGATATCGTCATTTTTGGAAATCTTGAATATTAAAGTTTATAATAAAAAGTTAGTATTAAGAAAGAATGTTAACTGAAGTTGTCAATTCTACAAATATCCACCTTTCAGCGGTTCCCAAGTGGGTGATTTGTGTTATCAAGGGGGCAAAAATTACTCGAGGGGAGATCAGGTGGCGATAAGCATTCAAAGGGGGAAAATTTAAATAATGTTGTACTTTTTGTACAGTAAAACCATTTTCCAACCATAACCAAACCAGCCAATTTTTACTTTCAACTCTCTTAAAATTTCAAGAGACTAGTTAACTAGTAAAAATGTTTTAGTTGATTGTTTCACTTTTAGTTCCTTAAAAATATGTTAAAATATGTGTTTTATGTTTTCTGTATTTTATTTAACAGTGTCCGGATAAAGCTTCTTCGGTTGTTTTTATAAAGGTAACAAGTGTTATAAAACTGTTTTATAGTTACATTATACGTTAACTCAAATTATGATTAGATAACTTGAAAATTAAAAGCTATAGATGGATGTTAATCAACCCCCCATAGAACAAGGCGATGGTCCAGAAAATTTTGGGAAGTGTATCTCTGTAGCAAAGAGGGTAAAATATCAATGATATCGTGTACCAGAACAGACCCACTCTTTTGTCGCCAAAATACCCCCTACCAAATCCTTGCGGCAACCCTAAAAAGTCACCCGAGGCTACGGCCCAATCGAACAGGAATCCGTAATTAAAATCGGGGCTCCGCTCCTTCTCGCAGCCGCTCCTCAACCCACAAAGTGAGAGAGAAACGATATGATAATGAACACAAACCCCCTTTACGAAACAGACGATATTTTCCCGCGCTCACACCCCCCGCCTACTTAGCCCCCACTCGAACGGATGGTATTGGAATTAATTATCAGTTCTACTATAGATAGCCAGACCAGATTTGTTTCAACGAAAAACTTTTCGACTGTGAAATAATCACATTCAATTTCCATAATTCATATTTTATTAACGTTGTTTTTGTTTAAAGGAACGATAAAAATTTAAACGTTTACGATATTTGCAAATTTTTAATAGCTATAGGTAGTTGAATATCAAAGTAAACTGTACTGGGAAATGCAGTTCGTAGGGTCTCTAACTATGTAGAACTCTTAACTATATAGAAACCCAGATAAATTTGGATAGGCCCATAGGCAAAGGACAGAGTTATGTTATTTAGAATTTGAACCTGTTTTGTTGAATTAACGTGGCGTTAGGGCACTAGTCATATGTCAAACTTGTCACTTGACCGAAATTTAAAATTACGAGGCCCGTGTATAATGGACCAACTTTATGCCTGGTATTAAGGGAGCTTAACCGGTTTTAATTTATATAAAGTAAGACTCCCATACTCAATTTCTCTATATCACACAATATAGCATCGCGACATATTTTCTATATCATTGATGAGTTCATTCATACTTGTTGATTCGATATCGAGCTCTAATAGCTTTAGTCGCACTCTCACGATATTCGTCGATATCATTTCAACATCTTTTCGATGTTATTATTCTGACATTGAAATATCAAGTCACCATCAAGACGTTTTCGTACGATATCATTGGCGATCTAAAGCACTAGGGTATTTAACTAAAAAAAAATATTGGCTTTCAAATGTTCTTATGTCAAAAATATTGGACCCATGTTTTTTCTTTTTTTTTTTCAAATACCCCATAAAAAGGGAGAAAAATGAAGTTTAAAATGACGAAGAAAAATTACACCCGAAAACGATTTGTGGCTGTCAAGTGGTATTTATGACGTCACTACTAACTATAAACAAACTTTTAAACACCATTTTATAATATCTACTTTAAGCAAATTATAACTATCCGCCGATGTAAATCCTCCTTCTATTTTCTAAAAATTCTCATTTTAATAGTAAGTTAGATTAAATCCAGTTAAATAACAAACAGAAAAAACTCACACCGGTTTGTTTTATATAACTAGTGTGTGACGTCAACCAAATCGATGTGTGACATGCGATCACGTGAAAATCACGTGACGTACCGATGAAAAATAAGCAATTTTATAATGATTTCTCTAAATTATTTTGCAAAAAAAAATATACTTTTGTTTTTTGTTTTCAAACTATAATTCATTTAAGAAGGGTAAAGGAAGGTATTTTAGAGATAGATGCAAACTCACGATTGTATAGATTAGTCATATTAAATTGACATTACTCAAGACTTTCTGCAGAGCACAGAAGGGCTATAGAGTCGTAAAGTAAACTAATAGCCAGAATTACTATTTATTTCGTAGAGAGAGTATTGACGACGTCGGGAAGAAATTATTTTCAATTTAAAAATTTCTGATAGAGAATAGAATATAGCATTCGGCACCATTGTTTCATTTCAATTAATCCACGGTGCTCAAAAACGAATTTAAAACTTTTAAAACAATTTTTAATTCTAAAATTTTACATTTCCTCTAATTCCTCAAATGAAATAACTTACATTCCTTTCCTGAAAAAAAAATTGTCCTGCTTATAACTCAATTTAATGATGATTTTTAGCTTGGAGAAACACAGTGGCGCCACATTTCCCTTAACGGAAACTTTTAGAACTATTTCTTTTTGCAAGGCTCCCTATGGTTAGTAACCTAAATATCAAATAAAAAACGCTTCTGGCTTTAGTCTGTTCTATATAGAAAGGTTCAGAATGTGGGTTTAATTATGGTCCAAGTAAATTGCTTAGTGAGATCAGCATTCCAGCATCCACTGAGAAGGGGAAGGGGGGCAGTGAGGGGGGCATCGTGGAAAGTGGCTAATTACCTGCCGCCCCCTCTGGTGGCGTGGAAAAGAACAACTGCACGAGAAACTTTTCGCGCCACTGCCCTGATTGACTTTTCGCAGGCTTGCCGGATATGCCTTCCGGGACAGGCTTATTTCCCGGACTGATTTAATGCGGATTCTTTTCTGCTCGTGAATATCGGTTTTGGATTTTTTGGTCCGCCCCCTGGGCTTGCAAGGGTGAAAAGGCAGTTTAGCGGGGAAAGTATTTGTTGGTTTTGGTGCCGTGCGTTAATTGAGTTTGGGGATGAGAGAAGTTGCGGCGGTGATATCTTTGGGAATGGATTAATTGGGAAGTGTGTTCTTCTTTTGAGGGATTCTTTTTGGCATCGTAGGATGTTTGTTTGGTGGCAGCGCACTTGCCCAAAACGAAAGGACCGATTAAATGCTTTCCCCCCTCATCAAGGGGCCGGGGTGACCGTTGGCTACTTTTAGGACAGCAATTTTTCGCCATGTAGTCAAGACCAAATCTTGGGGTATTGAATTGTTTGAAATTTGCGCTTAGCCCCTTTCTCACAGATGGTTGTGCCGTAGGAATTTTTGGGAAGGTTTGTCCTCGCGGGGGGTTAGAAATTGAGATTGACATCCCTGACAACTGCAAAATAATTAGGACGTGGCTGAAGGATTTTTTTGGCGCCTATTTTGTCATCGTTGTAGGATGACTTAGATTTTTTTAAACATATTCATGTAGTTACTAATGCTAATTTCGAAAAAAGAATATTGTATACAATATTATTAATAACTGAACTGTGTGCCAAATAGTTTATTGTCTCTTTAATAGGAAAGCAGCATACAAGAATCCATTTTTTTAATTGTATAAAAAGATGGGTAGTTTTAATTTGCATTAATTAGTTTATTAATGTATAATTTTATAAGAGCGTACCTACGTACACCTACGTAAAATGGATAACCAACAAAGAATTTTAAATCAATAAAAACTAAATTCAGTATTTCCAAACCATAATTCAAATGGAAGTCAAATATTTTTTTTACAGAATTTTTTGGTACAGTAAACAGCACCTGCCATTCATGCGTTTTATAAAATGAATCAACGTAAACACTGATTGGGAGTTCTTGCAATAACAATTAAAAAAAAAACAGTTTTTTTAATAGTTCTATAACTTTTAGTTTTTAAAATTTGTTTAAGTTTTGGTTAGCTGAATATGACAGGAAAATTAAGCAACATTAAATTTTAGAATATGGCAGTTAAATAGCCGTATAAATCATAAATAATAGAAGAATTAACCACCCCAAACTTTGGAAATTTTCTTTTTATGATTTTGTAGTCGTAAATGTAGGTGAAAATGAACAACGTAACGAAGTAGTTGAGCTTAATTTTTTTTTACGCAAAAAACAAATTTGTAAAAAAACTTTCTAAACGAAACTAAAAAACGTATCTCAATTTCAAAACATACTAAATCTACATCTACAAACAAAGTTTTTACTGACTGGATCGCACATCATCAAACATTCGAAATTACTTTAGTTGCAGACTCGGGACTCCTCATATTAAGGAGCTTATTCCTATGTACCGAAGGCGTCATTTAAGAAGAGATTCTTCTAATTTCTAGCCTAAACGGTAAATGAATGCAAAAAGTGAACTGATCTCTCCATAGGTATAGCATTGTTCATTGTTGTAAGCATGAGATTTATACTTTTCATTCCCAATTTGAATACAAATTTCAGCGCGAGTGAAAATTAAGTATAAACAAGAAAAGTAACCAAATCAAGGGGCCCGGATGGCCGAGTGGTGAGCATCGCAGGCCAGCAGTCGGCATGCTGTAACGGGTGCGGGTTCGATTCCCGCCTTCACCCTGGGTGTACTTCCTTTCTTTGTGACAGTAAAACGCTTTCTGTGTCTGTCTTATTTGACGAGGGCTTATAAGCGGGTCTCTGATTGAGCACACAAGCCGGAATATAGATGTTAACTACCCTACCCTAACCAAATCAACTGTCACAAGCGAAACTATTGAAAAAAATTATTATTTAAAGAAAAATTTTATCAGTTTTAAATGAAGTCATAATATGCAAAACATTCAAAGAATGTGATTCTTTGAATGTTCATGTTCTGTATACTAAGAAAGCGGTGTACATTGTTCATTTTTTGCATAAAAAGCTGGTTAGTTTGGTCTATTTTTCTTTCTTTATCAATGTGCAATTTATAAAGGCGTCAACTGTGACATGTACTTTAGCTATTTTTGTTTTTACGAAAGCATTTGAAAATAAGAGACGATTTGAAGAATAGATTGTATGCATGTTGTAGCCAACGATCGATAATGTAGGTAGGGTAGGTACATATATATTCCAGCTTGTGTACATGATCAAAGACCCGCTTATAAGCCTTCGTCAAGTAAGACAGACACAGAAAGAGTTTTTACTGTCACAGAGAAAGGAAGTACACCCAGGGAGAAGGCAGGAATCGAACCCGCACCCGTTACAGCGCACAGACTGCTGGCCTGCGATCCGGGTCCCCTCGATAATGTATACTGGAGAGTTTGTGCAATGTTAAGAATACACTATGTCAGATATCTGGAGACAATTATTTGGGCTCTTTCTTCAACTTCGCCACTGATGTTTTTATCTCCTCTTAACTTTACCTATAAGCATAACTGCCTCTTGCAAGTCATTAGTTGTAAGACAATGGACAATAAATATAAATTAATAAAAAAAATTATACATATTTGGGATTAAGTTTAAAAGGACATGCAAATGACGTTATATTTAATATACTGCATTCGGTAAGCCGTTTCCTGGCGTCAGATCATGAGAAAATATTTAGAATAAGGTATTTCACATAATTATTTATTTAAATGCAAATAAATTTAACAAGGTATAAAAAATATTATTTGAATTTGTGGAAGAAAATTCATGAAAATGGGAAATTTCGCCCTTTAAAAGTTTAAATTAAAACTAAATGCTGTCATCTTGCTGCTTCCCTCCCTCCCTCAAATCATTTGTGGTAGCGCATCTAGGGAACAATTACTGTTACAAAACTAATTGTTTTTATGTTAGAATTTCAGTGAGTATTAGAGTTATATTTTAGGTCTTTTAAAACTTCCTTCTTGTCGAATTTATTATTCGCAAGCCGCATATTTTAATGCCCATTGCTCAAAACCATTTTAAGCTGGGGAGCCCAGTCGGTTATGCACTCGCCTAGCATGCGAGGGGTCCCTGGTTCGGGTGTTGTCCGGCATACCTAATAATTTATATTTAATTTTATTTATATAATGTTAAACAAAACTGGAATTGAATGAATAATCACGATTTATTTTTTAAATAAACTTTTTACATTAAAAACTTTATTATCTTGATTATCTTTTTCATTTTGCTTAAAAAAAACGATTAGTGGTACGCAGGTAACAAAATGCGCTGGAAGAGGAGTGAGAATTAAAAAAGGTTAAAAATGTGACGATTTTTTAAAATTTTGACCAATTATACACAAGTTGTTTTTAGTTATTTTGGCTGCAAAGTGATTATTATTTTTACTGCTTATGTAAAAATAGGTGAATAGACTAATATGTAAAATAAACCTATCACGCGCCACCTACACAATTTAGACATGTCCCTGAAGGGGAGGGAAATAGTCTCCAGGAAACACTGTTCCAACATTTACAATCGAACAATAAACTTGTTTTAAAATTAAAGATTGAAAGACAAACTTTTTTTAATGACATCATAATGTATTTTTTCCCAATATGATTCTTTGATGGTTCATTATTCAAGTTAGTTTTTTTTTTAAGTTTATATTTGTTTTTTTTTATAAAGATATTTGAAAACCTTACCATCGATAGTTTGCTACAAAATTTTAAATAACAGAGCTCGAAAAAATCTAAATTAAAATAATGATACATTTCGTTTACATTTTTAGAGATAGCAATTTTGCATGAATTTGCTTCGAACGTAAATAAATTTAACAAAATATGAAAAATATTCATTGAATTTGTGAAAGAAAATTAAGGGGTCTAAGGAGTCTTAAAAATGTGCAAAGAAGGAACTACAAAGCATAGTTTGATCTTTCATGTAATTTTTTAACTACTCAATATACAAGTATAATTTTTTTATATGTAGTTCTACAAGATTTATTTAATATGAAACAAATTTTAAAATTTATGAAACTTTAGCCAAAACTAAAATAAATGATATTAAACATAAAGCTATTTGAACACATTGTGATTAGGCTTGCGCGGCAAATTGTGAGGTCAAAATTGAAGACATGACCAAGAAAATGACTTTATATTGTACAAATATGTACAAACAAAGACTTATACCTAAATTCTCAGCTCAATTTTAATTAGAATTTATTTTAAGAACTTTTTTCTAAAAAAATTTATAAAAATTTTTGAATTTTGATTTTAAAAAATTTTAAAAATTATTTCTAATTAAAATTGAGCTGAGAATTTAGGTATAAGTTCTAGTTTGTACATATTTGTACAATATAAAGTCATTTTCTTGGTCATGTCTTCAATTTTGACCTCACAATTTGCCGCGCAAGCCTAATCACAATGTGTTCAAATAGCTTTATGTTTAATATCATTTATTTTAGTTTTGGCTAAAGTTTCATAAATTTTAAAATTTGTTTCATATTAAATAAATCTTGTAGAACTACATATAAAAAAATTATACTTGTATATTGAGTAGTTAAAAAATTACATGAAAGATCAAACTATGCTTTGTAGTTCCTTCTTTGCACATTTTTAAGACTCCTTAGACCCCTTAATGAAAATTAAAAGCTAAATGGCCGCTTCTAAAATTTTAACAATAATAATTTCTATGAGTGTTAAAGTAATTGGAAAGTAGGTTGTTGTGTCAGTTCTTTTAGAAGTTCTTGCTTTCATTGTTATTTAAACTTAACTTAAACTTAAAATAAGCTTAAAAACAATTTTATTCGAATAAAACACGTTTACTTTTGGAAATTACCCAATAATCATTGATTTTACCCTACAAATATGTTTACTTATCGAAAAACTCGTGCAAGAACAAACAAATTAAGTATTCTTATAAATTGCAGATTTTATATTGAAGCATATTCGTTTAAATAACTTTTTCTTAAAAACGTATTTGTGCTAATCCAGCAAATTTCAATTGCAATTTGAAAAAACTAAATCAAAACGTTCGAAAAATGGAAAGCTATAGTCACAATGGCCTTCTAAGCCATATTGAAAGTAACTAACACATTAGCGTTGATAAGAATGTCTGGTAGAGAAGAGTACCGAATAACCCCCCGCTGAAACGGGCGACAAACAAGTTTCAGCTTGACAAGATCTTGGAATACGCGCACTTCATTATTAACTCGACTCCCTCGATCTGCTTGTAGAGTAGGGGGGGGGGGGGGGCGTATAAGGACAATTAGCTTTTATTACGCTATCAACCCTCAAAGTCTCAACTGGTGAGAGAAACATGCCAAAACTACAACCCCTGAAAATGGTCAAAGAGGGGAAGAAATAGTATGGCAGCCATATTTTGGGCAAGTGTCGTGTAATCGTTTGTTTGGCGATTAAAGTTTTAGATGTGTTGGTATGAGTTGGATAGGTCATTATATGGGATGCTACGTGTTTGATAACCCAACCTAGCTGTTAGATTTTTTGTATGTAAAGACAGTTGGAATCACGTAATGTTTCATGAATTATTCAGGGCAGGTCTTGAATTTGTTCCAAAGGTCAAAGTGTCAATATACATTTAAGAATTTCGTTCAAGCGCTAAGCTATGAATAGATTTTTTGGACAAAATCAACATTCATTTCTTTCCGAATATGTATACTAGCTATTCAGACTTCGCCATTGTCTTTTCCCTGTACTTTTACGAACCAAAAATACTAACTTCTGTCTAACTTCAGCTCGAAGCCAGACCGTTCCATTTCAATTCCAGGACACCTGCAGAAGAGTTGAAAAAATTCCAAAACCCTTCCGCTGTCAAAAATCCATCCGCCAACGAGCCCACAACAAACAGACGTCAGAAACCTCCTGTTACGTTTTAACAGCAATTTTAAGCCAAAAGACGAGTTAACAAAGCGTTCCTTTATCCGCGTAAGATAAACTTTCTGATCTCAATAGTCCTTTAAAGAAACCTTTCACAATGGGGATAAAGACCTCAAAATGACCCACAGATTGGAAGTTACAGAGTGTCGGGGAGTTATGCCCATTGTGGCCCACAAAAGGGCCTTTTGGCCGCTCCTCCGCGCTGCCCGTAGAGTTTAGACGAAGATGGAGGAGCTTGGCGAGAATACAAGTGAAGCCACCAGAAAGTCGCCAAACGTAAGTCCAAACACACTGCTCACCCAATGCCAGTTCATGCTTAAATGCAATTTTTTTCCTTAAAAAGCATCAATTAAAAAATTACCGTTAGCGCAGTTGTAGGCTGTTATACGAGAGGTAGTACAGCACCCCCTTATATCGCGCTTCCCGGGAGACAAGCAAAAAACCGCGATATTACCGAATGCGCGATATAACGAGCTACTTGATAATATTGTACTTTTGATGTATTTATGCTCAAAACAAAGATTTTTTAATAGAGTACTGTATGTATTTGAAGGATAAAACTTAATCTCTAAAAATATAATCAAAAATTTAGAAAGGACTTATAATTAATTACTGTAATCATTACACATTATTGCACAGGTAATATTTCACTCATTTTCTAGTAAAAAATTTATTTCAAGTTTATTAACTTCATCTCACCATTATTCGATGAATTTATCCACCAATATTAGAATCGATTCTATAAGGAAGGTATAAATTGATAAAATAAAAAAAAACGGAGAATGGGAGATATGATACAATGCTCTATATATCCGAATGCCCGATGTAACGAGGCGCGATGCAGCGAGGGCTACTGTAATCCTTTCCCAGGTAATAGTCTAAGAGCTAGCAACGTTTTTGAGAGAGAATTTCAGGTGGGCCAGTTTTAAGATATGCTATCTCTCTCACTCTCCCGGACATCATACGGGCTATCTGGCTGGCGGTAGTGGTTGCGTTCATCAGTGCGCATCCTACTAATACATGTAAAAAATTGATTTTTCAAATCATTTTAGGACGTTTTATTTTTTTATTGTTATTTTTAGCGAACTTTTTGCAACATATATCTATTATTGCCAGACATTTTTATTGTTGTTTAAGCTGTGCCAGACGCTAATTTTGATTTTAAAAGCTCAAGTGTTGCCCAAATTACCAGCTCAGGTGTGAATTCACCGATCATTGTAATTACGTCATCTTCATTCATTGCTCAGTACCATGTGGCAATACTTGTAATGAGCTGGTAATTTGGGCAACACTTGAGCTTTTAAAATCAAAATTAGCGTCTGGCACAGCTTAAACAACAATAAAAATGTCTGGCAATAATAGATTTATGTTGCAAAAAGTTCACTAAAAATAATAATAAAAAAATAAAACGTCCTAAAATGATTTGAAAAATCAATTTTTTACTTGTATTAGTAGGATGCGCACTGAGGAACGCAATAACTACCGCCAGCCAGATAGCCCGTATGATGACCGGGAGAGTGAGAGAGATAGCATATCTTAAAACTGGCCCACCTGAAATGCTTGTTTTTCCGACGTTGCTAGCTCTCGTACTATAAGATAATGCGTTGTAATTATTAATAGCCGGGCAGAAATCGCCAAGTCAATGTTGTAAGCACATACGAACTCCATGGTAAAATAGCTCCAAATACTTCGCCGAGATTGCTTGTTTGGGCTTATTACCAAGCGATAAATAACTTCACTTGGCGAACCTTCTTTTATATTGCTTTTCGCCCAGCTGCACTTCCATCTTCCTCTTAACTCTGTGGCACAGCCAACTCTCTCGTGGATGGCCTCGTGTAGAGAGGCACAAAGACCTACGGCGGAGATTCCATTGAGAATATGGAGTTGGCATTCCATGGTCGGAGTCAGTTATGTGCAGAAGAGGACATCATAACAGGGCCATAGAGTAGAAGCCCCACCATCACAATGCAAAAGAAGGGGGTCTTGAAGTTGAGAACTCTGGAAATCTAGGGGTTGGAAGTCACTTACTGTAATTGCCTCAATTCACTTGGGCTGGACTTTGCCCCCGTGACTGGACTTCAATTTGGCGTTATAAGTGTTCATAGTATAGCTCGCATGTATATTGTATATAGATTATAGTAGTTCGCGGTTAATGAAAAAGTGATTCTTGTATTCGCAGTTATTGATGAGGGTTCCTGTACCCTCAGTTAAATGGTAGGCCCACACGAGTCCAAACAAAACAAAAATAAAGGAAATTTGCTTTAAGTTTTCGATTGCATTTTAAATAGCAGTTAGAAAACATTTCACTTTTGGAGTCAGTTATAGGAAACAGAGAGACACATTTAAAGTCTCACCATCATAAAGAAGAAAAAAAGATAAGATTTTTAAAGTTGAGAACAGCTAGAGGTTGAAATTCACTTTGGTTGGACTTTGCCCCCGTGACTGGACTTCATTTGATATTTTGGCGTTTTAGTTGTTCATGGCCGTATGTATAGCTGTTACTGAAAAAGTGTTTCTTGTATTCGCAATTATTGATGAGGGTTCCTGTACCCTCAGTGAGATGGTAAGAATACACGATTAAAAGTCCCCAAAAAGGAAATTTGCATTAATTTAAAGGAAATTTTTCGATTGCATTTTAGACAGCAAGTTAGAAAACATTTCACGTTTGGAGTCAGTTATGGGATTTAAAGTTTAAAAAAAAAGGAAATTTGCATTAACCCTTTCAGTCCCAAAAATTTACTACACTACAGAAACATCTGATATTCACAAAATAAGCTTATTTTAGGTCAAATATAAGATTTCCATAAGGAAAAAATTCATTTTAATATTTTATATGGTTTTGAAACAATGCCGAAATTTTTTAACTGTGGAAAACAACAAAATAAAAAATATATATATTGCCTAAAAACCCTTCGAGTTTTATATTTTAAGGTGTCTGACCATATTATCAAAAAAAAAAAAATTTAACCGAAATAGTTTAAATTGAGGTTTAAATATGAGGAACTGAAGTGAACTTTTAAAAAATCAGATGAAACGCTTGATAGCTATTTTCTGAATAAAAAAATAGTAGTTCTGATTTTTATTGAGATTAATGTAAAATGTTGTCTAATAGAACATATTGTGAAGAATCGAATAATGTGTGTTTGGATGTCATAACGGGGCATAAACATTAAGGAAAAAAAAATATTGAAAGTGATGATGCCAAATGGCATCACTGGGACTGAAAGGGTTAATTAAAGGGAAAGTTTTTGATTCGATTGCATTTGAAGAAAGATTCGATTGCATTTGAAACAGAAGTTAGAAAACATTTCAAATTTGGATTCAGTTATGGGAAAAAGAGAGACACCTTAGAAGCCCCACCATCATAAAGAAACAAAAACAAAAATAAAATTTAATTAAAGTTGAGAACTATTGACAAGTAGGGGTTGGAATTACTGTAATTGCTTTAATTCACTTTGGCTGGACTTTGCTCTCGTGCCTGGACTTCATTTGATATTTTGGCGTTATAAATCAGATTAAAGAGGTATATGGTAAGGAGCACTATAAAAAATTCACAATGATATCTCCTACAGTTCCAGAGAAAAATGTTCCTCAAAATACACCGCTCAAAACAATTAGGGGAACACTTTGCGTACTTTTGTCAACCCTTTCAGTTACAGCGTTTTAGTTCTAAAAATCTAAAATTTGTAAAATAGATTCATTACGCAGCCATAATGAAATGGTAAAAAACAGAGGAAAAAAATCTTAAATTTTTAAACTGAAATTTAAGTTGGGAAAATTAGAATAATAACTTTTGAATAAATTATAACAACAATTTTTTCAAAACTTTATTTATTTGTTAAAAAAAGTTAAAATCAATTTTTAAACATAAGAATGCAAGCGTGAAGAATTTAGGGTCAATTTATTTCTTAAATTTTTTTGGGAATGAATTTTATTTTACCCTGTGTTTCGCATTTTCATTTAATTAAAACAAACATTATTTAATTCTTCAAAAGACATGATTCTTCTATCTAACGATAAATAAGTGCTCAACCTAGTGAGAAAAAAAATCTCGAGCTGATGATTCCAAATGCTATTATTGGGGGTGAAAGGGTTTAAACCATACATTCCCCTAATTCTTTTGAGCAGTGTACACTGTTAAAAAAATTACTGAATTTGAAGGAAAAAGCCTGGCAGCTGAGTTGCCGGGCTTTTCCCGTTCCGTTAAGTATTTTCCCGTTACGAAGTTCCGTTTCTTATTTCTCCGTTATTAAAATTTTCCATTTTGAATTTTCCCGTATATATTTACAGAAGTCCCGTTTCTTATTTCTCCGTTATTAAAATTTTCCATTTTGTACAGGGTGGCCCAAAAGTAGCCTAACAGTTAATGTTGTACTATTGGTAAGAACTTCGGCTTATTTAGAACAGGTATTTGACATAGTCGTGCTTAGTTCTGTTGGTTGGCTAAAATAAAGTCGTAACTAAAACTAAGCACGACTATGTCAAATACCTGTTCTAAATAAGCCAAAGTTCTTACCAATGGTACAACATTAACTGTTAAACTACTTTTGGGCCATCCTGTATTTCCCCTCGTATCCACCGTAGAATATAAAAATAAATTTAAAACCAGTCCATTATCTACAGTATAATACAGTGGTGGTCAAAATTATAAGGACAACTGAAAATTGAACAGAACATTTTTATTTCTGAATTAAATGAAAATGTATTTAGACATAAAATACTTCTTTATGCTATAAATCATGTAAAAACAATAAAAAAACTTAAACTAGAAAATTTTAGTTTATAAAAATAATAAACAAAAATTGCATTGTTAGGAAACTGGACAAAATTATAAGGACATTTAAAAATTTCAAGTCCAAACAATTAATAATTAATAAGTTCACCCTTATTTTCAATTACTTTAATTAATCTTGACGTCATAGAGCTCGTAAGCTTCTTTAGGGTGCTCACAGGGATATTTTTCCATGGCTTTTCAATTGATTACATCAGTTCTCGTTTGCAATGGTATTGAGTGCCATTTTTGTAAACTTCGTACGCCAAAATACCCCACGAATTCTCGATTGGGTTCAGATCGGGCCTTTAGGTGGCCAATCAGTCAATAGTTTTACAGAATTAGCGTTAAACCATAATTTTGAAGCTGCGGACACGTGTAGTGTATGGATGCATTGTCCTGCTGGAATAAATAGTCACCACTGGTTATCAACGGTGCTTGTGGCAAAAGATTGTCACCCAGCATATCAACATAACTATTAGAGTTCATTTTCCTAAGGATTACAATTTCTAAGGATCCACAATATTCCTAAGGATTGTCCCGTAATATATACAGACGGAAGCAAAGATGAACGTGGCTGTTCAGGCAGTGGAATTTTTATTTTATCCCAGGGAGGCAAGAAAATGATTAAGAGGAGAAATCCAGACCATTGCTCAGTTTTCAGGAGTGAACTGATCGCCATTAATGAGAGCATTGACTCAATTCTCTCCTTCCCTGGCTCATCTCCTGTCTGGATTCTGTCTGACAGCCAAAGCTCCATCCATTACCTTTCCAACTGGCTAAAGGTGCGAGATAGTACTGGTATGGCTATTATTAGCAAACTCAAACATCTTTCATCATTAAGAGAGGTTCATTTTCAATGGATCCCTTCTCACGTAGACATTTTTGGCAACGAGACGGCAGACTTACTGGCTAAAGAGGGTTGCAATGAACCGCTCTACACCTCTGATTTGTTAACCCACTCCGAGTTATTTTCGAGGGCTATGAGTCTTCATAATGCCTCTTGGAAAATTCCTCCAGTGCACCACTGGTACCAAGGTAAGCGACCCGGAGAGGCTTTATCCCTAAAGTGCTGCAGAAGCGACCAGACGGCCATTACGAGAATTAAAAGTGGACACATTAGATCTCTGTGTTACACGAATGGGAAGAAGACCTTTCCTATCTGCCCGAAGTGTTCCAACAAACAGGCGGCACCCGACCACATCCTGGACTGTCTGGGACTTTCCAGACACGATTTGTATGAAAATCCAGTCATGGTCCTAGACTTTTTACGAGTGACAAACATTATAGACCTAGTTTAGCTCTGCTAAACCAAGGAGATAAGCAACAACAACAACAACAGAGTTCATTTTCCGTTGAATAAATACTATTTCTGTAGTTCCAGAGGCTGCGTAACCTGCCCAGACCATTACCGAGTCGCCACCATATGAACGCTTGGGAAAGATTTATTTTTATTTGCGAAGATCATACCAAAAATACTTAAAACCATTAGGTCCGTCTAGGTTAAACTTCTTTTCATCAGAAAAGACAACATCATCCCATTTGTCACCCATAGAAATGTACTTTTTGCAAACTCCATCCTGAGTCTCTTTTGGGTTTTTGTAAGAGGGGGTCGTGACTTCAGTTTTCCGTATCGAACCTGTTTAGCATTTTGTAAAACACGGCGAACGGTTCGAGCACTGTAGTTCAAGTCCAGTTCACGCTTTATTTCCGTCGATGTTTGCTTTTTTGACCAAGCTCCACTTATAATTCGTCTTTTATCTCTGAAAGATACAGAAAATGGCCTACCTGGGTGTTTTCGTTTTCCTTAATTTCCAGGATTTTTCAAAAAATTATATATTACAGTCTTTGATCTATTCAATTTCAATGCTATTTCACGTCCAGTAAGTCCAGAATTTTTATAAGCGATTATTTTTCCTTTTTCAAACACTGAAAGCTTCGTACCTAGTGGCATGGTTGAAGAAAAGTATAATGAAAATTTCAAACACTCGCAAAATCTTTATAACACGATGGAATGACGTGTACAAGCCGAAACTTTGCGAATTTTATGCTAATTTATGCATTAAACTTACAGAAATACAATTGTCCTTATAATTTTGTCCAATTTCGCTGTATGTTAAATTTTATAACGCATTTTAAAATTATGAATTTAATGTATATTTGTAAAGAATCTTATTTAAAATGCTTAATTTACTATTGGCTAGCAGACATAAAATTTGCATAATTCAACCGTGATTTGTCGAAAAGATCTAGCTGTTTTTACATTGTCCTTATAATTATGACCACCACTGTATAATTGTCAAAATTACATATTTTTTTCAACTATAATATATAATTAAACTATTTTAAAAGGCAACAAACTGTTAGATATTAAATTATAGTGATTTAGCACATTGACTTTACATATTAAAATTACTTTGAAAGAAAAACAGCAAGTTTCAAAAATGTAATGCATCATAATACAAAAAATTAAATTTATCTTTCAATGTAAAACGTGCATTGTAAAAATAATACTTTTAACCATAAAGAAGTAGAGATTAAAGTTTTTCATACTGTTTTTCTTTTTTAGCAAGTAATAACTAAATAATTTTATAATAATATATATGTATCGGTTGAATAAGAAACCAAAGCAATTTACAGAAAACATTTTTATTTCAACAGAAAAAAGTATTACATTTACACTTACCTTGATTAAATTTTTAAACAAAATAATCCAAACATTTCCAACAAAAAATGTAGTTTCACAATTTCCAACACACATATTTTAAAAACACTTTGAGCTTGTATATGAAAAAGATTGAACATTACGTCTGTGAAAAACATCGAAAGTGAGAATATCGAACCAAGCAATGCGACGATGGGACACTTACCTTAATAATTTTAACATAATAATCCAAATAATTCCAACAAAAAATGTAGTTTCACTATTTCCAGCACACATATTTTTAAAATACACTTTGCGTGGCATTAAGTTTGAAATTCTAGCATATTTAAGTGATAAGACCTCGAAAAAATACAGCGAAAACCACGGTTTCCTTTTGTACAAAACCAAAGTAATGAGCAGATGCTTGACACCCGGCTTTTCACTGCAGTATAACTTCGAACATGTTTATTTTCTTTTCTTCAGTTAGACATCATCTGTAGTCGTAATAGTTCTGTACAACAAATTCTAAATCCGATTTCAGCTGCCGGTAAAAAGTCGTAACAAAATGTATGTTTTAAAATCATCCTCTTTAAGTTGGCTCGAAACATTATCTCACAACTTTTTACAATTTTTAATATGTCTTTTAATCCATATTCTATCACATGCTGATTCTGTCGAAATCATCGAGAGAAAACGAAAAAAAGAATTATTCTTTTTGCATAAAAGAGGAGTTGAGCAGTACCATGCAATCTTCAAAAGTTTTTCCAAACGATTTACAAATATTTAAAGTTGCTTTAAAAAACTATTTTTAATTATTTAATGTGTTCTAATCGTATTTTCAGCAAGAACTGTTTGCTTTACATATTGCTTGCATTTTTTATTATACGATTTTTATCAAACTGTTTGATAGAAGTTTGCGAAAACAAAGCATTCTTTGACTGCGCTAAAGCTCAATTCAAGAACGTAGTGTAAATTGGACTGAAAAGCAGCTGCAATAGTAAACAATAGTTATACTTTTGTTCTATCTTTACAATACTTACATATTCTAATAAAGACAATAAGTTTTGCTATTAAAAACATGCAATTTATGTTCTGAAAGGCAAAATTTAAAATTCGAGTTGCTTGTATACGTGCTATGGATTTTTATGTTTAGGCCTAAACTTCAATAAGCCGCCATTGTTTGTAACACTTCGCGTCTAAAAACGGGAAAATTCCGTTTCCGCTCTTTACGGACATTTTCGGTTCGGTTTACGGACATTTCCCGTTTTTAGAAGAAGAAAAATAACCGTTTTCAGAAGAAACAAACCCGTTTTCAGTAGTTACCGGAAAGTTCCGTTAAAATCAGTAATTTTCTCTCCTGAAATTTCAGGTTTTTTTTAACAGTGTAGTAAAATTAACATGGGCGAGATAGTAAAATCCGACTCCCCTTAATGAATAGATGAAATAGAATTTCGTTGAACTGGAAATCTGAACTACCATGGAACGAGAAAGTCACCATAATTACCTTAAATGAATTATGCTGGACTTTGGCTTTTTTTTTGACGTTGAGAAAATAAATAAACATTTTATGCTTCCACATTTTCTTTACTGGATTATGTGACTATAAATATCAGGAAGAGCGATGCCCGAACTCAACTAAGAAATTTGATTATGACATCTAAATTGGATCCTCAAGAACGAAATTCTTAAAATCGATGAAACAAAATAAAAACCAGGAAATACCAAAACAAGTTGATGGAAAGTTTAAAATAATATAAACAAATTAAATCACAAATTTGGTTGCAGTTTATTGATACTTACGTAAAACCTTTTTGTAAATTATACTCAATGTTGACGATTTAACTGATGCGAGTTTATTGAAAACTCTGCGGTTCAGGTTCAAAGGCTTTTCAAACAATTTCAGAGTTCAGATTTTCGACAGTTTTGTTTTGAAATTGAAAAGTAATGTTTATATTAAGTTGTGAGAAAATATTCAAGACTTTTGAGACCTTTAAGTATATATATATTTTTTTAATTTTGGGTTTGAAAAAAATATTTTCGCTTATGAAGGGATATCACTTAGGAAAAATTTCTGTTCTTTTTTAGGTAGGTATTTAAATGTTGCCTTAGACAATAATCAGTCTATAAATGTCACTCAAT